>QLOH01000091.1:0-1200000 GCA_026901365.1 Sesbania bispinosa
CATCTCCTTTCTCTCTCCTCTGTTTCTCTCTCCTCATCTCCCCTCTCTCTTCTATTTCTCTCTCCCCCATCTCCCCTCTCTCCTCTATTTCTAATTGTTTCTCTCTACCCTCTTTCTCCTTTTGTTTCTCTCTCCCTTCTTTTACTCTGTTTCTTTCTCCCCTCTGCACCTCCTCTCTTTTCCCGCCGACCTCCCCCTCTTCTTTCATGGTTTATCATCTCCCTTGTTTCTCCTCCTCTGTTCTCTTCCATACTCTATCCTCCTCCCTCTCTGGTTGTATCCTCTATCTATCCTTTTTCTCTCTCATGTCTCTCTCTCCTTTATTTCTCCCCCTCTCCCTCCTCTCTTATCCTTTATTTCTCTCCCTTCCTGGCTCTTTGTTTTCCCTCTCTTGTACTCTCTCGTCGTTTCTCCTCTCCACTATTTCTTCCTCCCACCCCAAAGTTCTGGTACCTTAGGATTAGGGTTCAAGCTGAGACTCACAAGGGAGCAATTGGCCAAAATTCGCACTTTTGAGTTTCGTCACGAAAATTCTCCACCTGAATTGTATAGGCAATGAGCCATCAAAAATAAATTTTCAGAATTTTTTCTCCACTCTTTAGTATTTTTTTATAATTTCCAATGTTTTTTACTATTTAAATCACTAAAAATACAACATTCTCCCAAAATTCGTGAAGGAGTATTGTTCCAAATGAATTCATTACTACTTCCATTATAATGCAAATACTTTGTTCCCAAAAATGAATAAATGTCATTACTTTGAATGTACATCATATTTTAAAATCCGCATGCGAAAATAAAAGCCCCATAACACAGCAGGTGTATATGAAGACCACAGAACTCCGCATGCGGGTTTTTTTAAAAACTCCGCATGCGGTTTTAGGGCCTTAAAACCGCATGCGGGTTTTTAGTTCCATAAAACCTTTTTTTGTATTTAATTCTCCATAAATACATAACAATTAAAAAAATCACCAAAATTCACCGCATGCTATTTTTAATTAGTTTTCTCCTATTTTTCACTATTTAAATCATAGAAATTACAAGAGTCATAAAAAAATCATGAAACTTCACCAAGGGGGGTCCTCACAGCACACGTAGAATGCATGCAACATTTCACTTGAGAATTCCAACCACAAGGTTGTATGCATTAGTCCTCACGCCAAAGTTGGTACTTAGGATTAGGGTTTATGCCTAAGACTTACAAGGGAACAATAGGCCAAAATTCACACTGTTAAGTTTCGTCACAAAAAATTCACCACGTGAACTTGTATAGGTAATGAGTCATCAAAAACAAATTTTCACAATTTCTCTCTACTGTTTGCTATTTTCAATTAATTTTCTCCTATTTCTCACTATTTAAATCATAGAAATTACAAGAGCCATCAAAAAAATCATGAAACTTCACCAAGGGGGTCCTCACACCATACATAACATGCACGAAAAATTTCACGTGAGAATTCCAACCACAAGGTTGCATGCATTAGTCCTCACTCCAAAGTTGGTACTTAGGATTAGGATTCTTGCCTGAGACTCACAAGGGAGCAATAGGCCAAAATTCGCATTGTTGAGTTTCGTCACGAAAATTCACCACGTGAATTGTATAGGTAATGATCCCTCAAAACAAATTTTCTCTACTGTTTGTTATTTTTTATTAATTTTCTCCTATTTTTTACTATTTAAATTATAGAAATTACAAGAGTCATAAAAAAATCATGAAACTTCACCATGGGGTCCTCACACCATACATAGCATGCTTGCAAAATTTCACGTGAGAATTCCAACCACAAGGTTGCATGTAGGGTTGTAAATGAACCGAGCCGAGCCGAGCCGAGTACCTGAAGCTCAAGTTTGTCTTGTGAAAAAAAATGGGTGGCTCAAGCTTGGCTCATTTATATAAACAAGCCAAACTCAAAGCATGGGCTTGGCTTGTTTTAGCTCATTTATAACTTCATTGTTTTTTGCTCTTATGAAAATTTTCTATAAATCATTTTTAAAGTTTATGAATTAAGTATTTAATAAATATTTTATTATTAAATGATAATATAAAAATCAAAATAAATTCTTAATATACGATATAATTAAACAATTCTAAAATACTATATTTTTGAAATTCAATACATAACTTCTTGATTATATAAGAAATATTTCAATACTTATTTTCATATATATAAAGTAATTATTTTATATTTATTTTAAAATAAACTTATGACGGTATGTTTCTTTTTCTAATTTTTATTAATCTTACTTTATTTTAATTATTTATATTAATTAATTATTATATATATAATAAACGGGCTATTCACGAGCTCTTAATGTCAAGCTTATAAGGCTTGGGTTTGCTCATTTAAATAATCGAACCCAACTTTAAGCTTGGGCTTGTTTGTTTAATTAAACAAACGAGCTTGGTCAAACATTTAACAAGTCGAGCTCAAATAGTTCATGAATAGCTCATCTCATTTACAGTCCTAGTTACATGCACTAGTCCTCACCCCAAAGTTGGTACTTAGGATTAGGGTTCATGCCTGAGACTCACAAGGGAGCAATAAGCCAAAATTCGCACTTTTGAGTTTAGTCATGAAAACTCACCTCATGAATTGTATAGGTAATGAGCTATCAAAAATAATTTTTCACAATTTTTCTCTACTGTTTGCTATTTTTAATTAATTTTCTCCGATTTTTTACTATTTAAATCACAGAAATTACAAGATTCATCAAAAAATTCACTCGTGCCCTCAATAATTCCATATATAATTTACCATAACTTTATAATAAAAATTCTAAACGACCGAAACAAACCCACATTTCCTAAAATAATAAAACCTAAAATGAAATTAGCTTTCAAAAGCAAAACAAATACTGCGGACTTTGTACCCAAAAGAAATACTGCGGACTGAAATGCAATATTTATAATTTTAGTTTAGTAGAAACTGACTTTAGAGACAACCGGTAGACGGTCTTCCATCCTAGCCTTCAAATATAATACTAATATATCTAATGATAGCAAACTTAGTAGCACCGCACAAGTTTGCTAACCCACGGTAGTCGTCGCCAACAACTACCCTTTGCCTCTTTTTTTCTCTATAAACACATTCAGGAGAGTGGGTGCCATCTACGGTGAGTCAGTTAAAAACTGCACCACCGGGTGGTACATAAGGTCTGCACAGTTAGATTTACCACATTTAATATTGGACGGATCAGATAGAAGACCGATTACCTGTTGGTTTATAATGCAATGTACAGTACTTAAAAGTTGATTTTATTTCATGATAGTCCTATGAGTTCCAATCATTTATTTTCAAAGCCAAATTTTTTAAACCTCATAGCCCTTCTGCCTACGCCTATTGACTCCCATGGCTGCACTGGGTGTGCAGGAGGCCATGGCTTCCGACGTCGTTGTGCAACAATGGACCTTATCCTTCCCTTGTATAACCCAGATTGGGTCAACATCCGACATAAAATTCCACAGGCAAATCACCTTCACAAACCCTTGCAAGCCAAAATTTTTAAAAAAAATCTAGCTTCAGTGCTGAGCTTGAAACACAAACCCCAATTTCTATTCCTCTTCGGTGCTGAGCTTGAAACAAAAATCCCAATTTCTAGCTTCAGCCAAACGGTTCGTCTCGCATTTCTGGCATCCAAGTCCAAGGTATCCATGCTTGGTACTACTACCCACAAACTCTAGAACCTTCTTCTCCTCTAAGTAAAGCTAGGCTTTGTGTGGCAGCGGGTGGTTTTAGAAGGGATTAACGAAGAAGAATCCATGGACACAGAAAACGATGACGTTTTTCGAGAGGAAAAAAAAGAACGGCGGAGTACTCTGCTCCGATGGAAACGTCCTGGTAAGCCAGAAAAAATGGTTCAAACCACAAAGAACGACTTCAACAGAGGAGGGAGGTTCTAGGTTTCTGACCAACTAAAATGCTAGCTCTCAAAACTGGGTTACACTGATCTAAGGAAGTACGGTGACTAAGATGTAAATTCAAAAAGTAATTTATTCCTTAAATATATAAAAATAAATGAACTACTTACCTGTGAAAACTGCCTACAACAGGTTAATTTTGATGCACCACCCGTGAGCCCCTTAGCTAGTTTGTGTTTTAAGTGTTAACATTTTCAGTTGTAGTGTTTTGAAGTTGGATACTGTGTTGTCATGCCTTATGCTTTAAACTCAAAACTCTTTGGCGGGTCCCAAACCTCTTTAGTCTCATGATACAGTGTTCACTCACTCTTTTTTTCCACTTCTTAATTGGTTTTGGTGTGTTCCATAACAGTACATTGGCAATTTTTTTATGTTTTATCTGCAATTATTATATAACTGAAAGACATTGCCTTTCTTTGTTAGCTATTTGACTTTGCCTGTTTAAAGAAAGTAAGTAATTAAGGTGTTCCAAATTATTTTGTTGACATGCATAATTGTTGGGTACCAAATAAAATCGAGATGTCTGATGCAAAGGCATTGGCCTTTCTGAGTTGAAGAAAGAAAATTCGAAATAAGGAGTTATAAAGCTCGAAGTGGCTTAATCGATAGCCAAATGACAACATTTTGTTTAATGTATTATCCTATTATTTGAGTCGAAGAGATTCGATTAAGTGACCAATCGAAGTGGTTACAACAAATAGTACAATATTACATTAATATGACTCTTCACAAGAAATAGACTTAAATGTTTAAATTACGGCCTAAAGTCCTAAGCTATCCTGGCAGGTGTTTGATTCGAATAACTAAAGGTTTCAACCTACAAGACTATCTACCAGTCTCATGCATTCGAAGAAGATAGGGAAGCAAGTGATCAAAAGGAACAAATTGGTGGTCGATGCTTGAATCTTCCAAATAATCCAACCTTTCCAGCTTTGCATCTCCATCATCTTCTTCTTTGACCTTGCTTTCTCATCACCTGCCTCCTCCTCTGCACCTTCCTCTATCACCCAGGTCCAAGAGGCTGAGAGCAGAGCAAACAAATTGATTTCTTGCCCCAATCTCGAAGCTGGAACCAAGGAGGTGGGAGTAAGGTCAGACCTTAAAATTGGTCATGACCTGTTGCTTTGGCTGTTCTGTTCGACCTGAGATGATTAATGCGCTCGAAGTGACCTTTAATGTTGGATATCCTGACGGCCTAAGATCCAAGAGATTTGGAATTTTCAGGCCGTGCAGAACAGTCAATATTAAAAATCTCTCCATGAGAATGAAGGATAATGCAGTCCCAGTACTGAGTTTCTCTCTTTTATAGGTTTAATTTCGATAACTCTTAGGGAGCCAGCCTGGGAGGCCAATAGATCTAAGTCTTGATCACAAGGATCAAGGTGGACGGTGGTCAATGGGATTCGAATGGCCGGTGTGGTTCGAGAAGATAGGAAATGGAGTTATATTTGAAAAGGCCTACTAGATGGCTACCAGTTTCGATTGAGATAAGGATGATGAATCGAAGGCAACAGGTCCAAAAGATCAAAAGCCTCAGCGTAGCAATTCGAGCAAAGTCATTCTGGGGCAAAGAGGTCGAAAGGGAAGTTTATCAGGTCAAAAGGGAAGTTTATCTCAAGCATCTCCTTTTCAACTGCCAAGCACCCACGTCACCCAGAGCGGTTGTTGAAGAGTAACACCAATGTTCGTGCAACAGAACGTGGGATTGAGCACCCACCCCAGAAGTTGAAGACGGTTATCGGGGTTAAGGCTATAAATAGGAGAATCCTCCTCAGAGCAAAGGTCCGCAACCTGAACACTCACAAGCACCCTGAAAAAGCCGTAGCATCCACCGTAGCGATCAAGGCAAGACCAGCAAGCTTAGAGGAAGTAGGGCCTCTTGCAGACCACCTCTTTTCTCTTTTTACGTTTCAGTTCTTTTGTTTTTACTTTTATTTATGTTATTTCTCTTCGTGAACGCATTAGGCGTTTTATAGAGTAGGATTCACATGACTGAGTTAATCAATTTGTTGTTCCCTGTACGTTAGTTCTCGCTTTCAATGCAAGTTAGCTAAGGCCCTGTCAGGGGTCATTGATGCACCATCTTTTCTGTCCAACAGTAACGTCACTATTTGATATCCTTCGAACTGCTCTAAGATTTCACACAGAGGTAGAACCCACATAAAATAAACAAGGATTCGTATCTCGTCCTAGACTGAGCAGAGATACATTTGTTTGTGCAAAATTCAAGGACAAACAAATTGGCACGCCCAGTGGGACCCTGTAAAAATAGTGTTGCATGAATCTTAGGAGTGGTAAGAGAACCATGACCAGTAAGAACAAGAATGGTTCTGGGCACTCTTCAGGGAGTTCCTCAACCAACGAAGCCCATGGAGATGGCAACAATGTTGGCCCAAACTCCTCAGAGGGGTGCAGGAAGGTATACGAGTGATGAAATACCTGTAAGGACTACCCCACAGCCTGATGAGCCTGTGATTAGTCAAGTGAGGCCGTATGAACCTCTTAGGGCAGAGGGACCACCCCCTGGTTTCCAAGTCCAAACTGCAGTGGCAACCTTGGGGATGCCTAAAAATGTGTACACCAACCCATTGGCAACGCATATGAGCCTTAGAAATACTAGAGGTTCACCAGAGATGTGGTCCAATCAACTAGGACCTACTTCTTTCACCAACGCTGCCTTACAATCTATGAGGCAACAGATGGATGAGAGTAACCATGACATGGTTAACATGCTAACTCACCAAATGGCCACTGTGATAACCCCGTTGGTCGCTACAACCAACCAAAATTATCAACTGTTGGCTAGGCAAATGGGGAGAATTGCTGAAGTTTTTGGGAATGGATCTGACACGGATGGCTTCGAGAACCAAGAGGTTAATCGAAGAGAGCCTCAAGTCGAAGCAGACTTGAATGAACCTGGTCGAGCACGTCCAGTGATAGTGGCTCGAAATCAAGACCCTGATTTGGTGGTCGAAAGGGTTAGACAGATGAACTTTGGAGGGCAACACAATGTTGCTAATGTGGTTTGAACAAGTCTTGAACAGGCATGGTTTTAACGTAGGATATGCGAACCAACCCTACTTTGTCTCAGCTTTTCCTCAAGATGTGTTAAGGGCAGAACTGCCTAGAGGGATCAAGGTCCCAAAATTTTCTAAATTCTCTGGAGATATAGGAGAATCAACTGTAGAGCATTGTGGCTAGATACCAGATAGAATGTGGGGATTTAGCCAACGATGAACTGCTGAAAATGAAATATTTTCCCAGTTCTTTAACCAAGAATGCATTTACTTGGTTCACAAACGCTCACACCAAACTCGATCCAAAACTGGATCCAGTTAGAAAGGACTTTCCATGAACAGTTCTTTAGAGGTGAGAGTAAGGTTAGCCTAATGGACTTAATGGGTATTAAAAGATCACCAATGAGACCATCGAAGACTACTTGAACAGGTTTAGGCAGTCTAAGGCTAGATGTTTTACCCCTGTCCCTGAACATGAATTAGTTCAGATAGCCACAGGAGGCCTGGAGTTCTTCATTAGAAAGAAACTCATTAATCTACCTGTTCGAGACATGGCTCAGCTAGCTGATAGAGTGAGGAAAATAGAGCAAATAAAAGCCGAGAAAGCCAAGTACAAGAAGGTTGAGAAAATAGGAAGAAAAGACAAGATAGCCTATGTAGAGGCTTATAATAATGACAGCGACTCGAACAGTGATTTCGAGGAGAATGAGATCAATGTGGCTGAGTTAAAACCCGGGCCTTCTTACATATGCCCTTCACTTGGACCTGCCAAAGAGGGGTCTGTATCATCTTCGATGATAAGTATAAGAAACCAGCATATGGTTTCGATGTAACCAAAGCGGACCAAATTTTTGATACTTTGCTAAAAGATAAACAGATTGTCTTAAGTGACGATCATTAAAATCCCTACACTCGAACAGAGAAAGGGAAGAAAATATTGCAAGTATCACAATGTTTATGGTCATCTAACTAATCATTGTGTTCGTTTCAGGGACTTAATTCAGAAAGCTATTGCTGAAGGGCGTCTGAAATTCGAGGAAAAAATGAAAGGGACAATGAAAGTAGACACAGATCCATTCGATAACAAGGTTCATTATGTAGAGCCACTGGAAATCAACATGGGTGAAGTTCAGTCAGTGAATGCAAGGGCCACTGATATGGCCATTGATGACTTTGAAAAGAGGTGAAGGATATTTATCCCTCGACTGAGGAGACCCTCATGGAATATCTGAACAGGAAGCATCAAGAAGACAGGCATGTTATGCTTTACCCAAGGTGCAGTGCAATCTTCGATGCAGATTCTGCTAAGACTTTCGAAGAGGCGTCGAATAAGAAGCGTCAACTGAAACAAAGGTTAAGGCCTCAGAAATTCGAAGAAGGCCAGAAGATGTTCAGAGCCATGAAAGGAACAGGCAGAGGCATGCCTAGTCAAGAAAAACACCTTCGTTCCTCCACAGAGAGTGCTTTCAAACCAATGGGTGAGGCAGGTTCAACCCAAGCCCAAGGGCCAAGCAAAATGGCGACCAATCTCTCAGCAGGCTGAAGATTCTCGAGCTTCTAAGGGGAAGGAAATCATGAGGTTACCTTCCAAAGAAGTTCAACCACCTAAGAAAGTTGGTACCACTTCAGCCAATATTCCAAGGCAAAGGGTTCGATGACAAGGACTCAGTGGCGCAGGGCCCAAGGTTATACAGGGCCAGGATGGAACAGATTGAAGCACATTGTGCCAAGACCCCCACAAGGAAATAAGAGGAGATATGAAGCATCTTCCTAAAGACCCGAGTTGATTTACGTGAACAACTAAATGCAAGCAAAGGTAAAAGACATGGAAGAGGATGATCTCCTAACAGAAGAATTTGAGTCAGGATTTCCTGATTCTATCCAGGAAATTTGTGGGATAGTTTCAATCTTACCAGCTGAATTTGCTCAGCAGGTGCAAAGATTGGAAAATGAAGAGGATTTTGAAGACGGAGACCTTCAAATCCCAGTTATGTTAAACCAGACGGAGGAGACTAAGAAAGAAATGGTCAGCATAGAGAAACCTACTCCTGGGGATATGGCTCACATGAAGCCGTTGTACATCAAGGCTTTCGTTGAAGGAGACCCCATTAACAAGGTAATAATTGATGGAGGAGCTGCGATCAACCTATTACCCAAATCCACCTTCGACAGATTGGGTAAGACCAATAAAGATCTTTTACCTCACAATATTATGATCACTGATTTTGCAGGTAAAGCGTCTAGCTCAGAAGGCATAACAGCACTTGATTTAATGGTGGGCAAACAATTGAGAACCACCATTTTTGTGGTGATCCAAACCAAAGCCAGCTTCAACATGTTTGCTAGGCAGAGAGTGGATTCATGGCATGGGGGCAGTGCCTTCCACTGTTCATCAAAAGCTTTTCCTTTGGGATCAAGAAGGAAATCCCATAGTGATCGAAGCAGACCAAGGGGTTTATAACATGGAGCAGGGTTAGTAGAGATGGATTTCGATAAAAAATTTGGCTCATATTAGCCCTTATGAGTTAGATTCGAGGTCAGCAATCCATTCTGCCAAAGTACCCTACTCAATGAGGCTAGATCCTGTTAAGGGTTTCACTTTGAAAAGAGAGGTCGATGTTGATACGGCCTTAGAAATACTAGGTGATACATGGAAAGCCTAAAATTTTCAAGAAAAGACTAGCGGCCTACTTGGCCGAATCAAAAGGTATGGTCTCTTCAAATTTAAAACAAGAAAAACAGAAGGGAGTAAAGATCACAATAAACAGCTGCAAGCCAAAGAGGGAGATCCAGTTCGACTAGATTGCATTTATGATGAAGAAGACATGGGAGTCGAATATGGCTATGAAAAAATTCCTAGGTTCGAAGCCCAAGACCAACTCGAAGAAGTAAACTTGGGAACAAGCCGAAGCTCGAAGACCAACCTTCATCAGTACAAAGGTAGATCCAGAAATCAAACCTCATCTGGTCGAAATCCTCAAACAATACAAGATTGTTTTGCTTGGGAATATGAGGAGATGCCCGGATTAGATCGTGCTTTGGTTGAACATAGATTACCAACCTTGCCTGAGAAGAAACCAGTAAGCAACCTCCTCGAAGGTTTGCCCCAGAGGTGGTTTCGAAGATAAAAGAAAGAATTGAAAGGCTTCTTAGGGCTAGGTTTATCAGAACCACCAGTATGTAAATTGGCTTTCAAACATGTTGTGCCAGTAATTAAGAAAAAGTGGGCAAGTTGAGAGTTCTGTCATCGATTTCAGAAACCTCGACGAGCAACTCCAAAGATGAGTACCCAATGCCCATTGCGACATGTTGATCGATTCGGACAGCGGGAAACGAAATGCTTGAGGCTTGTTAGAGGCTATATCTGGCTATAACCAGATTTTCATTGCAGAAGAGATTATTTCCAACAACTCGCATTTCGTTGCCCGGGGGCATTAGGCACTTTCGGAATGGTAATGATTGCCTTTGGTTTAAAAAATGCTGGGGGCCACGTATCAGAGGGCCATTGAACTTAATATTTCACGATTTCATTGGTGAATTCATGCAGGTATACATCGATGATGTAGTGGTCAAATCGAAGACCAGAGCAAACACTTGGACATTTAAGATGTTCTTCGAGAGGATGAGGCGACACGGGTGAAGATGAATCCTTTGAAGTGCGCCTTCGGAGTCTCTGCAGGAAACTTTTTGGGTTCTTAGTCCAACAACAAGGTACTCGAAGTGGACCCACACAGGCAATTATCAATACAAAGCCTCCGATGAACAAGAGAAACAACTACAGAGCCTGTTGGGAAAAATCAATTACCTAAGGAGGTTCATTTCGAACCTATCAGGCAAGACCAAGAATTTTTTCCCCATTAATTAAGTTGAAAAAAGGGGAAGAGTTCGAATGGAAAAAGAGCATCAAATGGCGTTTGATTCAATCAAAGAGTATTTAGCCAAGCCTCCAGTAATGTATCCACCTATTAGAGGAAAACCACTTCGATTGTATATTTCTGCATCTGAAGAAAATCTTGGTAGTATGTTAGCCCAAGAGGATGATAGTGGCTCGAAAGAGTGATATACTATCTTAGTAGAAGCCTTAGCGATGTAGAAAAAAGATATTCTCCAATAGAAAAATTATGTTTATGCCTTTACTCTCATGTACAAAACTTAAATACTATTTGAAACCGGCAGAGGTTTTCGTAAGTTCTCATTTTCGATGCAATTAAGTACATGTTGATTAAGCCAATACTTCATAGCAGAATTGGAAAATGGGCGTTGGCATTAACTGAATTCTCTTTAAAATATTTACCTTTGAAAGTTGTTAAAGGGCAAGCCCTTGCAGATTTTTTTAGCCGAACTCCAACGACAGAGATCGAAGAGGTAAACTTTATAGGGATTAAGCCTTGGAAATTATTCTTCGATGGTTCTAAACATCTTAATGGTAGCGGCATTGGCATGCTGATTGTATCTCCTAAAGAGATAACAACCAAAGTAATGTTTAAAATCGAAGGCAATTGTTCAAATAACGAAGTTGAGTATGAAGCGTTGATTGCAGGGTTTAGAATTATTATTAAGCCTCGAAGCATCCCACATTCACGTCTTGGGAGATTCTCAATTGATTATTAATCAATTGAAGGGGATTTATAAGTGTTCTAGCTCGAAATTAGCGAAATATTTTGCAAGGGCTAAGACCCTTTAAAATCAATTTGAAGATGTAATCTTAGAACATGTTCCTCGAATCCAAAATGAAGTGGCTAACGAGCTAGCCCAAGTGGCTTCTGGGTACAGGAGTAAAGCCAGAATTTTTGAGGACTTTATTAAAACCAACTCTCACCTATCAAAAGAGGAGAGAATGGTGTGGAGTTTGGATGTGCTCACTCCATCAGACTGGAGGAAATCCTTAGTGGATTATTTAAAGGATCCAGCAGCACCAGTGAGAGGAAAGTCAAACTCAAAGCCATAATACACAATTTAGGATGAGAGTTATACAAGAAGTCAAGTGGTGGGCATTTACTCAGATGCTTAGGGGAAGCAGAAGCTTATCTTGCTCTTGCTAAAGTCCATGAAGGTTTATGTGGGGCACACCAAGCAGGGGAGAAGATGAAGTGGACATTGCTAAGGTACTGTTACTTTTGGCCGTCGATGCTGAAAGATTGCCATGACTTTGCAAAAGGATGTGAAGATTGTCAGAAACTGGCAACTTGCATCACAACCCCTGCAACGGGCTCCATTCGATAATCAAGCCATGGTCGTTTCGAGGTTGGGGCCCTTGATTTAATAGGTATGATTCACCCCACCACCTTCGAAGGGGCATAAGTTATTCTTGTAGGAGTAGATTATTTCACTAAATGGGGTAGAAGTTGTTCCTTTAAAGGACGTAGGCCAAAGAGAAGTAGTAGATTTTATAGAAGAACTATAGTCCATAGGTTTAGCATCCCTGAAACCATAACCACAGTTCAGGGAACTATGTTTACCAGGAAAAAAGGTGGCTCAATACGCAGAATCTAGGAAGATCAACTTGCTTACTCTACCCCTTATTATGCACAAGCAAATGGCCAAGTCGAGGCCACTAACAAATTTTAATAGGCTTGATCAAAGGCACATCGGACATAGCCCAGAAGGTTGGCATGAACACTTAGCCAAGTATTGTGGGCAATATAGGAACTCCCCACGAGATGCCACAATGACCATCTCCATATAGGTTAGTATATGGACATGAGGCAGTCTTGCCTTTAGAGATCAACCTCGAATCTATTCGAATCCAAAGGCAAAACGAATTGCCTACACAGGAATTATCTAAACTGATGTTTGATAAATTAGATGTCCTCGATGAAGAAAGATTAATTGCACTCGAGAACATAATCAAGCAAAAGGAAAGAGTGGCTCGTTTTTATAATCGAAGAGTTAGCCATAAAAGTTTTTTAGAAGGTGATGTGGTTTGGAAAGTTCAGTTACCTTTAGGGAAAAAGCTACCAAAAATTTGGTAAGTGGACCCCAAATTGGGAAGGCCATTCAAAGTTAAAAAAGTATTATCGAGTAATGCCTATACCATTCGAGACGTAATTTCTGGTTGCGTGATTCGAGCCATAAATGGCAACATTTAAGAAAGAAATATAAACCCACCATGCATGAAGTGAAAATACGTTCCGAATAGTAAATTAAAGAGAAATAAGGTTCAAGGCCCAAACTTGGCCAATATAAGCTAGAAGCAAATAAGAAATTAAGAGGCAAACAAGTGGAAAAAGGACTTGGCCTTAAAAACAGGTTCTTAGTTTTAAAGTCAAGGTAATCAGCCTTCGCCTTATCTAGAGTCGCCTTGAGAGTGGCATGATCATTCTGCACTATTGTCAAGCTCCTGAAACAATTTGGACAAGTTCCGTAGAATCATCCTTGGTTTCTTCTTCAGTTTTTCTTGAAGCTCTCGACCTCGATTAACAGCCTCAGCAAGAGTTTCCCTTTCTTTTACCATTGAGGTCCAGTTTTTTCTGCAATTCTTCAATCTCTTTATCAGCACCCCAAGTTGAGTGGTACCCTGCTCTAAGGTAGTAGAAGACGCTTCGAATCGAAGCCTTCTGAGCAATGAGTTTTTTCCTTGAGGGCAACCTCTCGATTAATGATTTCATCCTGCTTGGTTTCATTAGCATGGAGTTTTGTTAATGGTTTCAGTGAAAGAATCATACCAAGCATAGAAGGCTCCAATGGCTTCATCTGTCTCCACAGGAATACTGTCAGGTATAGCTCTCAATTCAGCAAAGACTTCTCTGATTTCCTTATCGAGGTCATCATTGAGAACTTCCACAAGGTCCTGAGAAAAAGCCAGATGACGAAGCCTGCTTACCAATACTTGGACCTTTTGATGAGTGCTGGATTCCGAGGTTTTAGCACTGCGGCTCGATGTGGCTACTGTGATCGAACCAGCCAGTAATTTGTTGATGATATAAAAGGGATCGTCTTCGAGTTTTTGAGTTAGGTTCTCAAGCTCAGCATCCTGAACATAACCCTTCGGAGGAGAAATGGTCGATTTTTCCGTTTGAACCAAGGCTAAAGTAGTGGTAGGATTCGAAGTAGCAATCTCTTTCGAACCTGTGGGCTCTTGTTGTTTAGGGCTTGGTATGGGAACGGCTTGAGGATCTTCATTGCTTTTAAAAACCTGTTCTTGAGAGCCACTAGGTGGCGTTGAATCGAGCCTATCATCAACATTGTCATGGGCATTGAAGGAATGGGGTCGAAGGCACCTCACTTTTGACATCTGGATTAGCTCCTTGTCCTTGACATTCTCCTTAGATAAACCATCACCAGTAGTTTGATTCGGAGATTCAGAAACTTGGGAGGGCTCAATAACTTTGGGGTCGGAGATACCCCCGACAGGATCGACTACAGCGTGTGGCTGAATGGTCGAAGGATCTCCAGAATGCATCTTTCTCGTTGCCTTTTGCTGAGGCGCCTGACAATTTTCGTGATTGTCACCTCGTTCGTCATTGTCGAAGAGTCAGAGGCTTCCTCACTTCTTTCTTCCTTGATCGAAGTCATCAACATCTTTTTTCTTTTCCTCTGTCTTTTCTATTTCTATTCTTTCTTTCTTCTCTCCTTCTTTTGCCTCTTCTCTTCCTTCTTCCTTTGTTCTTTTTCCTTCTTCCTCTCCTCTTCTTCATTTTTCTTCTTGGTTCCTACTTTTTTCATTCTTCCCCTGGATGTTGGTCCTCAGAACGGTTAGGAGAAGTGACTTCCTGGTCTGCAGCAGTGGTGTGATCCCCTGTAGGTTCAAACCTCAGAATCCATTTCGACCCAGGGATATTGCATAGCAAGAGGAAGAGAATTTAAAAAGGTATCAATACTAGAAGAACTAGAACCTGAAGAGCTTTCTTCATGTGTCGAGCTGGATAACCACTGAAGATGAGGAAGGGCTCGGTAAGAAAAGCTTCGAAAGTTAACAAAAGAACGAATTAGGTAGACTCTTACCATTCTGTTTGCTTTCCAAGAATGTTTGACACCTGGAGCAACATGCTTTGTTTTCTTCCTGGTGAAGATTTCTAAAAAAAAAATGAACGAAGGACTGAGCATAAAGTAAGCGTTCGAAGAAGAATAAAGAGAAGAATTCGAAGATTTACCCCCAGTAGTTTGGGGATCAATTGATGCAACCAGGTTCCTGGGTTTTAAGCCCAGTACTTTCCGTCACAGCTGGAGGAGTAACTCCTTGATCAGCCGGAAATGTTTCTTGTTCGATGGTTCAGATCTTTGGGGTCAGCAAGTTGAGTGATGCAGAAGCAACTCGAGGTTTCTGCTTGAACGGTAGTACAATAGGATTTTTCCGTTCCTCTCGAGGGTGCCAGCAGCCTTAGACGGAGGAGGCTTCGAAGCCTGTGTAGCGTAAGATTTTGGCTACAAGAGACTCATGGTGAGCAGAGAATGATAAAAAGAAAGCATTCTCAAGGGTAACATTGAGGCATACTTATCTGGTTGAGGCTTGTTCTTTTTACCAACAGTGGTATCAGTCGAACAACTGCTTTCCTTTCTCTTGGGACCTTCGATTTCTTGGACCCTGAAGAATTAGCGGTATCTTTCAAAGCTGAAAGTGACAATACAGGGTCAATAATGATAAATATGATATATCATAGAAGAGAAGGATAATATTCGAGGAACACCTGGACGCTTTCGCTTTTTCGGGTTCAGGGTACACTCCATCAAGAATAACTCGAGAGAGAAAAACATCTTTCGAGCAGGCTATGGCACGGTACGAAGTTCGCCACCACTGATCGAACACAGCAGTACAGTAAATAGCTGGAGTGAAGTCAGTAGCTTGGTAAGGGGGTGTGTGAGCCTCGAATTCCTCAATCCTCAAAATGACTTCATCAACAGATGTGCAAGGTTCAATGTTGTGTTCCCTGAATAGAGGAACAGGAAATATCCTGGCAGAGTCCAAAGCTGCCTAGCCACAAGAGTTGGCTGATAATGCATCAAACAAGGGATACTCTGATCATAATGAGAGAAAATCAGTTGGTTCCTCATAATTTCGCTCCAACCTTTCATCTTGAGCAGGTTGTGCCTCAGGGAACATGGCAACCAAAGGTTGATGAACCCATCGAGGGCCAACAAACCGTTCGCATGGGGTGCTAAATCTCCTCAAACTTGGTTGTTCGAGGAAATATAGCATGAGAGTTTTGACTCTACTCCCTGTTTCTTCATAGATGGGGCAAAGGTGCGTATGGCTTAGTGGAGTAGCCGTGATATCGAATGCATTGGTGATCTTCGTAGAGAGAATACCAGCATCCTTTGGGAAGGTGGCTCGAAGCCAATAGTCGAGAAGCCAAAGAGGACCATAGAAGCCACTCAAGGGTTTCTCGAGCTGATAGAAACACAAAGCATCAGACAAACAAAGGTATAAATGGCCAAGGAGCAACTTAGCCAAGTTAATTTGCCTACCCTCATGAAGACAAACAGCTAGAGGGTACAAACTCTTAGGAACCTGAAGGGACCTAACACAGAAGACAAAATTAGCCAACCAGAACCATAGGAAGGCTATGTGTTCTTCCTCAGAAACGTCAGGCGAATCCTTATTGTGGTTGCTAGCGATGAAGGCTTGGTAAGTCACCTTTTTAGGGTCAGATGGTTCATATTCGGTGTTGGACGGCTTGGTATTTGGGAGGTAAGTCTCTCCTCTAGTTTCTAAGCCAGTAATGACAGCCACATCCAATAGAGTAGGAGTGATCATGCCACAGGGAAGGAAAAAAGTGCATGTACCTCTCGATCCCAGAAAGGAAGTGCAGCAAGAATAAGCTCGAAGTCATAAAGACTAGATGATCGAGAGTGTTGGATCAAATCGAAGATGCCCAATTTCTTCCATAGCTTTTCCTTGACCGGTTGCACTTTATCCAACCAGCTATAATAAGTCTTCCTATTCGTTAGAGGAGTAGCCCTGAAAGCTTGTTTCTCTGGTTTAAGACTGTCAGCACGGACTTGTTCAGAAAAGGCCAAAATCTTCTCTGATGGATATAAGGCCTGGTACTCTGGAAGTTCTTAGTTTTAGGAGGAAATTCATAAGGGCCTAAGAAACCCAAACGGAGGCCATCCACATTAGCGGGGATAATGACGCTGGAACCCCAAACCTTCACGTTCTCATCAGTGGCCTCAGGTTCTGGTACGAAGACATCGTCTTCTCTGACAATAGTCTTACCATTTTCAGTGGCCAATGGAGTCGAGCAAGACACTTGATATGTGGTGCTTGGAAAACACAGAGTGATGGAGGAAGATGCCATTCAGATGCGTGAGGACGCCAATGGCACAGAAATTCCAAGCAAGAAAGGATTTTGGAGTTAAGGGTTTTTCTCTGAAAACGTAAGGAAGAAGGTAAGGAGCTAAGAGAGAGGTGTTGTAAAAGGTATAAAGGAGGGAAAACCCAAAGGTTATTGACGGTTACATGTCCAGTTGGCAGTAATGAAGGCCCAAGAGTTTCAGTCCGTGGGATCGTGTGAAAGAGAAAGAAATATTTAATATTCTAGGCAGAAGCGTAAACGGCATGTGCAAAACATATCAACTTCTTATTAACTCGAAGTTATACATTTTGGGGGGGCATGTGTTGGGTACCAAATAAAATCGAGATGTCTGATGCAAAGGTATTGGCCTTTCTGAGTTGAAGAAAGAAAATTCGAAATAAGGAGTTATAAAGCTCGAAGTGGCTTAATCGATAGCCAAATGACAACATTTTGTTTAATGTATTATCCTATTATTTGAGTCGAAGAGATTCGATTAAGTGACCAATCGAAGTGGTTACAACAAACAGTACAATATTACATTAATATGACTCTTCACAAAGAAATAGACTTAAATGTTTTAAATTACGGCTAAAGTCCTAAGCTATCCTGGCAGGTGTTTGATTCGAATAACTAAAGGTTTCAACCTACAAGACTATCTACCAGTCTCATGCATTCGAAGAAGATAGGGAGCAAGTGATCAAAAGGAACAAATTGGTGGTCGATGCTTGAATCTTCCAAATAATCCAACCCTTTCCAGCTTTGCATCTCCATCATCTTCTTCTTGACCTTGCTTTCTCATCACCTGCCTCACTCCTCTGCACCTTCCTCTATCACCCAGGTCCAAGAGGCTGAGAGCAGAGCAACAAATTGATTTCTTGCCCCAATCTCGAAGCTGGAACCAAGGAGGTGGGAGTAAGGTCAGACCTTAAAATTGGTCATGACCTGTTGCTTTGGCTGTTCTGTTCGACCTGAGATGATTAATGCACTCGAAGTGACCTTTAATGTTGGATATCCTGACGGCCTAAGATCCAAGAGATTTGGAATTTTCAGGCCGTGCAGAACAGTCAATATTAAAAATCTCTCCATGAGAATGAAGGATAATGCAGTCCCAGTACTGAGTTTTCTCTCTTTTATAAGGTTTTAATTTCGATAACTCTTAGGGAGCCAGCCTGGGAGGCCAATAAGATCTAAGTCTTGATCACAAGGATCAAGGTGGACGGTGGTCAATGGGATTCGAATGGCCGGTGGTTCGAGAAGAGAGGAAATGGAGTTATATTTGAAAAGGACTAATAGATGGCTACCAGTTTCGATTGAGATAAGGATGATGAATCGAAGGCAACAGGTCCAAAAAGATCAAAAGCCTCAGCGTAGCAATTCGAGCAAAGTCATTCTGGGGCAAAGAGGTCGAAAGGGAATTTTAATCAGGTCAAAAGGGAAGTTTATCTCAAGCATCTCCTTTTCAACTGCCAAGCACCCACGTCACCCAGAGCGGTTGTTGAAGAGTAACACCAATGTTCGTGCAACAGAACGTGGGATTAAGCACCCACCCCAGAAGTTTGAAGACGGTTATCGGGGTTAAGGCTATAAATAGGAGAATCCTCCTCAGAGCAAAGGTCCGCAACCTGAACACTCACAAGCACCCTGAAAAAGCCGTAGCATCCACCGTAGCGATCAAGGCAAGACCAGCAAGCTTAGAGGAAGTAGGGCCTCTCTTGCAGACCACCTCTTTTCTCTTTTTACGTTTCAGTTCTTTTGTTTTTACTTTTATTTATATTATTTCTCTTCGTGAACGCATTAGGCGTTTTATAGAGTAGGATTCACATGACTGAGTCAATCAGTTTGTGTGTCCCTGTACGTTAGTTTCTCGCTTTCAATGCAAGTTAGCTAAGGCCCTGTCAGGGGTCATTGATGCACCATCTTTTCTGTCCAACAGTAACGTCACTATTTTGATATCCTTCGAACTGCTCTAAGATTTCACACAGAGGTAGAACCCACATAAAATAAACAAGGATTCGTATCTCGTCCTAGACTGAGCAGAGATACATTGTTTGTGCAAAATTCAAGGACAAACAATAATAATAAGGCAGAGTTCTAAGGTGCATTAACAAGTCTGGGGCACTGGTGCGTTGGTCAACCATTCCTACCAGCATGTGACATGTGTCATATACAATCAAAATATCTATTTGTTTTTGACCCCAAAATTTGTGTATTTGTATTTTTGTACCCAACCTTGTTTCACAATTAAAAAATTACCCATGTCTTCTGTAAATTACTTTTAGTATTCCCAAGTTTGAAAATTCTTGAACATTTCTGTTAAGCAACAACCTCTCTTCAACTTCACTTCTGTCCCATCTTAAGGCTCCGTAAACTTTGTAAAAATTATCAACACAACACTAATCAAGGGAGGCCTAGAGGATTCAGTGAAAAAAATTCTTATCAGCTTCCATGGTGCTTCTTATTATGACAAATCTGAAACAGAAGCACATCCCAAGCTCAAAATTACACCAATCCCAAACATCGAAAAAAGGAATCCAGCACAATATTATCCCCCTCCTCTTAATACTTAAACTTAGAAAAAATAAATATACCAATAAAAAAATAAAAGTAAAGATTGCAACTTTTCCTTGTTGATTGCTATATATAAATTAAATAAAGATATATATTTCACACTTAAACTTAGAAAAAATAAATATACCGAATAATTAAATTTTTTAATTTAAATAAATATATATATATATATATATATGAAAACTAATGTATGAAAATTATCAATAAAATAAGTTTTTATCAATAAATGAATTTTTAAAATATTAAAATAAAAATATTAAGTTTTATGTTTTCATAACTTATTTTTTATTTAATATTAGTTGTTTTTCATATTTTATAAAATTTTCATCTTTTCATATTACAAACTAATTCATGTTTTTCTTTCAGATCATTTTTTTTTTGTTAAAAATTGTTTAAAAGAGGAAGAGTCAAATTTGATTTAATCACGTATTAAAATAAAATAAAGTTTTTCAACTAACTATGTGAATATGTTACCAAATTATAAATACATAATCTTTGATTAAAATTTGATAATAACTTATTTCAATACTTATTAATTTCTATTCGTTAAAGGTTAAAATCTTTTTGAGAAAAATATTTTTATAAAGGTTGTTACTTATAATAACTTCTTTATATTAGTTCTTATTTTAGTATGCATATTAATAGATTTAGATCAGTACATGTTGACGAAGATTATATTACAATAATTATAATAATAATATACATGCAAATAATAATAATACATACATACAGTGGTTGATCACAGTAGATATGGACTGTAACTCCAAACGGATTTTACTTTCAAGGTCCGGGGTTATAATCATGGAGTCCCCACTCTTGCGAGGCTTTACCTAATCACCCGTAGCCCGAGGGTTAAGCCCACAATCTATGTCTGTGGGGGATTACCAGTCAAAGACAAAAAAACTAATTCATTCTTCCTCAAACTAATTTATTTTAAAATATAATATGTTTTTAAAATATAAGTGAAAAGTACACTATTAGATCACATATCCGCGAATGTTCAAATTATCTTAAATTTGATATAGATGATCATGAAGGTAATATAATATGTTTCAAACGGTTGGATCAATCAAATTCACATTAAAAAAATTATTGGCTGGTGTAACTTTAAAAGTTTGACACCTAGTGTCAATTGATCATGTCCTTAATTGATTACTTGTTAATATACTTTTAACTGTAAGGAGACAGATAAATAAAAATAATATCTAAAATAATACATAGCATGGCTTATCACTAATACAATATTGTAATAATCAAATTCAATTTTAAAATTCAAATTTTTATACTTCATATAATAACTATGCAATATAAGGGATACTTGTAAGTTTAATTATAAAATTAAAGAAAAAAAGACAAAAAATAAAACTAATTTGAAAAATAATACATGACACAAACCAATATTAAAATATTTTTTAATAAATTTTCTTTTATTTTTTATATTTAAATTTATTGGTATTGAAATTAAATTTATTTTTGTTAATTCAATTAAATTTGAAGAGATGTTTTAATTGAAATTTTTATTTTTAATAAACATTTTTTAATTTTAAAATTTAAAGAGAAAACAATGAATATTAAACAAATACATGGAGATAAATGATTTTTAAAATAATTTTTTTAGTTAAGTGATTATTAAATACATGGAAATATAAATTTAAAAATTATTTTATTTGTTATATATTTTTTTATTTTCATAAAAATGTTTGTTTAATATATAAAATACTGACTAGTTTAATTCTAAAATATATAGATGTTTTCACACCTAATTTTCCTTTTTATTTATATGTTACTTCTTTCCTATCATATCGTTTATATTCTCATTTTTCATGTTAATTTTTTTTATATCTATCTTCCTTACGCTTCTTATACCATAAAAATGTTTATGAGAGTTTTAATATACTTAAAAAGAGTAATGATATTTTCACATTACATCTTTCACCCTCTCTCATTATTTTATTTTTTTCTTTGTGTTTCTATTTTCCACACACTTCTCACACTCAAACACTCTCAAAGTATTAATATTCTTAAAAAGAGTAATGATATTTTCATATTATATTTTCACGTTCTCTCTCTTCATTTTTTTATATCTCTTTCCCTACATTGCTCACCACCCAAACACCCAAACAAATAAACTGTCAAAGTTTTAAGACTCTTAATAAGATGGATGATATTTTCACATTTCTTTATTATACACTATATTTCACACCATTTTTCAATCTCTTTCTTCCTTTCCTAATACCATTTTAAATAAATCTAACACATTATTATAAGGCTCTTCCCAACCGTTTTCACACCGTTTAAGAAAAGTTAGTTGATGCATTGTTTTTTTTAAATTATAGCATTCCAAATATACCCCTATTTAAAGGTCACTACATTGATCAATGAATAATAAAAAACATTCATATCAAACTACTAGTTTAAAGGAACCCAATCTTTCACATTCTCTCTCTTCTTATTTTTTCTTATACCCCCCTCATTCCATACACTTCTCACACCCCAAAAATCAATTGTCAAATTTTTTACTACTCTTAAAAAAAGTAGTGAATATTCACATACATTGTTCACCTTCTCTCTCTTAATTTTTTTTTTATATTTCTCTTTTCCTTACATTTCTCACACAAAAAAAATTGACTTTCAAAGTTTTAATACTCTTATAAAAATGGAACGTATTTTCACATTCCTTTACTATACATTTTCTTTCACACCTTATTTTTCTTTCAATCTCTCTTTTCTTTTTTAAAACATCAAAATATTATTTTAAATGAACAAAAAACAATGAAATATTAGTTAATCAATAAATTGTTAAAAATATTATAGATGAGTATGCATAGGTGAATTTTATAATTTGATTCAAAATTTGAAAAATGAGAGATGAAAGAAGGATGGGACATAAAGCTATTTTACTCGTCAATGTGACAAAACTTCTTTTCCAAGACTCAAGTAAAAATTTATTAAAAATTAGTCATTTCAAAAATTGCAATAATTGATGTCTTAAAAAGCAACACAAAACCTTCCATAAATGGCCACAAAAAAATTAAGGGACCCCAATGAATAGTGAAAAAAAAACTTCTCCAATGTAATAGATTAATAATATAGATACCAACTAAAAAATTTCTAAAATTGTGTAACACTATAAAGACCCAGAAATTTTGACTTGTTTATTCAACTACAGTAGCAAAAGGGTAGCACATTATTACCTGCTCCTCCTTGCCCTTTGCTTCTGTACCGGAATTTCATCAGCAAATAACGATATAGTTGGATCAGACAAAAGCGCATAAATTTTTAAATTTACAAATGTAACATGGGGAGAATGTGTAAATTAAAAGTGTTCATGGGAAGAAAACGGGTAAACATAAATAAAGAGTAATAGCAACATGTGGCATAATCTTATAAATCAAACACTCCAATGCACCGGTACCCCAACTTTGTTAAATGCACCGGAGCAATCACCTAATAATAATGTCAGGGAAACTTGTTAGAATAATAATAATAATGAGTCATGTTCTTCTCCAAGAGGTTGTTTTCATTGTGCATTCAAATCCCTCCTCACACCATCATCCATCACACTAAGTTTTGTAACTTCCTAACACTCATATATAGTTAGCTTTTGTTCTGTCTTTTTTTTTTTTTGGTTCCTATTTTTCCAACTTATATAACCATTCACTTCAGATTTAACTTGTTCATTTAAAGCTCCTTTAACAACAAGCCCCAGGTTAATGGTATAATGATAGGAGTATAAAATTATATCTTTTAATAAGTAATATATGCAAGCATGTACTGTTATAAACTTAAATATTAACAAAAACAATACATTATCAGTTAGCTAGTGGGACCATTTTATTGAAAAAATAAGGTGGGGAAGATGAAAAAGGGTAAAGTTCTTTCATTGGAAGTTTAACCATTATAATTATCATTTAAAAATTTAACATTTTTAAGTAGAGTTTAGTTATTATATATTATCATTGAAAGATATATATATTCAATAACGTGTTGCCATATTTTACTCTCCACGTTATAGGAGCTGCCATTCACCATGGAATTTAACATGTGTAACCTGCACGGATAAAAAATAAAAAATGGAAATGTTTTATTAGAAATTACAATCTTTAACATTATTAATGCATTGCTTGCTGTGATAGTCGTAATTTCCAACAAACTTTTCCACTTTTAAGTTCTTATCTTGTACAAGGTTGCACATGTTAGAAAAATCACATATATTTTACATCATTTGAAAATTTTTGAGACTAGAATCACCAAGACTGGGATATATTCTTACAGTCTTACCCATACACCTTTATGGTCAAAAAGTCTAGGTACCCAACCTTTTCTCTTAAAATAACCGCGCGTGTTGCAACTTTGCAAGGTGCTTGGAAAAATGAATGAAAACAACAATTCTGGAGTGGGGAGTTTAGGAAGAGAAATAGAAAGAAAAAGAAAATGAAGAGAAAGTGAGTGAAAGAAAAGAAATAGGTGTGAAGAAGAGTGTAAAAATTAGGAGTGAAAAATTAAAATAAAAACAAATTCTTTTAAAAGCAATTAAAATGTTTTGGTAAACCATAAGACTTTGGAAAAAATTTATCAACTAATTTGTGTTGTCCGACTTCAACAGAAATGGTGAAAGTTAAGACTAAAAGCCAAATTCAGATCTAATTCAAATCCCTTTAAATTTAAAACCAAATTATTAAAACGATAAAATAAGAAAATTGAAAAAATTGGATTAAATTTATTTTTTTCCTTTAAAACCAATTGAATCCATACAATACCCTTATAAAAATAGTCTTAAACTAACTTAACTGGAACTTTTCTCACTTCTTGTCTGGACTAATTTATCTGTTGTAGCTTAATATTTGAATTGAGTATAAAATGTTCCAATTTTGAGGCTGTCAAAAAGATACAGCAATTGTAATTTGTAATTAAAACATGTATGTAACTATAGGTATATGGGTCATACATGAATGGGACATGATTCTTTGTCACTTGTCAATACTACAACCTCTTGTTACTGCAAACAATGCGGAACTCTTTTGCTGTAATTAGGAGGTGAGACAATTTGGGATAATGACTTTGAACCAAAGGTTATGTTGTTATGAAGGAGACTCTTTGGCAAGAATGATTCACCTACAAATGATGGTATGTTGTAACAAATTTTTGGATCAATTGGCGCAAAGAGTGGGTAGAAGACTTATGTAAGTATATAACTACTTCTTGGATAAGGGTTGACTTTGGTGATGAAGATTTTTTGGGGGATAAAAAGTGGGAAATCTCAAGTAATGGTGATATATGTCCTTTATCTATATCAGAAATTGATGGTTATGTTTTGTCAAAAAGACATTTTATTTTTAATTTAGATTATCTATATTTTTAAAACAGCTGTGTCCTCAGTGCAACTTTTGCTGTTACATCTATGTCTTGAGTTTTACATGTGTCTACCAAGTCTTCCCTTGTATGCTACTTTTATTTATTTAATTAACTTAATCAGTATTTTGTTAATAATGCTTGCATGGTAAAAGATCCATTGGAAAATACTCAACAATCTCTCTAGATTAAAATCCTGTTATCAATTCCACTTAGCTAAGAAATGGACAAATTCCACTAAAGAGGGGCAACAAAAACAACTAAGAGCATGTTTGGTTTAACATTGAAATATGGTAAGCTCGCTAGAATAGTTGCGTTGGAGAATTCAAATTCGAGTTTGGTCAGATTGAACACCAAACCAAACACACACTAAAGGTTCACGTACTATTCCCACTTTTTCACTCGGTTAAATGTGTTTATTTTTATCAAAATCATGTTACAGACAAAATGGATTTAAATGTTTGACTTCACGCTTATATTGTGATTTTAATATAAACCAAATAAGTTGGAATTGTACTCACCATTTTCACACAAAGCAGAATATAGGACTCTATTTGTTCATATATTACATATTCTATTTCTTCAGCATCAATCTGTTGTTTTTACTAACTATTACACAATACTCATTAAACTCTTATTTACATAAACTTCATGATACAACTCTTGAAAAGGCAAGAGAAATTAACATTTACTACACATACATATCAATCTCATTTAATTAAATGTGTGGTAGGCCAGAGCCCACAACACTGTTCAACACCTCAACTAACTTAAGATGTGCAGTTAACTGAGGGAAATGGCCATTCATGTCAATGAATTCCAAAGTAGAGAGCCCTTTATTAATTTGTTGTTCAAGTAGTGCCCTACACTGAGTGGAACTGCTGCATCATTACTTGACTGTATAATAGTGCATGGGATCTGAACCTCTTCAACCATTTCTCTGTAGTCACTAAAAAACACAGTTTTGGCTAAGGACACTGCAACTTCACCACCCATGCTTTTCAAGCAATTTTGGAATTTGTCAATAGAAACAGCATCATTTGGACCCACTGCAATAGGACCATATGCTGAAACCCAGTTATCGAATTGGGACTCTATGGTTGAGATTAAATTCTCAATGTTTGACCTCTCAAAGCCACCTTCAAAGTCATCTGTATCCACATACCTATATATATTTGTAATATAATGATGTTAATTAAAAGTGTGTTGGATAAAATTATCAGATAAACTAGCTAGCCGAAAGCTGAAATACTATAATACAACATTATTTTCTATAGGAGTTGGCTGGCCGGCTACTTGTTTTTCAAAAGTATATATCAAATTCAAGTGAACATTGAACGCATGAGAGGAAAATGAAGTTTTTGTTTTTAATTTTTTGTATTTATTATGGTGCTTTAGTATTATTATAGTATATAAAATCATCTATCAAATACGTTACTCAATTTTTAATTTTTAACATTGTTAACTATTTTCCATTAAAAATTAAGTAGAGATAAATAAAGAAGAGTGGGTACCTTGGAGAAGCACAAAGAAGAATGAGCCTCTTAAAGAGGTCAGGCCTTTTAATAGAGGCAATGCAACCTATCATAGCAGACATGGAATGGCCTACAAAAGTGATATATTGAGGTCCATCTCATCCATAATAGTGATTAAGTCATCAGCAAAAGGTTCATAGGATGTGTACTTGATATGGTTATAAAGGCTCTTATCTGTAACAGCTCCAGAAAAAGGCCAATCAAAGAGAACTAGACTGTAATTTTCAGTTAAAAGAGGAATGATTTTGTTCCAAATAGACTGCTCTGTTCCAAACCCATGACATAAAACTATTGTTTCCTTGCCTGAGCCTATGGTTCTAGCATTTAGAGCTGTTGAGAGGCTTTTTTCTTTTGCACTTACCATGTTTGTAATATATATGGTTCAATTAGAAAGAAAAAAAATGAACTATTGGGTGAGACAACTACTTGGAGTGGTTTGGTTTAGTGCTGTCTGATCTCTATTTATAGTCCCAAAAAATGGCTCATTGGTAAATATATAAGAGATTGAAAAAGCTATAGAACTTCATCTTTCAAGTGCTGTTTAATTAATTGTTGTGTAGCCTTCATCATGGAATTTAAAAACAAATTTGTTCACATCATGATTTGTATATTGAGAGGCATCTTATTTGTAGTTTTGTAAATATATACTCCCTCCGATCCTTTTTATAAGACACTTCTTACAAGTTTTTTGGTCCTTTTTATAAGGCATTTTAGAATTTCAAGGCAGCATTTATTATCATTTTCTATATTTACCTTGTTATCTTTCCAATTATTAAATGATAGTGGGTTTGGTTAATGATATTAAATAAGGGTAAAACTAGAAATTCAAGCTATTTTTTAAAACTCTAATAAAATTAACTAATTTTAACCATTTTTATTGGATATGTAATTCGATTAATAGTGCCTTATAAAAAGGACCGGAGGGAGTAGCACTTAAGTAAGAAACTCTTTTAAAAATAACACACTGGTCCTTTAGATGATGTAGGATTAGGAAGGTTGACAAATTCAAGGTTTTTATTTCTGATCTCATAACTTTTCAATTTGTGCCCTTTTGAGCAAATGGGTACTAAGTAATACTATATATGTATGAGGTATGTCCAATAGTGTTTTCACTTTTCATTTCGTTTTCAGGATTATGAAATTAAAAAATAACATTTTAAAATTATAAATTAAAGAAAAATAATATAAAAAGTGAAAAGAAATATAAGGAATGTTTTACAACTAGTTCACATAAAATTTAAACAAATATAAATTAAAAAATAAAAGATTAAAATCGCAAAGATAATATGCATAATTAATTCAAAAAAAAGTTTAAATTCATTTTTTAAAAAGGAACTTCAGAATGGCACATGTTATTCTTTAAAAGGAATATACTAAAAATATTCTCAAATTTTGTTTCTTTTTTCCAAGAGATCATTCATTGAAAAAATTCCAACCGTACTTACAAAGTTTATAGGATACTAAACAAAGATTATTACAACAGTGCACTACAGATCAAAACAAATCAAGCACGCGTATTCATTCAACGTAAACAATTTAGTAATCCTAATAATGAAGAAAAAATAAAATCAAAATCTCCTATTATAAAAATTTTGAAACTACCTCCGTCATTTTATCTTTTTCTTATTCCTTTCATATCAGCACATGTCAATATTTTCCAATAAAAATTTATTACATCATCTACAGTTAATCTGAGTAAAACAGTGCTACGAAATTGAGCTTTAGAGGTTAGTTGGCACCATAAACAACTGGGTCATTAAGCCTCTATACCAATTAAAGTAAAGAAAACATTTCATTGGGCTTCTAATGGTTGACAAACTGTGTAGTTGATAAATCTAATCCAATCTAATCTAATCTAGGAAAACAGAACCCTTCCTCGACCTCCTCAGCCACGTGTCATCTTCTAGGTGAAAATTTTTCCACTCAAAAAATTGTCTTTCATCTTATCAAAGTGTTTCGAGTCTCTCTGCTATAGCTCTTGTTTTCTGATTAAATAAGAAACACGTGTCTATTTGTGAAAAAAAAATCCCGCTCTTCTATTTCTATTCTATCTATTTACTTCTTATTATTACTTCTATAAAGCTGATTACACTAAACACGTGTCGGCTTTTATACAAAATTTTCCCGCCCAAATCTTTCTTTTTCTTTTCTCAATCTTTCTTTCTTTTAACTAATAATCTATCTATTTACTACTTTAACACTTGACCCATACATATTTTCTTACATTTTTTTTTCTTTTTTTCTTCATTTCTGATTTATTCAATATTTTTGAAAACATTAGTTTTTTCATTATCATTTATCTCACTATTTTTTTCATTAATCTATTCTATTTACTATATGGAAACCTAATTACAAACTGGACACGTGTTATTATAAATATGTTCTATTCCTCTCATTATATTCGTTTTTATTAATATGTTTCATTATAAAAGAAATTTTTAATAAACTGCAGATATTCTTCATGGGAGACAATCCTGTTCCTAACATTTTATTTTTTCTCACACATTAATTTTTTTTTATTATTTCTTATCTCACTTTCATTTACTTTTTTTATTATGATATTAAAATATTTTCTCTAATTATTTGTTTTTATTAATATGTTTCATTACAAAAGAAATTTTTTTATGAGTTGCGGGTATTCTCCACAGGAACAGTCCTGTTCCTACCATTTTATTTTTTCTCACATTAATTTTTTTATTATCCTTTTACTATTTTTTAATCAAATTATATCTCT
Organism: Sesbania bispinosa; assembly: GCA_026901365.1. Lineage (NCBI taxonomy): Eukaryota > Viridiplantae > Streptophyta > Magnoliopsida > Fabales > Fabaceae > Sesbania > Sesbania bispinosa. The sequence continues at coordinate 29,361 of QLOH01000091.1, forward strand.
ATTTATTTAGCTTCTATTGTGTGTTTTTTTATGAATCACGGGAATCCCCCAAAAGAGGCAGTCTTAATCCTATCGTTTTCTTCTTTTTTTTTATTCTTATCTCACTTTCATTTTCTTTTTTTATTATGATATTAAAATATTTTCTAACTATTTGTTTTTATTAATATGTTTCATTACAAAAGAAATTTTTTTATTAACTGCGGGTATTCTCCACGGGAAACGGTAATGTTCCTACCAGTTTTTTCCTCACACATTAATTTTTATATTATCCTTTTTACTTTCTTTTTTTTATCAAAATTATCTCTATTTATTTAGCTTCTATTGTAGTGTTTTTTTATGAATCACAAGAATCCTCCACGGGAGGCCGTCTTGATCCTGTCGTTTTCTTTTTCCTTTATTTTTTTTATCTCACTTTCATTTTCTTTTTTATGATATTAAAATATTTTCTTTCATTATTCGTTTTTATTAATATGTTTGATTACATTAAAAATTTCATGAATTGCTGGTATTCTACACGGGAGACAGTCCTGTTCCTACCATTTTATTTTTTTCACACATTAATTTCTTTTTAAATTATCCTTTTTACTTTCTTTTATTTGTTATCAAAATTATATCTCTATTTATTTAGCTTTTATTGTACTGTTTTATTTTATGAATCACGGGAATCCTCCACGGGAGACAACTTGATCCTGTCGTTTCTATTTTCTTTTAATTTTTTATCTCGCCTTCATTTTCTTTTATTATTATGATATTAAAAGATTTTCTCTCATTATTCATTTTATTAATATGTTTCATTATAAAAGAAATTTTTTGTGAACGGAGAGTATTCTCCACGGGAGATAGTCCTCTTCCTACCATTTTATTTTTTTTCACACATTAATTTTTATTATCCTTTTAGTTTTTTTATCAAAATTATATCTCCATTTATTTAGCTTCTATTGTAGTGTTTTTTATTAGGACGGAATCCTCCACGGGATGCAGTCTTGATCCTGTCGTTTTTTTCTTTATTTTTTCTCACATTCATTTCTTCTTTTATTATGATATTAAAAGATTTTCTCTCATTATTCATTTTTATTAATATCTTTCATTATAAAAGAATTTTTTATAATAACAGGTATTCTCCACGGGAGACAGTCCTGTTCCTACCATTTTATTTTTTTTCACACATTAATTTCTTTTCTTATTATCATTATATTACATTTAATGTAGATCAACACATTTATTAGATTTTCTAATGTGTGTTATTCTCCACGGGAGACAGTCCCGTTCCTACCATTTTATATTCTATTTACTCTATTTTAAAATTGTTCCATAATACATATGTCGTGTTTTCAACCTTCCATTTTTTTTCTTTTTTAATTCTCAATCTAGTAATGATTTTTTATGCAATGAATAACAGGTATCCTCCACGGGAGAGTCTTTCTTTTGTCGTTTTCTTTTATGTCTATCGCACTTTTGTTTTTTGTTATATTAATCATTTTCACTAATTATTCGTTCCTATTTTTTTTATTATAAGAGTAATTTTTTAATGAACTACGGGAGACAATCTTGCTCTTTACCATTTTTTTATTTTTATTATTATGTTAAAACATATTTTCTTATATATAAGTATTTATGAGAATTAATATTTTATCTCGTGCGAAGCACGGAACATAAATCATATCATCAATATACCGTGCGAAAGCACGGGTCACCTACTAGTTGTCCACTCCTAAACACATACTCTCTCAATCACAAGACGTGAAAAGTCTCAAGGATTGCAAGAATCATTTTTTTATTCTAGGCTTAATTGCACTTTTGTCCCCTTTTATCATCAATCTGCGATTGTGGTCCCCCTATTTTTTTCACGATTGTGGTTCCCCTATCATTCCAAATTCGCGATGTAATTCAAAATTTTGATCCCTCTATATCTCCCAAGTATGTGTTAGAGGAACCAAAATCGCGAATTTGGAATAATAGGGGGACCAAAATCGCGGATTGATGATAGTAGGAGGAGCAAAAGTGCAATTAAGCCTTTATTCTATCATCATCATCCCTTTATTGAAAATCTTACCCACATTTTCTCATTTTTTCTTCTCATTTTTCTTACTCCTACCGTTTTTTTTTTCATACATTAATTTTTTATTATTATATTAAAACATATTATCTTATCATCAATTTCTGATTTTTCATTACATAAAAAAAATTAGAGAGAATTATTTAGTTCGCTCACATAAATCTTCATTATTGACAACCGTAATTAAAAACAATTATAAAAGTTTAGAACTAAGCAATAAAATCTCCTTACCCCATGCATCAGGTGATTTTGGAGGGAAATGAGAGGCTGGACATGATTGACATCGTTGTTAACTTAGAGAAGGTATTGACTTTTGTTAAGTATTAACCGGATTAACATCTCTATATATTAGCTACATGAAATGAATTCTATTAAGATTTTACTAATTTATTTTAATATATAAATATTTATGGTAGCTAATATTTTATCTGTGCTTTGCACGAATATAATCATACCATCAATTTACCCTTATAAAATAATAGGTCACGTACTAATTAGTTGAATGGTAAAACATTGAGTAAACTAGCAAATTGGTCCCTGACTTTTTTAGGATCATGCAGTTTAGTCCCTAAGAAATAAAAAACCTCAATATAGTCTCTGACTTCTTGTTTTTTCTTTCACTATAGTCCAACTATGTATTTCTCGTTAATTTTTTTATGACGTATCACGTTTCGTGACACTATGTCACTATTTACCATTGGGGCACAAAAATAACGTCATTGGAGTTGAGACCTTCCAATAAAAAAGAGGAAGAAAGAGAAAGGGGGAAAATAGGGAAACACACAACGGTTGGACTTGAAGCATTTCAAGTTATAAATTTGACAAAACCACATCATTTTTGTTATAGTGGACACTAAAGTGACAAACATTGAGACAGAGTGTCATTAACATGACATGTCGTAAAAAAATTAACGTGAAACACACAGTTGGATATAGTGTAAGAAAAAACAAGAAATCAGGTACTATATTGAGGATTTTTATTTTTTAGGGACTAAATTGCATGACCCTAAAAAAGTCCGAGCCAATTTGCTAGTTTACTCGTAAAACATTAGTTGAAAACATTTTATACACACATTAATCAACTAGAAACATAAGTCTGTTTGAAGAGATTTTAAGCGTATGTTTAATCAACAAAAATTAGTTGTTAGTTTTATTTTGGAAAATACCTAACTCCTCGTATATAGCTAATTCATGTTGATGTATTAAGTACATACTTTGAAAATTTATCAACTTATTTATCAATAGATTAAATCAAAATCAACCCATAAGTTATAATATAAGCTTGATCTGCCGTCTAACCTGACGCCACGCACAATAAATAATTCATTTTCTTTTAGTTAGGGCGGCAGATTGTTTAAACTTTAAAATCAAATGGGAACAGAACTGAAACTGAAGTCCAGTCAAGCAAAGGACAAATAAAGTGAAATTTCGTTTCTTTTATGAATATGGTGCATGTCACTTTCATCATCATCTTTCTTTCTTAAGATGGGCGAAGCCAGAACATAAGGTTAAGGGGTCAAATATAAATATATATTTTTTGGTATATAAAATTTATTATTATAAAAAAATAAATAACATATGATAAAATATATCCAAAGAAAAATTATATAAATTGAAAGTAATTAAACGGTATGATGAATTTTGCTCAAACAAAATATATTATTGTATAAGAGTTTACGTTTTCATATCACACTATGTTAAATTTTTTGACAATTTCTCATTCAATAAAACAATGAGACATCTCTCTAGTTAATTTTAGTTAAACAGTATATCTTTATCTAATTAGGCTTTCACTATATAATTTATTTAAATATGAGAAAATGTATTTGTATAATCAAATTTACAATAATAATCTCAATAATGGAGAGAAAAGAAAGACCTGAGAAATATGATAAATGAGATTAATAGAATTTGATAAAAAATTTATATATATTAATTTGTTTTTATAGATAATATCATTAGTTTATTATATATATATATAACAAAAACTCAAAAAGGTAGGGGGCCATGCCCCCCTTTGTCCCTTAAGGCTCCGCCCCTGCTCTTTAAAAACTTTGTTCTGACTCATTTCTCAACATATACTTATTCAAAGCAAGAGTATAAACAAACCTGCTACTCCCAATGAGAAATTCAATCATGCATGTAGCGATAAATTAATATGAGTTTAATTAATTTGATCTATTGCTTATTAATTTCATGTTGACTTCTTAATTAATAATTTTAATTATATTAATAAATACAACAGCTATCACTCAAAAGTATACTTTTTTCCCCTGTGAATATAAAAAAAAAGTATGCTTTTTTTTAATATTAACCTCACATTAATATTAAATTCAATTACTATAAATTTATCATTTCATAAACATATTTATTGAATTTAATTTTAATTTATTTATAGTAAAAAAAAATACTTGCATCTAACAATATTGTTATATTACTTAATGAGTTGATATTTTATGTGGTTATTAACATATTATTAAATATAATAACACAAAAATTAAATAACAATGTAAAACATATTTCACAATACAACGGGGATTGGTGCGGGAATTGGTTTAAGTGGTACATGTTGGTATATGTTTGATTCCCTTTAAGCAAGGTATCGAGTCTTATGAATGGAATAATTTTCGCTAGTAGAGCTAGTCCTATCATGATGTGGATGTTCCCAACATGAACAGATATACGTGGTTTTAAAAAAACACATATTTCACATTAACAATACATCAAATTGCATATTAACTTAGGGTCGCAATTTGGTACCCTCCATTATAAAGAGGGTTTTGGTACCTTATTGTTATTTTTTTTATTGAATGTAGGCATAAAACCCAAAACTACATAGAAACAAGTCGTGTACTCCGTCCTAAATTATTTCAAAGACATAAAGTAGATTTTAAATGAGACACATGTGTATTACAAATAAGAATGTGAAAAAATGAGGGAATACAAAAAAAATACAGAATAATGAGGGGGTCAAAAAGTCTTTTTAAAAATTAGAAATATAAATTTTACTAATTAAATATTGTCCCGTAACTATAAAAATACTAAAATAATTTAAGAAAATTGAGAGAAATTGATTAAATAATCAAAGAAGTACCAAAACCCTCTCTCACGGGTAACATAGAATTTCCAATTAAGTTATTCCTATTTACATGAATTTCTAACTAATTGCTTTCATCAGTAAAAGTATGCTTTGCATATGACTGAGTCAGACTAAAATTTATGAAAAGAACAACTCAAAATTAAAGTGATGTCATTCAAGCTCAAGATAATCATAAAAGAAACAAAACTTCACTTTTTTGTCCTTTGATTGACTTGAATTCGGTATGTATCCACTTAACGATGCTATAATATGAAAATTTGCATCAGCTCCATTTGAACCACCTGCCGCCCAAGCCAATTCCTTAAAAAATACCAACCTTTAAACTTCACTTTCCTTTGTCCATTAGGTCATTAGGACTTGTTTCTTTATAATTTTTAAAAAGTTTAAGATTATGTAAAAATATAATTTACTTTTTTAGAAATTTTATGCAAAGTTTTTCATTTAATTACTATTATAAAAATACTTTTTGTTTTAAACAGTAATTATAATTAAAGACAGTTTGGATAAATGTTTCCTAGAAGAATTTTTAGGAGAAAAAAATCAAGTGGCTTGAAATACAGAATCTCCAATGCACTTGGTGTTGACACAATTTAAACATTACCCTTTCAAACTAATATGAGGCAGCAGTCAGGACAATGCTTCAATGGAGATTGGAGACCCAACTGTTATGCTGGGCTTACAGAGATAAAGCAAGCATAGGCACAGTTTGGATACAACTTCTGCAGAAGAACTTCTAGAGGAAAAAAAATAGAATGAATCCATGAGAAAAGATGAGTTTAACTTCTCCATAAGTTGAAATTAGTTACTTATGGAGAAGTTAAATGAGACAGCTTATGGAGAAGATGAACTACAAAGACTAGTTTTTACTTATGGAGAAGTTAAATTCATTTGAACTCTGATTTATTCTCTTTTTTTATCTAAAAGTTCTTCTCCAGAAGTTGTATCCAAACTGAGCCTTAATCTTAATCATGAATTTAACAGATACCAAACCAAAACTCCTGCCAGAGAAACCTCCATTACCTCAAATCCCAAGAAATTTCATCACATTGTTAGATTGATAAATGTGCTAAATATAAATTTAAAAAATCACAAGGAATGTAATTTAAGCTGTAAAAGAAGAAAAATCAAAATCCAGTTTGCTCAAGCAACTAGAAATGCCTTTAACTGTATAATCCTCTAGATATTAATCAGCAAGCTCAACTATTTACTTGATGGAATATACCCTCATCCTCATGGTCCTCTTACAAAATATATTTAACATCATTCTGATAGCCAAAAGCCAGTATCTAAGCTCTCTATTTTCTCACCAACTAAAAATGCATGAACCTGATCTCCAATTTGAACCCAACTACAACCAGGATTTTTCCTAGCTCCCCTTGACTTCATCAATTCCCTGACCCTGTTTGCCTCATCCCATCTTTCAGCTTCTGCATACATATTTGAAAGGAGTATATAGTACCCACAGTGTTGAGGTTTTAATTTAAACAAATGCTCAGCTGCCCAGCGCCCCAGTTCTACATTACCATATATCCGGCAAGCCCCAAGTAGTGCACCCCATATGTTAGCATCAGGTACAATAGATAGGCCTCTAATAAGGTTTGCAGCTTCTTCCATTTGACCAGCTCTTCCAAGGAGATCAACCATACAAGCATAGTGCATATGTGTTGGCTCTATATTAAGATCCTTCATCTTCTTAAAGTATTTCTTCCCTTTCTCAATTAGCCCCCCATGACTACATGCTGACAAAACAGCAATAAATGAAACTGAATCATATTCCACACCATCTTCCCACATTGCTTCAAAAAGGTTGATTGTAGTGTCCAACTCACCAAGCATACCATAGCCTAAAATCATTGTATTCCAAGAGGCAACATCCTTGTCTTGTATGTTGTCAAAGACCTTAGTAGCAAGATCCATTCGACCACACTTGGTATACAAATCCAAAAGGGAATTTGCAGCAAAAAGATGAGTGTGAAATAGCTTTCTTACCAGCAATCCATGGATCTCTTTTCCTTGCTTTATGGAAGATAGATTTGCACAAGCTGATATAACACCCATGAATGAAACAATATCTGGCCTCATGCCAGAGAGTCTCATTTCTGAAAACAAATTTAGAGACTCTGAGCAGTAACTTGTTTGAGAATAGCCTATAATTAGTATATTGTATGAAACTTCATCCTTGACGGAAATGTTAAAGACGTTTTGAGCAAGGTTTAAGGATCCACATTTTGAATACATGTCTGTCAGAGCATTAGAGACAAACAAATCAAAGGCACACCCAACCCGAATTATCCTGGCATGAATTTCTTTTCCAACATTGACAAAACCTAATCTTGCACAAGCTGGAAGAACATTTGTGAAGGTTACATTGTTGGGGGTTTCTCCATGAGTTTGCATTTGCCTCACTAATTCCACAGCCGCAGACTCAAGCCTGTTCTGAGCATAATTCGCAACCATGGCATTCCAAGATACAATGTTTCTATCTCTCATTGTGTTGAATACAGTGGATGCTTTACATGAAGATCCTGATTTCGCATACATGTCTATCAATGAGTTAGCAGTAAAAATATCAGACTCAATACCCATCCTTAAACTAAACCCATGGACTTCCATTCCCAACTTAAAAAGTCCTAATTCTCCTATTACAGGTAGCATACTAGAAATGGTGACAGAATTTGGTCTCATTCTTGCATCAATCATCAATCTAAATACATCCAAAGCATCCATATAGTGTCCTCTAAATGAAAAACTAGTAATAATAGCATTCCAGGAAACCTCATTTCTCTCATCCATTTCATCAAAAACTTTCTTGGAAGCCTTCTCACTCCCACATTTCCCATAAACATCAAACAATGCATTTCCAACGTTTACATGGCCCAACAAACCAACCTTCAAAACATAACAGTGAACAATTCTCGCCATCACCTCATCCTCGGTGTCTGCACACACCGGCAACACACTAACAATAGTAAGCAAATCCGGTCTAATCACCGGCACAGCTGCAACCATCTCTCTGAAAAAACCAAGTGCCTCCTTAAAAACCCATTAACAGAACACAACCCAATAACAGTATTCTATGACACCTTATCCCTCTCAGGCATTTCATCAAACACCTTCATTGCATCAGCAAAGAACCCACAATTACCATATAACATCAAAAGGGTATTCCCAACAAAGACATCCCGATCAAAACCAAGCTTAAACACAACCCCATGAACCTCCCTACCCTTATCAACCTCCAAAGAATCAGAACACCCCTTCAGGACAAAGGGTAGGTGTGATCATCAGGCCTAACACCAGCACGAACCATGGTATTATAGGTGCTGAACCCATCAAAGACACCTGAAATGGAGTAAGCGCGGATGAGAGTGTTCCACAAGAAGGCACTACGAGAATATACAATGCTGCGTTGGAAGAGAAGAAAGGAAGTTGAGGGGTGTCCAAAGGCGGCGTATTGGAGGATGAGGGAGGCACTGAGGGAGACACTGCGGGGGAAGAAGCCATTGAGAAGGGCAAAGGCGTGGACTTGCTTGGTTTGGGAAAGGGTGCAGAGTTGGAGAAGGTTTGGGTGATTGTGATTGTAACTGTGAGTGAGAGTGTCTGAAGAGGAAGAGAAAGAAGAAAAATGGGTGCTTTTGGTGAGTGGATTTAGTAGTTTGAGTTTGAGAGGGTAATTCTTGAGAACATGGGAATGGAATATCATGGAACAATGCCAAGTTTGATGTTTGCCTCACCAACAACACAGAACTAGAACTACCAGGTTGAGGTTGTTGTGTCTTGACTTTGACATCACATGAAGTCAATATGTGCGCGCCTCTTTTTCGGTTTCATATTCTTTATCTTTTGGGCCGGGCTAACTCAATTCTACTTTGGCGGTATTTACATGAGAGTTGCTTTTAACACCCCTCTTTTTGCTATTCGCACCCAATTTTTATTTTTTTCAGGGATACCCTCATACACTTCCGGAAATGCATTTCCGGAGACCTCTGGAAATCAACTTCCGGAAGATAAATGGTAAAAATTACTTCATGAATGAATTTAAAAAAAAAAATTAACTTCCTGATGTTAAATTACAGAAGTATAACTTTCCGGAAATAAACTTTCAGAAGCTTCCGGAAATTTACTTTCGAAAGTGTAAATGCTGTTAAAATATTTTTTAACTCAGCGACGGACTTAGAGACAGAAGCCTAAAACCCTAATGTGATTATGACAAAAATATATATTTGTGTGATTCACGACAAACACAATGGATAGTGTGTTTGATAACATGATCGATGCATACTCGAAAACACGTTCATAAAAAATTACTACTGAGAACATTATTATAAACGTGGATCCAGTGTCATTTTAACACGATTCAAAACATGTGAAGAATTTCTAAATGTCACTTTATCTTAACATAATAAATTTTGAGGATATATTATATTTAATTTATCGTTGAAACGTGATAAACTCATCGTTCAAAAAATATATTTTAAGATATCGAAATATGAGTTTGATAATTTTTTAATGTCAAACCAAAGATACATTAACACTTGTTGCTTGCTACTTATAGTCATCAACATACCTGCCTTCCTACTTGAAATTAATAAATGTGATAAAAGCAAAGCTACAATAAACTAAAAGCACACCATAACCTATACTCACAACACTAAACAATATACTATTTTCGTTAAAACCCATAAAATATGACTATTACTTTGATATTTTGAATTTGAGGAGGGTTCAACTTACATATCATTGTAAGTTACATTAAGTATTACACCATTGATAACTTTAGATTAAATGTAAATTTTATTGATCCAATCACTAAATTATAAACATTCACCATCTTGATTATTTGTGTCAAATTTTGTAAAACTTTTGACCGCTACACCGTGTATTTATATATTTATTTGAATTGAGGACTTTACATTTATAAGGATTTAATTTTATTTTATTTGTAAATATAAATTCTTTTTTATAATTTATAACTCCGAGGGGTTGGTCGAGTGGAGCAAAATAGGGTTTCGCATTTGACAGGTTCCAGGTTCGAACACTCACTCGTCTTCTTATAGTGAGGTAAATGTAAGTACCTCTATATAAGTACTAAAGAGTTGTGGCTCAGTTGGCAACGCAGACCGAGATTGTGGGAAGAACTCATGGGTTCGATCCCCACTAAACACATTCTTCAAGAGGGAGTGAGGAGCTTTAACTGTGACTAAGCGCCCCGAATAGGATTGCCCCTGGTAATAGGGGATACCTATGGTTTACATAAAAAAAAAGTACCTCTATAAGTGTTCTTTGAACTGCATAAGTCATTTTATAAGCTACTCCGAGGAGCTTATTAAATGAGTATGTCATAACCTGAAAACAGCTTATGAGTATGTCATAAGCTCTTTTAATAAACTTATCCAAGCACCTACATAAATACTTATGTTATAAGATAAGCTCAAATAAACTCTTGCAAACACCCTTAACTAGTTGAGACGTGAAACTTAAATAATCACATAATAATGCATAAACAACAACAATTGAATTATTCAGTTATGTATCATTTATTTAGCTACGAAATAAATTGTATCCTCCATTTGATCAACACTTTTAACATGTGCTTTTATTAGTAAACTCTACATATGTTCCTTGTTCAAATCGTCCAAACAAAGAGTTACGCCAATTTTCTCTTTAATAATTAATTTTTTAGTTTTATATTTGTGTACCCAAGTTGTTTTGGTACAGGACTATATATATATTTTACCGGAGACGGAGCGGGTAGGACCTCTATGGTTATGGGCGACAAAGCTTTTCCCGGAACAACTCTTTACCAGCTGATCCACGCGTTAAATGGTAATATAATAGAAATTACATTGAAAATTAAACTAATTTAAACCCATTATATAGGTGCTATAATGGAGTAATTTAAAAAATTACTACTCTCGTTAGTAACACTAATCTCACTTTCTTGCATGCTTTCCTCTCAATTTCGAAAAAGTTTTAAATACTGAAGGTACTTTTTAAGGCCAAATCTTATCTAAATTTTATTATATAATTTAGAAATTTAATCAATATGGATTGAGTCTTGTGTCAAATGTTACCGGATTAATATAGTAACTTAAAATACAACAATATTTTATCCACATCTACTGATTCACCCTGCTTACAGAAGTTTTTCTACGTTAAAATCTTGCAGAAATTTTATTTCTATGCAGATTTTGTGCAAGACGGATACCCCCCACATACGCATTTAAGGAACTAAATTGATTCTCATTCCGATTTTGAATTGATATTTCTACCTTCATCTTAGGTCGAGTGTAAAGCATTAGGAGGGACATTAGGGTTGTAATGTTACCTACAAAAGTACAAGGCAATAAGAGCACAACAGCAGAAACAAAGCTGAAGTAGCTTGTCATTCCTTAATTTACCTTCAATTTTAGTTTCTATACAGAATGCAGCTAGCAACCTAAACTGGGGGATACTACAAGTCAAAACATGCTAAAGATGAAAGAATTCAAAGATCTATTCAACGACCCTAACCAGCAATCTTTTCAACAACTACTTTTTTCTTAATCTCTCATCTAGTTTCAGAAACATCAACGCCCTCTTCTCATCAAAACATAAATATTCACAAGCTTCAATGATGAGATCATCATCAAAGTCAGGAATACTCTGCACCTTTTCAACCACAATTCCTCCAAGCACACTGTCTTGTTACTTTCAGTCAATGCATCCGCAATGCGACCAATATCTGCAGCCATAACACTCATCATTTGTAGCATAACATCACCAGTTCGTCTCCTTTTTAATGGTTGTTGTGAATGTGATGATGAAGGCCTTGCCCTTGTCTGCTCAAATGAACCCTGTGCTTTGTCACTTGCATTATCATGGCTCATCTCTTCATTAGCTAACATCACCAGTGCTGGAGTTTCTGCATGCTCTTCAAAGTTAGGAGCAAGATTTACATCAACCCTTTCAAAGTTTTCAGACCAATTTCCACTTGTTTGCTCATTGCCAACAATAATACCTAATTCATTATAGTTCTCTATTCGCCTGTCTTTCAAATGCCTAGCATCTGGATGTTTCTGAATAAACACAGGCCAATGATGAATCAGGAAAATATATTTACTGTTGAGCACCACAATGGGACAAAGATGCAAAATATGTGGTTGCAGAAGAAATTTAAAGCAACGGGAACCAAAAAACCAAACAAATAAAAAGAGGAATATGATGCCTGCAAAGAGAATATTTTGGTAGTTATTCTAAATTTTAGACAGTATCAAGTGAAGAAGATAATGAGTGGTTGAAGATTATCACCAGATAACTAGGATTATGACCTAATATTGACATCTGTTGGGAGCTAGCCAAAATACTATAACAGCAAATAAATATAATCCTAAAGTTGGGGGTTTGAATTCTAGAGTTGTTATTTTAGAGAATGCTTTATCTAACCACCACTCCTGGCGTGATAGTTAGTCTCACAGCTATGTCCCTGAGGATTCCTAGTGAAAGACCAAAAACATTTACTTCTGAAACTAAAATTAATATGAAGGATGAATGAAGATACCTTAATGTATTCATTCCATTTTGAGTCAGGTGCAACAACCATCTTACGTCCCTCATCCCACTCAAATCCCCCTTGAGAAAGCATTTCCTTCACAAGGCCATACTGTTTTCTCCATGCTTTCAATCGGTTTATAATTTTTTCTTTTGTTAAATTCAGGCCAAATCTCTCATTTAGAACTGTTAGAGCAGCTATATGAGCTGAGGTCTTGAAATTTTTCTCAAGCTTGTTTCCCAACATTACTTGATTGACTAGCAGCTCTGTCAAGCAATGATCCATCTCATCTGTCCATGTGACATGGACTCCTTTCTCCATTGTATTGTTGATTCGATGGTGATTTGTTTCTTGACCTTCCATAACATCATAATCTGCAGTCATACCCACATTAGCACGAGCACCATTCATGGAACTATCTGGTGGATTACCGTGACCAATAATTATGCACAATTCATCATAGTTTCGGATAACTCTTCCTTTAAGAAGCCGAGCCTCAGGATTTATCTGTTCCAGAAAGGTATACTTATATAAGTTCCACACGAATATCATTATATTATAGAAATCGCCAGATAGAAATTCAAAGTAGTAGGCCTAAAAGTACCTTAATATATTCATTCCAAACAGCGTCATTTGCAATGACCATTTTTCGATTCTCATCCCATTCAAAGCCACTCTGGTGCGTGCAGAGTAGTTCTTTCAGAACATGTTTTAAGACGATTTTTAACATGTTCTTTCATCAAATCAAGCTGAAACTTTTCATTGATAGCCAACACAGCTGCTTCAAATGCAGCAGGTTTTAATTTGTAGTCGAATTTGCTTCTGTTACCTAGTTTAATTTGCTGCACAAGGATTGCACTTAGACAGCTGTCCATATCACTTGTCCACCTCATTTGCTTCCCTTGATCTTTAACATGGTTATCATAGTTAACTGGACAGATGCTTGCAACCTCCACAAGCTCATCAAAAGGCACAGTCTCATGCAAAGGATCATTAAAATGGCCAAAGATAATGCAGAATTGGTCATAGTTCTCAAGAACTCTGGCACGGAAAGACCTTGCATCTGGATGGTCTGACATGATAGGAAGAATGAGTAGATGAACTTATGAAAATTCTACAACCAACTTTGAAATTTCAAATAGTGTGATCCAATCCTTATGCATAATAAATGGTCTTTCAGACTAAAAGAATTAATAATTTGACTTATCTAATCCTTGAGCTAAATTCTGAATTAAAACTACAGTTGTCAAATATGATACTCGAATACACAAAAATGAAAGTCCAAATGTCAATGAGACATAAGTTTCCTTTTCGAGACCGTGAAACTTGAAAGTGAGATATCATCAATAGATTACAGATGTTTTAAAAGAAGATTATAGCTACTTTTGATCTAATCTTTTTCATTTTATTAATATCCTGTAGTCGTAGAAGTTGGAACTTTGTCAAATAGGGATTTTATCACGTCAAAATTAGCTCGGTTACAATAGAGAAATAGAGAATCATGGTGAAAGAGTGAAATTTAACAAATTACCGCGATTCCATATTTTAACCGTGGTAATAGAATTAAATTTATGTTTTTAATTTTTTTTCCTTAAAGTTATACGCATAATTACTCCGGTTCTGAATTCCAACCGGGTGGTAAAAAGCTTGCTAGTATCAATTAACCGGGTCCATTTTAGGAACCGCGCTAATTAACTTTTCAGAATTTTACACACGCACACACCAATTTGCATTAGGGTTCCATTTGGGCATTTCGCGGAGGGAGGGAGAGTGGATAGAGACATGGGAGGTGGCTACGGAGGAGAACCACTCTTGGTGGTGGCGCTGCAGCACGCCGGAGACGGGGACGGGGTGGAGCTCATGTGATGAGGCAGCGCGATGAATGGCTGCGGCGGTGAAGCGCGCGACGAACCCGGTGGAGGAGCGGAAGAGGAGCGCGCACACGATGATGGTCTGAGGAACCACGACGACGCTGCCAGAGGGGAGAGAGGCATCTTGCACGGTGGCAATGGTATGGCTGGTGGTAGCACCGATCTGGCTGCGGGGAGGAGGAAGACACACCAGTGTGCGTGACAACCACTATTGTGGCTCGGTTGGAGAAGGTGGTTTATGCTTAAACATTCTGTATTCAAGGGTATAGATCTGATTTTCTGTCAATTCATTGTGATTTATGCCTCATTATATATTAATCTTGTTTGCTAGATCTTTGCTTTATCAAAAGTAGTTGATAATTCATAGTGTGGTATTTGAATTCCTTAAAAGAGTCTAACTCTAATGCACTACTGTAACTTTTAGAAAATCACCATATCTTAATAGAAAAGATTAATCCATTATTGTTTGGTATTGTGTCCAGTGAGGATGAATCAGGTTGATCATGAGTGCTACTATCCTACTGGTAGAGTCATGGCATGTATCTCCTGGTTTGGTCATGCTATATAAGCTGTGATACTAATAATTTTGTGTTGAACTACTAATTGCTTTTCTATGAGTCTGTGACCTTTATTATACATGTGAGTGCTCTGTGCGTCTCTCTCAATCTCTCAAATCAGTTTTCTTGTTTATTTGTAATTAGAAATTCCAATGCTTTTGAAGAACTACTTCTATGTATCATGTGCATATAATATTGGCATGCGATTTGTTTTTTACCTTCGATTAGCCTGTAAAATTGTCTGTTGCTTCAGCTTATATTAGAGCTTACATCAGGTATAATAAAGGTATTAAATAGCCTAATTTTTGTCTACCTTCGATTAGCCTCTAGAAATGCTTAGAACTGCTCGAGAAATAGAACGACGGTTGAATGATGTATGCTCTCATCATCTGACTTATCTACCTTTTCTTGTTAAATGTCTAAACAAACTGAACCTGCATGAACAAATTCTCTGTGGATCCCTGAACTCTCTTGGGATAATTTTCAAGCTTAGTCTTGAGAATAAGACATGCTCCAATTCCTTTCTATAAAGAAATTCCAGAAGTGTTGTTTTATCGAGTAGTGTTCTTGCTAATGATAAAATTAAATAATTTAGTTTCTATTAATTTTAATTCAAGTCAGTCTTGATGGACTTTTTGAATTGATAAGGCATAAGATATCGAGGATTTTGGAATTGAAAATACTACTGGGGTTAAAACTTAAAAGCAACACAACTATCTACTTTGAATACTTCATCTCATTAAACAAAAGGTAATTGTAGTTCTTTACATATATCATTGTACTACTGCAACAGATGCTACTATATGCTCAAATGTGAATAAACTTATTATGCAATGGCCATACTCTGTAGCTAACTGGCCTGAAAATGGTTAACTAGCTTTGGACTTCTGTCTTCCTCTTAATACTGATTATTTTCCCTCTCTTGATTCAAAAGAAGAGTATTCAGATTGTTTTAGGCGAAGGAAATAAAACTTTCTATTGCTTTAATAAAAGTAAATAGAGCATCAAAATTGTTGTTCTTTACCATTTTAGTCAGTTACTAGACCAATCAATCTTCCTCCCATGGAATGGGTATTTTGCTTTTTTCGTTCATTGATTTGGGTGGAGTTAATAAAAATTAAGATATTAAGTGTTCCTAAATATTCTCATAAGATTTATCTTGGTCAAACTTGAGCCTTATTATTTAATTATTTAATTGTTGAATGTGGCTTTGAAACTTTGCAGGTGGCAATGACACATCCAATGTCAGTCACTAACTACAACATTGATATGGAAAGTTTAATCTCTGACCAGAACAGAAGCATTGCCTATTACTACTCTTAGTGGATTATTTTATTAAACTGATTATAAGCCAGGTGAGGTGATCATACAATTTGTACTGTAACTATAGTTTGATCGTTCTGCTAGTTAGATGCTGCAAAAGACTAATACAATGTAGAAGATCATTATATTTGGTCAGGGGTGACTCAAAGATCATAATGGTAGGTGGGTTATTAGTTTCGCTCAGAACTTAGGAGCTTCTTATGTTCTAATGTCTGAACTGAGGGGAGTTTAAACAACTATTGAGATGGCCTAGTGTCAGGGTATTTGCCATGTTTGGATTGAATGTGATTCTAAAATTGCTGTCCACCTTATCGAGCAGGGCACTTCAATTTGGCACCCTTAGCATTTTATGATCCAGATTCATGGTATTACTGGATCATAGAGATAAAGTGTAACAACTCTTTTGCATCCTCCTTTGGCATATTTATCTGATTCCTTCACATCAAGGCAAACACAAAATGCTGCCATTCCTGTTATATGCAGTATGCACAGCTGAACATGTTCATTGTTTTGTAATTTGCATAGATAGTAAGGAGTACTTTATCTCATTTCCTATCTCTATTTTCCAGTTTATTGTGGTATGTTTTATCTTAATTGGTTTCAAAAAGAGAAGCACTGTTGGAACACACTGTCTTTTGATAATTCATGGCTTTTAGATGATTTCATAGTTGATTAATAATATCTGGTCTGCTTGGTTATTTGTAATGTTATTGGTGTGAAACTTGAGAGATACATGCATCACAACCATTGAAGGGCACAAACATTGGTGCCTATTGATGCTCTACAGTGGTGAATGTTTGGCAATGTAGTGCCAACAAAAGCAAAAAAAAAAGTAATGAAGATGAGAATTTATCCAGGAGAAAGTTGAAGTAGCACCAATTTAGGAGATGATGAAAACTTGCCAAAGGTGGTTGAGTCATGTGAGATAACCACCAATAAAGACCTTGCTGCAAATAATTTTACCGAAATGCTGGTTTTGTACCGAAATGCTGGTTTTGATAGAGCCCAATAATTGATTTACGTAGTTGCCTTCACATACTAGGATAAGGCTTGGTGGTTATTTTTGTTGTCTGTACTTGTTTGGCATGCCAAACATCCAATACTGTTAACTTTAATGCAATGATAAGCATCTGAAGCTATATTATACATTTTTTTCTAGTTTTCATACACACAAAAAGCATTTCTTTTGCTTTTACCTTCTCTTTCTATCTACTGTTAACTCTATTTGTTATGATTTGGCTCGAGCAGGATTCAAGTAAAAACATTCAGTTATCAGCTTTCACATTTTCAAGGTGATTTTCCCCTTCATGCTTTTAAGTAATATATAATGAGCTCATCCTTTTGTGGGTGTAAAAAGAATTCAAACCAAATAATGCTTGCTAATCCAATGTAAATGGGAATACTCAACCCCATTCTTTGTGAATTTTGGCATCCTTAGAGAACTGGAGAAGTCTTGTATTTATCATGTTTGCATTTGCATCATCTCCAGACAAATTAGATGAATTGTGCAATCATGGACTGGTAACACAAGCTGCCTCTCTCATTTCTACCAGCAGTTCTGGAGGGGATAAGCTTCTCTCAGCACGCCAACATATACGGTAGGTGTAGTCTTTGCTATTAAATCTGATGTTTTCACCTGTTGGGGGTCGTACCTTTGACATAATTTCTTATGCAGGGTTTAATCCGACTTCTTTCCACATGTGCAAGTGGGTTCCCCCTTGGATCTAAAACTTTGCTTCTCCTTGGAATTAGTGGCATTCTTAAAGATATATTATCTGGTTCTGGAGTTTCTTCTAATGCCTCTGTTTCACCTGCATTGAGCAGGCCAGCCGAGCAGGTATGGTGTACTTCAAAGTTCTCAAATTATGTGGTTTTATCTCTATGGTTCATTTGAAAGATCATGAAGTTAAACTGGTCATTCAAATTCTTGAGATGTTTTCAGTTTCTTTTTGAAGAGATGAAGTTATTCTAATTCTGTTTTCTAATATGTAGATATTTGAGATTGTGAACCTGGCAAATGAGCTTCTGCCTCCATTGCCACAAGGAACCATTTCCCTTCCCGTCAGCTCCAACTTGTTTGTAAAAGTGTCAGTTGTGAAAAAGTCTCATGCTAGCAGTTCTGGGATACAAGAAGATTCAAATGGAAATGTCCATGAGACATCAGCTCGTGAGAAATTATTAAATGATCTGCCTGAGTTACTTAAGCAATTTGGGATGGATCTCCTCCCAGTTTAATGCAGGTTAAATATCGAAATTTGCTTTATTGTTACTTTAGAATGCTCAAAGTTTGCTTTATTATTATTATATATTTTATTTAATTTGGCTGTTTTCTGCGCATTTCCTTTCACATTACTCCTCATATGTGTGTAATGCAAATCATATCTGGCTTTCTATTGGGATTTTTAATAATAACAGATAGACATTAACTACGAAATAGCTACGAAAAAGGCATTTTTTACCGCGGTTCACAAAGCCAACCGCAGTAAAAAAAGTGTGCAGAAAATTCACACTTCCAAGCAATTACCGCGGTTACTTTTCGGAACCGCGGTAAAAGGCCTAACTCAATTACCGCGGTTCCGAAAATTAACCGCGGTAATTACCTTTATCCCACCGTGGTAGACCGCGGTCACAACCGCGGTAAAAGGACTTTTTGAACCGCGGTATAAAGCCTTTATCTGTTATAATAACACGCACAACAGTCACACAGACAGACCAAAGTAGATTATAGATATTTAGTAAAAGAAAGATAAATCATTCAAATTCTTGTTGTTGTGCTACGCTGTCTTCATTGGCTGACAATTATCAGTTGTCTTTTAGACCATTGTAAACATACTAGCATTGTCACCTGAGCTATGCAAAGATAATGTCTCAAAATTTTGGTCATTTAATCTTTATTTATTCATTTTTAATATGAAGTTTTCAAATAATTTTGTCATTTTACATATGTACATTGTTATTGGATATAAAAAATTAACATTAACAATTTTAATGTACAAAACTCTAAATAATGTTAAAAAGACATATAAATAAGAAGACTAGCTTATCTTTATTATACTTATTATATTTTATTTTTATCACCTAATCTAATAAAATTATTTTATAAATAATCTATTATAAAACTTCTCAAAAAAAAGAAATTCTTTATTTTTTCAGATTCATTTATTCTTGTATCTATAATTACACCCATACTTACACCCTAAAAGTTAAAGAAATAAAACCCAACAAATAGTAAGAAGACCAGGAGGAATAAAAATGGAAAAATAGCAAACTGCATGGACAGCGCAGCTACAGTGGTTTATTGAATTCCATAGAACTTCTATTTTGTAAAACGTATAGATAGATTAATGAATATGCTTCTAGAACATATTGTGCTTCCCTGTACATCAATAAATATTAACATGAGAACTGAGAGGTTCTCTATGCATCTGATGTAATGATGTGCACGCAATTTTTATGAAAACAATTTCTCCTGAAATAAAAATTATCACTTTTTTACAATTTTATTAGAATGATTTTATTCATTATAGTGCAGTTATTGTGATAAGTGGAGTCTCAGAGAACATTAAAAGAAGATCTGAATTCTAATTGTGACTGCTATTGCCTGTGATGTATGTAATTTGGGATAGACCTTATACTCACAATAGAAGAGAAACTTGATTTATAAAGTCGTGTTTAGTTTGTTTTTTGTTTTCATTTTCAGTATGTTTTCATTAATAAATACAGAAATGACCTAGTTTTCATTTTGTTTCCTGATTTCAAACTTTTCTAAAAAAATGGTGAAAACAAGAAAAACACTAGAGGAGACCAATATATAAAGAATAAATCACTTATCCGTTGGCATTCTTGTCTACTTTTAAAAGAAGTTTGCCATAACATCTACCTTCCCCAACTTTTTGTTCTTGAGGAAATAACATCTCTGCAGCTTTGAGAAATAGCATCCTGATAAAAACAACTTTAAACTGAAAATTTATCTTTTGAGTTGAAAAAATCTACAGAAAAACCATCCATATCTTTGAATTTCGAAGTCATTACGTTTCCATATTTCCTGTCATATTAGGTTCAACAGTACCGTATGCATACCAAAATATCACCAAATGCTTCCTCTAGGAGAGGAATCATCTCTAGAAAGGTCTCCATATATAAAGATTATTAATCACTACTTCTACAGTTACATATGCAACAAAAAGAAATTATTTGCAATGATTCCTAATAACTTTAATAATATTTTGTCCATTCGTGACATAATGATAACAGAAAAATTTACTAAACTTAATGTTTATACCTATGGGATATTGACTTGATGGTCAGGTCCAGAACACATTTATTTTGAATTTAACGAGTTCAAAATTTAAATCAGAACAAAGAGCAAAGTAGTTGAAAATTGACAAGGTAAACAAGTGAATTTCTATTTATATAAAACCATTCATTTGCTACTATAGTTCATTTTGGCTATTCTCTGTAACCTTTTTCTTTTTCAGGTACTGCAAACTGGTTGTAATAAATGATAATATGGTGCACAAAGGGATGTCAAGTAAAAGATGGGATTAGCCATTTATTTAACTACAAGATTGAAGCAATATGTAATCAAGTTGCTACCCCCACCCCTAAAAAAAGGCCTTGCTACCCATTGAAACAAAAAGGCCATCTTATGCAACAAGTAAGAGAAAATGTAACAGATGCACCGAAAAAAAGGGGAAAACATAATGGTATCCATCCTGACAATCACACCCAATTTTTCCTTATTATTTCATCTAAATCATTCAAATGATTTTGTTTGGTCATAAGATATACAAAAGATAAGCACTGCTATAACAGTCCTATAGGTGAAAACATACCCGGATGTAGTCATCCCATGTAGAATCATTTGCAGTGATCATTTTCTTGATTCATCCCACTTAAATCCAGCATGAGACAGAAGTTCCTTAAGAGTTCATACTGTTTCTTCCAAGTTTTAAGACGATTTTTAATGTTGTATTGGTTAGATGAAACCCAAATTTTGCATTCATGGCCAAAAACAGCTGTGTCATATGCTTCGTCTGCAAAACCTTGTCTACTTTAAGCCCTTTCCTCACTTGGTCTACAAGAACCTTTGCAAGCCAACGTCCATTTCCTCTGTCCACTGAGGTGTTTGGTCAGGTTTCCATCAGTTTGTATTTCAGCCACAATGAAACAATCTGGATCCTCCTTAGCAACTGTGAAGTTTACATCAATTTCTGTAACATTGTCTGAAGAGCTAGCAACTGTTTGATCATTTCCAGGACAACACATAGTTTATCAAAGTTTTCAATGGACTTTGCTCCGAAAATCCTTGCATCGGGTGTACCTGTAAGTGACACAAGAATATTAGACAACCACATAACACTGCAAACTGATCAGGTGAATACATTACCGTATCAAAGATAACGGTATTACCCTGATGTAGTCATTCAAAGCAGAATCATCTGCAACTACCATCTTTTGTGTCTTATTCCATACAAATCCCCTATGAGCAAGGAGTTCCTTCAAAACCCCAAACTGCTTCCTCCATGTCTTCAGCCGATTTTTATGTGTCCTTTGTTAAATACATACCAAACTTTTCATTTAATGCTTTTATTGCAGCTGCAAATGCTGCAGGCTTCAAGATGTTATCCACTTTGTTCCCCTTTTTACTTGCTCAGCAAGTACCTCAGTGAGGCAATTGTCCATTTCTATTGTCCAGACCATGTATTTTGCTCTCTCTTTGGCATTAGAGCTAGAGTCTGATGATATACTTTTGGATGTATACCTGAAAATCCATATAAAATGCTATTATACTTTTGCTTCTTGTGCGTGCACCATGATGAACAAACACAAAAGTGTCACAATGAATTTTAAGGAAAAAGAAGAGCATAATAGCAACACAAGTGACATTCATGTTGAGAATGTTCACCAAGTGACTTTCAGTTTCATGACGGAACAATAGAAACACAATTCAATGTTCGTCCAGTGAATTTGAAGTCAATAATTCCTTCAATACAAAACTACTCTAAGTGAAACTTTTAAGTCCTTACAACTATCTTAATTTTTTGTTGAAAATTAGATCAGATTAAGGATCATAATAATATGGCAGCTAGAATCAACCATTGCAATAGCCAACACTCATAACAATTGGGTGCTTCACAAATACGGAACAAACAGCTGCATGTAATAGTAAATCCAACCCTCCCCCCACCCAAAAAAAAGAACGCATTGGACAAGTCACAACAATGAGTACCAGGACCCGAAGTACTGTACTCAAAATAATTTTTAAAGAAAAACTTTAATTAAAAAAAAACACTTCCAGTTGAGACTAAGAATGATCATTCCAAGAACCCTAATAAAAATAAAATTAAATGAGAAAAAGGACCTGAGTATCTACAAAACTGCAAAGTATTTGAGTAAAAAGAAAAAAGAAAACCCCAATGCTAGTTCTACAGAAAACTCAAATTTCCCGGTGACGAGAATTTCAATCGGTTCATCGTAATCGAGATTAAAGAAGAAGAAAGAGAGGAAGGAGAAGAAGGGAATGACCTGTCATGGTTGCCGGAATGTTTCCCGATGACTATCCCGTTTCAATGGCGGAGGCACTTTCAATCGGAACGCCCTGTGAAGAGACATAAGAAAGTAGTAGAGTGTTTTGGTAGAAAAAGTCGTGAGGTTTATATATTCTTGTATTTTTCACTGATAATACTAAAAAAGGGTTAATATTTTTTTGTTATCTAAATAAAATTATATATGAATCATGATGCCCAATTAATAAAATTGAGTTGAAATCAATTCCTTTAAAATCCCTTTCAATGGTTGAAATGGATTCCTAGACCAAAAAATTCACCAAGTCATGGAATTAGATTAATAGTTATTACCCATTAAATATTATAATAATTACCTAAAAAAGAATAGGTTTTTACCTATTAAAAATATATTTGAATTTACATACAAAATGAAAATATGGTTCGAGATCCAAATATTATAAACTAATCTATTACAATATATTTATCATATTAAATAAGGTGACCTCTAAAATACACTCTTTAAAATTAGTGTGTAATTTACACTCATGTTCAAGACCGGTTATATCAAGTTTCCGTTTATTATATTAATTTAATTGAAAAACTCATAAATCCAATTATTTGCTATTAAGTCCTTATCCTATTTTGTTGTATTTGAATATATTTGTCCTTATTCATAAACCCAAATGCTTGTACACTGAGAAGAGTAAAGTTGTTGTCCTATTTGTTCTTGATCGTTGGGCGTTTCGTGACCATAGTCATCAAATATTCACGTACAACATATTATTCACCATAGTCATCAAATATTTAATGCTTTGCGTTAGCTTGGTGCCATATATTAACTTATTCTACTTTTGTCTGCAACAATACCAACGTGATTTTTACACAATACCGTTTCTTTCAATTGCAAAATATCATCAAATAAATCCATGAATATTATTTTTATTTTTTCAACAGATCTATGACACATAAAATTGGTTTATAAAAATTTAAACTAATGGTATTTAGCTATATTAGCTTTAATTTGATATATATAATATAAAATTAATATAAATTTCTATATTATCATCTAATTAAAATATTTGTTAAAAATATTTAGGAGAAAATTAATTAAAAATAGCAAATAATGGAGAAAAATTGCCAAAATTTGTTTTCGATGGCTCATTACCTATACAATTCACGTGACGAGTTTTCGTGACGAAACTCAACAGTGGAAATTTTGGCCTATTGCTCTATTGTGATTTCAGACATGAACCCTAATCCTAAGTACAAACTTTGGGGGTGAGTACTAATGGATGCAACCTTGTGGTTGGAATGTTCACGTGAAATTTTTCATGCATGCTATGTGTGGTGTGAGAACCCCACTAGTGACGTTTCAGGATTTTTTGATGACTCTAGTAATTCTTGTAATTTAAATAGTAAAAAATAGAAGAAAATTAATTAAAAAATAGAAAACAAATGGAGAAAAATTGTCAAAATTTGTTTTCGATGGCTCATTACCCATACAATGTCACGTGGTGAGTTTTTGTGACAAAAACTCAATAATGGGAATTTTGGCCTATTGCTCCATGTGAGTCTCAGGTATGAACCCTAATTCTAAGTACAAACTTTGGGGTGAGTACTAATGCATGCAACCTTGTGGTTGAAATTTTCATGCATGCTATGTGTGGTGTGAGGACACCCACCGGTGAAGTTTTCATGATTTTTTTATGACTCTAGTAATTTATGTGATTTAAATAGTTAAAAATAGGAGAAAATTAATTAAAAATAGTAAACAATGGAGAAAAAATGTTCAAAATTTGTTTTTGATGGCTCATTACCTATAAAATTCACG
Source organism: Sesbania bispinosa (assembly GCA_026901365.1). NCBI lineage: Eukaryota > Viridiplantae > Streptophyta > Magnoliopsida > Fabales > Fabaceae > Sesbania > Sesbania bispinosa. Next base: position 54,139 of record QLOH01000091.1, read on the forward strand.
TTGTGAGTTTTCGTGACGAAACTCAACAGTGAGAATTTTGACCTATTGCTCCATTGGTGAGTCTCAGGCATAAATACCAACTTTGGGGTGAGTACTAATGGATGCAACCTTGTGGTTGGAATTTTCACACATGAAATTTTTCATGCATTCTATGTGTGGTGTGAGGACCCCACGGGTGAAGTTTTATGATTTTTTTATGACTATAGTAATTTCTGTGATTTAATAGGAGAAAATTAATTAAAAATAGAAACAATGGAGAAAAATTGTCAAAATTTGTTTTCGATGGCTTATTACCTACACAATTCACGTGATGAGTTTTCGTGCCAAAACTCAACAGTGGGAATTTTGGCCTATTGCTCCATTGTGAGTCTCAGGCATGAATCTAATCCTAAGTACCAACTTTGGAGTGAGTACTAATGCATGCAACCTTGGGGTTGAAATTTTACGTGAAATTTTTCAAGCATGCTATGTGTGGTGTGAGGACCCCACTGGTGAAGTTTCATGATTTTTGATGACTCTAGTAATTTCTGTGATTTAAATAGTAGAAAATAGGAGAAATAATTAAAAATAGCAAACAGTGGAGAAAAATTGTCAAAAATTATTTTCAATGGATCATTACACATACAATTCATGTGGTGAGTTTTTGTGACGAAACTCAACAGTGGGAACTTTGGCATATTGCGCCATTGTGAGTCTCAGGCATGAAACCCTAATCCTAAATACCAGCTTTGGGGTGAGTACTAGTGCATGTACCTTGTGGTTGGAATTTTCACGATGAATTTTTCATGCATGCTATGTGTGGTGTGAGGACCCTACTGGTGAAGTTTCATGATTTTTTGATGACTCTTGTAATTTCTGTGATTTTAAATAGTAAAAAATAGGAGAAAATTAATTAAAAATAACAAACAGTGGAAGAACATTGTGAAAATTTATTTTTGATGGCTCATTACTTATACATTCACGTGGTGAGTTTTCGTGACGAAACTCAACGGTGGAAATTTGGCCTATTTATTACGATTTTCAACCTATTTTTTCAATATTTAATTCAAATAAATTAATGTAAATTGAGACAAAATGACTCCCAAAATACATGAAATATTGATTCAACCATTCATAATATCTCCTAATTATACCTTATTTGACACAATCCTAGGTACTAAACAATGAATTAGTTAAAATTAAATTAAATAGTTCTTTTGGGTTGAAAAAACATATAGTGATTTTTTTAAAGGAGGTCACAGTTTTGGTCTGAAAAGCTTATAGTCAAACTTAACGTCTTTTGGTCTAAAAAAAGGAGGGTCATAGTTTTGGTCCGAAAACGATGAACAAAAAAAATTAACATTACCAAAAAAAATTAACAATTAGATGGGTTTAAAATGCAATTACAAAAACTTAACGTCTTTTTGTGGGTTACCTCCTGGTAACCTTTTAATCTAGACCACATACGTAAATTCACTTAAATCGTATGGCTATTAATAACGTGTGTAAGTTACACACTAATTTTAAAGGGTGTATTTTAGAGGGCACCATTAATAATTACAATTTAAATATTTTATTAATTGAGTTAAAATTTAGAGGTAACATTTTTATATAACCAAAAACATACAACAACTTATACAACATACTTTTCCCTCTATATATCTCTATCACATTATCCATCACATATCACATTTCTCTCTCTTTTCCCTCTTTTGTCTCTATACCTCTCTTTGTACAACATGTTATTGTACCAACAACATTTCTCTAAAATTTATACCTTTAATCAAAACTGTTTATTTTTAGTTTTAATATTTATTTCAATACTAAAATATTCTTTATTTGAGTGAATTAGCACTTTGGTCCATGACTTTGTTAATGTCTTCTACTTTGGTCCCTGAGATTATAAAAACCAATCGTTAGTCACTCACTTTCACCTATGTCTTTCACTTAGGTTCAAATAACTAATGTATGTTAAATCCTTGTTGAGGTGTCACTCAATAGGACTAAAATGCAAGACTTTTGACAATGTCAAGGACCAACTGCATGGTGGTCCCTTACCATACGATTTTTCTTTGTTTCAATCTTAAAGTTCATAATTGTGTGGTTTTAATCATAGGGAGTTGAGTTGATACTTGATAAATGATATATTCTTTCAAATGAAATATTATGTGGTATGTGATATTCAAATTGTCATTCTCATGTTTTCTCCCACGGGAAAGCCTACATTACTACAAGGAGAACGTGGGTAATAATAATAAGTCATTATTTGTGTCCTTGTTACTCTATTTCTGTTAGGAGTAAAATTGTTGCTATCGTGTTCAATTTAACGTAAGTACATACCAGAAACCTTCATGACATTGGTTATCATATAACTTGCACACCCGATTATGATGGTTTCTTGTGTTGAAAATATGTTGTAGAGTAAGCCTCTTCTGTTTCAAGAAGGATGAGAATTTGTTTTTCCGTGACCCCTTTGTACAATTCTATTTAAGTACTATTTCATGAACAAGGAACTCTGCTCACAAGCAAAAACTATGTAACTTGTTTAATTCTACCTTATGTATAATAATCATGAGGTGAACACAGTAGGAGAAAAAAGAAAGGTAAATATATGAAATCATCAGTTTTATATATTGCAAAATTGTGTGAGGTTAAAACCACACAGTTATGAAACTCTAAGATTGAAGTAAAGGAAAATCATATGGGGGAACTTGAAGCCTTTTGTTCAAACCCTCTAATTTGCATAAAAAAGCAAAAGAAGAAGAAGAAGGGGACCACCATACAGTTTGTCCCTGACATTGTAAAAAATCTTGCACTCCAGTCCCTATTATGTGACACCTCAGCAATAATTTAACAGACGTTGGTGGTTTTGACCTAAGTGAAAAACGAAGTCAAAGTGAGGGACTAAGATAAGGGACCACCGTACAGTTTGTCCCTGACATTGTAAAAAATTTTGCACTCCAGTCCCTATTATGTGACACCCTCAGCAATAATTTAACAAACGTTGGTGGTTTTGACTTAAGTGAAAAACGAAGGTCAAAGTGAGGGACTAATAGGCATGGCAACGGGGGCGGTTTTGCTCTCCCTGTCCCCGGCCGCGTAAAAGTCGGGGCGGGTTCGGGTTCGAGCTCGGGTTTAAAGAGAGCGGGTATGAAATTATGAAACCCAACCCCATCCCCGCGGGTCCCCGTCAGGTTCGGGGAAACCCACGGGGATTTCACCTTCACTATTTTTCATTTTTTTCTCTATTTTTTATAACTTATATATATGTGTTTTTAATGAGTTATATATTATATATTATATATATCTAATATACTCTAGTTCAAATAACATGTAAATATAAACATTGATAATCCTAAAAAAAAAAGAAACTCAAGAACTATATTATATTTTAAGGGAAATATATAAATTTATTTTTATTATCTAACTATTAGTATATTAAATTTTTTTAATTATTTTGTCGGGGCAGGTTCGGGTTTGGGGGCGGGGCGGGTTCAGGTTTTACTAAAATCTGGTCAAAGAGGGTTTCCCCGTCAAAGTCGGGGCGGTGACGGGTCGGTACCCGCGGGTTCAGGTTTGTTTGTCATGCCTAAGGACTAATGAAGGTTTTTTATAATCTCAAGAACCAAAATGAAACACAATAGATACCAAAGTGTTAGTTTACTCTATTTATTTTACCAGTTTATAAAAGAACATGACAGCCATTTACATGATGACCACCCTAAAGTAGTTATTACTTATACTTATTAACCATTAAAAAACAAGTAACACTAAGTTGATGATAATATCAAATTATTACCATTGAAAGAAAAGTAATAATCACTTACGTGATAACCAAGTAATTATTAGCTAATCGAATATGAGTAATAGTCGTTCAGAACACGAATTATTTTGTTTTTGACTATTAGACAAAATCAAATGATTATTATTTTAATTGAAATTAGAGTACCCAATTCTAATAATTTCCACTTTTTCTCCTTTTAAAGTAAATATTGTATACATAAATAAATGGGTTAAATATGTTTTGTCCCTCTAAAATACACGCATTTTCATTTTAGTCCCCCTAAAATTATTTTTTATCTTTTAGTCCTCTTAAAATTTTTCCTTTTCAAAATGGTCCTCGTCGTTAGAAAAGTTACGATGTGCTGACGTGTCAATCAACATCTATGCTAACCTGTTTTTCTCACTCATACATGGCATCCACCATGTCAAAATTATTATTTTTAATCAATTTTTATTACTTTAAATGGTTTTAAAAAATAAATGCATAACAATTAAAATTAAAAAAACTCTCTTGAAGAACATTGAGGTTCTGTTGTTCGAGACTTCCCTCTCCAGAAAATCCTTCTTCTTCCTTCTTCAACCATTTTTGCCATTGTTGTCTTCTCCTGAGCTTCATTGTTGCAGGTATTTATTTCTTCTATTGTCCCGATCTTCTCCATACAAAGAAGGAATAATAACATTGAGATTGAAAAGACAGTGAGCAAAACCGATGGTATTGAGCTGTATAGCACAAATGAGAGGAACCTTTTTGGAAGGGATGCATCCATGCTTCTCGATAGTACCATCGGTGGTACCTGCCTCAACGTTAGATGCATCCCTTCCAAGGTTCCTCTCGTTTGTTTTATACAACTTAATATCATTGATTTTGCTCATTGTCCTTTCAATTTCAATATTATTATTCCTTCTTTGTAGGGGGAAGCTCAAGACAATAGCAGAAATAAATACCTGCAAGTGAAGCTAAGGAGAAGACAACAATGGCAAGAAGAAGGATTTTCTAGAGAGGGAGTCTCGAACAACGGAACCTCAATGTTCTTCAAGAGAGCTCTTTTAATTTTAGTTCTTATGCATTTATTAATAAAAATTGATAAAATAATAATTTTGACACAGTGGATGTCATGTATGAGTGAGAAAGACAGGTCAGCATAGATGTTAACGGACACTTCAGCACACTGTTGACCTTTCTAACGATGAGGACCATTTTGAAAAGGAAAAAAATTTAGGGGGACTAAAAGATAAAAAAAGTTTTAAGGGGACTAAAATGAAAATGCGTATATTTTAGAGGGAATAAAAACATATTTAAGCCTAAATAAATTTTAAAATCTTTTAAATTATCATTGTAAAATATTTTCACGAACTAAATTAGCTACTTGCGTGATATATCATCCAAAATGTTACTACCTATTTAAGCTAATAATACTTAAAATTTACAATATTATCACATTTAATTTAAGGATTTAAATTTAATAAGTAAAAATCGATGGGAATTGGTTCAAGTGATATATGTTTGATTATCTATAAGTAAAGTCTTGACTTCGAGACGGCGAATAAAGTTAACTTTATCATAATGTGAATGTTCCCAAGTTAAAGAAAATTGTCTCGGTAAAAAATATTCGTGGTTAAACTAAAAAAAATTAATAAGTAAAATACATATTTGAATATGATTTTATATTTGCCTTGGGACATGATATTACTAGTCGAGAGAGGCACCTGTGTCTATCACCATCCATCTGAAACTCAACTCCTTTTCCATCATTCAGTCAACATACTCTCTCTCCCTCTCAACGTAGCACTTCACTGGTAATTGCTTATTCGTTTTCTTTTCTGTCCTTCTGTTTCTTATTTTTTGGGTTTTCATTGTTTTGTTTCTTCAATGTTTGCATTTGTTGAGGTTGTTGCTCATTCTAATATTGCTTGTTGAATTGTAGTGTGAAACTTCAACCACTGTAAAATTCAATTATTATTATGTCTGGTAGTTGAATCTATTTTGATTTTGGGGGTTAGAGTTTGAACAATACTATGAGCAATTTTTTTTCCTATGTTAACATTTGAAGGAAATTTTTACCAACTCTGCACAGATTCTAATTTTAAAATTTCGAGTAATTGAGTTAAATCTTCCATGCTTCTGTCATCCAGGTACAATCTTCTCCTTACTCTTGTTCATTTTAATTCTTGTTTTGGTGTGATCTATCTGTAACGTTGAAGCCTGTTTTAAATCTTCCCCATTTTTGTGTGAAGTCTGTAACGTTGTAATTTTCTGCAAATTCGTTTTATTATTTGAATGTTCTTGTTTAATATTTCTGTTGATCATCTGTATGTTGGTCTCTGTTCTTACATTATTAAACTCACAACACCAAGCAAACATATAAACTATATGACATATGAATGGTTTATCAAAGTAGATCTTAGCTCATAAAAGGGGAATGAAGAAAGAAGATTTAAATGTTGTAAAACAAAATAAAGGAATTTATAAAAAAGTAGTCTCGAAAGCTTGTGTCCAAGGTATTCGTCTTGTAAGATTTCTGTAGATATATACATACCAATGCAATATTCAATCTTTGTTATCTTATTAAGAGAATCGAAGCAATTTCCATTTAAGTGCTCCATTCAAATGCATCCATTATATTCCTGTCCATGTAGCTTTAAATCTTTTGACCATTATGGAGTCTTAAACTTGTGTATGCTATTCTGGTTCATTGAAATTTATAGAACCGTTTAGTCTATTTGGTTCAGTTACCTTATCACCAAACAACCAGGTACTATTGTGTTGTTTTAAAACCTTGATTGTCATTTGTTTAATTATATACATATGTGATGGAAATGGTTTTGAATTTGGAGTAATAGTTAAACTATATTACCTGTTATATTTTAATTTTTTAATATATACCGAGTCAACTGGTTCAATAAGTGACTCACCGGTTCGACCAATGACCTATTAACCCAATGTCCTGATCAAGTCGATGACCGAGTTGATTTTTATAACATTGGTACAAATAATAAAGATTACACTAGTGATATACCCTTGCGATGCATGGCGGAATTAGAGAGTAAAAATTACATATTAAAGAAATACAATGTTGTAAAATTCTAAATTGTAATAACAGATTACACAAAAATACATTTTTTTAAATGTTTGATGAACAACAAATGTTCAAGGATTCACGAACTCTATAATTAGCCTTGGTGGTGCAGTTCCCTCAACATCATATTAATAAATTTTATATAAAACGTTCATCTTTAATGAATTATATTTGCCTCTTGAAATATATATATAAATTAATATTTCAATATTAATGAACTTTTATATAAAGATTTATTCTCCCAGGATATATGAAAAATATTATAAATTTTTTTAAAAAAACGTTTTATCAATAGAAAGACAATTTAATTATAAAAAAAGTCATTACTTTTATTTTTTAAAAGTATTATACAACTAAAAAAAGAAAAAACATAAGTGGAATTTAATTGGAAACATGCATTTTAAAAACACTTTCAAAAATCAAAAGTAAAATAATATTGGCGAAAAAAAAAGAACATATCTAAAAAACATAAAGAGATAAGTAAAATTTGAAAAAAGAAGAATTTTATATCATGGAATTCATCTTAATTTAAATTTGACTAAAAAAATATATTAACAAAAATAGTATTCGGACATATCTGAAAAATTAGGAGGGTTCAACTTACACCAGTGTGAGTTACACCAAGTCTTACACTGCCAAATAACTCTTTAACAGATCATCGTATTAATTAATCTACCGTTAGATTGAAAGTTACTATCATATAGATCATACATATAAAATTTTACATTAATATGAAATTATTTGATATGTCATTGAGATGTATCAAAATTACGTCATATATACATTTGAAATATATGAAAAATAAGACCATTTGATTTTCGGTTTATTAGTGTTCAAATTTTATGAAATTTTACACAAATAATCAAGATGATGAATAAATATAATACAACGGTTGGATTAATAAAAATCACATTCGATCTAGAGTTATTAGTGGTGTAAGACTTGGTGTAACTTACACCGGTGTAATTTGAACCCTCCTCCTGAAAAATATATCAAGTATTACAAAATTGAAATAATTTATTTTTCTATTAATCACATTAATGGAAGATTTTTAAAAAAATTCGAATTAAAAAAATCATTGGCCAATTAATAAGGGATGAAGTGTTTAAAAACTTATGGAGGGAAAACAAATTTGAAAGTAGTAGATTTAAAATTCAAACCTTCTTATGAAAATCACCAACATTTAGTGACGATTCATGGTAGAAGAAACAATAATCAATACAGTCTAAAGCCTAAGAAGGTTTAGAAGGAAACAATAATCAATACAATATTCTGCTTATGAGTCATGGTATAAATATTTATGCCCCTTAAATGCATAAAATATTATAAGAAAAATTAAAAATAAATTCTATCAATAAAATATAACTCAAATTTATATATTAACATATAAACTTTATGTGTAAAAATTTATTCCCCATAACGTATAAAAAAAATTATAAGATTTTTTAAAAAATTTATAAGAATTTTTAAAAATTTAGATCCCGTGCATGCATGGCACGGAAAAAAATTAGAAAAAATTGAATAGTGTAATAAAAAATGCTGATTGGCAAAGATTTTTGCATTAAAAAATATATTTCATAAGATAGGATAAATTTGAATATAAAAACATTATTTACAAATGTATAAAAGGAAGGGCCATATATTAGAAAAAATAATATATTTATCAAATTTGAAATAAAAGGTAAATATAAATTCACTTCTTTTCTTTTGAAACGTACATAAAACGAATAGGTTTAAGAAGATGTAGAAAAATGTAATCTATCCCTTAGATGAAGAATGAGTTTCATAAAATAATTTATTTATGGGATAAATAAAAGAATACTATGAATAAATTCCCACTTCTTGGAAATCTGATGAAGTGAGTGGAAAAAGGTATTGAAATTTATTGTAGGTTGTAGTTTCCAAATCCACTACGTATTTCTAAGGTATATTGTAATTCAATTATCAACTTTAATGAATAACTCACCATTCAAATTCAAAAGGGTTGCTAAAATTTGTAAACCAATAAATGAATTTATTATTAACTAATTATTAATAATCAATTTTGAATAAGGCATTGTTTTTTGACGCTATGAATAAGACATTTTAAATTTAATATTAATTAGAACTAATATTAATCAATTTCTAATGTTATTGAAATTAAATTTAAAAATAAAATTTAAATTTGATTCATAAAAATAAACTTCGAATAAGGTATTTAAATTTTTTTAAACTTTAATTTAATCAGATTTGTAAAAGGATTGTTTATTTTTTAAAAAAATCATGGAATAGTTTTATTTGATATCGGACTAAAAAATATTATATTCACAAAAATACATTTTAAAACGTGAATTTTGGGATTCTTAATATTATTATAGGCTACAGTTTTCAATCCCACTAAATCTTTCAAAATTCAAATTTAAAATTTAAACTCATAAAGCATTACATTAATTGCATCATAAATCTTAATTGGATCAGAAAACTAAATAAACAATTAAAATAAATCAATATTTAAATGAAATATGTTTTGGAGGGAAACTGACGTCACAAGAGGGTGACACGTCACATCATATCACCTGGCATAAACTGTCTTTTATATAATATATTGATTGATATTGATATTGATATTGATATTGATTGATTTGCTTTTTTTTACTCACAAAAGGATGTGTCTTTCTTTCTCACCAGCATTTGAGAACCACTAAACCCTACACGAAGGGGAGCTGCGAGGCGCCATATACAGAACAGAGGGTTGCGCCTGTTGCTCTGACCTACTCTGCATTTATCTGTTAGCTTCTAAGTTCTAACTGCTCTGGAACTCATTCTTTCGGTATGCACTTTCTTGTTTGCTTCCTTCTATATGATTTTCACTCTTTCCTTCATCTTTTTCCCTCTCTGTTTGCCTGTGTTAATTTGATTCATTGATTCCTTGCACAAACTTGAATCTCGATCCTTAAGATGTTCCAAGAATTAAAGGAAACCTAATTCACTTATGTCCATTGCCTTCAAACAAAGGAAAAAGATATCACATTTTCATCCCCAAAACCTTAGGGGCCAATTCCGAGTTAGTTTCTCAAATTTGATATTTGATGACCTTGATTGACTCAAACAAACACTCAATGGTCACTGTTCTCATGTTTTAGTTGACATAAAAGTGCCCAGTACAATGATGGACGCTTTTGCATTGTAAGCTATATCAAATTTTGGGTTAGTGCTTGTATGAAGAGACACAATAGAAAAAATTGATTGAACTGTTTGAGTGGGTGAATTGGTCTGCCTGTTATGAAAATCTGTGGAGAACCATGAAAACAAGTTGTGGTTCTGCCAATTCATGGATGTATAGAAAACATTGAATACAATTTTTTGGACTGAAATATGTTTTCATTTCAGAATTCAGATCAAATGAAGTAGTTGATGTGTAGTTAAACATGGGTAAAATAAGTTATCATCTAGTGGAGTTTCCTCTGAGGCAATTGATGAATGCCAGTACTTAATGAATGGGAGTTCCTTCATGAATTCTTCATTTGAAATGTTATCAGTTTGACCTGACATTTTCTTGTTGGCAAGTCATGAAATTCTGAACAAGAAGTTAAGCCAAAAGCTGCCCTTCCCAAAATCGAAAGGCCTAAGCATGTTTTGTTATGACTTGACCCTTTTGTTTTATTTTGCTCTCTATTATTTTGTAGGTTGTTTGATGTTGATATTATAACCTGATATTGTATGAGCTTCATCATGATAAGAGGTTGTAATCAATTTGTAGGATGGACCATTAGACTTGTCTGCTTTTATTTGTGAGGGAAGAAAAGGCTCTAATAACAGCAGATTTGCATTCCATCAGCATATAATCTAAACTTCTGGTAGAAAAATGGTTGCCGAAGATGATAAGAATCTTGTTGAAATCTTGGAAGACCTGAATCCCGTAGATGTTGCTAAATACATAAATTTTGTCAGTGCCCCACAAGCTGGTGCTATAGCTACATTTTCAGGCACAACACGTGACACCTTTAAAGGCAAAACAGTCTTGGAATTAAGATATGAAGCTTATGTTCCAATGGCAATACGTTGTATCAAGACTGTCTGTTCATCTGCTAGAGCATCCTGGAATCTACACTCCATTGTTGTTGCTCATCGCCTAGGCACAGTACCTGTAGGAGAAACGAGTGTCTTCATTGCAGTCTCATCTGTCCATAGGGCTGATGCACTAGAGGCATGTAGATATTTGATAGATGAGATTAAAGCAACAATTCCTATTTGGAAAAAATGAGGTTTATTTAAATGGAGAGGTTTGGAAGGAGAACACTGAGTTCCTGGATAGGAGATGTAGCTTGCTGTGGGAAAAAGGCAGAGATTAAGGAGCACAAAAAGCTCTGTTGTGGGACTAAGGTTCAGGTTGATGATGAAGGTATCCAAGACTAATGTCAAGTTGGGGATTAAAGATACAAGAGGGTGATTGCAATAATTTAATGTTAGTTTGCAGAATATCTCCCTCTTCTACCATTCGCTTTTCCCAAACTGTTAATATGATTGTATTTGAACTTTGAAGACAATAAACCTGCCCATTTCTGGAGATATAATGTTATCTATTTTGTCTTTTTACTTCTCTCAATGTGAGCTAATTCCCATTGCCGATTTGCCGTTACAAAAGTAATGAATTTGCTTTAGAGGGGCAGGGAAGGATAGAAGGGGAGAACGGGAAAATATAGTATACATGCAATGATGTTGCTAAGATATCTCATCTTGTCTAAGGTGAATGTACAGAGTTCCCACTTCCAAGACAGAATAAGGTCAATGATAAGTAGTAGGAGGAAAGCAGGAGAGATTCAGTAAGAATATTTATATTCTAAGGCTACGTTTTCATATGATGTTTCGCAGTGGCGAGAAAACTGATATTTCCCAGTACAAATTGAAGATTCTTCTAGCTTTGTTATTCACTTTCTAGAGTGGATAAAGATATATGCACAACTTTTCACTTTCAAAGCATCTCATCAAAATCCACCTTTAAAATTAGTTTATGTAACTCAATTTCTTTAAAAGCTCTATTATATAACTTATTCATAAATAACTTGTTTTAATTCATTATATTTTTTATATTATAAGTTATTCTAGAGAAGTTTATTCAAATTGGCTCAATTGTACTAAACCAAAATATATAATCAATGTTTAACATCAGTGTTGTGTCGCACACATTTGTGTCTAACTCTGTTTCTATTCCATCAACTTATTTAAAGTTTTATTCAGTTAGAAGTAGTTAGAGATAGAGTTATTCTTTCTTATACACTATTTGAAAATAAAAATTAACTCGTTATTATTAACATACAAGGCATCCATGGCTTAATACTTTTTTTTGTGTGGAAGGAAAGGAACGTGTCTGTTTGGTTTACAGTTTGCAGGAATTGATTTTGGTAGAATTGATTTTGAGAGAATTAATTTTGATAGAATTTATTTTAAGAGAATTGATTTTTGTTTGGATATAAGGCAAGTTTATTCGTGCTTAAAAAAGTACTTTTTTAAAATTGTTTAAAAAACTTGAATTTATTTTAGAGATTCATGTATAATCAGAAATAAATTTTCGTTTGGCTACAATCTTAAAAAATCACTTTGTTTGCCACATTAAATGTTTTCACATTGTTAAAAAGTTCCCTCTCTTCTATTTTAACTACTTTTTTTCAAGAAGCGACTTAAAAAAAACATAAAATTGATTATTTTCTCATTATGCTTCTTGAAAAAAGTTTAAATAAAAATCTTAAAAATTCTTATAAGTGATTATTTTAAAAAAAAAAGTCATTTAAGAAATAATTTTAAACAAATGAGCTCATAATTCTAAAAGTAGGTTGACATAAATTGATTTTATTTGGATGGAATAAAGTGAAATAACTTTTGGATATAAAATTACTAAAATGAGTTTATTATTTGTTTATTAGATAAATAGAAATGGGGCTGTGGCCATTGGGTGCACTTTCCTCAAATTTGTTGTTGTTACCTACCACCCATAGGGATAATATGGTAAATGTGGTCAACCTTAGATTGCAAAATCGGTCTGCTACTTGATTTTAGAAAACCACGTTTGAAACAACAGAGAATCCCTTCACTGTAGCATCCGATTTTACCCAAACAAAAATTGTTATTACAAAATCAGTGTTGACCGGTCATAACCACCATTATGTATTCTCAAACGTTAATTCAAACGGACTCTAAGCCCCACTACAAAACAGAACCTCTAGGAAAAGAAATGCCAAAGCAATAAGCTAAATAAATAGAAGCATGGGGGAAGAGGGACCAAATGAAAACCTAAACCCTAAAGGCATATCATGGTCGGATCTAGCAATCCTCCCAAGAACAAAGTTCCCTTCACGATGGACATGGTTACTAAGAACCTAATGAAATTTGTCAATATCATTCCAGATAGTAGAAAATCAGCCCGAAGCAAGGGTTCCTAGGAGAAACACTAAACTTGACAAAATTCATTACTGTAGAGGAGTCACTTTCCATCCAAATGCGATCATCCCCTCTCAATAGAGATACTCTGGAGGCTTAATCCAAGTATTCACTTTTATACATTACATAAAAATTAATTCTTTAGAATATGTTTAATCTCTGGTATGCAAGCTCTCGAGGTCTAAATATTTTATTATATTATTTTAAATTTTGTATATTTTTTAAAAATAAATCAAAGTAAATAAGATAAATATGCATACATTTTTAAAATCAAACGAGTAAGTAAATAATCTAAGATTAAGAATAAAATTTAAAAGAAATTCCTTTGAAAGTATAAAAAATAAGATTTGGGACAAAAAAGTTAAAAATAATTTATTGTGAAAGACAAGATTTAAAACTAAAAGAAGAAATTTTTAACATAAAATAAACTTGAAAGGAATAAATAATTTATTTTTTCTAAATACAAATTAAGTGTTGTAAAAACTGGTTCAGATTGGTTTGAGCGTTGTGTTGGATTGGCCATATAATAGAACCGATGACCCAATGAATTCACATTGAAACGGGTGGGTCATGTTACTTATTTTTTTATTTACACATTTGGTCCTCTATTTTTTTATGTTTTTGATCACCCAAATATTTCTAATCTTAAATAGCATTTAAAATCGCGAAAAAAAAATATTGGGTGACTAAAATCGGCAAATCGCAGATGGAATATAGTAGAAACCAAGAGTGCAATCAAGCTTTTTTTTTTTGAATTTGGCGTCTAAATGACATCGTTTGTTTTTTTGTTTCAAGGATTAAAAAAATTGGATTGTGCTACTCTTACTACATCTTGTGTGGCCTCTCTTTCTCGATCCAAGAATCTAGCCTTCTTGTGACAGAACCCTAACCCCTATGAACTCAAATATCCTGCCATCCAAGTTGCCGCATGAAGGACGTTTGCCCCGCCGTGCTAGTCCTTCGTCTGTGACGCTTGTTGTGAGTCGTTCTCTGTCGTGGGTCATGAGCAACCTCGCGCTATTGTGAAGCTTCTTCTTCGGTGTATGTTCGTCAAGCGACCTTCATCTCCGGCTCTGCCTGTCGCATGAGCAACCACTGGTCCGAGCCACTCAACAGATCAACCATGCATGTAGGGGTGGGAGCCAGGTAGGCCACCTTGTAGGAGCCCACTACTTGACCTGACTTGTTTATTAAAAAGTCTGACCTAACTTGTTTATTAAAAAAGATAGTCCTAGGCTTTTTATAAAGCTTATTTATATAAATAAATCAGACTCAGGTAGCTAAAAAAGCATGTTTAGCCTATTAGGTGACATGTATAAATATAACAATTAGGGATGGAAATAGGCCGAGCCGAGTTAGGCTTTCCAAGGCCTGAGCCTAACCTGCACCTTAAATCCATGGCCTGAGTCTGGCCTGTTTACCTGACATAGGCTTTATTTTATGGCCTGAGCCTAGCCTATTTAAAGTCTGACATGGCCTAAAAGCCTGTTTAAAAGTCTATTTTATAATAAGGTACTCAGGGTTGACCCAACATATATGTAGGCCTGAAGCAAATTATAAAATTGGGTCTAATTCTTTGAGATAAAAGACCAGAAATGACATATATTTTTTTAAAAAAATATGAGTCTATTTTTAAGAAAAGAAACTTATATTAAATTAATTATTTTATAAGAAAAAATATTTTTAATTATTATCTATTAACTAATAATTACTAATATTTTTATATTTGATATAAGAGGAGGGTTATAATTACACTGGTGTAAGTTACACCAAGTGTTACACCGCTAATAACTACAAATCGAATATGTTTTTTAGTAATCCAACCGTTGAATTATGTTTGTTCATCATCATGATTATATGTGCCAAATTTCATAAAATTTTGACACTAATAACTTGATAATCAAATGGTTGGATTTTTCATATATTTCAAATGTATATATAACGTTAATCTTGAAACATCTCAATGACATATCAAATGTATATATAAGAGGAGGGTTATAATTACACTGGTGTAAGTTACACCAAGTGTTACACCGCTGAATAATTTTTTAACGGATCATTGTATTAAATAATCCACCGTTGGATTGAAAGTTACTATCATATAGATCATACATATAAAATTTTACATTAATCTGAAATTATTTGATATGTCATTGAGATGTTTCAAGATTAACGTTATATATACATTTGAAATATATGAAAAATCCAACCATTTGATTATCAAGTTATTAGTGTCAAAATTTTATGAAATTTGGCACATATAATCATGATGATGAACAAACATAATTCAACGGTTGGATTACTAAAAAACATAGTTTACCTAATATTAGTAATTATTAGTTAATAGATAATAGATAATAATTATATAGTTTACCGAGCAACCTGGTCTGTTCCCACCCCTAAAATAAGAATTAATTAATATAATTATATATTTATATTTATATTAAATATTATAAAATTACTTTATTATATTATATTTTTAATTTTTTTTACAAACTAATTAGAATTCAGAAACTGAATTGAAAAATTGGATATGTCTCTGCCTCGAACTCGAACGAACCCTAAACACAGAATGTATTGGCATTGCTGTGACCTTTGTGGGCTGTGAAGTACTTTGAATGAATTGCTGCCATTGTGACTTTTTTTTCTAAAGTGAACCCTAATTCTCTCAAGTGTATCGCTGCATCTGTCCGGTCTCCGTCTCCGTCTGCATCTACTCCGTCGCCCGCGACGTCGCGCCGCTCAATCCCTCGTCTCCGTTCACCTTGCCGCGCCGTCGCATTCTGTTCACTCTCCCTTCTTGTCTCCGTTCTCATCTCCGCTCAGTCTCTTGTCTCCGTCGCCCACACCGTCGAATAGAGCCTGCCACATCGTCGTTCTGTCACCACCATTCACTGGCGCTGCTCATCACGTCTCTGTCACGGCTAAGGTACGCAACTTCTCATCCTTCACCATTTCGTCCCTTTGAGTTGGCCGGCTGTGATCTGAATTTAAATTAACAATTTTTGGATGCTTTATTTGTGGTTATTGTTGATTATATTGATTGATTGAAATGTGAAACTTTGTTCTGTTATTAGTAATCTTAATTTCGTACATGTCTTTACATGTTTTAATCTGAATTTCAATTGACATTGTTCTGTTCTATCTCTATTAGTAATCTGATTATATTCCTTGATTGAAACTTTGTTCTTTTCTGTCATTGATTGAAGCTCTGTTCTGTTATTCATTGTCAATTACATGTCTTTATTTTTGGTTATTCTAGATCAATTGAGTTAAAGACTTATACCTTGAGTTATAAATTTGTAGCAAACCTTGATTTTTATTTGCTTAATTAGGTGCATTTTGTGATGGTATTGTTTTTTATTTTGGAGACTGAATAGGTGAAATAATAGCTTGTGCTATGAATTTTTTAAGAATTTTTTAATACTTTCAACCGGTTCAAGCAGTGACCCATTAACCCGGTGACTTAACCGAGTCGATCATGGTTCGAGATTAATAACATTGCATGCAACTATTGCCCTCACCTCCTTGCTCCAACTGATATGTTACTTTGTTTCTCTCCAATGGGTCATGAAAATCTTCCTGTTGCTCTGTTGAAAAATGATAGTTATTTCCCTCAATTGAAAATAAAAAAATTGATACTCTGTTGCTTTCACAGTTTCACAATTTCACTTGCTGTTACTTGATTCTAAAAAAGTCTAAATAGCCATGTCCATGAGAAAGGAATGAAAATATGTGAATGAATGTATGATTGTATTTGTATGTATTCTAAATTGTAAATTGATACTCAATGTTGCTCTCATAGTCTTACAGTCTTACTATTACTAGAATCCATATCAGATTCTAATTGAAAATATGTGAATGAATGTCTTCTAAATTTAGCTTAGAAAAATTGAAAATCTGAATGTATTGAGTCATTATTAATTATGATGCCTTTCAATTAGAGATGTCTTATGCTGAATTTGGCACAACTATGACCCCTTGGACATAGTTGAAGTTTGTATTATTGAACTTGTCATTGTTATTTGTGAGCTTATGTTGGAAACTTGCAGCAACCTTAGTTTTTATTTGTATTTTGAACTTATTTGTGATCTTGTGTTGTTTTAAAACCATGATTATTATATACTTATGTGATGGAAATGGTTTTGAATTCAGAGTAATAGTTAAATTATATTACCTGTTATCTTTTAATTTTTTAATATATACCGAGTCAACTGGTTCAAGAAGCGACTTACTGGTTCGACCAGTGATCTATTAACCCAATGTCCTGATAACATTGGTACAAATAATAAAGATTACATTTGTTTTTTTTAACTCACAAAAGGATGCCGTTTTGCGTGTCTTTCTTTCTCGCCAGCATTTGAGAACTGCTAAACCCTGCACGAAAAGGAGCTGTGAGGCGCCATATACAGAACAGAGGGCTACGCCTGTTGCTCTGATCTACTCTGCATTTATCCATTAGCTTCTAACTGCTCTGTAACTCATTCTTTCGGTATGCACTTTCTCGTTCTGCATCCTTCTATATGATTTTCACTCTTTCCTTTTATCTTTTGCCCTCTCTGTTTGCCTATTTTAATTTGATTCATTGATTCCTTGCACAAAATTGCATCTCGATCCTTAAGATGTTCGAAAAATTAAAGGAAACCTAATTCACTTATGTCCATTGCCTTCAAACAAAGGAAAAAGATATCACATTTTCATCCCCAAAACTGCCAATTCCGAGTTAGTTTCTCAATTTTGATATTTGAGGACCTTGATTGACTCAAACAAACACTCAATGGTCACTGTTCTCATGTTTTAGTTAACATCAAAGTGCCCAGTACAATGATGGACTCTTTTTGCATTGTAAGCTATATCAAATTTTGGGTTAGTGCTTGTATGAAGAGACACAAGCTTTTAAGGCATCCATTTTAACTGTTTTCCCTCTGATTTGTGACTTTTTTATAGTGTCAAGTTTTGATGTAATTTTGTGACTTTTTTCCTTGAATCTTTTCTTTCTTTCAATTTTCCAAGCAGTGATGGGAAAGATGTACAAGAAGAAGAAACAAGCTGATGGACATGGACCTCCAACAGAACAGCAGGAACAAGAAATGGACATAAGGAAGATTATGAAAGATGTTGAAAATTTCAGTAATTTTCTTACATTGTTTCTCATTGTGACTTTCTTTTCCCTTTTATTAAATCCGCTTTCTGTTGTTGATTCAATTTTTCATAAAGCATTGCATTATGATTGATTTTGCATATGGGATATTTGAATGATAAGGAAATATTTGTTTCCTTTATTTTAATTTGGGGCGTTGAAGTTGAAGAATTTATGGTTAAGATATTCAATTAATCTGGTTTGTTTACCTTTTCTCTATGTACATCAAATATCACAATGTGCAGTTGCTTCTTATAATGGCTGCTAGTGCTAATTACTATACTTTATAGGCTATTCACATATGACATGGAAAGAGCGCAAGAAGATTGAAGATAGGAAGGTTGTTTCTCTCGGTGGGAAGGTGAGGACTATATAGTTGATGCTATATTTTCTACATCATTTGCCATTGCATATAATATTAGCAGTATGCTCAGGACACAATTTTTTATTGTGCATTTCATTTTCCCATGTGTAGCCACCCAAGAATCAGAGATTACCTTTAAGTGTAGCACGGCCGATGATGAAGAAACAAAAGGAGAGGGAGCAGAAAATGCTTCAAGAGGTAATTGATTTCTGTTATCCCATTTTTTTTCTTAATTATCTGACTCTGACTTACCGTTTGTGCCTTTTAGCATATGATTCTTGGACAATTTGGGGGAAGGACTGGTGGTAGCAGTAAAAGATCCATTGGGAAGCACAAGCTTGAGAACCGGGGTCTGAAGTCAAGTGAAGGTCATTTTAGAAATGGCATCTTGGATGTGAAGCATTTGTTAAATTCAGCACCATCAAGAGACCATGACACTGGAACCAATATGCACGGGAAAAGGAAAGGAGGTAAGATGAAACATGGTAAAAAAGGTGCTGGTAAGAAGCACCGTTGAGTGCATCCTTGTGGATATAGTGTTTTAGCAAAATTGAGATGAGTTGTTTGTGACCAACATAAATCTAGTAGTACTCTTATAGTGTTCAATTGTCATCTGATATAAAACATATTTATGGGTAACAAGTCAATTTTTGAAGCCATTTTTGCTGTTCTATCTGTAGCATTCTCCCCTTCTTTTATCCCTTGTTATGTATTGTCATATCTCTGAACCATGTAATGTCAATGCTGTAACTGGTGAACAGTTATAATAGAGGTGAAACAAAATTGACACATGACAGGAAAGCATATAGGCTATCGGCCCAATTATGAAAGAATACAAGTGAATCAAAATTCAGGCTTTGCATTACTTGGATTCTAAATTTCAGGTGTTTGCCATATGAATGGGCTCTCTCTGCATTGCTTATGCATCACTCTGCCCAACCATGTCCGAGTGATTCATTTCACTTTTTGTACCAAATCCTATCTGAATAGGTACTTTATTTGCATGAAAAGAAATCATAAATTATACATTTAGAAGTATTGTCTTTCTGGATTTAACATTATTCCACTACTAAAAGATAACCTTATGCAGCAAACTGAGAAAAATAAAAACTAAAACTCCCAAATATGTTCAAATTCAATAATGCGTCGTTCATATATCATGAGATGATAACCATCTTTCGATCATCTCACACACCTCTTTAGGTTTGTTCTCTTGAGGCACATGACACCCTCCCTGCAAGTAAAGGTAAATGTAAAAATTTGATTAACATAATGGAAAAATATGAATAAAGGAATATGTTCTTTAGTCATCCTAAGATTTATGTTTAATATAAATGGACACTTCTAACTCTAATTTAGTCTAGAGTACTTCTTAAACTCCAGTTGATTTTACAATAAGTCCTTTTGTCAACTAGTTGTTTGTTCACTAATGATAAATACTTTGTAAATGTTAGATCTTTATTAAAATTCAACCATGGATTGCAATTTTTTTAATAAAAACCCGAACTATTTGACTGTTTTCATTTATTTAACAAACAATCAAATATAGAGGCCTATCACCTTCCTCCTTTTACCTTGAACACTAATTTTCCTCCTTTCAAGACCAACATGTTGGTATTGTGCAAGCATCTAAAACCTTTGAGTAGCTCAATTATTAAGGTATAATGAGCCTCAATTAACATTTTTGGTCGAAAAACCTCAATTAATTGAACAATCAATGATCTCTACTGAATAATGCAACCCTAATTCATGGGGACATTAGGACTTTGAGGATACAAGGATATAATATTTTCCCTCCACTCTTAAGAAATCAAAGAAAGAGAGATTAATTTAACAACAACAATAATAGTAGTAATGATCCAAGTTAGGGGGTCACCTACCTTAACAATGGTGTAGGTCAGGTGATACTCACTTCTTTTGTATTCCTCTGTATATCTGTGCAGGAGAAAAAGAGTACTAAGTAAAAGCCGATACATTAAATTATAAACTCAATATAAAATTGTTTAAATAAATAAATAAATTCCATAAAATTAAGAAAAATTGTTCATTTAAACTAATCCTGCCACTTCACCATCAACGAACCATGGATGCCAAGTCTTATCCAAATTCAAATTCATTGACTTGACAATAGAAAGTGAACTAAGATACGGTATCGACATGTCTAGATCACCACTGTAAAAGATAAATCCAAAAATTGCTTAGGATTTAATACGAAAATTCTATGAAGTATATCCAAAATGTGACACTACTAGTAATACTTTCAAAATGGTTAGATTAAACAAACATATTGGAATACAAAGTATGTGACTAGAGCTTAAAGGAGAGTTAGTCCATAACCATATTAGACTAGTTTTTATATGGATTGAGTGAAAATTGAGCTAATGCTTCTCCGTAAGAATGTAATTATTAAAGGGAATTAATATTTAAGAAACTTACCAGTAAATTAGAGATTGAAGATTTGTGTGGGTGAGATTTCGAAGATATTCAACAACACTATGAACGTTCTTTGTATATGCCATACTACAATTGCATCTTTGGAAGTGCCCTTTGGTTCCCTGTTTCAAATTTCAAATAAACATTTTCTTGGTCAGGCAAATTTTAATTTATTTTTCTCTATGCGATTTGAATATATATATGTTTATTCCCATTTACCTCCCTAATGTGTAGAGCCTTTCGAACATGTGGATCATTTGCCCATAATTCACCAATCGCATAGTCGTCATCCTAGATTAATAATGGAGGTATGTTATTAACACTTCTTTTAATACATTTTTCAATATGATTGGTCTATTTTTTAAAATATCAACATTTTAGAAAGTGTATTGACCTTTTAAAATATGTATTGACAAATGTATTCAAAAGAATATTCTCGTATATGTATGTGTGTAATCAGTGTTCAGGGAGAAATTTGCATACCCGACACCAAAATCTTCTGTTGCGGATACCTTTGAACCCTTCAGAAAGAACTCTTTCATTCTCGTAAGATCCACGCATACAACTTGGTTCCATAATTTGAAATTCATTTATATAACGAACTAACTACAATTAATATAATGAAGTACTATGAAATGTATTTGAAATAAATATATAACTTCCATTCATAGTTAGAACTAATAATTAAAAATGTAGAAGATGGTTTCTTACCTCAAAGAAGGCTTCATAATCTGACGTACAATTTGTGTTGTTAGGATCGCGATTGATATAATCACCATTACAACTAGATTTAATTGACTGTAAAAGCAAAATGACACACATATAGCTTGGTTTTTGTATACTACCTATAGCTACTACAAAAATTAGCATAATTAAGATATAGAAATAATAACCTCGTATAGCTCATCTGATATAAGTGTTCGTTGGTGAGCAAATTCAACTTTTGAGTTATTGTCCATGTGAAAATCAAGTCTTGGACTTGAAAGCACAAAAATTTCATTCATATATTCCAAAGGAATTATTGCTCATTAACATTCATATTTCTATAGTATGACATGTCTTGCTAGCTAGGTTTAATCATATTCCTTGTACATGTCACTAATGAAGTTTTTAAATCCTAAGAATGCCATGTAGACAATAACTTTTTGTATGGAAATTAAATATATATGTATGTTAGTCTCATGTGAAAAAGACTTTCTATACGTCTTTATATATAGTTCCTAATTATATATGATGAAGAAATCTCAAGAAATAGACCATTAATTAACACTTGGCAAGTAAACCACTCACCTTTGTCCAAGTGTTTGGATTTAATCGAAGTTCTGGTAGGCTCCCATTAAAATCATCGTAATTGAACCTTAATGGCCCTGTTGATTTTAAAATAGCAAACTCAGCTACAGGGTAAGGAAAATATTAAGTTATTTGCCAAAAAATATATATAGGTACCATTTGTTAGATCAATGAAACATAACTAAATGTAATAGGAGAAATAATATTGTGTGTTACATTTGTAATTATAGAACATAATAGGATTATATGTGTCCAATTACATATATATCCTTATTCTAGTTATTTAGTATTTAATTGAGTATTGAAAAATTAAATAAGGATGTTGGGTGGTGGTAGGGGTGTAGGGTATTTTAACTAGACAGTTATTTTAAGAGTTCATATTCCTTCCCAAGCACCGCTCCTAGCCCTAGCTGCGTCGTGCGCCCCCACCCCTATTGAGCCCTACCAACACCTGTTCCTCTCCGGCCTCCGCTCTCCCTTCCACGCCGATCGCCGCGCCAGTTCGCTCCCATCGCCGCTCCAGTTCACCGATCGTTTGCTGTGCAGTCTGCAGTTCGCTGCGCCCATTCGCCGCACCAGGTCGCCTGCAATTAGCCGCTCCCACCGACCACCATCTGCTTGCTCGCGTCCGCGCTTGAAGAGGTAAGTCGGTGCCCAAGTAAAGGCCATGTAGATTGTATTGTACCTTTTACCCATTAGCCTAGGTTGGGAACTTGTAAACTCTGTTTGATGATGAGATTAAGTGATTTTCTTGGTACCCATATATATCTGAATGAGAAAATATGCCCAAGTAATTGTTCTGGATTTGAGTTTCATATATGAGATTAAGTGATTTCCTTTGTTGTAGATTTGAGTTTCACTAATAAACTCGTTTGGTTAATTGTTAGTTATTTTTATTACTATTTTATTTTCCATGAATTGTTTTCCTTTGATCACTTTGGTTATAGTTATCGGCAGCTGAGTTGAGCTTTTTGTCAAGTTTGTAAGTGTTTGTTTATGTTTTTCTGTTACCATTTCCATCCATTTAGCTGTAGCTTTTGTCTCTTCCCCTGGAATATTTTGTCATAGATGTTTATGTTCTATCTTGAATTTCCATTTATTAATAAAGAAAAAAAAGGAAGAATAGGTCTCACTCTGTTTTTTGTTTCTTGTTTAGGCGTTAAGGAATATATCTTAAATCTTAAATGAGGGGGCATTGACACGAAAATCCAATTATCTAATTCAGCAAGAATACGATTTGATAGCAGACCAAAGATAAGGATGGTGTATTTACATCTGCCTTGTTGTATGTGTTATTAGTAATGAAGCAGAAGTCTTCCAAATGAGGCGGTTTAAATCATTCATACTTCCTGTGTATTACAAAATATTTTAAATAAGATGCTTAAGCAGATTTAGCAGAGCAATATTTGCAAAAGGTAAATGCAAGTACAATGATGGACTTAGGGTCCAATTCCGAGTTAGTTTCTCAATTTTGATATTTGAGAAATATATATATGTTTATTCCTATTTACCTCCCTAACGTGTAGAGCCTTTCGAACATGTGGATCATTTGCCCATAATTCACCAACCGCATAGTCGTCATCCTAGATTAATAATGGAGGTATGTTATTAACACTTTTTTTAATACATTTTTCAATATGATTGGTCTATTTTTTAAAATATCAACATTTTAGAAAGTGTATTGACCTTTTAAAATATGTATTGCCAAATGTATTCAAAAGAATTTTCTCGTATATTTTGTGTGTAATCAGTGTTTAGGGAGAAATTTGCATACCCGTCACCTAAATCTTCTATTGTGGATACCTTTGAACCCTTCAGAAAGAACTCTTTCATTCTCGTAAGATCCACGCATACAACTTGGTTCCATAATTTGAAATTCATTTATATAACGAACTAACTACAATTAATATAATGAAGTACTATTAAATTTATTTGAAATAAATATATAACTTTCACTCATAGTTAGAACTAATAATTAAAAATGTAGAAGATGGTTTCTTACCTCAAAGAAGGCTTCATAATCTGACGTACAATTTGTGTTGTTAGGATCGCGATTGATATAATCACCATTACAACTAGATTTAATTGACTGTAAAAGCAAAATGACACACATATAGCTTGGTTTTTGTATACTACCTATAGCTACTACAAAAATTTTAGCATAATTAAGATATAGAAATAATAACCTCGTATAGCTCATATGATATAAGTGTTCGTTGGTGAGCAAATTCAACTTTTGAGTTCTTGTCCATGTGAAAATCACGTCTTGGACTTGAAAGCACAAAGCCCTACAAATTAATGTGTAATATTAATTCAAAGATGAAATCTGATATTGTGCCACAATGGCATCCATAAATGCTAATTAATTTTGTACATGGATGTTTCGGATTGGTGAGTGTCCTACTTTATAATCTACAAGTCAATTAACGATTGGTAAAACTTAATTAAAGCAGTTTAAATTGAAATAAATTACAATTTTAAGTAAAATTTCATATATAATTAATATTTACCTTCATATACTTTTTGAACAAGGGGAGGAATGATCTTGCCTGAATATGAACCACCACCAATGTAAAGTGGATTTGATCTAAATTTAGGATGGTTCACTAACCACTGAAAGAAAGTAAGAATGAGTACAATAATAATTGCTTCACACGTTGATAATAAAAATAAACATATAATTAATAACATCAAATTTAATATGAGCTAGATGTTGTCACAAAAGTATGTAAAAGAACACCCATGATGGATGTGGACCTTTTGTAAAAAATCATAGATATGTTCCACAAATTGTGTGTCACTACTATAATAGCCTTCTTGTGCTTTTGAGTAAGAATATCCCGTACCAACTGGTGCATCCACATAAAGTATGTTGAGTATCTGAAAAAAAATATATAAACAAATTACAAAAATTTCATTCATCAATGGAATTATTGCTCATTAACATTCATATTTCTATAGAATGACATGTCTTGCTAGCTAGGTTTAATCACATTCCTTGTACATGTCACTAATGAAGTTTTTAAATCCTAAGCATGCCATGTAGACAAGAACTTTTTGTATGGAAATTAAATATATATGTATGTTAGTCTCATTTGAAAAAGACTTTCTATACGTCTTTATATATAGTTCCTAATTATATATGATGAAGAAATCTCAAGAAATAGACCATTAATTAACACTTGGCAAGTAAACCACTCACCTTTGTCCAAGTGTTTGGATTTAATCGAAGTTCTGGTAGGCTCCCATTAAAATCATCGTAATTGAACCTTAATGGCCCTGTTGATTTTAAAATAGCAAACTCAGCTACATGGTAAGGAAAATATTAAGTTATTTGCCAAAAAATATATATAGGTACCATTTGTTAGATCAACGAAACATAACTAAATGTAATAGGAGAAATAATATTTTGTGTGTTACATTTGTAATTATAGAACATAATAGGACTATATGTGTCCAATTACATATATATCCTTATTCTAGTTATTTAGTATTTAATTGAGTATTGAAAAATTAAATAAGGATGTTGGGCGGTGGTAGGGGTGTAGGGTATTTTAACTAAACAGTTATTTTAAGGGCCCGTTTGGTGCACAGGATAAGAGGCAGGATATGATAACTTTATCCTATCCTGTCACTTATCATGTGTTTGTTGCACCAGTATGACAGGATAACTTTATCCTGTTGCTTATCCTATCATTTCCTTCTAGTGTAATATCTTATCCGGAGGGGGAGCTGGGTTAGGGAGTGATAGGGATGGGATAGGAAAAATAAAAAAAAATTCCCATTTATCCTTCTTCTCTCCCTTCTTTCCTCCTTCTTCCCTCTTTCCCTTCCTCCCCCCCCTCCTCTCGAACGCCTCTCATCTCCCCTCCCCCCCACCCCCCCCTTCCTCTCTCTCCTCTCTCTCCCCCCTTTCTCTTCCTCTATCTCTCTTCCCTCATCCTCTCTCTCTCCCCCTTTTCTTCTCTATCTCTTTCCCCTCTAGAGAGCCGCCGAGAGAAGGAGCTCTCCCCTTTTCCTCCTAAGAAAGTAACAGCTCTCCCTTTCCCCTCTTTTCTCTCCTCTCTCTCCTCTCTCCCCCCTCCCTCTCTCCTCCCCCCTATTTCTCTTCCTCTCTCTCTCCTCCCTCTCTCCTCTCACTCTTCTCTCTCCCCCTCTTCTCCTCCCTCTCTATAATAACGATTTTTATAGTAATTTTAATATTAATTTTTATATTTTTAGCAATTTTATTTTTTGTAAAATAAATTTAAATATTTTTTAAATAAAAAATAAATTTTTATTTATGTGTGCTT
The DNA here is from genome assembly GCA_026901365.1 of Sesbania bispinosa. NCBI lineage: Eukaryota > Viridiplantae > Streptophyta > Magnoliopsida > Fabales > Fabaceae > Sesbania > Sesbania bispinosa. Next base: position 80,911 of record QLOH01000091.1, read on the forward strand.
GCTGAAAAGCAAAAAAAATAATTTAAATTTGTAATAAAGGTAATTTTGTAATTTTAATATTCTTTATATCCTATCCTACCATAATCTGTCAATCTCAAACGTAGGATAAGATAAAATAATCATATTTGTCTCCTTATCCTGGTGTACATCAAACATAGGATAAGATAAGAGCTTATCCTGCTCTTATCCTATCATGTCACTATCCAACTCTCTTATCTTATCCTATCATATCCTATCATGTGCACCAAACGGGCCCTAAGAGTTCATACTCCTTCCCAAGCACCGCTCCTAGCCCTAGCTGTGCCGTGCGCCCCCACCCCTATTGACCCCTACCAGCACCTGTTCCTCTACGGCCTCCGCTCTCCCTTCCGCGCCGGTCGCCGCGCCAGTTCGTTCCCATCGCCGCTCCAGTTCGCCGATCGTTTGCTGTGCAGTCTGCAGTTCGCTGCGCCCATTCGCCGCACCAGGTCGCCTGCAATTAGCCGCTCCCACCGACCACCATCTGCTTGCTCGCGTCCGCGCTTGAAGAGGTAAGTCGGTGCCCAAGTAAAGGCCATGTAGATTGTATTGTACCTTTTACCCATTAGCCTAGGTTGGGAACTTGTAAACTCTGTTTGATGATGAGATTGGGTGATTTTCTTGGTACCCATTTATATCTGAATGAGAAAATATGCCCAAGTAATTGTTCTGGATTTGAGTTTCATATATGAGATTAAGTGATTTCCTTTGTTGTAGATTTGAGTTTCACTAATAAACTCGTTTGGTTAATTGTTAGTTATTTTTATTACTATTTTATTTTCCATGAATTGTTTTCCTTTGATCACTTTGGTTATAGTTATCGGCAGCTGAGTTGAGCTTTTTGTCAAGTTTGTAAGTGTTTGTTTATGTTTTTCTGTTACCATTTCCATCCATTTAACTGTAGCTTTTGTCTCTTCCCCTGAAATATTTTGTCATAGATGTTTATGTTCTATCTTGAATTTCCATTTATTAATAAAGAAAAAAAAGGAAGAATAGGTCTCACTCTGTTTTTTGTTTCTTATTTAGGCGTTAAGGAATATATCTTAAATCTTAAATGAGGGGGCATTGACACGAAAGTCCAATTATCTAATTCAGCAAGAATACGATTTGATAGCAGACCAAAGATAAGGATGGTGTATTTACATCTGCCTTGTTGTATGTGTTAGTAGTAATGAAGCAGAAGTCTTCCAAATGAGGCGGTTTAAATCATTCATACTTCCATTTTTTTTAGTAAACTAGCAATAAGGTCCCTGACTTTGTGAGCGTCGTGCAATTAGGTCCCTGACTTTAGGAAATTGGTCCCGTGGTCCTTGACTTTAACCTCCGTCATGCAGTTTAGTCCAAACGTTAAACATCTGTTAACTCCTGCTGTTAAACTGTTGACTAAGGACCTAAGTGCATGATTTTATATAAAGTTAAAGACCTTTATGCATGATTTTATATTAACTTCTGTTTTTGGTTTTTAACTTCATAATCTGTTTTTTGTTTTTAATTTTATCTATTCTTTTTTGTTATGGATGCCCTGCATGCATGCCATTGCAGCATTGGCACACAGGGGGGAAAACCAGAGGATTACTGGCATGGATGGTTGACAATGGCATCCATTAATGCTACCTATGCTCACCATGTTAACCCTTTGCAAGGGGAACAATTTTGGCAGAAGACAGATCAACTACCACCACTGCCACCACCAATGAAGAGGGCTCCAGGCAGACCCAAAAAACAGAGAAGAAAGGATGGAAACCTGTGAGTTGCCAAATTCTACATGTGCAAGTGTGAGTGCCCAAATTAACAAAAACTTTAGTTGGATAGCATTGCACTTCATATTTAACATGGTCACCATCACCTATGTATGTAATATTAACAATTTAAGTTATGAACAAGAATATAAAATTAAAGATTTGAACAGCAATATATCGGCATATACTATTACCTGCCCAAATGGGACCCCATCTATTGCTTTCCTTTTTCTCCCTTTTCAGCCTACTTTGTTGAACAGGTGTCAGCTGTCCATTACACTTTTCTAGCTTCAATTTGTTTGCTGAGATGGTTGTCATGATGTAGACTCTGACCTCCAAGCATGGTGATAATTGGTTTAGTCCTTGTAGCAACAATTATCTCAGCATGGTGTATATGTCATGATTGTTGCTGCAAGGACAAAGCAATAGATGGGGTCCCATTTGGGCAGGTAATAGTATATGCCAATATATTGTTGTTCAAATCTTTAATTTTATATTCTTGTTCATAACTTAAATTGTTAATATTACATACATAGGTGATGGTGACCATCTTAAATATGAAGTGCAATGTTATCCAACTAAAGTTTTTGTTAATTTGGGCTCTCACACTTGCACATGTAGAATTTTGCAACTCACAGGTTTCCATCCTTTCTTCTATGTTTTTTTGGGTCTGCCTGGAGCCCTCTTCATTGGTGGTGGCAGTGGTGTAGCTGATATATCTTCTGCCAAAATTGTTCCCCTTGCAAAGGGTTAACATGATGAGCATATGTAGCATTAATGGATGCCATTGTCAACCATCCATGCCAGTAATCCTCTGGTTTTTCCCCCTTTGTGCCAATGTTGCAATGGCATGCATGCAGCGCATCCCTAACAAAAAAAGAATAGGTAAAATTAAAAACCAAAAACAGATTATGAAGTTAAAAACCAAAAACAGAAGTTTATATAAAATCATGCATAAAGGTCCTTAACTTTATATAAAATCATGCACTTAGGTCCTTAGTCAGCAGTTTAACAGCAGGAATTAACAGAAGTTTAACGTTTGGACTAAACTGCATGACGGAGGTTAAAGTCAGGGACCACGGGACCAATTTCCTAAAGTCAGGGACCTAATTGCACGACGCTCACAAAGTCAGGGACCTAATTGCTAGTTTACTCATTTTTTTTTGTCACCTTTCTCATGTTATGGTTCTATTTTGTTAATAAGTCAAAAGATCTTAGATATCTTGTTTCAGGCAAAATTTATGGTAGACAATTGAAAGAAACTTGTACCGATGCACAAAAGTTAACAGTCATTGATTTATGTATTTTAAAAATGGAAGGCTAGGATCTAATACCTGTAACCGATGCACTGTTAGCTTTTTGGAGTTTATGTGTTTTTTATTTAGTCCTTGTTGAACATTATTACGTTATTGCATGTTAATCCATTTTACGGTAGACAGGATTGAATGTTTAAAGCCCAGATATAACATTGAGTGCTATACAAAAAGTTAAATTCATAACTAATTGTAAAAATTTGACAAAAAAAAAACTAATTGTAAAAGCATTATTGATGCTCCCTGACATGTTGGGTCACTCGATATTGTTCTATTTAATTATTTGCATATGTAAAACATTAGCCCCAAAAGATATAACTTAAATATGATATTAAATTTTTATCATAAAATAATACACGATAAAAATTATCGTTAAAATAAACTTATAGTAATTTAATTAAATAGAAATATAAAGTTTTACATATATGTACTTTTTATATTTTAAAATTTATTTTTATTTTTTTATATTTTAATTTATTTCAATTAGAGATTTTTTATCAATTAAATGATTGTTACATAAATTTTTCATTTAATACTTTATATTTTAGAAAATTTCTGAAAAATCTATTTTTAGATATATAATTTTAGATTAAGAAATTTTTTCAGTTGAAATTTTTCTCAAAACTCATCTCTAAAAATAATACATGTTTAAATATATTTTTAGATTAATTTTTTCTTATAAATATTAATTATTTATATTATGAAATTAATTATTTGTAATTTTTATATTAAAATTTACTCTTTTTTAGAAGAAAAAATTATGATGATTAAGACAAAAATGATTTGATTCTGGAAATGATTTATTTTAATGTATGGAAAAACAAAGACCGTTAATTGATTGATATTACATTTGAAATGATTTATTCGTTTGAAACCGTTGAACGAACAAGAATTCAATTAATCATTTTTAAAGATTATAAGCACACCAGCCTTTGCTGCTTCCGTGAAGGAGTGCAACAGATCCAACAATAGAATAGAATGCAATTACATTAGAGAAAGCAATATTCTTATTCATCCATGTGGGCTTTTTTGCAAATAAAAACATGTAAAGTGAAAGAGGTTGGCAACCGGTTAATACCTATAGGTGTCAGTAATTTTTGTTGTGTATCGGTACATAACTTTAATAGTTGTTTACCGTAGAAAGGACCCTTGTTTCAATTACAACAATTTATGAACAAGTCATGCTAAAAAGAAAAGAGTTATATATCCGTACATCAAGCAAACTTACAACATTATACAGAGTGGTATCTTCCTTTATTTTTTTTTTTAAAAAATAGATTAAATTTGTCATGTCATTTTGCCTCAAAAAACCTACAATTACATCAATTGTCATGAAAAAGTTGTTTCATAGTAAAAAAAATGAAATAAAAATAATAAATTAAAAAAAAAACCCAAAGTCATTTGAATTTTTTCACCGTTCTCATTTCTTCCCCTTCTTCTTCCTATGAAGATCAGTGCACACCTTTTCTCATTTTTAGTTTGTAACCAAGTAAAGTAAGGTCCATTTTTAGTTTGTAACCAAGTAAAGTAAGGTATATAACTTGTTAGCATTTTGTTTATAACCAAATTAAAAAAGTTCATGAAATCTTCATAGTCAGTTTTTAATTAAGTAACTCAAAGTTTGTAACTTATGAACATTGGGTTAACCAATTAAGATGAAGCTTATAACTTCTTAACAATTAGTTTATAGTCATGTTTGAAAAGCTTTATAAGTTCTTAACAATCAATTATTAACCAAGCAAAATAACTTGTGAATTCTAATCAATGATAAACTTGTAAGAGAGGCACCCAACATATGCACTTCGTCCAAGAGAAACACCCAAAGTGTTTGCTTGATTTCTATTTTTTTTAAAATAATCATTTATGAGTTTATAGTAAGTGACGTTCCTTCAACTTTTTATGTCAACTGAATGACCATTTCCATTGCTTACTTTTTTTTTTCAAAACAAACTCACACTGACGCGTGGTTGTTGTATATTGATGTACGTTAACTTGTTGTATGAATACAATTACTCAGAAAGAAAAGGTTTATTTGTACATGTTGCATGTACAACTAAGTGAGAGGTAAAGAGAAATGAGAGAAATATGAGATGTTATAGATAATATGATGTGTGATATTTTTTTTTGGTAACTGTGGCAAAGGAAAAGAAAAAGAAACAGAGCTAACTAAACACGGGGGTAAAGCACCCCAAAAGCATCCGCCTGCAGCAAAGTAACCAGCCCAAGAGGAGGAACCTGAAGCTGACAAAGAGGAGTGTCCGAATCTGCTCCAAACTTAGCAAGGTAGTCTGCACAGTAATTTCCCTCTCGCAGGGTGTGAGTGATGGCCACATTCCAATCCTTAACAAGGTAATTCTGGATCTCCTTGATGAGCGAAGCATGCTTATGGAAAGGAGAAACTTGTTGGTGAATCAATTGGACTGCTAGTTTAGAATCAGTCTAACAAGAAAGCTGATGCTTCTCAAGGTCCCAACAAAGCTGAAGACCCTGAAGGATGGCAATCAACTCAGCTTCCAAAATGTCCACATTACCTGCAAAACCATAGAAACCTGCAATCCAAGCTCCTTGACAATCTCGAATGAGGCCACCTGTACTTGTCTTTTCACCGAACACACTCCCATCCGTGTTAAGCGTGAAATGGTCCCTACAAGGAGCAGATCAGTTGATGTAACGAATAGTAGGTGCACTAGTATTTAAACCCGGATTAAACACTCTGTTAAAAATAGCGCAATTCGATTGAATATCCAAAACCAACTCCCAGGCTTGTTCTCGCTTGTCATGAAAAATAATAGCATTTCTACTCTTCCATATCCTCCATATGGCAGCAAGAAACAAAGTTCCAACTCTTGCAATTCCGAATTTAATCTAGTCAAACACTGCATCTAAGTTAGGAGATTGGTAAGGATCAAACAGGCCCAATTGATTCCAGAGCTGCCTGGACTGTAAGCAGTCTCTAAAACAATGAAGAGTGCTTTCTAGCTCCACACCACATCGAGAGCAAGTACTGTCCAGGGGAATGCCACGGTGAGAAAGAGTCTCCTTTGTTGGTAGCGATCCATGACAGATAAGTCAAATGAAACAACGAATGGGCTTTGGAGCATGTAATTTCCAAATCCAATTCCAGCTAATATCAGTATATGATGTGTGATATGATGGAGAAAAATAAAAAGAAAAAAATTATTATATAAATTGTTGTATGTTTATATTATATAAACTAGCGGAAAGACAGGCACTACCGTGCCTGTCTATCCGCATTTTTTTGGGGGGAAAATGTAAAATTTATTTATTTACATTTTCAAATATCTCAGCTAATTAATTTATATGAATAAATTAAATATATATTTAAAATTCTAGATCAAAAAAGTAAATAAATATAAAGAAGAAAAAGTTGACAAAGTAAATAAATATGCTAAGGTAGAATTCATTCACTATTTGGTCTCTCAATTAAAGAAGAGACAAAGTTGACAAAGTAATAAAGATTGTAAATAAACAATAATATTTTAGAATATTATCTTAAATGCAGATATCATTCATTCTTTTAGTTTAATTCTTTATATTTATTTACCTGTTCAATATAAATTATATATTTATTTACTTTTAATTGTATACAAACTAGATTTACATTTTAAATTAGTTTATGTTTTAAAACGTAAAATATATTTATTTACATTTTATATTTATTTACTTTTTTGATCTAGAATTTTATAAATTAATTAGCTGAGATATTTGAAAATGTAAATAAATAAATTTTACATTTTCCCCCCAAAAAAATGCGGATAGACAGGCACGGTAGTGCCTGTCTTTCCGCTAGTATTAGATAATTTTACTGTTTATTTGACTACATGACTTAAAAGAGAGAGGTTGTTTTCCACCTTTTTGGAACTTCAAAATTGCATTATAAACAGGAAGCTCAACCTCAACTGTATTTTCATACTTGATTGAATCTTTACCAAGGAAGTTAAATTGCATTAAAACAAAAACGAAACAGTTAATAATACTTATAAATATTTCATGAGTAGCTATCATTAGAACAATTTAAGAAAGGTATTGTTTGGGGCTTCTCTTGTCACATTCTCTACTTTTAATGTGCAACAACCAACAATATCAGCTTCATCATCATCCTGAGCAAATGCAATTGAGAAATAACTAAGTATAATAAAAAAAACAAAGCAATCATCTGACAATGAACGCAATCAAACAAATTAGGAAAGCTTAGAATAAATTCAAAGAATAATATACTTTTATTGAATGATAGGATGGGCTACACCATTGAAAGAAAAATGTAAGTATATTAAAACAAAATAAAAATCATATGAGTAGAAATTGAACATAACACAGATACTGGAATCACAAATTGGATCCAAAGTCCATAAGAAAAGAGGGCTATGGGAAGGGGATAAAAGAGAATTAAAAAGAGGGAGGAAACGAACAAAGTGTGAAAACAAGTAAGTATTTGAGAAAAGAAGAGACAGGAAGAGGTTTGAGGAGTGAAAACAATTGATACATTTTTCTTTTTCAAGAGTGAAAAGGGGGCAGAAGAAACATAGAAGGGTTTCAAGGAGTGAGAGAATAGATACAATTTTTTTTTTCCAGAGTGAATAAAAGTTTGAAAAGAGGGAAATTGAAAGAAGAAAAACAGAGGTAAGAGAGGGATTCAAAATACCATAACCAGAGAAGAGAGTAGGAACCCCAAAGAAAAAAAGGAGATTAGAACCAATTTCAGAGCATTCCAGTAACAGTCCAATACATCTAAAGCCATCCAATATATATGCGAATAGAATAATTATGCAAACTTAAAAAAAAAGAGAAGTAATGAGATGAAATATACATATAATACGTAAAAAAATTAGGATAACCAAAACACCACAAAAAACAAATTTCAATAGTAATAAAGAAATTGATCTTTTTGTAAGGAGGCACTCTTACCTTGGTCTCCTCAAGCTAGCTTATTCTTGTTTTCACCACTTGATATATACAAAAATGAGGGGAGGAGATTACTAAATTAGTAGGCAACAACATATCCACCATATTCATACTAACTAACAAAAAAATAAGAGTTACAAAGGTTGGCAAATTACCTATTAACCTTCTCACTGCGAAAACTGAATTTTGTCCCAACGCATTCACAGTCTAAATTGTGTTCTAAATTTTATTTTTTAAAATAAATATAACAATTATAATTTGGAATAGAAAGGACATTTTACCGTAGGATTTGTGACATTCTCTTACAATAAACGGGACACAGAGAAAACGCTGATCTTTGGAAGACAGGAAGTCGTAAACCCCAGTTATTAAGATCATCATTCAGACAGAGTTGACGTATCATGAGTTTGAAAAAACATAAGGTAGACAACAAAAATAGAGAAGAGGAAGGAAATTTCAAAATTCAGTAAAACAATAGAAACAGAGAGAGAGAGAAAGAGACCCACCAGTGACAGCCACCATCACAACCGCCGTCGTGGCCACTGCCGCCTCCAATCTCATGGCCAGATCCGGCCGCTGCACCATGGCCAACATAATTAATTTACATTTATAATATAATATGAAGAATTGATAATACCATTTCGTGTCTGAACCAGATGTAAAGAAATGATTGATGTATGAAAATTTGACAAGAATCATTTCAAGGTAAAATATTATTCAATTTAATATGCTATTTTATTTTTAATGATATATTTTTTATGGGTTAACCATAAATATTGACATAGTAAGTTTTTCATTTAAAATGCAGGGAGGAAAAAAATGTTCGTGGAATTCATTCACTATTTGGTCTCTCAATTAAAGAAGAGACAAAGTTGACAAAGTAATAAAAATTGTAAATAAACAATAATATTTTAGAATATTATCTTAAATGCAGATATCATTCATTCTTTTAGTTTAATTCTTTATATTTATTTATGTGTTCAATATAAATTATATATTTATTTACTTTTAATTGTATACAAACTAGATTTACATTTTAAAGTAGTTTACGTTTTAAAACGTAAAATATATTTATTTACATTTTATATTTATTTACTTTTTTGATCTAGAATTTTAAATATATATTTAATTTATTCATATAAATTAATTAGCTGAGATATTTGAAAATGTAAATAAATAAATTTTACATTCCCCCCCCCCAAAATGCGGATAGACAGGCACGACAGTGCCTGTCTTTCCGCTAGTATTAGATAATTTTACTGTTTATTTGACTACATGACTTAAAAGAGAGAGGTTGTTTTCCACCTTTTTGGAACTTCAAAATTGCATTATAAACAGGAAGCTCGACCTCAACTATATTTTCATACTTGATTGAATCTTTACCAAGGAAGTTAAATTGCATTAAAACAAAAACGAAACAGTTAATAATTCTTATAAATATTTCATGAGTAGCTATCATTAGAACAATTTAAGAAAGGTATTGTTTGGGGCTTCTCTTGTCACATTCTCTACTTTTAATGTACAGCAACCAACAATACCAGCTTCATCATCATCCTGAGCAAATGCAATTGAGAAATAACTAAGTATAATAAAAAAACAAAGCAATCATCTGTCAATGAACGCAATCAAACAAATTAGGAAAACTTAGAATAAATTCAAAGAATAATATACTTTTATTGAATGATAGGATGGGCTACACCATTGAAAGAAAAATGTAAGTATATTAAAACAAAATAAAAATCAAATGAGTAGAAATTGAACATAACACAAATACTGGAATCACAAATTGGATCCAAAGTCCATAAGAAAAGAGGGCTATGGGAAGGGGATAAAAGAGAATTAAAAAGAGGGAGGAAACGAACAAAGTGTGAAAACAGGTAAGTATTTGAGAAAAGAAGAGACAAGAAGAGGTTTGAGGAGTGAAAACAATTGATACATTTTTCTTTTTCAAGAGTGAAAAGGGGCAGAAGAAACATAGAAGGGTTTTAAGGAGTGAGAGAATAGATACAAATTTTTTTTCCAGAGTGAATAAAAGTTTGAAAAGAGGGAAAATTGAAAGAAGAAAAATAGAGGTAAGAGAGGGATTCAAAATACCATAACCAGAGAAGAGAGTAGGAACCCCAAAGAAAAAAGGAGATTAGAACCCATTTCAGAGCATTCCAGTAACAGTCCAATACATCTAAAGCCATCCAATATATATGCGACTCTTACCTTGGTCTCCTCAAGCTAGCTTATTCTTGTTTTCACCACTTGATATCTACAAAAATGAGGGGAGGAGATTACTAAATTAGTAGGCAACAACATATCCACCATATTCATACTAACTAACAAAAAATTAAGAATTACAAAGGTTGGCAAATTACCTATTAACCTTCTCACTGCGAAAACTGAATTTTGTCCCAACGCATTCACAGTCTAAATTGTGTTCTAAATTTTATTTTTTAAAATAAATATAACAATTAGAATTTGGAATAGAAAGGACATTTTACCGTAGGATTTGTGACATTCTCTTACAATAAACGGGACACAGAGAAAACGCTGATCTTTGGAAGACAGGAAGTCGTAAACCCCAATTATTAAGATCATCATTCAGACAGAGTTGACGTATCATGAGTTTGAAAAAACATAAGGGAGACAACAAAAATAGAGAAGAGGAAGGAAATTTCAAAATTCAGTAAAACAATAGAAACAGAGAGAGAGAGAGAAAGAGACCCACCAGTGACAGCCACCATCACAACCGCCGTCGTGGCCACTGCCGCCTCCAATCTCATGGCCAGATCCGGCCGCTGCACCACCACTACATTGCCTCTTTGCAGGCTGCGCTCACAGGCATCTCTTCTCACCGATCACCTGCCTTTAAGAGGGAAATATCGGACTTAATTAAATAACAAAAATAAAAAGGTTGAGGGAAAAGAGACAGAGAATAAAGAACCTACCATTTGTGGCCACCGTCGCAGACAAACTCGACCGTCACACAACACCATGCAATCGCCTCAGGCGATTGGAAAATGGTGGGAAGAAGATAGCAGTGCACAGAGGTGCAGAAGTGCAGTGCACAGATGTCCCTCCGTCTTCGTCGTGCGATGTTCTCTCCCATCGTCACCGCTCCTCTGTTCACAGCCGCCCCGTTCGTCACCGTCCCACATCCCAACCGCACGCAACCGTCCCCGGGGACCATTGTGGCCGCCCTTGGCTCCGCGCGCATCCACTTCGATTTGTGGCTTTCTTTCTATGACAAATCCCTAAATAATAAACCCTTGTTCCCATTGCCCCTCCACACCATTACTGTTGTATGAAAGACCATTCGAAGAAAAGATGTGTGCAGGGATTGTGATGAGAATGAAAGACTGGCTACGATTTGAGTGGGTTTAGGCAGTTATTTTGCATAGAAGAAAAGAAAAGAAGTGAGTGGGGAGTGGGTTTGAGATTTGGGCGGTTAAACAAAGTGGCCGGTAGGCACTTTTTACTTCGCTTTACCCCTATTTTTTTAATTATTGTGTTTTTTTATTTTTTTATAATTCATTAAGTTAGGGGTATAATTGTAAAAAAAAAGTGGAAACCAAAAAAATGGTATTCCCTTTATATATAGGTATAGATTATAACTCTTTGAAAAAATGCAAGCCTACCAAAAAAAAAAAGAAAAGCGAAGTACTGCGTTCTGGGTCAAACGACGTCGTATATACTCGAATAAAAGACGACCTGTTCACGTTGTCCTTCCCCCACCTTGCAAACAAAAACTTGGCAATTAGGAGCAGAACCGAACACGGCGGCTGTAGAAGTAGAAGACACCTTAACGACGTCGTAGCATCATCAATCGTTGACACATGGAAGAAAGACAAGATGAAGAAGAAATCGTTTGCTTAGATGGATCGTTCTTCATCGATGACAAGTAACTCCACCTTCTCTCTTTCTTTCTCGTTCTCACTCTCACCGTTCTAACATTGGCGCTTTTCGGAATTTCAAGTTACCAGCTCACTAAATTCACGTTTGGCTCTCAAGATATTCAGCTCTTCTGTCTGCATTCTGCTTCCAGTAAGTATTTTTATTTTTCTAAAAAAATTAAATTTTAGAAACGTCATGTGCTTGATTTTGGGTTGCACTTATGTTTTGGAGAAATATAGAAAAGGCGTTTGAAATAGTTCTTTTAAGAGTTTATTTGGTCTTATCTCATGACATATGCATTTAAACAAATTGTTTGGTTAAACTTGTAAAAATAACTTATCACTTGTTTATAAGCTCTTTTGAGTAAGCTTCTCAAATAAGCACTTGAGTGATCATAGAAAGAGGGAAAACGAAAATTAAAACTGTTGTTGAAAAATGGAGTTTGTAAGAAATTGTGTATTGTGAATTGTGATCATGGCCAATCAATGAGTAATTAGGAACTATTAGTAGCTTAATTACTAGCCAATGATCAGCAGTCATCATAGTTATGATTGACCTGAGCATATATTCTATTACAAATATTAATATTCTAACACCACACCACACCAGTCACCAGCATTGGTCAGTTCTGCAAATATTTACATTATGGACATTTACTTTGTTTGGGTGGGGTGTTGGATTGTAATTAAGACAGGAGCAGGATTTTTTGTGTTAATTTTAATTTACATTTAATGTGCTTTGAATTTGATGTATGACTGCATGGCCTGCGGCCAAGTTTGAATAGTATATGATAAGCTAACTAAATATTTTCTGCCTAATTTTTCTCTAAAGCGATTATTCACTTAACACCTAGGTTCTGAACAAAAGCTGACTCACTAAGGACCCGTTCGAGCTGGTTGTGAGTTTTTAGTTTTTGGTTCTTAAAGATTTTAAATCACGTTTTTACAACTCAAAATAAAAAATTGAAAACCTCTTTTTGTGGTCTTCAAAACGCCTGCTTTGAAAACACAAAAAGAGATTTTCAGTTTTTGGTTTTGAGTTGTAAAAACTTGAATTAAAAATTTTAAAAACTAAACTGAAAATTTGCAAACACCCCAAAACAGTGCCTAAGTTTTCTTCCAAGGGAAGACCATAAACTTGGCCATGCTTTTCTCTACTTGAGAATTTCTCTTTTTCTGACAACATACTAGACAGGGATTGGCAGAGCCCATCTCTAACTTCCTTGTGGTTCTGAATTTTTACTACATTAAATTACATAGAATTTGAAAATATATCTAGCCAAGTGACCCTTCACCCTGTCATTCTTATTTTTGAAAGGGGGAAAATTGGGTGTGGATGGGTTAGCTGATTCTGACTCAATCTTCAAAGAGAATGACAAATAGAAAATTTAGATTAAAAACACTGTTTAAAAAAATTGGAGTAAAACATGATATATTGGGAACTTGGAAGCTTTTAAATAAACTGGAGTGCATACACTTTTCTGTGTTCTTTTAATTTATGCCTTTCTTTCTTTCTGTATCTTCACTTACTTTTGGGTCACAATACTAACAATCTTTTGAATCAGCTGATTTTGATTTGACAGGGCAGCTGGTATGGCCCGGGGCCATGTTGATGAATGATTTTCTTTCAAAAAATGTAGAGATGCTTCAGGGTTGCACTGTCATTGAACTAGGTTCTGGTGTTGGTATGTATTCACCTTTAAAAGTAAATATCATTTCTTATGTTGAGATTCTTTGGCTTCTACAGGAGAATCAATGTGTCCTAAAAATGTTCCTAGTTTTATGAAATTGAATGAGAAACTTTTTGTGTGATCACTCATTGCCCAAGATCACCTTGTTTTAGGAAATGGATTGCTTATCTTCAAAGCTAGTTAATTGTCTTCCAAAATATAACTGGATATCTAACAAGCTAGTCGAAATTTGCATGTTGAGTCATATGATCACATGATATGTGATTGTTGACGCTGCTTCGATCCCCATCACAGCCACCAACACCTTTTGAAGATTGTCCGGGATCAACAAGTTTGGTTGTGAAAGTGGTGAGATTGGATTTGATAATCCCACTGTGCTGGCCAAGTTACCAATTTCTGAAAATAAAGCCAAGCTCATAAAAAATATGAAGAACCCAAAGCCCTACAACCTCTTCTGTCATTTGTGGGAATCCTTTGAGGCTATGATTTGTGGGTCATGTCCAGACTTGCTTGAGCTTCGTCTGTGGGTGCTTCTGGTTGTGGTGATGGATGAAAGGCTTTGAGTCTTTGACCTCTGGTGGTGTGGTTCTAGTCTTCAACCTCTTCTCTTATTCAATCTGTATCTGCTTATGTTTCTGACGCTTGCTGGTTTATAGCTTGGTGCTTATCCAGTTTGTGTGATCTGGTTATCTGTTATGGGCTTCGTTCTGTGCTCTGATTGTATTCATGTGAAAATGTCATCTTTTAGTTTAATGCGTGGTATAATATTGCATTTTAGGTAGGATTGTACAATTTGTGTTATGATCTCATGTTACATGTTTATCCCCTTCCCAATCTTAGGTAGGATCTCAATCTTGATGACATAGATACCTATCTTTATTTTACATGTTAACCTCGATGCTATGAATTATCCGTGCTTTGAATGACAGGTATTACGGGAATACTTTGCAGCAGATTCTGCCATAAAGTTGTATTGACTGATCATAATGAAGAAGTGCTCAAGGTTGGGTTATGAAAATCTGTTCCTATGACACGTGGTAACATATCCGTGATTATCTGCTATATAGGCTAATTATACCATCTCCTCTCAGATCATAAAGAAAAATATAGAGCTGCATTCATGTCCTGAAAATATTAGTCCTGCTTCTCACAGTGAGTAAAAAACCTAAAGGAAGAATGGAAGATACATGTTTTGCTCCACTGAATTTTACATTTAATATATTTGCAGGATTAGTAGCAGAGAAACTAGAATGGGGGAACACTGATCAGATCAATGAAATTTTACTGAAACATCCTGGAGGTTTCGATTTCATTCTTGGAGCTGATATATATATCCATTATGTATTTAGTCCCACTGTTATCATACTTTAAAACAATGCATAAATGCCAGAAAAAATTGGCAGCATATGATAGAGGTCAATACGTAGATATCTATAAAGCTAGTTATTCATATATCTCACTCAAGCCAATGAGCCAATCACCTGTGTCATTTCTTTTCTAAAATCAGGTAAATTTTTTTTGCTTATACTCATGATGGGATTAGATCATTAGGTTATCTCTTTTCTGAATCTGCCATCTTTCTTGTGAGGTCTTAGATCAGTTGGTGCTCCAGAAGATGAAATTGTCTAGGGCTGTGATGTTATATTCATTAGTATTACTATGCGTCTATTTCATGCTGCTTCACTCATCTCGCTATCAATTTCAAAGCCTTTGAAGGCACAATTTGACCTCTTTACTTTCTTCTTCATTTATATCATAATTACAAGTATTTTATGGGGGTTGTTTCTTCTTGCTCAAATCTCCATGGTTTGCTTGTGTAAGGATCAAATGACAAACAATGCAGAATTTATGTGATACTTGAAATTGAAACATGTGCATCTCATCCTGATTATTTTTAACAATATTTCATTGTACCGAAGAAAAATTGATTTTGAAACCTTGACAATTCATAAGCTTTCAGCAGTCAAGTGTCCCTATGCTGTTTGATAGTGTCAAACAGCTACTGCAAGTTAGAGAGGGCAGGAATTGCAAATTCATACTAGCCTATGTATCACGAGCTAAGACGTATGTAACCTAGCTTGCTATTCTTGCAGTTTGTATTTATTTTCATGGTTTAGTGAATATTCTGTACCACTTTTGTTTGATTGACAACATACTAATCTCAGGACTAGATTCAGTTTTGCCTTTTACATTTGACGTGTCTAAAATCTGTAATATATGATAGTTTTAGGAAAAGATATTAGTGGAGGGTGTGTTTAGAAAACTCAAAAATAGGTATAGAACTGATTTATGTTGAAACTAGTTTTGTAAATCTGTACATATTTGCATTATTTCTAAATTATTCAATGTTTGTCTACAAATTATTGTTGAGCTACTTTCATTGCAAATATTGTTCGGTGAAATTTTTTCTTACTTGGTAGTGGTCAAATAAGAATTGGTTCTTTTCAAAATTTTGAGTGCTTTACTTGGACCTGGTGCTACAATTTTTATCAAACCCGAAAAGGTATAGATGCCATTTTTTATCCAGTTTTTAGAACAATTTTACTGCATTTGTGACTTTCAAAACCTTTCTTCATGGCCAACTCATTCTTGGGAGGGACACTACTCTCCATTTTTCTTAAAAAAATTTTATCCTCTGACTTTTTGCCATTATTAGGTTTCTATTTGAGACTTCAAAATACCTTTGTGTAAACAAGTTCCATGAATTTTCATTTTGAATATTGTATTCTTTTATGATGTCTGGGTTTAGAGATACTTTTATATCCCTTGTGATCACAGTTGTGAGATGCAGCTTCCCCTGTCTCCTGCTTTATTCCTATTCCCTAGCAAGTGTCAATTTTCCGTTGTACAAATTATTTACCATAATTGTTGCATTATCTGAATTTTAGAGTGCTATAGCTTGTTCAGTCTGTATAGCTTGAGCTTCTGCTTTCATTGTGAGATGATGTTATTTTGTAAAAAAATATAAGCTTCGTTCTAACTCGACCAAAATTTCTCCCCCTGCAGCATGGATTCATTGATTTTTTCTGAAGCTTCTAAGCTTCAGATGCAGATGAAAGAAGTGCCTGGAACTAGGCATATTGTTGGGAATCTTGAAGGAGTCATCTTTGAAATTACTCTTGATTAGAAATGTTAAATATATTGTTTTTGAGGCTTTCAGAAACAGCAATGGCGTGTGACAACCAAAACTGATTTGGGCTGAGCTCTGGCTGTTAATTTTGTTCCAATTGAAAGCGACTCAACCGTCCCTATGCCAATATTTGCAGACAGCAATGTGTGTATGACTCAGGAAACCCGTGAATTTGATATGGGAAGATAAAGAATATGCAAGAAAGAGAGCTTATCTTGTAGAGTCTATCTTGCAAAAAGTAATTCTATATTTGAAAGGATACTCATAACCAACCACTGAAGATTTTCGAGACTATTTGATTAGATTGACTGGAGTCTATCTTCTTGTATACCATTAAATATGATAAGAGAAGTTCTATCTTATGATTTATTCTTCAAGGAATTAATTAATGTCTAAATGCAGAAAAGAATGGTCAAATTGATCTAAGTCACGTAATGGGGAATGGGGAAAATATCCGTTTACTCTGACAAGATTTTTTTGTTTTTATTTCCTATTTTATTAGTTTTAATTACAAAGAATGTCAGTCTATTTTTTTTTTAATATTTTGTCCAGAAAATAGAGAAATTATTATAAAGTTGTTTTTCATTATTCTCGTATAAAATTTTGAAAATAAAAAATAAAAAATAGAATAATGTTTTTTTTAATTAAAATTGAAAATATTTTAGTAACAAAAAATTTCTATAATGTATTTTTTATCCAATCAACGAACAAATTCGTCAAAAAGTAATTCAATGTGATCTTATATAAACAATTCAAGTTGATTGTGTTGACATCCATAATACAATGTGACTTTGTATACTTTCCAATAATTCATAGAGATTTTTTTTGTAAGTTATTCTCATTGTAACAAATAACAAATTTTTAATCACTTTTTTTTTAAAATTCTCTTCCCCTACTTTCTTAAGATATTGTTGGCACGTTCTTCTTCACTAATGCTCTGTTTGAATGGAAGAAAAATTGAAGCCTGAAAAATGGTTGGAAAATACAATACCCATGTGTTTGGAACAATAAGGAAAATGGGAGGGGATGGAAAACTGTACCACTACGCTGCAAGTTCAGTTTTCTTGACAATTTTGCTCGGAAAATTTGAGAAGAAAAGGGGAAACGTAATAAATTCGATTTTGCCCCCAAGCAGATCACTTCTTCTTCTCTGACAATGGCATCTAATAATGGTGGTGGCTCTCGAGCGGCGGCGGCGATAGGATCTGAAGGTGGAAAGCTCTTCTCAAATGACGGTCTCTAGCGGTGGCAGTGGGTCATTGTCTTCTCCGGTGGCGGCCACTGCACTATGCTATTTCCCCTTCCCTTCACAGTACCTTAACATCTCATGGAATCCACCATTGCGTCTTTTTTTTTTTGAAAAAAAATGGTGAGAGCTTTGTGCCTGACTCCACCTTCGGTGTCTTTTTTTGTGACTTTCGTAGTATTAATAATAATAAATAATAATGTTTTTTAATTAATAATAATAATAGTAATAGTAATAATAATAATAATTTTTAGAATGAGAACAAACATGTAATTATAATAAAAATAAAAATAATAAAATTTTTAACGTAATAAAATAATAATAATAATAATAATAATAATAATAATAATAATAATATGATTGTGGGGCCTCATGTTCTCAAGACAAGTAGGAATGGGCCTCCCTCCCAACCCATGGCTATTTACAATGGAGATTAATTGTTCCTACAACAATAAACATACAACAACTCATTCAACACATTTTTTCTCTCTATATCTCTCTATCACATCACCTAACACATCCCACATTTCTCTCTCTTCTTTTTCTTTTCTCTCTTTATCTAGCTTGGTTGTATTGTTGTATAATGTATGAATTTCATTTCTCTTTGCAATGTGAGACCACCAAACAAGGAACATGATGCTAAGACAGGTGATGATATTGTTGACCCCATGCAAGTGTGTGAAGAAATCATTACGGTTTCAGAGGATTCTCCGTTGGCGGTGAATGCTAACAAACCCGTTAAAAATTGTTTTTAATGAATTTGCTCTTTTGGAATGTCAAAGGTGTAGGGGCTCCTACTTTTCCTAGTATTCTTAAGGATCTTTGCGGTAGGCATAAGGTTAGTTTGTTTGCTCTTTTTGAGTCCAAAACCAGTACTGGTAGTAAGGCATCTGCAGTGCTTAGAAGACTGGGTTTTTTTTAAGCATTTTCGGGTTGATGCAGTTGGGTATTCAGGGGGATTTGGATTTTGTGGAATGAAGATTTGTTTGAGATTGAAATCCTCCATCCACACAACCAGTTCGTTCACCTTCGAGTAAGTCCGCGTTATGGCAGTGGGAGTTGGCTGCTAACATGCGTGTATGGGGGCCCAAGACCGCACAACAGAGAGCTCCTTTGGCCCGAGCTTGAAAGTCTCTCTTCTATAGGAGACATTCTGTGGGCAGTGGTTGGTGACTTCACTGCCTATACGGATGTCAGTGACAAGGTAGGGGGAGCAGGTCCCAGTCTAAGTTCCATGCGTAGCTTTAACCAATGTATTCTTAACTGTGGGTTGTTAGACATGGGCTTTAAGGGTCCCAGATATACATGGAGTTGGAGGGATATTAAAGAAAGGTTAGACAAGGGCTTATGTAATCGTGCTTGGAGATTAGGATTCCAAGAAGTTTCACCGCTTCATTTTCCCCCACTTCATTGTAACCACAGACCTCTACTTCTCAAGTTTTCGAATGATGGGAGTGTTGTCAGGGGGACAAACCTTTTAGATTCTTTGCAGGTTGGTACTAAAAATTCCTTCCGATCAGTGGTGTAGGATGCTTGGCAAGGTTCTCTGGATTGGCTTCAAGCCTCTTGTTCCTTTACTCAGAAAGTGCAGGAGTGGAATACGCAGCATTTTGGGAACATCTTTCATAAAAAGAATTTTAATGAATCGCATGGAGGGAGTAAATAGGAAGTTGGCCCAAGGTCCTAATATTGGGTTAGAGAAACTTCTCAGGAAACTATGGATCCAATATCATGATATCTTGAGGTAGGAATATCTTTTTGTTGAGTCTCAAAATTAATTTAAGTATTCAAATTAGATTCAAAACTCATTATCCTTGATTTTAATGATTAACAAATTAGATTGTATAAAAACAGGTTCTACTGAGAAAGGTATTTTTCTTTGTATTTCAGCAACTCTTAAATAAGCAACTCTCTGAAGTCAATCAACCTGCTGAACATGCATCTGCTGAAGTTTTTCTCAACCCTCTGATGACGTGTACCAATCTTTATGCTGAAAGCGTCTTCCTGTCGAAAAGATATTTGAAAGCGAAGACTTGCTAAAGTATGACGACCTTCTGAAGGGTTTGGACTCTCTAGAAGATTAGAACCTTCTGAAGTTTGAAATGTCATGCTACCTTCTGAAGTCTGATAAGTGTAAAATTAGCGTTAATTTCATATAGTTTTTATTACACTTATCAAGGATTAAATAGTAATTTATGCCCCAAAATATCCCTTTTTTGTTAATATTTATAATAATTGTATTTATTTGATGTAAATTTGAATATGATGCTATTTTAAATAGAAATCTGTGATTTTATGGAGATTTACGACATATTTGGGACAAGAGTAAAAATAACATCAGAATGGAGGAGGTTGCAGATTCAAATTCAAATAAATAAAGGATAATTAGAGAATCCTGCAAAGAATCTCTCCAATTCAAATACAAAGCAGATAAATACAAAATAATTTGGATAAAAGGAAAACCAGATAAGATCAGAAAGAGATCCAGAGGTTAGATCCACAAATCAAGGAAAACAGCAGCGCGTTCCACGCTCCACACGCGCTAAGCGCACGTGGAGCGCATGTGCAGAGTGGCCAGGCTTCATGTGCGCTAATCGCACATGAAGCGCGTGTCCTGATTAATGAAGCCGCGCGCAGGTGACGTCAATTAATGAAAAGGAAGCTCCTGATTGGTCAAGCTTCACAACAGTGACGTCAATTAATGAAAAGGCAGCCTCTGATTGGATAAGCTACACACAAGTGGCATCACAACCCGATCTCTTCAAGGTTTCCCAAACTCTATAAATAGATCCCTTTGCATAGGTCACAAAGTAGGTACTCGGGACCCAAAACACTGATACAACGAGAAAGTAGTATAGGATTAAGAAAGGTGACAGATTTCTCAGTAGTTTGTAATGGCTACCATAAGTAGCTAAGCTCTCTAGTAGGATTTGATGTAGTAGATTCAATCCCCTTGTGTATAAGAATTCTCTTTTCTATTTTATTTATGATTGTATGCTTGTAATTTATCGGTATCTTTATGCTGTGTGTAATGCATCAACTCCGCGTGTGCGCTGGGATGGTAGGCTAGTGCTCTGGATACAAAAAGTGGAACTCCGGCTAGTATCAAAGGTAGGTGAGTATGAAGCTGTTCATGAAGCTTATTCTCGGATTGCTAAAGGTACTCGGGTTAGTCATATCGTAGCATAAGGATTGTATTCTAACGATCGGAGGTTCAGTGAGTGACACACCCCTCCGTAGGTGCCTTATGTGAAAGTATGGTTAATTCGATAGCGCTGATCGCAAAATACGGGGAATGTTCGGGGTCTCCAAATGCCACTTTGAATGCCTGTAGAGAATAGCTTTTGGCGTTTATTTATGATGTTATAGGGGAATTTGCGGGTACGATAATTACCAGACATGCCTTATAATTATTGTAATTAAATAATGCTAAGGTGATTACAAGTACGATCATAAATAAGGGAAAAGGGATTCGAATGCACAAGGGGGGAGATGAAACGAAATCAAATCCTAGTCCTAAATACTATTTTCTCGTGTTATCTTTGCTTATTTTATTTCAAAATTCACCAACTCTCTTTACGAAAACGTTTTATTGAAAATACAATTACTTTAACTTTACAAGTTAAAACCGCTCCCTGTGGATACGATACTCTACTTACTCTAAAACTACTGGACTACTGGTAAACTTGTCAGGAAACCCATCAAGTTTTTGGCGCCGTTGCCGGGGAGCGGTGTATCAATTTGTAAAGTTTTAGAAAATTGAATTTTCAATTATTCCAAAACTTTTTCAAAAAAATATTTAAATATTTCTTTTTTCTTTTCTTTTAAAATTTTAATTTTCTTTTTCTTGCTTTTTTTAATATTTTAATTTTCACTTATTTTATTAATTTTTCTTTCCGTATTTTTTTATTTTTAATTTTATTAGTCTTTATTTTCTTTTCTTTAATCTTTTTATTTTCGTATTCTATTTATTCATAAAAAAAATATATTTGTTATATTACCCAACCTTCAGATTCTTTGTTTATGCTTTTAAGAAGTCAGGTGTCTCCAAAGCAACTAATCTTTGATCCAGAAATCGAGAGGACAACCAGGAGGAAAAGAAGCCAAAGAAGAAGGAGGAGGATAGTAACAGACGAGCCACAAGATATGGCAGGAGCACAACAAAGAAGGACTTTGGAAGACTATGTCAGAAATCAAGGCCCCCGCTACCATTCTAGCATTGTGTTACCTACAACTGCAAGGACCTTGGAGCTGAAAGCTGCTCATCTCAACCTCATAAATGCAAATCAATTCGCAGGATTGGATCATGAAGATCCACATAACCATCTTTCTAATTTTTATGAATTGATAGGCACTATGGGAATTGAGGAAGGAGACTTAGAATCCGTATACTTACGTCTTTTTCCTTTTTCTTTGATAGGTAAGGCAAAAGAATGGTTGAAGTCTCATCCAATTCAAATCCTGCATAATTGGGATATTGTGGAAGAAAAGTTCTTGGACAGATTCTTTCCAGCAGGGAAGCACATCCAAGCAAAAGCAGAAATATCCTCTTTCATGCAAGGATAAGATGAGTCACTCTATGAAGCCTAGGAGAGATACAAGAACCTGCTGAGGAAATGCCCGAATCATGGTTATGAAGATATTGCTCAACTGAATATGTTTTGCAAAGGACTCAGACCAGATTCCAAATCCTTCATTGACGCATCAGCAGGAGGCACTATCTTGTCCGTAGAACCAGAAAGAGCTGTGATGATCATTGAAAACATGGCTCATAATGACCAACAGGCGCAACATAGAAGGCAACCGGTACAGATGCAAGCAAAGGGAGTACTAGAGCTCAATTCCAATGATGCCATTCTAGCTGAACAGAAACTACTCAAAAGGCAACTAGAGGCACTCACAAAATCTTTGGAAACACTCCCTCAGCAATTAAAGGTCATCCATTCTCAACCAGTTCAGACCCAACCAATGAATTGTGACTTCTGTGGGGGAGACCACGCAAATGGTCAGTGTTCTATTCAAGAGACACAGGCAGAACAAGTCAATTTCATGGGAAATCAAAGAGGGCAAGGAAGTTTCTCCAACAACAACAATAACTACTATTCTCAAGGATGGAGGAACAACCAAGCCAATTCCGGATAGGGTCAGAATGGTGGGAATAGACAGGCTCCTTACCAGCAGCAACAACCTTCAGTAAATGAAAAGATCTCAAGGTTGGAGGAGAAGATGGATGACTCATATCAGGCTTTGAAGGGTACAAGAAGAATAATGATGCATCAATCAAGGCGTTGGAACATCAAGTGGGCCAATTAGCACAAGACATGGGAGAACTCAAGAAGAGCCACTTTTCAGGGCATACTCTTACCAACCCCAAGGAACAATGTCATTTGATTGCTACTGATGGCAATCAATCAGAAGAAGGTGAGGAAGATGAGGAACTTATCCCAGAAGAACAGTCATACCAAGAAGAAAAAGTCCATGAACCATGTGAGAAAGAGGAAAGTCAAGAGGCAGTAACAGAAGTTGAAGAAAAAGAAAAGGCACCCAATGAGGTAGTTATCACAGAAAAAGCGCTTGATCCAGGTAAGTTCACTATCCCTGTAAATATTAAAAATTTACCTACCACTCATGCTTTACTAGATCTGGGAGCGAGCATCAATTTGATGCCGCTTACGTATTTTAACAAGTTAAGTGATGTGAAGGTCAAGCCTGTTGATGTAGAACTACAGTTCGCAAACAAGTCTACTCAAAGCCCTTATGGGATTATAGAAGATTTGCCCGTTCGAGTAGATAAGTTTGTGTACTCAGTAGACTTCATCATAGCAAAGACAGAAGAAGTGGACACTGATGTCCCCCTCATATTGGGAAGACCTTTTATGAAGTCTGCCAAGCTGATTGTTGATATAGATAAAGGGGAGTACCAAGTGAATTCAAAGGATGAAAGGATCATATTTCATATTGATAAGGGAAGCCCCAAGATCCTTCAACCTCCACAACAGATTGAAAAAGATCCTCCTGATAGGCTCTACCAATTCCAAGCAAGGCTGCAGAAGGACAAAAAGAAAGGAATCTTGATCGAAGATCAAGAAACAAAAAAGAAAAAGAAGGTTTCCAAATTTCTGAGGAAACCAAGAATGAGGGTGAAGCAGCCAGACAAAATTTGGGGGTTCAAGAAAAGGAAAAGAACAATATCAGCTACTAAAGAGGAAGGCAGAGAATAAAAAACATGGAGCAAATGGATTGGAGGATGGGATTTCACAGGAAGGAGTGGCATAGAATCAACCATCATCCTCCAATTGAGGCCACCATGACAACACAAAAAGAACCAGACGTCAAGCTAAGAGACGTTAAACAAGCGCTTCCTGGGAGGCAACCCAACACTTTTTATTTTAATCTATTTAGTTATTTTCTTTCATTATTTTTTTATATTTTATTTATTTTGTTGAGTATTTGCCTGTGTAGATTAGGAAAGGGTAAAGTAAAAGGTAAAATGAATGAAATCAGCAAAAAGGAAGAAAAGAAAACTGGCAGGTGCGCTTTACATAGGCTAAGCGTATACTAAAGCGCACGCGCGCTGCATATGCGCCAAGCGCATAATGCAGCGTATGCGCAACGTTTCAGTTTCCACTGAAGACACGCGCTGCATATACGCCAAGTGCATAGTGCAGCGTACAATGCGCTGAGCCTATTTTAAACGGAGGGATTGAGAAATTTTTCAAATTTCAAAATCCTTCCCTGATTCTCTGAGATTCTAACTACCACTTTGCTGTTTCTGCTCACATACCCTTGCTTTTACCATTTCTGAAGCTACACCAGGTATGTTTTTAGTATTTTTAAAAGTTTTGCACCGATCAGAATTTTGATTTGAGTCCTTATTTTTTAGAAATATTAGGGTAGAGACTAAGGCTTTTAGGACACTTTAGGATAGAAATATTTGTTAGAAAAGCCTTAAGTATACATGCTGCTAGGAGTATATTTAGGATGTTAGGTGGTTTCTTTTAAAATGCTCAATGAATTATTGCAAATTATTTAATTTTGGTGCATGCCTGCTTAAATAAAATAAATAATATTTTTGCTTGACCAATATTTAAATAATTGTACTTTCATGCATGTTTCTTAGTAACATTTTTTTTGAGCATTAATATTTGTTACCAACTCTTTATTATTAAATAATTAATTAGGGCTTGCTTGAACTGATCATTTTTGCATGGTCTTAATAAATTAATTAATTAATAAAAAGGTAATTTTAAAATCAAAAAAATTTATGCGAATAATTAATTTGAAGATTATTTTAATTATTGATTTAAATTGGCCATTTAATCAATTAATTTTGAATAATCTATTCTTTGTTGCATAAATAATTTTTGGTATCAAATATTGCAGATGGCACGAACAAAGATAGTCAACAGAGGAAGTACTTCTAGGAGCAGTGCTCAAAAAGGCAAGAGACCCCGCCAGCCACCACAAGAGGACACTGATTTTGATCCTCACAGGTTCTGAGACCCAAAGACTGCAGAAGCTTACAGTGACATACAAGACTGTAACTTCATCAAAGAGAGACCTGTTAGACTCCATCAAGGGGAGTATGAGGAGTTCATATCAGAGATTCACAGGAGAAACTGGGTGCGCCTCAGCAGCCCAGATGGTCATTTTGATCCTACAGTGGTGAGGGAGTTCTACGCCAACGCCCATGGACCAGACAGAACATCATTTGTTAGGGGCATTGAGATCAGATTTGATTGCGACACAATCAATGCACTACTCCAATATCCAGCACCCATGGACAAAGACCAAATGGAGTGCCAGTACCAGCTACAGATGCGAGAGGTGGGAATCGCTGGATATGAACCTCTAGATCTGGCTACTGCCCAGACTCTTTGCTTACCAGGATATTCCTTTGAGAGGAATTCTTCAGGGCAGGCTGCTCGCATCTACAGGCAACATATGACAACATTAGCAAGGATGTGGACTGTGCTGATCCTTGCTAATGTCACACCTACCGATCATGTCTCTGACATCCAGATGCCTGTAGCACACCTCATCCACACCATCCTCACTGGCGGCGATGTGGATATCTCCAGGGTCATAACCCAGAAGATAATTAGCTTCATCTCCACCATCACAGACCGCACTCCCACTACCAGGATCAGTTTAGGTTTCCCTGCACTCATGACTGCCCTCTACAGATCTAGGGGTGTGGATGTGAACCCCACGATTCGCATCCATCGCCCTATGACTAGGGCATATATCGAGACCTACTGCACACCATATGAGGAGGCTGAGGAGTAGCAGCAGCAGGAACCACCACCAGCACCACCAGCAGCAGCAGACCCATTACTCCATCAGTACCATCAGCATCTCTTTGCCCAGCTGACTTCCATCCATAGGGGCCAGGTTCACCTGCAGGAGTATTTATACTCCATTAGGCCTGACCCCTACCCAGGCATGTTACCTGAGCAGTTCAGGGAGTATATTCAGTGGCCTGGGGACAAGCCTATTCCGCCAGAGGGGGGTGGAGCAGCAGCTGCTGATGATCATATGGAGCAGGACCACCAGAATCAGGACCAGTGATTTTTTGTTATTTTCGGTGCTTTTCTTTTCTTTTATTTTCTTTTTATTTTCTTTATTTTATCTTTGGCATGTACTGTATATATTCACTTTGACATATCTTATGCAGCAGTACATTCCCGCATTTTTTTTAGGTTTTAGAAAATACAAGGAAAATTTTGAATTTTTTTGAAATTAGGTAGTTTAACTAACCAGATTAGGAAGGAAAAAGGTCTTGTGATTAATCCCATAATCAATTAGGATTAGGATACTTCACATGAGAATCAATCAGGGTAGTTAATTAAAACCAATAAATATTTTTTCAAGGAATTTACCCAAGTAACCGATGAGTTGAGAGCCTAAACAGTAAATTGAGAGTTTTTCACACCGCTGTCTGTCAATTTTTATTGGTTGAGTTTTTAGTTCTTTTGCTTTTTTTAGAAAAATATGGAAATGACAAAGGTAAAAATTTGTTTTAATATATCTGCCCAGAGCCAAAAAGCCAACCTTGGTACAATTTTTCCAATTTTTGATAACCCATTTTGAGCCTTAATTAATTATTCTTGTTCACCCAAGCCAAAATAAATATATATATCTTATCCCTCACACATTTTGGGATAGAGAGCAAGGTGGCAAGTAGAAAAATAATGGGAAGAAAAGGTTGAAATTCCAAGGAGCAGGTATAGAAAAATAAAAAGAAAAAGAAGAGCACTCCCCTTAAAATCAAAAAGAAAAAGTAAATAAGTTGAATAAGTTGGGGGAGTGCATCTTCAAACAAGGAAAGAGGCCTGCAAAGAAGAGAAATAAATCAAGAAAAAATTGGTGGAAGGAGAGAAAAATGAAAGCAACACTCAAAGATGCTATATATTCTAGATGATCATTGTTTATCCAGAAAAAACCATAAATTCTTGACAACCCAGCCTCATTACAACCTTGAAAAGACCTTTTGATCCATATTGACCATAAACAGGCTTAGGAATTAGAAACGACTATCAATCTTAGTTGTTCAGTAGTGGTGAAAACATTGAGGGAAACAATACCCGTGAGCATGAGTGAAATTCCTTGGTATTTTGTTTATTGTTTTAATTACTACCCCTGAGAAAATTCAAATTGCTGGTTGTGTTCTGATTTTGGTTGAAACATGGTAAAATCTCCTGATCTCAATTTTTCTTAATCTGGAAAGTGACTTCTGCCTAATAAAGAGATAATAAAAAAAATTTCTTGTAATTGTTTTGAGAATCATTATCAAGGGTGTTTTGAAAATCTGACTGCAAGGGTGTCTTGCTTGAGGACAAGCAAGAAAGTAAGTTGGGGGGTATTTGATAAGTGTAAAATTAGCGTTAATTTCATATAGTTTTTATTACACTTATCAAGGATTAAATAGTAATTTAGGCACCAAAATATCCCTTTTTTGTTAATATTTATAATAATTGTATTTATTTGATGTAAATTTGAATATGATGCTATTTTAAATAGAAATCTGTGATTTTATGCAGATTTACAGCAGATTTGGGACAAGAGTAAAAATAACATCAGAATGGAGGAGGTTGCAGATTCAAATTCAAATAAATAAAGGATAATCAGAGAATCCTGCAAAGAATCTCTCCAATTCAAATACAAAGAAGATAAATACAAAATAATTCGGGTAAAGGGATAAAGGGAAAAGCAGATAAGATCAGAAAGAGATCCAGAGGTTAGATCCACAAATCAAGGAAAACAGCAGCGCGTTCCACGCTCCACACGCGCTAAGCACACGTGGAGCGCATGCGCAGAGTGGCCAGGCTTCATGTGCGTTAAGCGCACATGAAGCGCGTGTCCTGATTAATGAAGTCGCGCGCAGGTGACGTCGATTAATGAAAGGGAAGCTCCTGATTGGTCAAGCTTCACAACAGTGGCGTCAATTAATGAAAAGGCAGCCTCTGATTGGATAAGCTACACACAAGTGACATCACAGCCTGATCTCTTCAAGGTTTCCCAAACTCTATAAATAGAGCCCTTTGCATAGGTCACAAAGTAGGTCCTCGGTACCCAAAACACTGATACAGAGAGAAAGTAGTATAGGATTGAGAAAGGTGACAGATTTCTCAGTAGTTTGTAATGGCTACCATGAGTAGCTAAGCTCTCTAGTAGGATTTGATGTAGTAGATTCAATCCCCTTGTGTATAAGAATTCTCTTTTCTATTTTATTTATGATTGTATGCTTGTAATTTATCGGTATCTTTATGCTGTGTGTAATGCATCAACTCCGCGTGTGCGCTGGGATGGTAGGCTAGTGCTCTGGATACAAAAAGTGGAACTCCGGCTAGTATCAGAGGTAGGTGAGCATGGAGCTGTTCATGAAGCTTATTCTCGGATTGCTAAAGGTACTCGGGTTAGTCATATCGTAGCATAAGGATTGTATTCTAACGATCTGAGGTTCAGTGAGTGACACACCCCTCCATAGGTGCCTTATGTGAAAGTATGGTTAATTCGATAGCGCTGATTGCAAAATACGGGGAATGTTCGGGGTTGCCAAATGCCACTTTGAATGCCTGTAGAGAATAGCTTTTGGCGTTTATTTATGATGTTATAGGGGAATTTGCGGGTACGATAATTACCAGACATGCCTTATAATTATTGTAATTAAACAATGCTAAGGTGATTAAAAGTACGATCATAAATAAGGGAAAAGGGATTCGAATGCACAAGGGGGGAGATGAAACGAAATCAAATCCTAGTCCTAAATACTATTTTCTCGTGTTATCTTTGCTTATTTTATTTCAAAATTCACCAACTCTCTTTACGAAAACGTTTTATTGAAAATACAATTACTTTAACTTTACAAGTTAAAACTGCTCCTTGTGGATACGATACTCTACTTACTCTAAAACTACTGGACTACTGGTAAACTTGCCAGGAAACCCATCAAAGACTTAGTGAGTCAACATGATTAAAGTATTAAAAGACTCAAGTCTCTGTAAAGCCTTATGGTTAGCTGAACCAGTTGCAAAGTGAAATAAAGGCTTGCTGACACAGTTTCATTTCCTGACACAAAAGAGGAAACCTCCTGCAGAAAAGCAAACAGAGGTCAGAGTTAGAGTCAGTGCTGCTGCACACCTATCCCGACCCTGTCTCTGTGATGTTATCAGAAGCATGCACCTCAACAGAAGAGAAGTTGTATCACAACGGCTCTTAGAACGTTAGTCGTTCTTTCTCAACGGTAACCAAGCAATCTTCAACGATCAAATCTCAAGACTTTATAAATAGCCTCATGAATGACTTTGAAGATTGGCAAAGCTGTGGCAAAGCCCTGATTAAACCCAGAATGAGAGTCGACCAAGATTTATCGGAAAAATTCTATCAAGCCAAACACTCTATAGAAATCTCATTTCCTTGTACTTAGATTTATCTTTTGTATTCTGAGTTTTACTCAGTTATCCTTTGTACAAGAGAACCTGTGTTTAAGTTTCTCAGAAACTTAAACTCATATTTTATTGTAAACACTGTTAAGTGTCTGAGAGCCTGAAGAGGCTTGGAGAAACAAAGAATACTTGCTGCTGTTTAGCCTGGAGAGGCTGTATTCAAAGAATACTTGTTTTTAGCCTGGAGAGGTTGTGTCCAAAGAATACTTGGTGTTTAGTCTGAAGAGGCTGGGTTCAAACAATACTTGTATCTGATCTGAGATAGTGGAAAATCCAGTGGAGTGTTGCCCTGGGACTGGACGTAACTTACTGAGTTAGTGGGTGAACCAGGATAAATTTATGTGGTCAAGTTCTCTTAACTCTTAACTCTTTATATTCTGTTTTAACTAACCAAGGAGGATTTTAGAAAAGTTGTTTTATAAATCCACGCAGAAAACAATATTTTCTTCACGCGAAAAACGTTACAAAAAGCTTTTTATCTAACCTTCTGAGTTGCATCAACAAGTTGCTGAACTCCCAGTTTCGGAAGGTTGCTTAACTATTTTCAAATCAGTTTTCTTGTTAAAAGGTTTTCAGAAAAATCTGTAAAGAATTATAAAACACTATTCAACGCCCCTTCTAGTGTTTCCTGTGGTTCTAACTTTTTTCTAGTACCAGAAGGCAAGAATGGATTGGGTGAAGTTTGGAGATAGGAACACAAGATTCTTCCACATGTCAACTATTATTAAAAGGAGAAGAAATAAAATGGAGGCTCTAACGGATGATGATGGGAGGATTATTACTGATCCAATGAATATTCAAAACCATGTGGTGGACTTCTTTAAGTCAATTTACTCCAACACGGAGGTACTGGATACATGGGAGCTTACGGGTTGTTTTCCAAAATTGCAGAGTCAGGCTTTTGAGTTTATTCAAGTTGTTCTACTGATCCGGAGATTGGAGACTCGGTATTTGATATAGGGCCATTAAAAGCCCCAGGACCTGATGGACTCCACTCTAATTTTTTTCCAATCCCACTAGGATATGGTAGGTCCCTCAGTGTGTAAAATCATCAAGGATGTTTTTGTGGATCCTTCGAAAATTCGGGATCTTAATGAAACACTTCTTGTTCTTATCCCAAAAGTTGATAATCTGGACAAGGTGAAGCAACTTAGGCCCATCAATTTTTGTAACGTCATCTACAAGATTGTCACCAAGCTCATTACAAGAAGGTTAAAGGGATACATGGAAGGTATCTCCATACTAGTGTAGTTTCGTTCCTGGTAGACATAGATCAACTAACATAATTGTAGCACATGGGGTGTTTCATTCTATGAGAGGTTGGAAGCGTAAAGAGGGAGCTCTACCTATAAAGGTGAACCTAGAAAAAGCGTATGATAGATTGTCTTGGTCTTTTCTTGAAAATACTTTGATTGATATTGGTTTTAATAACTCCTTTTGCAATCTTATTAAATGGTGTGTGTCATCCAATACCATGCAAATTGTCCTGAATGGAGTGCAAACAGAAGCATTTTATCCCTCTAGAGGACTTCGTCAAGGGGATCCATTATCCCCATACCTTTTTGTATTGTGTATGGAAAGACTTGGCCACCTAATCCAAAGAGAAGTGACACAGGGGAGATGGAAACCTCTCAAGCTGAGTAGATATGGTCCTCCAATATCTCATCTATTTTTCGCCGATGACTTAGTTTTATTCGGGGAAACTAGTAATGTTCAAATGATGGTTATTCTTGACTGTCTTCAGAAATTTTGCAAAGCATCTGAGGAAAAGGTGACTGTAGAGAAGACTAAATTCTTTGTCTCCAGGAACGTTCATACCTCGAGGGTACAACAACTATGTGAAATTCCAGGCTTTTCTATAATCTTGGTAAATACTTGGGGGTTCCAATCCTGCACTATAGGCAACGAGGTGTGGATTATCAATATATTCTAGACATGGCCCAGAAGCGTTTGTCAAGTTGGAGAGCCCATAATCTCTCCTTTGCAAGCATAGTAACATTAGTCCAATCAGTCCTTAGTGTGTTGCCTATGCATGTGATGCACACCACATTGTTACCAAAGTATATTTGTAGGGACTTGGAGAAGACCATGCATAACTTTCTGTAGGGCACATCTCATGAGAAAAAGAAGCTTGGCATACTATTTCATGGGAAAAGATTTGCAAGCCCGAAAAACTTGGTGGGTTGGGGATTCGGAAGATTCACCATTTTAACTCGACATTGCTTATGAAATTGGGCTGGGGGATCATAAACAACCAGAAGCATTATGGGTGAGAGTCTTGCACTCAAAATACGATTATGGTGATAGGGTGGTCCCGATGGTGAAACGTAAGCAGAACTCTTCAAATGCTTGGCGTGGCATTGTGTCTACTTGGCAGCATGTCCTTCGTGCCTTGAGATGGATACTGGGGGATGGATGAGTAATTCAATTCTGGAGGGATGTGTTGCTACTTGGGGGTAAGAGTTTAGCTAATCTAACAACTGCTCTGGTGCCTCAAGACTTGCTCGTGCAGCCGGTTAGTGCTTATGTCAAAGATGGTGTTTGGGATGTGAATTTGTTCAACCATTATCTCCCTCATGCGGTGGTCAATGAAATCCTTAATCATCCCTGTGCGAATGACGATTTAGGTGCGGGCCAACCAAGTTGGAGCCTTACTTCTGGTGGGTCATTCTCTACTAAAACAATGTATCTACTTATAACCAATGGTCATGTGCCTTAGCGTCATCAAATCTGGGACCACGTCTGGCGCCTCCATGTGCGCGTGCCTTTCTCCGGAATCTCCTACGTGGCGGCCTTAAGACGAATGTCAGAAGAGCCAGGTGTTTTTTTGGTAACAATAATCTTTGCCCTCTTTGTCATTCTTCGTAGGAGACTGCCACACTCATCCTTCGGGATTGTAACGTGTCTCGCAACGAGATGTTCCCAACCGTCAATGGCATGCGGATTTGGAGAGTTGGGTGATGGCTAATATTCTTCAAAGCCGTAACAGGGTATTCCATCTAGTTTTTGGGATTACTCTTTGGGCAATTTGGAATGCTAGAAATGAAGTTTGTATGTTGAACAAGGTTTTTTCTCCGCCGGATATTGCACACATAATTAGTAGTGTGGCCCTAGAAGTTCAACATTTAGCAAAACATATGTTGCACATGAATCATACATATTGCACCAAGGATGTGGGGTGGAATTTTCCCACGGAAGGATGGATTAAATGCAATGTAGATGGTTCCTTCAAGCAAGGTGGTTTACGAGTTGCATGTGGGGGGTGTGTTCAGGGGCGCAGTAGGGCGTTGGTTACATGGATTCGGGCGCAATTTAGGCATTGGCACGGTCCTATCAACTGAGCTTCAGGGTATTCTCACAACTTTACAGATAACAAAGGATCGGGGGATCAGGAAGATCTGGGTAGAAAGTGACTCTAGTGTTGCAGTTCAGCTTATTAATAACGGCTATCCTCCTTCTCACATGCATGCTTCACTCTTTAATAGGATTCAGAGTTTATGTAATCACGATTGACAGGTCTCTATCACCCATGGCTTGCGGGAGGGCAATAGAGTAGCAGATTGGCTAGCAAATTTTACAAATGATCAACCTTTAGGATTACATGTTTTAGATCATCCTCCTCAAGGATGCATTTCTTTGTTATGGCATGACATTATTGGGGTTTGTTTTCCCCATAAAGTAGTTTCCTAGTTTATGTTTTCGGCCTCCACATTACAAAAAAAAAATGTTTTTAAGTAAAAGGGTAAATGGGTAATTGTATATCATACTCATTTTCCTTTCCCTCACTTTTTTACTTCTTTTACCTCAAACCAAACAACTCAAAAATCCTCTTGCTTTTCCTTTATTTTCTCTTCTTTCCTTCTATTTTTCTTCCTCTCATTTTCACTCTTCATCCAAACCGAGCCTAAATTTTTAACTTAGCTCGGGCTCCTTGTATTGTAAAAGATGGGCTGAGTTCAACTTGTCTCCAATACTGGATGACTCTATTATATGAGAGATAGACAGGTAACATACGTGGGTCTCATATAATGGAGCCGTAAGTAAAAGAAGAAGATTCATTTCGTTAAAACATGATTACGAGAAATCAATCTAATCATGTCATTCAATCCCATTTTACTAATTTTTATTTATTTTAATTAATCCAAACATATTTTATGTTTTAGATAAGCATAAGCACTAGCAGCAGATAGATTTTCCTTAAAAAAATTGAAGAGAGGGGATAAATAAATTTAATTTGATTTTGTTTTGGTGTTCTTTCTTCCCTCCTTTCATTCTTTCTCTCTCTCTACCTCATTCTCCTTGTGTCTCTTTCATGGAAACACTGAAATTCACACCAGAATGCCACCAAATCCAGTTGCATTTCATAAACAAATTGTCTCCGAAACTCAAACCCACCATTTCCTTCACCTCCTCCTTTGACATCAGGGCCTTCTGTGCTTCTTCTACTACCCTGACCCAAACCCAAACCCAAACCCAGACCCAGAATCTGAATCATCCTCAAATCGTAGTTCCTGACAGAAAGCGCAGCAGGGTTAAGGCTTCTGATGCCCAACTCAAGGAGAATTGGTTGGCTTCACTCTCTCACCCTTTTCCAGAAAAGACCCATCTTTTGAATGAAGAGCAGGACCTGACCCTAAAAAATGAGGGTTCCAAATGGATCCTTGGAATTGACCCAGATGTCTCTGGTGCTGTGGCGCTATTGAAAATCCATGATTCTGTTTGCTCAGCTCAGGTACCATGCTTATATTTGTCTCTGTTGGATAAAGTTCTTTCCTTTTTTTGTTGTTTGCTTAAATGGTTTCGATGAAGTTACTTTATCAGTGGGAAACATTAGGGGAGGAAGGAAAAAAGAAAATTTGAAGTACTACATGTGTGCTTGCTTGCACTGTTTTGAAAGAATGGCTTTTAATGGGCATGAAGGAGCTGTGTTGTGCTTATAAGGTTAGGCTCTAAATTTGGCTATTTTGGCATAGAAGGGTTGTGGTTTAGTCAAAATTGGTTAACTAGGGGCATTATCTATAGGATAGTGCATGGGATATTGTAGAGTAAAAGTGGTGTTTATGAATATCATCTAAAACCTATAGGCTGCTTACCTTTTGTTATGCTGGTGGGCATTGTTGCATATTGATTTGTAGTTAATTGTATTCAGATGGAATAAGTCTACTTGTAGATGATGGTGCCTTTTTATTTGTGTTCAGAATGTTATCTCCATGTTGAAAAAGGATGTGATTATCTCATTTTAGTCCAACATTTGCAGGTATTCGATTCCCCTAATGTGCAATTACTTGTTGGCAAAAGAACACGAAGACGTTTAGATGCCAAGTCGATAGTTCAGTTGGTTCGTAGTTTTGATGCTCCAGTTGGTATACTATGTTTTCTCTATCTTTATCTGTACATATATGTGCAGATATTTTCTAAATTTCTTTTTCATGCTCTGTGCTACAACAAAGTATTTACTTCTATATACAGTACACTAATGGTGGAAATCAATTATTGTAGAATCTAGTCCATTTAAGACTATTATTATATGTTAATATATTTCTTAAAGCAAAATGTGGAGTTTAAAGGAAACTGTGGATGGGCTGGAAATAGTTAAGTAAATAAACACAATCCCGGAAATATGTTCTACTTGTTATTGTTGGATGATCTTAGTATTCCAAAACCAAAGCTAGTGTTGTATTTACTAACTACTCTGACAGTCATAAGTTTTGATAAGATCTAATATAAGAAAGAAGTCACACTTTATTATTATTTACATTTGAAAAGTTAAAATGATAATTCTATTTACATTATAGGTTTGCTACACAGAAAGATTAATAACCTTATTCATGTGTATTTGTGGAAAATACTAATGGATGAAGTATCAATTGATGTTGTTTTATTCTTCCTTGGCTCGGTCTATCACATTTCTCAATCTGGTTGTTTCTTAGCTTGCATTTCTGTGACAGATGATGCTTACTCATTCTTTTATATCTTTGATAATGTAATTTACAGACTTCTAGTAATAATTCCTCAGTTTGCTACAGTAATTTTTGAATCATTATTTTGCCTTTTCATATTGAAGGTTGACCTGTTTATGGTTGGCTATTTGCAAATTGACTCTTGATTTCATTAGGAACCACTGCATATATTGAGCAGTCGACCCCTTTTCCACAAGATGGGAAGCAGGTTGGTATGCTCACTCAAACTAGTAGATATTGTGGTTTTCGAAAGATTTCAATATATTGCTGTTTGTTAATAACTTGTGTTCTTAAATTATCTATTGATGCTAATGAGTGGGTTACTGGCCTTGACATAATTCACATGAGTCTGTATCAAATTCTCCCTGTTGGAAAGAAAACTCTGTCTAAAGAGTCTGCAAGTATATATTGCTTTGCTTTTCAGCTTGACTAAAACATTTTTCTCGAGTAGCTGTAAAAAACATTCTATTGCTCAAATCTTCAATGTATCCAAATTAGAATGTGATGATTCATTGTGTTCTGTAGTATGGACATTAGGACAGTGTATAAGGTTGATATATTTTGGGAATGCTGAAATGTTGAATGTGGTCAAGTATTAGCTTCCATTACTATCATTAAGATGAATAGTCTTGCTTCTCTAAAAGAAATCCATTTTTAACAAGCAGAACAGCCTTTTCCCAGGTAAGATATGTCATGGGACACCTGAAGTTTGCCAATGATTGAAATGACTGAAATTGGGATGCAGAAATCGACAATGAAATAGATTATGTGATTTATCTTTGAAGAAATTTCTGTAGTATGCTTTTTTAATGATCAATTTTCAGTTTTGATCTTAGATCATATTTTTAATTTACTTCCTATTTACAGCTAGAAAAGTGTGTATTATATATTTTTAGCTCAGATTATATTTTTCCCTCTCTTTTGCATTCAAGGGCTGGTGGAGTGGAGGATTTGGTTATGGGCTGTGGATTGGAATCTTAGTTGCCTCTGGGTTTTCTGTTGTTCCAGTGCCATCTGTTACTTGGAAAGGGAAATTTGAACTCTCTGGAAGCAGGACTGCAAAGGTTGGTTTGGTCCTAATTGTACAGATTATTATAAAGGGTATTTGCTAATTATCATATGCAAGTTTTCTTTCACTTCCAATGTTTCTGTATTATTTCCAAAAAAGGATGCCCAGCAAAATTGATGTTAACTTTTATCTAAGAATAAAAAGATAATGTTAGATGAAGCTAATAATAATATGAGCAAGTACTTAACCTTTTGCATATTCTGAGATGATTATGTTGACAAAAATGGCTTGGAAACAAACCTACTCAGACTTCTGCTGGGTATTTGCAATCAAAGGGAAAAATAAATTTGACTGATGACTTTCAATCCAAAAATAGGAAAAGAATGCAGACATGACCATTTTTTTTCCTTTCCTACCATGGCCTGCAACTATTTATGCCCTGAACCCCAGAAGCTTAAAAAGGCAGTTTCCTTTAGTTTTTCTCTTCAATTCAATTTAATTTAAGCCATTATGTTGTTTCTCTATTTTTTAGTCTTTCATGAAACAAACCTTACATTAGCATAGAATCTGAAGATGTTTTTATCCTGCACAACTTCCTGAACAAAAAATAAATTATTTCACCCAAGTCTACCGTGCAAGTTCCCTATTGTGCAATGGCTATTCATATAGTGCCACAGTGTAGTTGTTGTTTCATATTGTAGTTGTCAATATCATATATCTACTCTACTGCCGGACCTGCAAATAAATACTACTTAGTTTGTTTTGTTTGTCCCTGCTTCCATGGGAATTGTAATTGAAAGTTGATATTGGCAAATAAATAGAAGCCCCTGGTGCATGTTATGAATCATAATAACACTTGAATGTGTCTTTGCAGTTTGCAGAAGGTACACATTTACTAGTATTTGTTATATAATGAACAAATGCCAGACTATTGAGATTTTTGTGGCAGTGACTATTTATTTATGTAGCTTTTGCCTTACCTCCAAGTTCACAATTGAGGTTTTGCAATTGCGAAAGCGATCAAATCTCATGTCTTGCTATTACTAGAACTGCCAAAATGTCCACATTTTTCCTAATCCAATCAGTTTTGAACCTCAAATATGAGTATGTGTTGTTTCCAGGTGACCTATCTATTTGACCTTTAGGAGCTCACTTGTGGCCAAAATACTTGCTCTTGATGTAACATTATGCTTGTGTTGACACCTTGCTTGAGAAAGAAAATACATGATTGTTTGACACTATGTATTGATAATTGATTAAACAAATTGTAATTAACAAATAAATGAATAACAATGGCAATGCAAATGCATAAATAATATATCTACACAGTATGATAGAATTGTTTCCATGGTTTTTCTCTCAAGGTAACTTTATTTTGTTTGGAAACAAACTCATTTTATGCTATCTCAGGGCTCAGCTTTCTTGAAGGAAATTTAAGCAACATTATCCAATGTTGATGTTTCTCCATTCACTGTATATTCAGTTATTCACTATTCAGAAATGGTTGTTCTCCATGGATATTTCTTAAGCATTCCTTTGTTAATAATAGCTGTTGGATTTTTAACACTACAGGATGATAGCAGGAGACTTGCATCCACATTATTTCCATCACTGAGTTCCATGTTAACTAGGAAAAAAGATCACGGTACTTATTTCTCTTATTTAGTCCATTATTTTTCTACTATGCAAGTTGATGATCATAAATTATCTTCAAAATCTATTGGGATGGGTATGTTTATGAAACTAACCCAAATCCTAAAAATCATACATTGCTTTTAGTCATTATAAAATTCTGCCATTTAAGTTTGAAAGATTCTACACTTTCTCAAATTGCCTTGTAATCAGGTACTTTATGGTATATTACATCTCTGAAAAGTTCCTTCCATTATCATGTCAATGTGATTTGTCTTCTAATTATAAATTCCACTTTTCCTCTATGACACAATGGCCCCCTGGGGGCTGCAATTTTATGTTTTTGTTGATGAACCGTGTTTAACAGAATCCTGGAAAAGCTTTAGTTTGTTATTGAACTCCTGTTTGCTACTATGCACATTTTGTATGTGCTTTGATTTGATTTTTCATGATTTTGTCATGTTGTAGGAAGGGCAGAGGCTTTGCTAATTGCTGCATATGGCAAAGACCAAAACAATAGCTTGGAACCTTGTGATGACACCATCTTTGACAAATTGGAAACTTGAAAATCTGCATATTTAAGAGATTCAGCTCCCCTACCCCCTCCCAAATTAATTTGACAACCAATTGTAATTGCCCCAACTACTATTGTAAACTATATTTTAGTTTATATTATTCCCAATTAATTCTACTTCAGAATTAGTTACCTCGCAGTTCAGTCTAACATTAGCAAAATTCATAATTCATAAGGGATAACCAATAATTACAAGTTCATACTCTAGTCGTGAAGGGGTTTGATGAAACCTTTTGCTTGGATGTCTTTTTTGTATAGGCTTCTTTTGAAAGATATAAAACAAAAATAAAATTGTTTGGATGCAAAATTTGAAATTAGGGTCTGCTAACGAGTGCCCTAAGGCA
Organism: Sesbania bispinosa; assembly: GCA_026901365.1. Classification (NCBI taxonomy): domain Eukaryota; kingdom Viridiplantae; phylum Streptophyta; class Magnoliopsida; order Fabales; family Fabaceae; genus Sesbania; species Sesbania bispinosa. Next base: position 120,319 of record QLOH01000091.1, read on the forward strand.
GGTTAAGGATTCATATTTGTAAGGTTTTTATTGGAAATCAAGACATTGATTGCATCTGTAGCATTAAAGGCTACACACTCCAATAAAAATTTTCCTTGTTTGATTCCTTAACCAGTGTCTTTAGGACACTCGTTAGCATTTTCCTTGAAATTATATAGTAGATATATAATATCTTGTTTGAACAATTTTGATGCGTTATAAAAAGGTGTTTTCCCGTGAGAACAAGAATTTAACTAAAATTATAAATTATGCTTTTTTTTTTTTTGCTGAATTGTGTTCAACTCAACCATACCATAGCAAGTGAAGAATATAAATCGAATCTTAGCGTGTTTGGTTTCCAGTTGCTACGGTACAAAGCCATGGTTTTGCAAAATTGATTTTAAATCACTTTTATCCAATGTGTTTTGTAAAACGTGTATTACTCATCTTAACCTTTGATTTCTAGAATCAATTCTACTTAACTGTAAATTAAACAGACACTCTATACTGTAACACTTTTTAGCAGCTAGCCCTATAGGTTTACTTTCTGCTGAACGCCGCCCATAATCATGTGGCTGGGGGGTCTAGGCCGCTATAAGGCTATAAATAAATTACGTACTTTATCGCCTATATAAATATTTGAACATAAAAGTTAGATATCTAAAAACAAAAGGTCGTGAGATTAAAATTACTAAATAAATACATGTTTTATGAATAACAGAAATGAAAATAAGCAGCTCAGAAATAGATGATCATGCATAAGAATTACGCTTGGTTAGTTAGAAGTAATGTCACAGAGCCCAAATTGGTTTGAGATGAGTGTCATAGATATGCTAGAAGAAGAGTGAGTGATCGACCTTAAAGAAAATTTATACACTTCAGTTCTTACAGATTGATATTGAAGCATTGTTTTGTGGGGGAAAAAGGCGCGGGGAAGTTAGCGACAAATGAAAACAACAAAATTATTAAAAAAAAAATGAAAACAACAAAGTTATTAAAAAAAATACATATAGATATATCCTTTACTAACAATTGCATCATGATTATGAATTTACATTTTATTAATATGGAACGATTAAATATTGAAAAAGCTATTGAGCATGTGTTTGGTTAGAGTATGTGTAAAAATAAGAAGTCACAACTCACAAGGATTGAGCTAAAAATGAACAGTTTAAACAATTTATAACAGACTATATAAATTTAATTTAAGAAAATAAAAAATGAAAATTTTTAACATATAAATAATACAATGAAAAGTTTTGACTTCCACAAAAACTTAAAAGGTAAATTGTGCTTTATACCTTGCAATTTTGATCTCTATGGATTATATGTTTGGTTTTCAAAATGTCCAAATGATTTTTTTTAATCTAAAAAAAACCATTCTCTATTAATGATATGAACCTTGAGGTTCTATTTTTATGGACCTAAGAATTTTTTCTGAAGTTATAGAACTTTACGTAAACACTTCTTGCTTTGCAAGGAAAATAAACAATATTTTTGTTCTTTTTCTTTACGCACGTACGTAACTATTTTTCTTTTCTTTTCTTTTCTTTGACGTACGTATACCAAATAACCAAAACAAGAAATTGACAAGGAAATAATCAATAACAATAAGAATCCTTAGGAATACTTGAAGATTAAATCACATAATAATCAAGAAACGTAGAGGAAATAGAGTAACTGATTATATCAGATAGTAAAAAAAATAACTAGAAAACTGATAAATGGACGTCACACTTTCATGAATTGAAAGATAAGTCCATGAAGATGATCACACAAAGGTATATGAACCTTTGACAACCTTCACTCTTGACTAGCAAGAAAGATAGAGAAATTCACTTTCTAATTTTGACAGCAATTTTGCATAAACTTCAATCTTATTTTGTGCATGCATGAAACATGTATTTATAGGATTTACAAGGTGAAATTAGGGTTGTGCAACCAGCTATGTTACACGCCTAAATCATCCCCAAAATGCCCCTTTACACACTTCCCATGCAACCCTAAACATATTCTAGGAAATAAATAAATTAAAAGACAATTTAGCTAATAAAACTCAACCTAACTAGGCTTAGATGGCCGAATTTCCATTCAGATTTTTATGGCACATGTGGGCTGAATTATTCCTTGAAAAGTAACACCAAATATGGAGTAAATTGGCTATTGAATCAGCCTTCATGTGGCCGCCCCAAACAGCTAAGATTCTTCAAGAGTTGGCTGCCAACTTCAATGCTATTCATGCTCCAATCAATGGCTTGTTGGAACTCTTTTATGGCTTTTTACTCATCAAAATTCTGCACATGTTTCATGCTTCTTTTGCTGACTCATGAGGCTCCTTTCATACCAAAAACGTGACCAGATTCATGCACCAAGTCAGCCCATTCCAACGGCTATAAACATGAAGTTTAATGCCATTACATCCATGTTTTGTAACCACCCAAGTAGGAAACATAACCATTCAAACCATTAAGTCTATTGTCTTGTAACTTCCCTATTATTATTGAAACAAATTAAAAACAACATTCAGCAAATTAAAAGAAAGAATGGCCGCCCACCATCATCCAATGTGGCCGCCCACAATGCCACATCATTGGCTTGCAAATGCTTCAATTATCAGTTGCATTAAATGCAACTGATTCTTCATCAATTAAGCTATCCTCTTCAACTTGAGTGCAATTAATGAACTTAAGACTTTCATTAATGTTTTGCTCACTTTGAGTTGGAACTTCTTTAATGATGACTTGGAGTGCCTCCTTAGCCTTCCTAGCTTGTGCCCTTGTCATGGGTCCACCTAGTCTGCTGACTGCCTGACTGATGTCCACATCAATTAAGCAAATTGTTATATACATGTAGTGACTTGATATTAAGGAATTAAAAATAATTACAAATAGAGTGTTAACTATACTAGTTAATCACGATAGTCAATATTGTTAGAAATTTTATTACTAATAATTAATATGGGCAATATATATTATTTGTAGAATTTATATTAGCTATTTGCATTTAGAAGAACTCCCGGGTTCGATCCCCACTAAACACATTCTTCGGGAGGGGTGAGGAGCCTTAACTGTGACTAAGCTCCGAATAGGATTGCCCCTGGTAATAGGGGATACCTATGGTTTACACCAAAAAAAATAAAGTGATCTAATTTTAGTGAGCCTTTAGATAGTCAATGGGAAAAATCGATATGGGCTCAAATAAGTGAAAATCGGATTTGGCCCGCTAGGGGTTAATGGGAGCTCTAGCATGTTTATAATCGTAAAGTTGGTCATGGTCCCCAATATGCTAAATCAGAACACGTCTCTCTGTCTCCCCCATCAGAAGAGAAATATCTAGTCTCATTTTGAGGAATCCAGTGATTTGGCTGAGGAAGATCATTGCACCAAAAGGCTATTCCGCTGCAACCTCCGGTCAACGTCAATGGATTGAATGCGCTGATGTGTAAGGCAGTTAACTCACACTTATTCCCTGGTTATCTGGCTGGCCGTGATCAGGTGTTGGTCTCCCATTTGCAGTACGCAGATGATACCATATTTATGAGACATGCTTCTTTATCTAATTTGTGGGCTATTAAAGCAGTTATACAAATTTTTGAGCTTGTAGCTAGTTTAAAAGTCAACTTCCATAAGAGCAAGTTAATTGGTATTAATGTGGATGAGCATTGGCTTCTAGTGGCTTCTAATTTTCTGAACTGTAAATTAGAGTCATATCCATTTTCTTATTTGGGCTTACCTATTGGCACCAATCCAAGACGAATGAAGACTTGGTTACCAGTAATTCATAAGGTGGAGAGGAGATTGTCCACTTGGAAATGTAAAGTACTTTCTTTTGGTGGTTGTCTTGTCCTTTTGAGGTCCGTTCTAAATTCGATTTCGATCTATTACCTTTCTTTCTTCAAGGCTCCCAAAGGTATAATTTCTAAACTTCATTCTCTTTTTAGTTCTTTTTTGTGGGGTGGGAATGCTGATAATAAAAAAATTTCATGGGTTGCTTGGGGGGATGTATGTAGAGAAAAAAACATGGTGGCTTGGGGGTTCGTGATGTGAGAGCTTTTAATCTAGCCTTATTGGGAAATGGAGGTGGCGTTTGTTAGTGGAGAGGGGAAAATTTTGGCATAGGATAATTACTTCTATTTATGGGGAGAGGTGGTTTGAGGGGGGGAGTCAGCTAAAGGTGTCTAACTGGTGGGTAGATTTATGGTCTATTGAGTCGGCTAGTGATATTAATGTAGAGTGGTTCTCGAAAGGTTGTGTTAAGAGAGATGGGGAATGTGCGTGATACTCTTTTTTGGGAGGATGTGTGGTGTGGGGATGTACCATTGTGTGAGCGGTATCCTAGATTGTTCCTACTAACTAATAATAAGAATGAGACCATTGCTAACATGTTTCAAATTGACGGTAATGGGCCCCAATGGAATTGGAGTTGGCGTCGAACTCTATTCCAATGGGAATGGCAGTTCTTGCAGGACCTTTCTAATGTGCTTCAATCGATACAACTGAGTGGGGATGCTGATGACTGTTGGAGGTGGACTGCTGACTCATCTGGAGATTACACTGTTAAATCTGCCTACAAAGAAATTATCCATGGGGTGGCTTTTGCTGAAATCCCAATGCATAATTACCTTTGGTCGAAACTTGCTCCAGTAAAAATTTCTGCTTTTGCTTGGCGGGTTATCTTAAATAGAGTTCCTACCAAACATAACTTAATCAAAAGGAGGACACTCAATGCTAGGGATGGTGATTGTGTGTGATGTAACCGGGTCGTGGAAACTGTATCACTTCTTTTCTTTGAATGTCCATTTGCATTTAGAGTTTGGATGTTGTGTGTAGAGTGGAGCGGTTACCAGTATGTTTTGAACAAAGAAAGCATGACCAATTTCTCTCACTTTGTTGGTTTACTGGATTGTAATGCTCAGAATAGATTACGTTGGTCTCTTATTTGGTTGATGGTTATATGGTCTATTTGGCTAGCACGTAATGATTGTATTTTCTCTACAAAAGATTGGAACCAACTAATGTATTGGAACTGATAAAGATAAGATCTTGGAAGATTTTGAGAGCTAATGATTCTTCATTTATGTACCCCTACTGTTCGTGGTCTGATGATATTGGAGCTTGCTTGAATTTACACTAGTATTGATTCCTGGGGGATGTCCTTGGGGCTTGAGTGGTTTGTCTCTTGCTGTTTTGTTGGTACCGTTTTGTGTGCTTAATATGGTACCTATCATTTAGTTACTCATGCCTTGCTGGAGTTGTTTATTCAAGCTAGTGGTGCTGTGATATGGGTTTTTTATTTTAGAATGTTTGTTATCTCGTTGATTGTAATTGGGAGCATTATTTTGTTTCATTAGGTTGTAATTGGATTATTCTTAAACTATTTTCTTCTTTTTGTATTATGGGTTGGAGTGCCCTTGTACTCCCTTTTATAATATTTTTTGACTTATAAAAAAAACCTTAACTCTGTAATCTAGCACAACGGTTCTCGATTGATTAGTGAAAAATTTCTATTTGGCTTAAGAAATTTATCCCAACAAATATTTAGTAGTTTACTTGTTAAAAGATGTATTTTGAACCAATATAAATAGTTAGGGGTGTTAATATCCAGTCCAAACTGCATAAACCGAACCGAAAAACTGAAATCCAAAAAACCAAAAACTACAAAAGTCAAAAACCAATTTTTTTTGTTGGATTGGATTGGTTTTTGGATCCTATGTTAAAAACTGATCTAATCCAAACAAAAGTAAACTTATATATACATGTATTATTATTTATAAAATAATAATATATTTATACTTGTATACATATATATTTATAAAAATACTTATACTTGTATATTTTTATGATTTTATTATCTAATATAATGTTAATATTTCTATAAATGTATCAATTTTATATTAGTTTTAAATTAGTTTTCATATCTCATGTCCTTCTTTTATATAATTTTATATTTATTTAATAAATACAAGTTCCAATAAAAATGTTTATTATTATTCCATAATTTTATCACTTTTATCTAATATTTATTGTCTCTTTAAAAAATCGAAAACTGATATAATCCAATTCAATTTAAATTGGATGGGATTTGAAAAAATATCAAAACTGATCGGATGATAAAATAATAAAATCGTAATGATTGAATTGGATGCTTTTTTTGGCTCAAAATCGATCCAAACCAAACCATGAACACCTCTAATAAATAGTTTAAGAGGTTAAAATTTATGGTAATTAAATCGTTTAAAGAGACCCTTACAATTGGATACTGCTGTAAACAACAATTATACTATGACCCCACAATTGGGACGACGAATATTTTCTATTGCTACCCTATTGCTTAATCTTACAATTCCAATGGTTACAATGGGTTGGGTTGGGTTGGGTCTGGCCGTGGACTTTCCTTGAAGCTTCAACAACTCTTGCTCCATCCCCGGTGTTATAATTTTCAAATTCACATTGAGCAGTATGCAAGATATTGGAAGTCACCTTCAAAGGTTATTATTCCTTTTATCTGTCAAGTAAGGGAAGTCCTGATACCCTCTTGATTAACCTCCTCAACTTAAACCTGCCTGATAAAAATAGTGCATGCAATCAAAAGAAAAAATTATTTGTAATTTTGTATGTAAATTACTTTAAATTGTTAAAATTTAAATTACTTTGTTCTCTCTTGGCTATTGCATTGGCTCTTAATCAACTGAAAATTTTCAAATGATCTTATTCTTACCTTTCTCAACTAATGATTCATATTAGTAAACTAAAATTATTTTATGAGCAGGTATATAGACTGCATCATCTATATAGAGTAAGAGAATTAGTAACAACTATGTCATCTACAATTACATGAGCTGAAATAACCTAACACAATATGGCAATAAACAATTCTTTGAGTACTAAACACACACCCCAATTCATCTTCTAGATGTGTTGGGTTCATTTTTTGTGATAATAACTAATTAGTCTAATATGCATTGATCCTCTTACCAGTCTAGATACAAATGGTAATTGCTAAAATCTATAAATGAAGATTTTAAATACAGAAGAAGTAAATGAAGAAATATATTTTTATAATTCTATCTCTGCATTCATTTTAGAAACATTATCATATCATCTTTTAATAAAAAATACTTTTGATAAAACACTTCTATTCACTTTTAAATTGTTTTAACAACCTATTAGTGTCGGTGAATGACACGAAAGGATATAACAAAAAATAAATTTATGACAATTGTGAGATCAAGTGTGTTTTTGCTTTATTTATTTGAATAAATAAAGCAATTGTGTATATATTGTTTCATAACCAATTTGCTGCATTCAATCGTAAGAAATAGTACTCCTCCTGAAAAAAACTCATTTAGCTAAATAACCATTTTAAAATATGGGATTCTGAAACAAACATAGCATGGCAAATTTTATTAAAAAAGAGTAAATAATGTATATAATAATTTTAAAAAATACCCCATACATTTTATATAATATATTTTATATTTTGGATAATAACCTTGTTTCACTATATTATTAAATTTTTATAGCTTTCATACATTTACATAATTACTTTTTAAAAATTTTATGAGTATTTAAAATTAATTTTATGACATGAAGAGTAAATGAAAATAAAAGTCAGAATAAAAAACTATAAAGTTAGAATTAATTCGGTCCGATCAAGTTCGGCCTGGTCTGATTTGATTTAGTCTGGTCAGGTTCGGTTCAATTAGGTCCGGTTCAATTTTGTCTCATTCGGTCTTGCCTGGTTTGGTTCGGTCCGGTCCGGTCCGGTCCACTTTTGATATGAACCTTGATGTTCTATTTTTCATGGACCTTAGAAAATTTCTGAGTAAACAACATTTTTCCTTGCAACCATTTTCTTTATACTAAACTTTTCAATATTTTTCTTTTCTTTTCTTTTTGTCACGTTCTTTTCTTTTCTTTTTCTAATAACAGATAAAAATAAGCAACGATATGAAGGAGATAGAAGACTAACAAATAGTAACTTGGCCAAAACAATATTCAAACCTTTAGAAACTTGATAAATAAATCACTTAGAAATCAAGTATGACGTATAGGAAAAATATAGATTTTGAACAACAAAAGTAAACGTAGAAGAAAGAAAGATAGATATTGGACGTCACACTTTCATGAGTTGAAAGATAAGCCCATGAAGATAACCACACAAAGGTAAGAGAACCCTTGATAATCTTCACTCTTGACTAGCAAGAAATTTAGAGAAAATCACTTTCACTAAACAAAGAAAATCACTTTCAATGGTAAGGTAAAATTTGCATAATTCATCTGTCCCTTCTTGCATGCACGAAGCATGTATTTATAGGGTTTTACAAGGTGATAAAAGGCCATGCACCAGCTGCGTTCTCACGCCTAATTCATCCCCAAATTGCCCCTTACACACTTCCCATGCAACCCTAAACAAAAACCTATTTATTTAATTAAACAAGCAAAATAAACTCTACCTAAACAAGCTCATTTGGCCGCAAAAATCCAACCAGAATTTTGTCACATGTGGCTGCAATAAAATGAAGATTGTAACCCTAAAAAAATATGAAATTGATGGCCAATGATTCAGCCATTAGTTGGTCGCACATAACCTCCCTATTCTTCAAGGTTCTCCTTCAATTTGTAACCTCCCTCTTCATGACTTTGTCTCCTTCTCTTTATGTGCTTGTAGGTTACATTTTAGGCTAATTGATTCAGCCTTGATATCATATGTTGGCCGCCCACTTTGGAGAAGGAAGAGGCCTCCTTGTAGCTCTAAAATTGGCTAGATTCATCCACACCTTACAAGCTTGATTCCAACGGCTAGTAGACAAGGATTTATGGTCATCAATCCATGTTTTGTAACCGTCAAATTACAAGAAACATAACCACTAAACAATTTATGTGTTGTGTCTTTGTAACATCCACAAACTTTATTGAAAGCAATAAAAACAAATCAGCATAAAAAACACATGTTGGCCGCCCCTATATGGTGAATTGTAGGCGCCCACCATGCTTCATCATCTTCCTTGAAGGGAACTTTAAGTGTTAGTTGCATTAAATGCAACTGTCAATTCATCATTGAAGCCATCTTCCTCAAGTTGAGTGCAATTAATGAACTGGTTAGTTCCATTAATGTCCTCCTTAAATTGAAGTTGAACTTCTTTAATGACAAGCGATAAAGCCTCCTTTGCCTCCTTAGACTGCGCCCTTGTCATGGGTCCCCATACTCTTTTGTCTGCATGATTGATGTCCTCATCAACTTTGGTTTGGTTCGGTTCGGTGTGATTTAGCTTGGTCCGCTTCAATTTGGTCCAATCCAGTTCGGTCCGATTCAATTCAGACTAATTTGGTCTGGTCCAGTTTAGTTCAACTTGGTCCGATTAAATTTGGTCTAGTGTGGTTCGATTTGATTTGGCCCCGACTCGGCTCAACTTGGTTTGACTTGATTTGTTTCGGTTTGGTTGTAGTTGAACTTATAACTAGGTTTTAACGCGCGGATTGATTTTAACAGTGTTAATTTTACGATTAGTTATTTTGTGAATATAATATTTATTTATGTTATATGGATTAATTGAGTTGAATTATTATTTTATTTGTTGACACTTAATTGAATGTTAGTTGAAATAGATAAATGTTATGTTAAAAAGTTTAATTTAGTTGTATATACATGGAAAATGAATAATATATTTGAATAATGAAAAAGATTTAAAATGTTGTGTGTGGATACATGGTTTATTTGAAATGATTGATTTATTTTTTTCATCTCATTCTGATTGGGAAAAAAAGTACGAAAGGTGGAATTAATTTAAATATGATTTATTTAGAATTTACTTGTGTAGTAAGGCGTAATAATATGGTTTTAATAAAAATGTGCTACTTGAATTGAGATTGAAAGATAAGACAATTATAAATATCCGTCAAAATAGTAACATGTAAGACACTAATGTAATTTTTTTTACTAAGGAATATTAAAGACACTTGGAAATGTGGATTTAAAAATGTTGGGGGATGGGATGTTGTATTCCTACAAAACTAATATTGTATTCCTACATAAAGCATCATAACATTATGCCATCAACTTTGGACAAAGTCTAGGTTCTACTTTAACAAATAGATTGGCTGTATAAAATAGGGCATGTAATGTATATAGGATAGAGAGCGTTTAGGATAGATTCATACCCTCTGTGACATATTTCCTCCCGTCAATTACACCCAGATTGATGAGCATTACGCCGTTTCTTCCAGGAGAGGAGCACACCTTTACTTGTAGCAGAGAGAGTGAGTGATAGAGACACAAAGAGGAGGACTTGGAGGAGACAAAGAAAAAAAAGGAAAAATGAATGGGGCTTTGATGTTTTAGGTGTTGGATATGGATCTCAAGAGCATTTTCAATAAACTTGTCCAAAAATCACTAACCCTCATCATTGGTGAAACAGGAAACACTTTTAAAAATATTATTATTTGGACCTCATGTATAAGTGTTTTTCAATAGACTACTTAATTAGTTAAAATTTGAATTATGGTAACCAATTTGCAAATAAATATATTTATATATCCATTTATGTGAATCTGAAAGAAAGGAAGAGCAACAAATAAAAGAGCAACTTCTATTAATACAAATTCATAGACGAAGTTCCATCTGACAGAGAAAGAGCAGCATATATTAGCTAATATAAATACCCCTTTCACATATATTTCTATAACCTCTTTCACATATATTTCTATAACCTGTTAAGTTCTGCCTATAAACTATAACAACTCATAGGTGAATGACAAAACACTTAGAAAAAGTTTTTTCATTGACCTCATCTATAAGTGAATTTTAATACACAACACATGTCGGAAGGCAGGTTATAAAGTTTGGTTGAGTCATTTATCAAGTATCAGTCCAAATGAGGGGCAATAACCAAACCAAAGATAATATAACTGCAACAGTGGTTATTGAATGGTTGAACAGGTTAATACAAGTTGATTGGCAAGAGATCCTGTTAAGTTTTTTCCCTCACGTGGGTGCTAAAATATTAAAATAAAATCACACTTTGAACACAACACTTTATAAATATGATGATAAGGTCATTAGCATGGAACATAAAGCATAATAACGATATGGCATGAACTTTGGACAAAGTCGGATTTCTACCTTAACAAATACATTGGTTGTAAAATAGGGCATGTAATGTATATAGGACAGAGAGCGTTCAGGACAGGGAGTCATACCTACTTTGCCATCTTTCCTCCCGTAAATTGTATATTTATATAAACATTAATGAGAATATGAAAGAAAGGAAGAGAAAGAAATAAAACAGCAAGTTCTATTATTACAAAGTCACAGAGCAAGTTCCAGCTGACAGAAAGACAGAGAAGCATATATTAGCTAATATAAATACTTCTTTCACATATATTTCTTTAACCTGTGAGATTGTGCCTATAAACTACAAACAATTCATAGGTGAAACACAAAACACTTCCAAGTAGTTATTTACATTGAGCTCAACTATAAGTGAATTTTAATAGACTTGTCAATTACTTAAATAAACATACACACCACATGTCGGAAGGAAGGTTCTAAAGTTGGTTGATTCATTTCTCAAATATTAGTCAAATCAGGTTAATAGAAGTTGATAGCCAATAAATTCTGTTAACATTTTTCCGTCACGTCAGTGCCCAAATATAAAAGTAAAATCACACTTTGAACACACCACTTTTTAAATTGGATCACAAGGTCCATAGTATGAAACTTTAGGCATCATAACAATATGCCATCAACTTTGGACAAAGTCATAGTTCTACTTTGACAGATAGATTGGCTGTAAAATAGGGCATGTAATGTATATAGGATAGAGAGCGTTCAGGACAGAGAGTCATACCTTCTGTTCCATATTTCCTCCCATCAATTACACCAAGACTGATGAGCATTACGCTGTTTCTTCCAGGAGAGGAGAACACCGGTACTTGTAGCAGAGAGAGAGTGAGTGATACATACACAAACAGAAGGACTTGGCGGAGACAAAGAAAGAAATAAAGGAAAAATGAATAGTGCTTTGATGTTTTATGTGTTGGATATGTATCTCAAGAGCGTTTTCAATAAACTTGGGCAAAAATCACTGACCCTCATCATTGGTGAAACAGGAAACACTTTGAAATTTTTTTTTACTTGGACCTCATCTATAAGTGAATTTGAATAGACTACTTAATTAGTTAAAATATGAATTATGATAAGCAATTTGCAAATACCTATATTTATATAACAATTTATGTGACTCTGAAAGAAATGAAGAGCATGAATGTGAAATATTGAAAGGTTTAACAGCTTATGATCATAAAGTCGTTAGCATGAAACATAAATCATAACATGAAGTGACCAAACCAAACATGCCAAACATAAGCCACTGGTCCAGTTTATTATCGACATCATGTGACTAATGAGCTTTTCCACCCAATTAAACACGTTATATGAGGAAGACGTTGCGTAACCTCTACCCTGCCCAAAGTCATGTGATATTACAAAGTTTTGGCCTAGCAAACTCAATTACTCCATACAAAAAAAAGTTAAATAGAACGAAAAATCTTAACCATTACCATCAACTGAAGTATTTTCCCTCTAGGTGTGGGCGGCTACATGGATCAAGCAACACCATTGTGTTTTGTCATAAAACGAAACAACAAAAAATTGATAAAAATTTTAAAAAAATAAAATCGAGACAATATATATCCCTTGTGTTTATTGCATTAAGTGAAATTGTGTGAAAGTAAAGAATCTGCAAGAACTCATAATGAAAGCAATTAATGAAAAAGAGGGAAGAAAAGCATCTAGGTTACTATACATGTCTCATTTTAACTTGTATCTATCTATGTCTTTTAGGTCATTGCGTTCCTGGTTGGTGGTGATGGTTCCCATGTTTAATTTTGGTAGGGAAATTATGTAGGACCATGGGATAATGCTGGTTGAGAGAAGTTATCCCATGTCTCTATCATCCAACTTCATTACACAGCCCTCTTAACACACTTTGTATAGCATTCAAGATTCCATATTTTTATGAAATTTCCAATTTTCTTGTAATTATAATGATAGGGAACATACTGAATTGGAGTCTCCTTTGGGATGCATTGACTCTTTTCATTTGTCATGTAATTGGTTTGGATAAAAGGATTTGGTCTATTGATCATTCTTCTATGGCGTTTTCATTGAGTTCCTTTTCCCAATTTCTCTCTCATTGAATCAAACTATTTGGATATCTTGATAAACTCCTTGAAAGTCCAAATCTCCTTGTAAGGTCAAGTATTTTATTTTACTGAGGTGGCTAATAAAATAAATACTAATCAAATGTCGCATGCTTGCAACTTTGCAGGCCATACAACCCATCCTAACTTGTTATTTAGGGTGCTTGTTCATAATTGTTTCCTCATGTCTTCCTAAATTGCTCCGCTGCTGTCTGTATATGCAATATGCAATAGGGATGTTTTGCTGAGTCTTGAACAATATAGAACTTCAACTTTAACAAATTGAAAAGAATGAACAAAACCAGCAGGGAGAAAAAATGACTACACACGAATTTAAAGACTCACTTGCGTGATGATTGGGATGGGAAGGCAATCGCACCGTCGTCAAGGATGGGAAAGGGGCAACAATGTTTGATGAAGATGTGGTGGAGCCTATTGTGGCCGCCTCCGGCGCACCGCTCCGCTGCACCAGTCGTGGCCAAGGCGGATGCCGTCAACCCACTCATACGGGCGCTGCTGTCATTCGTCCGTGCTCCGATGCGCGCATCACCGTCGCGTCCATGCAGCCCAAACGCGAGGAGGCCGCCGCCGCAGATCCACCCCTTTACCTGGCCGCTGTCGCGAGTCCCTTCGCCTCCTATCCGCGTGGTGCCGTTGTTGCACGTCCTCCTGTTCGCACCATGGAGTGGCCGAGTGGGAGGTGAAGGCATTGGTGATATGAGTGATCCTGAATTGATTGGATGAGGGTTAGGGTTTAAAAGACGATTGAGAGAAAAAGGGAACCTTGAGGGTGGTTTGTGTTTGTGTGGGTCGATAAGTTGCTAAGAAGATTCAGATTATATGCAGTTGAGGTTTGATGCTATTATGTGCAGTCGAGAGAATTTTCACCTTACAATTCATCTAACCATCCATATGCTGCCACATCACCCATTTTTATATATGACAAGAAACAATTGAATTTAATATGAGGAATCCCTCAAACTGCTTCAATCTAATACTAGCTGACACCGCCGGTCTATCCGCATTTTTTTTTGTTTGGGAAAAATTTAAATCTCGCTGAAAATATGTTTTAAGAAAAAGGTTAAGAAGTGTAAAATCCTTGCATTTATAGCCATGAACCCCCTGATTTATGATAATTTTATAATGTTTATGTATTTGTTTAAGTGATTTTTTCAGTGCATGTTTATTAGCATTATATTTTGGGAAAAGACGTAAAATTTATATATTTACATTTATAAATACATTATATAATTAATTGGAAGAATAAATTAAAACTATATTCAACACAAAGATACTAAGGAGGATGTTCATAAATCTAAGTTAAAACTAAATTAATGACAATGTAAAATGTGAATAGTATTATATTAAACATTTAATTTAAATGAAATTAATATAATGTATGTTGAATACTTATACTATTATATTTAAATAAATATAAAGAATTAAACTAAAAGAATCACAGATATCTGCATTTAAGACAATCACAATTGTATTATTTATTTTCAACTGTTATTAATTTGTCATCTATGTCTTTTCCTTAACTGGGAGACCAAATAGTGAATGAATTCCAGGTACATTTTTTTTCTCCCTGCATTTTAGACGAAAAATATACTATATCAGTATTTATAGTTATTATATTCCATTAAAGTAGCAATTAAATTGAGTAATATTGTTTACCTTGAAATGATTCTTGTCAATTATTCATACATCACATTATCAATAAGCTCTTGTCGTTTGAAGAACTACAAAATATCTCACAACATTAGACATACAAAAGCTAAATATGCAATATATATTATAAATGTATGTATGGTAATAGTTAATCATCAAAGAATAGATGAGCACCTGCAAAATGCATATATTTTGTTTTGCAAGGAATCTGCTATTTTGATATCTACATGCCGACGTTGCAATTTCACCATCCCTAAATATAATTCTAGAGTTAGTATTACGTGAGGTGAAAAAAATATAAGAACTTATTGTATGGTAGACAATTTTTTATAATTATAACAACTTACTTTTTTAGTAAATAACACATAATAGTTAAAAACAATCTTAAAAAAAATCGATTAAATTACCTATTATTGCGTTGAGCTAATAGTTCTCTTTTTACCATTTTCCAAAGTTGAGTCTTATCCGTTATTACCGTGCAACCCCACCCAAATGAATAAACTTTTAGACGATGAACCTGTTTTAAAGAAATTTTGGAAATCAGACAACTCACAATTAAATAATATGAATATATTACTATGGTATTTTTTAAACCTTGTTATCGATTGTAGAAATTGACGCGAGTGCTTGCTCATCTTTCCATATATTCCATAACTTTTGAAACTCATCCTCCTGAAAATTATATGTTAAATTGTTAGTTTAGCAAAAGAAAAATAATACATTTGTTATGGTTAAATTATAACTTACTTGTTTGTGTATATAAATGTCCACATGCTTTGCTCTCAGATCTTGACATAACTGGAACATGTCCTTGAATTTTAATTTGCCTGAACAAAGTGAAAATATACAATTCCTTAATTTTTTTGCTTATTAATTTAATGTAGATCATAAAAATTTGTATAACATTGTTTATATGTATAATATTTATATATCTATATATATGTATGTATGTATTATCTTATAACATAAATGTAAAAGATTATTACCCGAGCTTGAGATAACGAAATATCTTTGTAAACAATATTTTTTGTGAAGCTCCCATCTTCTCCTTCAAGTTTTCCATCCTTAATAAGTATTTTTGTAGTTGTCTGAGAAACACCTCTTGATAAAGCAACATATAACTGACCGTGGCTAAAGACATGTCGTGGAAGATAAATCCCAACATTAGGAATGGTTTGCCCCTGCGATTTATTTATGGTAATTGCAAAACTCAGCTTCACAGGAAACTGCTTCCTAATAAGCACAAAGGGAAGTCCTGCACTCTCGGCTGTCTTATGTTTAATTCTTGGCAAGAAAGCTCTTCTTCCAGCATGGTTGCCTGTTAGGATTTCCACATCAAGCAGATTCATAAATCGACCACGACACAATAACCTTGTTCCATTGCAAAGGCCAGATTTGGGGTCAAGATTTCGCAGTAGCATTAGGGGTGCACCTTTTTTCACCTTTAGAATGTGTGGGGACAATCCACCAGGAGAAATGGAGTTTAAGTATTCCTGTTGATATAGGTTGCGTGTGTCCCCTTCAACCTCATCAAAGGACAACAAATTATGTTCTTCTCCTGGGAACTGATTGATAATGATATCATTCAATTTCTGGACATCATCATTTTTCGGTGTTAGTATGGCTCTTTCCACCATATAAGATGCATCCCATCCGTGGGATTCTAACTGGGGAAATATTTGTTGTATGAGAATTTGTATTGAACATTCACCTTCCCACGGTATTGCAATCTGGCGAGGCAACATGACCATATCTTCTTGTTTGGTAGGTTCAACACCGTCACCAATGCGCATAAGAAATTATGCAAAATCGCGATCTTGTAATGATCGCATATTTTGTCGCAAATGAAGGATCTTTGTGTTATGCCATATATGAGACTTAACAATACATGAAGATATCAGTTGCGCCTTAGTGCCTTTTTGAATAACGGGAAGTACTTGGCGAAAATCTCCTCCCATTACGACCACCTTTCCTCCAAACGGAGCATCACAGTCAAGAATATCCTTCATTGTTCGATCTAATGCTTCCAAAGCATATCTGTTAATCATTGGTGCTTCATCCCAAATGATTGCTGTTGTTTCTTTGATAAGCCTTGCAAGATCAGACTGTTTACTTATTGAGCAGTAGGACCCTGGTTCAACATTGAGAGGTATTTTAAATCGAGAATGTACGATTCTACCACCAGGTAACAGGGTCGCAGCTATACCAGATGAGGCTGTTGCTAAGACAATTTTTCCCTTACTTCTTAAACTCGCAAGTAAAGTGCGATAAAGGAAAGTTTTACCCGTTCCTCCTGGCCCATCTACAAAAAAAACTTGACTCTGTTTGTGATCGATTGCACTCATGATGGTGTTGAAAGCAAATAACTGGTCAATATTTAACTTATCCACAGATTCCACATCTTCATTAGGTATATGGATCATTAGTTCTTCTTGTATAACTCTTGGAACCATATTATCTCCACCTGTCTCAAATGTTAACTCTGGCAAATCATAATCTTTGATGTGTTTCCCATGCTGATTTAAAAGGTCATCCAAATCCCGCAAGAGCATATTAGTCAGGCTTGAACCCACAACATTGCTGGCTGAAGGATAATCTTCTACCATGTGGTTGTAAAACTCATCCCAAAGGCGTCTTACATCAGTTGGTTCACAAAAAATCAATATAATAGCAAACAGCCTTCTTAAAGCACATGGACTCCGTAGTGCTGATGCTTCAATTAAGCAATCACGAATACTGTTATCACTCTCTAAAAAGCCCCACTGCTCAGCTGCTTTTTTGAATGTGGGAAAGCATGTGCCATTTACTGAAAGAAGACTTTCCCAATTGGTTGGACCTCTTATATGAGACAACAAAACACGTAGGTAGAACTTCTCTCCTTCTGTGGGAGACACTGTATAGATCCGACCTATAACTTTCTTCCTTGACCTTCTTGGGTTCCATTCCTTATCTCTCTAGTGCCAACAATAATGCTCTGGAATCTCTTTATACAGATATCTTCTAGATCGGGGATCTCTCTGATTCAGGGCAAAGAATTGTGTGAGCATTGTCTTGGAGTTATGGCCATCATGTAGTATATCATTGATTCTTTGATGATTATAAAAGCGCACTTGATGGCGATTTGGTAAGTGGATTTGCAACCTCTCAACAAAAGGATATAATTGGTAAAGTGTAAATCTAAATATTCTCCACATAGCTTCTGGAGCACAAATCCATCTTGCATCAATATATTGTTGAACCTCATCTACATGTGATCCTCTGTGAACCTCCATTGCTACTCGGTCCGGTCCTTTGTAGACATACTTGTATAAGTATTTAATACTCTTGATGCTACTACACACTTCAACATTTATGTGACAATCATACTTCAACAGCAATCAAGGATTGTAAGGAATGACCCGTCTATTATCAAGAGTCAAATTTCTATTCAGAGTGATCGGTTCGCAAGAACGTCTTCTGTACAGTGGGTATGAGTCATTACCTTGACGTGTCTCATCTATGAACTCTTTCGGATACCTTTTTTTACACTCACCATTCTTCATACAGATGGAATTTGGATTAAGTGTGCCGCAAGGTCCATGGATCATATGTTTTAGTACTGCATCATGTAATTGTGGTTCATTTTCAATTCTTGGAATTTCTGCCCTGACCACACTATCATACTCTTTTGGGTTACGTAACTTATCATTGCTTTCTAATATCAGCAACATATGCACATGCGGCAGTCCTCTTTTTTGAAATTCTGTGACATACATGTAACTTTTGACCTTCCCTAAGACCCCTTTATTGATGACATCATCCTTTAATTGCTCAAATTTGGCTCTAAAGATTCTTGTCAGCAAGTCAGGACGATCTTGTGGAGTTTCAGAAGTGCCAAGTTCAGATGATATTTCACTCCAAGAGGGATTGCATGTCATTGTAAGGAAAATATCGGGTTTACCATCACTAAGCACAATAGCCATACCGTCCTCATAACGTTGTGTCATGTCTCGGCGACTACCAATAAATGAAGATGGCAATATGGTTCTACGACCAATATTTTCTACAATAGTGACATGAATGTGTTAGTTGGTAGAAGTAATCCATGTATATAATTTTTACTAACAAATTTACATGGTATGTTGTGTACCTGTAGTAGTTTCTCCTACATGCAAAGCATCTTGCAAGCCTTAATATACCTCTGCACGAATATTGTTTTGGTGAGTTCGAATCCACCTTAATCTCCCTGATTCAATCTTGACGTAGTTGTCTACTACATATTGTTGTAACAATCGTCCCGCTTTTAATAATATAGATTGATCATTGGAACGGATCTTCAATTAATGAAACCAAAAGTCAGCAGTACATATTAAAGACTTTTTAAATATTTTCCTTCAATATTTTTTATTAATAGTATTGAATATAGATTATATATTACATTACATTTTTAGTTAAAAGATAGTACCTGAAGCATGTAACTATAATATTCTCGACATGAGATACTTCGCCCTCTATGATTTGTTGTGTCGACATCCCAACCATATGTTCCAAACGGTAGTAATAAAGGATATTGTAGGGGATCATAATAACCCTTAGTTTCTGGAATCCTTCTGACATTCCGTCATGGGTTACCACAGTTATATCCCTTCCAAGTGCCATAGAATCAACGACTCCACCAACAATAATTGCTGCGACTTGTGAAACAGATGGAAGAGTATATTGTGGTTGATTAGCAGGACACTCTTTGATAATGAGACTGCATTCATGTATATCTGGTCGCAATGCAAGTTGCCTAAGTGCATGCACAAAAGGATTACGTTGATGGAGCAGTTGTTGCAACTTATAAACTATTGTTTGATGAAGCTGGGGTTTTCCAACAACCTATTTTGCAATTCGTGTTGTGTGTCATAGATGTATAATTGCAAGTAACGTGGTATGTCACCAACATTTGGATAGAACCCTCCTATTTTGTGATATATTGCACCTTGAGCACGGAAGTTGTATATACCACGTCCAGTTGCAGCTACATTTTCATCGATATGAACACCCATTGAAGTGAATGACAACACATGATTATAGCTTCTGATATGTTTTCGAAAATGTCTACATTTTCATCGATATGAACACCCATGTTTGTTTGCATTTCTGTATTGTAAGAGCATTTGACTTACTGTTTGCATTTTCATTTATACGCCTAGTACTTGGCCCTGCTTCATTATCATGGGTTCCTTGAAACCTTCCTGATGCAAAATTATGACCTGCAATTTTAAATGGATTAAAAGTAGTAAAATTTATATGATAATATATAAGCGTCTATGAAAATATATAAGTGTCTATTAAGAGAGACATAAAAGAATTAAAGTTATTTAATTAAATAATGTAGAAAATGAGAAAAAAACACAATTATGATGTAAAAATATTTTTTATTTAATTATAAATTATTGACTAATGGAATTCTATTAATGCATGTATATTAATTTGTTACCTGTACTAATTTGTTGGTGATAATTTTCACGTCTTCTAGATAATTAATGTTGTCTCTGCTCCATGCTTAATCTTTGACTTCTATTTCTAGCATTTTGTCTCCATCTTTCTCGTTGTTGGTCTCGTGATTGTCCACTACTGTTATTTTCCATACTGCTATATTACCTAATAAAATGAGATTAAGTAAAGAATAATTCACATATTAATCAATTCATTTCATTTTACTTTAATATATAATCTATACCTATATATAAAGTTAATACCCTTTTTTTTCAACTTTTTTAGACAATAATACACGTACATATTTTTTGAAAAACACACCAATAAAGAAAGAGTGAGGGTTACCAAGTAAGAAATCACTAAGAAAACAGTACTCAATATATCATCCAAATTTAAAGAAGGATTTGAATTTTAAGTATTAATCTATACCTTTTAAAATTTTTTTCAAAATTCTTGACTTAAATGATAAGGATAATATTTAAAATTAAAATTAAGATATACAGATTTAAATTGGAATCAATTAGGATTTGAATTTGAAATATAAAAAAAAGGATGAGTGTTAAAAAATTTATCGCAAAAAAAAAAAGAATTCGGCATATCATCCAAATTTAAAGATGAATTTAATTTTGGAGTATTTGAAAATATAAATAAACAATTTTTTAGCTTTTTCCAAAAAAAAAAAGGATTGTGAGTTATTGCATACACAAATAATTATCAATTAATTTTATTTCACTTATATATCAATATATTAATTCCTTAAATAAACACACATAATTATTTAAACAATAAAGATGAAATTTATTATTTATATATTTATTAATGAAAAAATAAGAGATAAAATATTGTTTGAATAGGAATTTAAATTTAATTGGTATTGAAGTTATGCTTCCATGCTTGTGATATGAGCCTATGCTAACAAAAAGAATGGAAAAAATCTATCAAAATATACATATGCTCAAACTATATGTTCACTCAAAGGTACAAATCAATTTTATGGTTTAATAATGTCATTGATTTTACTTTAATCAAAACCATATCACCGGTAGGAATTTAAATTTAATTTGATAGGTTTAAGCAAAGCTATTTAAATTTAAGTTTAAATTTAAATTTATGTTTAAGTAGAGCCACATCACAATCAGAATCATTAAAGTTTTAAATATTTTTTGTTGCACTTCGTCTGATTTTAAAAATTTAAATGCCGAAAATCACTGTTTAATATTTTTCACTTCTTTGACCCATTACTTCATTGCTATCTTAAACTACATGACTTCACACTATCGGGTGTGAAAAGTGGTAACAACAGTGGTTATATTATCTTCAATTTCCTGGACCTCTAATACATAACTTTGAAATTGATAAGTTTTCAATCCTTAAATATACATTGACGTGGAGTATTTCTTTTCCTCCATTGAAATAATAATTATTAATGTAAATTGTTAAGCAAAGCGATATAGCGTAAGTGGGGGTTTTATACGCATGGCAAAAAACAGTGTATACTGGGGTAAATTATAGATAATATAGTAGTAAAGTTAGCTGCTAGAAATCGTAGCTTTGAGCATTTTCAAGAGCACGGTATGCAAGAACAACAACAATAGTGCAATGAAATGGTGCTGATAATGTTTATTATCCATTCTCAAATAGGAATATAGAAGCAACAACTATACCACCGAAAAATCAAATTTTATTTTTAAATAATGGTAAGTGGAGAATTGGTGCTGTTATATAGATCAAATTTCTTCCAGAATAACATAAATGAATCATTGAATTGCAACAGATGACTTCATAGAAAGTCTTTTTAAGCAATGCATCGATAATTTTACACACTAATTTTAAATTCATTTAATAATATTAAAAACTAATAACCAAGAAAGCAAGGTAGAATTAAGAAACATAAAGAACATAATAGAACCTGGAGATTAATTTGCTTCTATATTTCAGATTTATGGTCGTTCTTTCCCTTCTATATTTCAATGCAATCCACTGTACTATTTTTTATTTTTCACTATACCTCCTCCTATATATATATATACACGTATATATATATATATATTCTTAAAAAGTGCTTTGAATTTTTTTTTATGTAGGATAATCACATTATCGTTTACTTGATTATCGTTATCTAATTCACTCCAATCTGATAAAACTTATCTGATAACATCCGTATATAAATATATAAATTGAATTGGAGAGTGATTAATTCAAATTCAAATATTAATTAAAATAGATAAACAATATTAGGTAATCACAATTTATTTATAAAAAATTACAAACGGTTACCTAATAGCAAGCAAAGTCAATTTAATCTTTGATTTCAAACCGTTCTATTTTCCTGGATTTATCCCCATGCTGGCTCCTATGTATATCTTCTTAAAAAGATCATTGATTTTGATTGTTTAGGATAATTCCGTAGTTAACTGATGCACTCCAATCTGATTAAGTATCTGATAACATCTAAAAACCAAAGAAAATAAAAATTAAGTCAGCCACAATGAAGTTAGCAACATCGTAGAATTAGGGAACATTCATAACTGTTCAAAACTGAATTTTTCAGTCAACCACTTGTAGAATTCAAAAATTTTCGAATCCAAAAATACCTGAAAGTGATAAAAATTGAAAGTTCCATTCATACCAGTTCAAGATATAATCATTTTAGAATCAGGAAGTTTCTAAAAACTTATCAAATTTTTTATCCCGATAATTTCAATTAAATGCACCAAAAAAAATGAGAATGTATTTGTAAAATAAAATTGAGTAACATAAGTCAATTAGATGAAATAGATACAATGCGATTTAAATTTTACTGAAGTTGATTTGCCACCTTGCTATAAACCGTAAAAGTAAACATCTTTCATCAGCCCTTTGCTATTATATAAAATAATTATTGGATATACCAAATTATATTCTACTTGGAAAATTAGAGTTTATATTCTACTTGGAAAATTAGAGATTATATTCTAAATTAAATAAATAGTAAACAAACAAAATTGACGTTAAAAACTTTCTTTAATGTTGATGATTTAGGACATGTATGGTGGTTCATTAATTGTACCTTCTCGCCCATGGCATCTTGAATAAGAACAGTATCACCTGACATCCTTCCAATAACCTCTCCAGTATTAGTTTCCTTATAAAAAAAGGTCACATCTTGTCTCAAAATTGTTTGAATGTATAAGCCTCTAATTCTTGCAGCCTGTCTCTCCCCAGTGATCATCCAGCAAGTCAACTCTGATATAAAGCAAACATGGTTTCTTTTTGGTTCATAATGTGCCAAACTAATTAGTTAGATTGTAAGAACTAACTGAGAATGTAATGTACTTACGCAATAGTGATGTAACAAAAGTACCCGCAGCCAAGTATACAAATTTCAGAGACACCTGAAAACAATAAGTCCTTATGTTAAGTCTAGGAGAATTTTGAGTTCTAATAGTTAATGTCACTGTACTAAACAGGTTCCATGAAGGGCATTGTGAAGAGGGAGTTACATAGTCAGTGATCCATAATTTTTGAAACAGGATAGCTATGATTTGTTAGTGCAGATTTAGTAATGTGAAATTTATAATCACATGGAACGGTGAACCAAGATGTCAGGATCAAAGATATCAGGAGGACTAAATAAGGCAAGCAAATGAAAATTAATGAACAATAGAAATCTTCATTAAGCAAAAGCTAAAAATAATAAAAAAGTTGTAAAACATGTGACTTATATTCCCATGAAAATTATAAGGGCACATATGCCATAATAGAAGAAGTAATAAGTTTTCAGTAGAAAAATGCATCATGCATTGAGAGGAAGTAATACAACTGAATTTCCAGATCATAGTACAATTGCAACAGGACATGAGATGTCAACTTTATTTCTCAATCCAAGATACCACACAACAAAATCAATCTAGTGAATCAGTCCTGCATAATATGTATTTTAAATTAGAATTTCTAGAGCTCTTGTTTGCAAAAGCTAATCATTAATAATGCTTCTTTCTCTATATCGTCTGAACAAAAATAACCGTGTGTAAGCTGATTTTTGTGTATTCGCATTCCAAAATATCTTGTATATTCTATTACTGCAGTAATCATTAAAGAATGGGTTGATCCCTCATTGAAAAGAAACACATATTTTCAGTTTAAATAAAAAGTAGGTAAATGGCATGTAATTGAAATTCCTTATAAAGAAGAGATAAACTTAGATGTAGCTTAATTTACCTAATAATAAGAATTGAAGAAGTGATAAGCTTAGATCTAACTCATTTTCGTGTACTCTGATCCTGCAATTGCATCAAAAGAAAGCAAGAGCTATTGAGAAATCCAATTGGAAATTGAAAATGAGGAGCGGGAGTGAAGGAGTAATGCAGAAAGGGAAAAATAAATGAGGGAGATTGGTGAGTGTTTGAAAGCTAGGGGCCGCACCACCACTGTCCAGATCCTCATGCGAACCAGAAATTTTTAAAAAATTTTAAAATCTAATTGATCAATACCAATGGCAAACTTTGAGTTATTAAAACGGGGAAAGTTAAAAGAGGCAAATTATGAGAAATAATAAAAATACCACTGATGGTTATCAACAAAGAGCATTGACCTGAATACTGAATCAATCCTTTTCTCTTTTTATGAGCTTGCACCCAGCCAGAGGACCAGAAACTATAAAAAAACTTCAGCAAGAAGTTTGTCAGTGACATTTAGATCAATATTTCCTACTCAACTGAAAGCACACATCTTCAGATTAATTAAGTGTTAAAGTGTAAAATTACACACATAATTAACACCTTAAAATAAATAGGGATAGAAGGGATAATTATTGGTAGATAAAGAATATAAGCACATCATCATAGTGATAAGAACATAAGGCTAGTATAACTTCAAAATAGCAAAGTTTCCAAACCAAGAATAGCCTTAATTAGTTCTGAAAGACTAAAAGCATTTTCTTCATCCAACGCATGCATAATCTGTCTATAAGACCATGTATAAAAATGCAAAACCCTATTTGATGT
Source organism: Sesbania bispinosa (assembly GCA_026901365.1). Taxonomy (NCBI): domain Eukaryota; kingdom Viridiplantae; phylum Streptophyta; class Magnoliopsida; order Fabales; family Fabaceae; genus Sesbania; species Sesbania bispinosa. The sequence goes on from QLOH01000091.1 coordinate 145,619, forward strand.
TGACATGCAGGAGCAACGCAAGAAACATGTCAAGCTCTATATGAAATCAAAGATGAGCACTTCTGAAACAGGGTTATGAAAATGTTAAAACTTAAGCAGTTACGTGAAGGATGGGAAGAGATAATAAAATAAAATTAAAAATAGAAACTGCAAAATATCATGACACAGGCAATCCCCTTAACCATCTAATTGATCCCCTTCATGAAATCCTTGGCCTGCCATGTGGACAGGGGGTTACACTACACAGATGCCCATGCAGATTTTCCAATCCTCTCTTGCTACTTCTGATGTGATCCACCCCAATCACCCATTACTAACCTATTATTATTTAATAATAGCAATTAGTTTGATCATTTGAAATGTTAAAACTCAATGGCATAAAAAAACATGCACTCCTCTGAACCAAACATGAAACAGATACAATAAGTAGAGGGGTTAACTGATTTTATAGACTTTAATTATCCATGATTCCAATTGTCAATCATTGTCACAGTTGCCTCCCTCAAGATGAAAAGTTAGTATCAGAACTCAATGAGATTTTGCCAGAAAAATAAATATATATTTGAGATTTTGCTGGAAGTTTGATGCTCAACAAATATCCGCAATCAAATTGCAGTACTTAATTTCAGCAAATAGAGTATACAGCTTTCCAACTCAAGGATCAAATATTGTCACTCTAATGACATGGAAATTTCATCTATAACAAACTTAAGAGAAATATATGGTTGCATAAAAGAATAGAAAAACACACCCATCTCCATCAAACCTGCAAAAACGGAGAGAGAAAGCATGGTATAAGCATACAACATTAAAACTCCACGCTAGGAACACATTTTTTAACTCAGATACACTAAAAAATTCATGTCAATACCAAACCTTCCCATAAAAAGAAAACATGGAAGAAAGAAAATCAATATACTAATAAGGTGTATGGATCACCTAGATATGCATTTTCCAGCACGATTTGTGCAATATCTCCTTTGGTGGCTTGGCCTAGCTTAGTCCAATGGATGAACATGCAGTAAAACCTTGAAATTGCGAGCTGGATGCACTCTCAAGGTCGTTCTAGCAAATTATGCATCCACCTCATCAAGATGTATATTGGAAAATCTTCCTACTACAGATATTTCTTTTGAAATGCTATTTATGTACACAAATATCTCAGGCAAACAATGTAGCCTTCAATTATGAGAGGCTACTTCAAATTGCAGAATCACCATTTAGATTAAAGGGAAGGAGAATATCAAGTCCAATTTTCCATAATCGCTTTCACCACTTCCATAGTCTAACATAACTCACGTCCATCAAGAACTTACTCCGTCAAGCATTTGACTAAGAAAAGCTGATTCAACTGTATGCACAATTATTCAGCACTCTTTTGAAGCCTATGGTAAATAAGAAAGTAGCAGTAATTAGAATTGGCACCCTTGAGTGCCAAAACAGTCATTTATAGTGCAATAGCATTATTTGTAAGAGGCTTCTCTGATTCAAAAGTTAGCATGAATTACAATTGTAATTGCAACACATAGATACAGTAACCATAGTAAGTTTCCTAAAGCTTATCCTCATCAAATTTATCAACCAATTATTGAGAAAACATCAAAATATGCAAAAGGGTTAGAAGGGGAGAACAAACCTTAGGAGTTATAGTTCTTTGTTTATGCTAGACATGGGAAAACAAACTTCTCCATAAAATTTTCCTTCATCTATATAACTCCATTGCGTCCATTGGCTCTATCCCACAACCTTTCACCGCTCTCTTTCCCATTACTCTCTCCGGTGGTGGCTCACAGTGGTTAATAGTCACCTCATTGTCATGCCACACAAAACCAGAAAACCTTGATATATTACTCTCGATCTGAACTTCCTGCAAATGAGTAAAAAACATGGAAGCATAATAACATGAGTGTGACCTGTCAATTCCATAATCCCGAACATCCCATGTAAGTTGAAGTGTTTAACTTTTCAAAAGTCTAGGCATGCACTATCTTATATCCTGAACTATTGGGGCAGAATAATTCAAAAAATAAAAAAATAAAAAATTGAGAGAGAGACAATAGAGATGGATTGAAACAATTGTAACAAAAAGACACAGACAGTTAATGGAGAGTTAGACAATAGAGGTGGTTTGAATAAATTGTAACAATAAGACACAGACAATTAATGAAGTAGCACGTACCTTCCCTCTCCTTCCAAATAGGATTTGTATGGGAGCAATTTGAGAGTATAATGAGTCTTTCTTCTAGATAACTTAAATGCCACTACAGCAGAAAAGGCAACAATCATGAAGTTATTAGCAATGTGAAATTTATAATCACACGGAATGGTGAACCGAGATGTCAGGATCAAAGATATGAGGAGGACTAAATAAGGCAAGCAAATGAAAATTAATGAACAATAGAAATCTTCATTAAGCAAAAGCTAAAAATAATAAAAAAAAGTTGAGTTGTAACAACATGTGACTTGTATTCCCATGAAAATTATAAGGGCGCATATGACATAATAGAATAAGTAATAAGATTTCAGTAGAAAAATGCACCAAGCATTGAGAGGAAGTAATACAACTGAATTTCCAAATCATAGTACAATTGCAACAGGACATGGGATGTCAACTTTATTTCTCAATCCAAGATACCACACAACAAAATCAATCTAGCGAATCTGTCCTGCATAATATGTATGTTAAATTAAAATTTCAAGAACTCTTTGTAACTGAGCAGTGGGGGTTTTAGTAACTGTTTCGTCATATAGGATTCTAACAGTGATATTCCACCTCCTACATTAAGAAAGGATTTTCCATTGCATAGATAGTCAATCACATAGATAGTAGGCAACTAAAAATTCAAAAATTCATGCTCCACACACATTAGAAATAAGAGAGAAGAACAACACTTAATGAAGCAAACTACAACTGAATCGACCATCTGAGAGACACAACTTCTCCGCTTTTGTGACTGTATCTAGAAGAAGAGGGCTAAAGCTTCGAGATGGCCCAAAAATAAGATGGTAGCTATTTGAACCATCCACAATTTCATACACCAAACCATCGCCAAGCTGATTCCAGTGAAAGAGAAAATATTACTATTAGCAATACATATTAATAATAACCTGCTTGTACTTATTTGATTCCATTTCAAATTAATTAAAGTAATTTCAGTACATAAATTTTAGGATCATCCTCCAATTCAGATCCTAGTAACAACCACACTGCTATGGAATTAGTAATAATTATTCATCCAATTATCAAGATTCACGTGTCGTATCCATTTCTAGGTACTATGTAGAATAAGAGGAGCACCAAAGTGAAACTATAAATAAACACATATATGTAAAACCAAATATTCATCAAAATCATTTGATTTCTGACTGGCGAGGTTCTTTATTCTGTCAATGAAATGAAAGCCTTTGACTGTGAGAACACAATGATACCCAAATGGAGTTATTTTGTTATCTATACTATAGTAAAATCCCAATCCTAAAGAACTGAAATTTATCTTCAAGTTAAATGAGAATCATACAATTCAGAATATGTCAATATCAACTCAAATGTCCTCAAACATTAAAAGAGATAATTCGATTGAAATTAAAACAAATCATGGTTTCATCAATCAATGAATGAGGATAGATATTAATTTTAGAAGAAAATATAACTTACAAACAGTGTGTGAGCACCGCGTCATTGTCCTCGAGCCACCGACGTTGCATAGACAGCCAGGGACAGGCACAGACGGCCATCGACAGCCACCGCGTGCCAAGCAAGGCTCGTCAATATCTATTCGCATTGATATAATAAATAAATATCTATTATCTGCTAAATTGATAAATATCTATACCCACTTTGCATATCTGTAAATTTCTCTTTCTTTCTTCATCAATCAATATCTATTCTGTGCTATTTCTCAACTTAAGGTGATCTACACAGCATTATAATCAAGGAAATTGTTCAAATATCTGGTTTTGCCAAGTTTTGTTGGAGAAAAGATTTTCTGGATTGTAACATTATAGATTACCAAAAGAATAGATATAGGTATAGTTTATTTCAATTCCATATTTTTCTTTGTTAACCCTTAACTATTTCGATTGTTAAGTATTCTTTCATGTAAGACACAGTCATGATGCATCATTGAAGCAAAGAGAGAAATGAATTCAACAAAATAGTATGATAAAGAAGATCACCTCTTCTCTGAGAATACATAAGAGGACCTCTCATTCTCTGCCCCAAGAACAAATCCACTCTTTGTCATCATCATACACCCTGAAGCACAACCACAAAAGGCAAATTACTCAACTTAAATTATCAAGAAAAAATAAAATGAAAAAAATCTCTAATTTCCCTTTTAAGGGGAAAGTGTGGTTAAATTAAGCAGTAGAGGAGTGTGTGAACTGTGAAGAAGAAGCAGATATGCAGAGAAAATCAAAATTAAACCACGAACGAAAAGCTATGCCTTTTGTGGGTATGCTCTACCTCCATATATCACATAAACAAAAGAGGGCAGTAATGCAAAACTCAATGTATGCATCACAGTAGAACTATAAATCATTCCAATTATGCTCTTGGCTCATAGAAAGAGTTTCATTTGTGCAGCACCAATTCAAACATTGTGGCAATAACATCATAGATTAGAGATGACTAAGATGAAAGCAACGAAAATTAGGAACATTGTTACTTAGAGAAGCAATACGTGTGATTGAGGTTTTGGTGTTCTACACAAAGATTCAGTGCAATACCTTTCCAAAATGCGGATAGACAGGTGGGTCGGAGAAGAGAATGGTGTCTTGGATTTGTCCCTCTCGGGTCCGAACCCGGATCAACCTTGCATAGCCTCCATTTTTTAACTTTCTGAATCGGTTGAAGATCTCAGGATTCTTCTTATTCAGGTCTAAATATCTTCCCTCCGCTTCTCATCCTCTTGGTCGCGGCCCTCTTAGGGTTTTGCGTCTCAGAATGGGAGAAAGGGAAGATGAATAAGGGAGGTTGATGACAGATTGAAAGGAGAGAGACATTGGGTAATGGGATACCTTTCCAGAAGGCGGAGACGTCGGAGATCGGAGAAGGGGAAAGAGTCTTGGATTCGTTCATCTCCGGTTCGAAAACGGATCAACCTTGCAGAGTCTCCATTTTTGCACTTTCTGAATACGGATCTTCCCTTTGCCGCGCCGCCGCTGCTCTGCATACCGCCCCTGACTCCTTTTCGTTGCCCATCCAAACGCCATGGCCTCTGTCTTGTGCAGTAACCATTAGAGAAGAAAATGTCGTGAGGAAAAGAGGAAATGTGTTTTGGCCGCGCGGAGGAGGGAAGAGTTACGGGGTGTGGCCGCGCGGAGGAGGGAGGTTGATAAGAGATTGAAAGGGGAGAGAGAATGAGTGGAGCATGTGCTAAAGACAGAGGTAGAACGTAAACCGTTTTTGGGTAGTGGGTACATAGAAAAGCAGTTTTTTTTTTCTATACTGCCTGTTTTTTCAGGTGTCTTTTCTGAAATATCCTTATTATTTTATTGTGTGTGTTTTTTGTTTTTAAGTTAGGGGTAGTATTGTCCTAAAAATGTAGAAACGAAAAAATTGCTACTCTCTTTATCTATAGGTATAGATTCACCACGCCAATACACTATTAGTTTCACTCTTTATTTCATCACTCCTTTCAATTTTCAAATTTTTTTACCTATTATTATCTATATAATAAGTAATTTAAAGAATTATGACTTGCTTAAAAAGAAAAAGGATTGTACACTGACAGTGTAAAATATTTTACACTGACGGTTAATCACAACCCTTGATTTATGGTGAGTTTGTTGACTTTACTAATTAATATTTTAAAAGTCATATAAATGAACGATCATGATTAAATATCAGTGTAAAACTCTTTTACACTGTCAGTGCATACCAATTAAACTCTTTCACTATTTATTTTAATTTTTAATTAAATATTTTATCACTAAAAGGTTTAATAAGAATTTAATTATTATTTTTAAAATCTAAAATTATAATTACATAATATAATTACATTAATTAAAATTTAATGTCAAATTATAATTACATTATGTAATTATAATTATAATTATATCAATTTCACTAAAATTATAATTATATAAGAATTTAATTATAATTAATTAAATTATAATTACATTACGTAATTATATTATGTAATTACATAATAATTAAATTCTTATTAAACCTTTTCGTGAAATAGTGAAAATAATTTCATAATATAGTGAAAATAAAATAATAATTTAATTAATTCATAATTCTTTAAATTACTTATTATATAGGTAATAATAGGTAAAAGAATATTGAAAGGTTCTTGTCACTAAAATTGAAAATAGGTAATAATAGGTAAAAAGAAATTAAGGCTAATAAGGGAAATGTATTAAAATATAAGAAATAGTGACGGAAGAAAATTAAATAAGCTACAAGCTAGAAATTAGGTGAAGTATAACTTGTAACTTATAAGCTAGAAACTCCTAATATAAGCTACTCTTAGATACCTTATCAAACACTTTTGTGTTGGTGAAACTAGCTTATAAACTAGTTAAATAAGTTAATAGTTAGTTTATTGACCTTGTCAAACACACTCTAAGCGTAGTGAATAATCACATACTAATTTAAAACTACTTAATTGAAGTGAATTAAATACTAACGTGTTTATGAAAGGAAAACTAAATACATTGGAGCATAAATCAAGGGCCTAAACCCCAGAAAATAATTCCCAAACCAAAATAATCTTATTCATGATCCAATTTCAAATAAATAAAAATATTTTTTTTTCATGGAAGGGTGTCTAGCATTCAAAACAAAAATAAATTATTTTTAAAGGGTATGAAATTTTTTTGCGGTACAAAAGGTATGAAAATTGAAAGGAGTGATGAAATAAAGAGTGAAACTAATAATGTATTGACGTGGTGAATATTAGATTGGAGCAGTTTGAGGGATTCCTCATATTAGCTTCAATTGTTTCTTGTCATAAAATGGGTGATGTGGCAGCATGTGGATGGTTAGATGAATTGTAAGGTGGAAATTCACTAAACTGCACACAACTACATCAAATCTCAACAGCATATAATCTGAATCCTTGCTAAGAGGGGAAGAGTGACACATAGGAATTTTTATGAGGTGGCAAAATTTGGTTGAGGTGGCTAATGTGTGTCTGAAGTGTCGGTTTGAGGTTGCGCGACTCAAAACTAAAATATTATAATAGATTGTATATATCTACTCAAACCTTTATCATCCCAATTATTAAACTTAACCCAGGTAATTTACTTCTTTAGTCTCTTATTGTTCTAACTTCTTCTTCCTGGACAGAATTGAATTGATATGGAATTGGATCTTTACAATTTTGTAGAATGTCTAAGCGACAATTTTTATGATTTTGCATACTCTTTGCCTTTCTTATAAATTTGAAATACTATATATGTCTAATTGTCTATTCAGGTGCATGTGTTGGTCCAATTTATACGCTACAACAATTACCGTGAATTTATATGGATGTAAACCTAATCAAGGGTCAAGGTTCAGTGCAAGGGTCAAAAGGCATTAACCAATACATTTATTTCCTCCAGTGGTATGTTGAAATATGATTTTCAGGGATTGGACCTTGACCTATGTGGAAGGAAGGATGACCCATACAAATTAGGGATTTGCTAGATCAAACTAGACTCTATTGGGGGACCACAGTTTTTTCCCTGATAGGAAGCTATCAAGCTTGGAAAATTGGTCGCTTAATTATGATTGTGATCATTTGGTACATATTCTGAGAAAACCCCAATGGAGAGCATCACAAGATAAATGATATGCTTGGTTCTTTCTTAATGCAAATTTATTATAAATAAATCAGAAAGTGACAAAAAGTGGGTCATGAATATCAGCAAAAGCATCATATTAATTAACTCAGCTTAGCATAGACAACAACTTAGTTGACAGTTATAAAATGCATCACTTGTATGTCCACAATAGAAAGGGACATAAAACAAAGGACAACACTTTGAAGTTTGATATATTTAATTTTGGTTGACCTTTGAAGATTGCTTTGGAGGATGACAACAAAGCTCCTCATATATAATACTAATTCAAATTCCCTTCATTTCAGTATCAAAAGAGCTCAACACCAAAGCTCTTTTCCAAGCTTTCTTATCATTGTATTCTACAAAACTTTGCCATTCCTTCTGTCATTTTCATTACCTTTGGTAGCCAAGGATTTCTGGTCAAACCAGATGGACATTTCTTTTTCAGATGTGTTCTTCTACACAAGTGCACCCACTAGTGCAAGAAGCTGCAGCCATGAGATGTGCCTCTATAGTGCACCAACTAGTCCAAACAGATTCAAACCAAGTGCACTATCTGGTTTCCAGACAGAGCCCCCAACACCAAGCATATATGAGGATGCAAGGTCCAATCTAGATGACTTTGAGTTTGAAACCAGTAAACGTTTCAATCTTAGTGGTTTCACAAACCAAATGGATGAAAAGCCATTTCTTCACATGCAAGAGCACATACAAGTTCCTTCTATGGCATTTGCTGATGAGCTATTTTGTGATGGTAAAGTCATCCCACTGATAAAACCCCTCAAACTTCCTCCTAGGCTTCTTGATAATGAAAATGGAAACAAAATGAGCACCCAAAGCTCAACTGTATCATCACCAAGGTCCCCAGGATCTGTGTTTAGGCTCCCATTTTCAAGTCATAGTTTGTGGAATGATGATTTTGATCCATTCATAGCAGCTCTGGAGAAGGTCAAAGCAGAAAAAACAAGAAAGCCAAAGGGAAAACATGGCCTTCAGAGAGAACCAATGAAGAAAGCACCAAGAAGCCCAAATCTGCTATCTGAACCAAAAGGGTTGTTGTTTCCAAAACAGGTAAGAGTGGGTAATGATGAGCCCTTTCATCCCAAGGGAACCTTATGTACCTAGCTTGCTATGGCGAGAAAAATAGATGAGCTTGAAAGAGGTGGTTTTTGCAAAAGGAAAAGGAAGAGAGAACAGATAATGAAGCTTCTCTTCAAGAATGCACACATGGATAAGGCCAGTGCCAAGCACAAGTTAGAGGCATTGATGAGCCATCCTTCATGAGGAAATTTGGGCTGAAACCTGGGGCACTATCATCCCATTGGGACAAAGATGAAAGAACTGGTGACATGACCAAAATGACCTTGGCATGTTACAAGCCAGGGCTTTTTCTCTGCTTGGGTTCTGGGGGAAAGTACGTGAAGTGAATGAACCACCATGTCATGATAGAGTAAGTTAACTAAATGATGCAGATTTCAGTTAGTTAGATTCATTTAGAGTATATCACTGTATATTTTCATTATAAATATTTTAGTTATTTACCCTTTGTGATTGTAAGCTTATGTACCGATCTGTTCAGAAATTGGTTTGTTGGAGTATGTACCTTTCTTTTGAAATATGCATTGGGAAGTCAATTTCCCTAATGACCTTCTCTCCTGGACCTAAGGAGAATTCTTAGATGTAGATTCAAATGAATGGAAAACAAATCAAAGTGTGATTATATCCAGATGAGAGATTATTAGGCATTCTCATTTCTCATGGTAAAAATATATAACTTCCATTTGATGTAAGCCATATCAATTTTGCAGGCCATTGTTGTCTGCTAAAAACTTTTTTTTTTAAAACAATAGCCCTCAAAGCTAATATGGCTAGCATTGAATGACGCAGAAAATGGTTAATGTTAAAATGGCACTGAGGATATACACTTGAATCATAAATAGTAGCAAAAAGAAAATTCAGTGGCCAAAGAGAGTAAGCATCCTTATTGCTAATGAACAGTTTGGACATAAATAATGCCTGAACTACATCTTCATTCATTGGGATGGAAGCTGTATTCCTATGTGAGCTTAAAGCTACTAATCTGAGAAGATTAGCCAGATTCTATATATAGTGGAATGAATATTCTACATCATTTGTGCATAAACGAGGAGTAATTTACATTGATGGAAACCACATGAATATGCATAAATTTTGCATGAAAAAATGTGATAATTAAAGGGAAAATAAGAAAATCAGATTATCCTAAATATCTGAAGACCCACTTCAAGTTGTATATTTCCTTGTATAATGCAGAATCTGTTAATGCTTCAGTTGATCAAACGAAGCTTCTATTTGCAATCATGCCAAGTGGAAATTTGATCAAATCCAGTGAGTACTAATCCAAGACTTCAGATGGCCAAAGGCGTTTCCAAATGGAAATCTCAGCCTCACTCTTAATCTTTCTTATGCCCCCATAAAAGCCATCAGCCTCATTTCCCTCCTCCCTATGGTCTTTCCTACTGATAGTGGTCTGTCTCCATCTTGAGCCAGGAGTGTAATGATTGAACTCTAGAACTACTGTGTCTGCAAACAACACATTTAGCATCAAATAAACAATGTTTGAATCATAAGAAACCGCTTTCATCTAAGTATGATATATTGACAACATGTGAAAGACATATAAAGAACTAATTTTATCTAAAGAGCATGGGTTTGTTAAATTTCATTCCTCAAAAAGTTCATAGTAAGCAAAATTGCAACCCTAAACGCAAGACAACTTTTTTTGTTAGGTCTGAGACCCCTGCTATCCAGAAGTCACATTGAACCTATACAATCTAAGTTGAGCTAGATGAATCCATTTAAGGGGCCAAAGCTCTAACAACTATTTTTTCTATTCACATTTCACAAGACTAATCCTTGCCACATGGACCAATAGACATAAGTAGCCAAAACAACCCAAAGAACATTGGCACACAAGACAACCAACTCAATACTCTATGAACACTTGATTTTGTTTACTGAGGCACAATTTTAAGATCAGTGTGTCCCCCCTGCGGCAGTAGTTTCAAAACTATTTTTGAATATTATTCCTACTTCTGTGGTCATTGTTATTGTGGTGAAGGGAATGTGAACCAAAATGTCACAACGGGTACCATAGAAGGAGGTCATGGATCATTCTGGCCTTAATTAAGAAGATCAGAAAAATGAGAAGTGTTTGGAAGCTCAAAATAACTATGTTAGTCCCACATAGCATAAATATTCCTTCTAGAATTGAAACTGAGACTATAAAAGAAATTGAGTTCTTTAGCAAACTTGGCCATAAATGTATCCACTGAGACACAATTTATCAATGTGTTGGTGGAAATGATGACATACTGACCATGAAATGTCTTGGGGACCACCCAAATAGCATAGAAAGTGGTCCACATTTAGATATGTTAGAATCCGGAAAAGACCTAGCCAAACTTGTGGTCTGGTCTGTCAAAGTAAACTATACATACAGGTCAATTTTTTCACTTTATAACCTCCACAATTGACAATACAATTAATAGTAATAATGGTTGATTACAAAACATCAAATTTAAAATATTAAATCAACAAAATAGACAACTTTAAGCTTAACTCAATTTCTCTCATCAAAATTTCTAGGCATTATCTTTACTTAGCCACCAGTTTTGTATCTTTATACACTATATTAAGTTGTATTTAATAAAAGAGAATTCAACTTAATCCACAACCATTTCTTCAGCAAACCATGAAGTCACTAGATAACCAACCGTACAGGGGCCAGAATATAATTCTATTCTACTAGAAGAGAGGAAAGAACATGGATTAAATGAATGATAAAACCCATTACCAAGAAAAAGTAATGATTGACAACAACAATCATCCAAAAGGAAATTGAAATTAACTTACCACTACTATGACAGCAGCAATAATTTTCATTCCCATTGCAAGACTCCAAGTGGCCTACAACACCATACCACCAACCTGCCATAAAGGTGCATCTCGTCATGCAGCAATTCATTTAGGTTAATGCAATTCCAATCATTTACTATTAATATGAAGTCTACAAAGGCTCTTTTACTAATCAAGGTATAATAGATTAAGTGTAGAAGAAAATCAGTATTATACAAAAATGGATTTTCAACTATCAAATTAATGGAAAAGGATAAATATGATTGGAAGGGTAATCTTTTTTTTTTTTTTAATTTAGGACTAAAAGTGGATCCAACTGCCCCTTTTATTGGCTCTCTTAAGGAGATATAGATATGGTCCTGCAGCATGTAGTCATTCTCTTTTAAGTTTGTTAATAATTAATGGCTCTTTTCCAGATACCCAACCTTTTATCAGCCAAAGTAATTAGTAGAAAAGAAACATAGAATTAGAACAAGATGTTGGAGAAAGGAACAAACCATAAGGGAATTCTTTGTTTCTCCTCCATTGAATCTCTATGTGATCACCTGGATGCAAATCATTCAAACAATCAGAGATATGAAGATCATGCGGAGGGGTATCAACAGGAGGTGCTCTTATCCTTTCCCATGGGATGCCACTCTCTCTAGCATCTGCCCTTCTTCCATGAGGAGGATATCTGTAACAGGAAACTAATTAATAATAAGGCCATCCAATCTAAATTTCACTTTATTTCCTTAAAAAGCTCTTCAAAATTGTTAGTCAAATCTACAATGAATGTGAATGAATATGCAGAAAGACTCTCAATGAATTGACACAGTTATGTATATGATCACCTAGAATTATGTTCAATTACCTGGCTTGGAAGGTATCAGTTCGTGAATCATAGCTAAGCTCAGCGTCATAGCAAGATAACATGAATCCAACATGACCATTCTACACCACCAACAGCAAAAATGAAACTTGTGAGAAAACACAGTCCATTGAATTTCATTCAAATTGAAGCAACTAGTTTTATCTTTGCAGGTAGCATGGTAGGTAGCTATAAATTTTCAATGAAAAAAAAAAAGAACAAAAGGGTTCATAGATACCTCACGGTTATAGACCTGAGCAGGGAACCAGAAGTTGCCAGTCTCAAGAGCAAGATACCAGTTCATGACTGAATCAACAGCCAGAAAATTCCTCTGCTTGCTGCTATTATTTGCATTCATCCATTGTAAAGGCCATTGAAGAGAGAAAAATCTCAACAAGCCTCTTTGCTTGCCATGTTTATGACCCCCAACATTCCTTTTTGAAACAATATGCCATTTCCACTCCCTATAAGCAGCTGGACCAATAACTCTACCCCATTTCTGCTTCATGTGCCTCTCCCAAAGGTGATCACTCACACACCTCTCCCTCAAGGAACGGCAAACACCAGCCATCTGACACAGTCCAGAGGGAGGTAACTTTTCAAGAATGCATTCCAAGGCAAGCTCAGGCAAGTCCAACACTGACAAGCCCTGTCTGTCTTCAACATTCTCTACTCTTGAAGTCAGACTCTTCCTCACCATAGACATTCTTTCAGGAATTTGACAAAGAAAACCAAGCCAAAGGCGATTCCTAAACAACTTGGAGATTGTTTTCACAGAAAACTCTTGACAAAACAAAAGGGAAAGCAACCTCATCTCAGTTGCCCATGATGGGAGTGGTTTGAGAAGGAGAGACTTTAAAAACAGGAAGAAGGAGATGCAAGTGATGAAGTAAAGTAGCATTAGAATATGGGAAATCTTTTACGGGTCAAATTTGAATTTGGCATATGGGATAAGAGAGCCTAGACTAGAGTCAATGGAGAAACCAATTGTGGAATTATAAGTTGAAAAAAAAAATTGAAACCTCACTATTTAACCCAAACTGAAGCAAAATTGGAATCTTTAAACAACTTTTAAGGATGGGGTTTTTATTGGCTCAAAGAAAGCCCACCAAAAACCCAATGGTGGGCCTCCTCATACCAAAGTTTGAACAGAATAAATAAGGTAGACAAGCACACCGACGAACTGGGGTGGAAATTGCCTTGACTTGAATGCTTGAATTGAACCACTGTTTATGTTATTATGTGTAACAAAGAAAAAAGATAAAACCTTTGAAATAGTTTTCTCCTTCTTATTGGCTTCCCACAACAAAAAGGAGCAAAACCGTACAGACAAGGTAAACAGCTGTCATTCAATGAAAGATTGAATCCATAGTAATGGGTCCTATGAGGGAGTTGAACACTGGAAGCTCATGGAGGTGGGGCACCAAGATCTGATATCAGGTTTTGTGACACCTGGAAAATGAGATTGGCAAGACAAGAAGGAAAAAGAAAAGAAAAAAGATGAAGATAATTCTAGATGCAAAGACCCATATCTCAAGAATCTCTATATCTCTTGTGTGAATGAACAATAATTATTAAATCTTGTTATATGAATAATTTGTGAATAGAACAGATCTGTGGTAGTTGCAATTGAAGCATAGATAGGTCCACACCCCCAAGATCAGCTAAAGCAATGGAAAGAAGCCCCAAAGAAGAACAATCCTTGGGATGGTGCACATAAATAAATGTAGATTTAAAAGGGATTGATGATGGTGTTGGAGGGTGGTGACTGGTGGGTAGGTCCTCTCCACCACCGCCTCACCCCAACAAATTCTTCACCTCACCTCAATTATGCCCTCTATTCAAAGAATTTCAAGCCTGGTACCAAATTCGTTAATGGACGGACCCGTATTCCCTGCGGTCAATTTTCCCTACATTCACGTAGTCAGTGAATCCAGACCGTTCGATGGAGATTGGATGATCCAGAGGCCGAGATGGTTATTACACCATCTCGATCTCTGAACCGTCAAATCTTCATCGGACGGTCTGGATTCACTGAATGTAGTGAAGTCGACGGCATACAATCCAAATTCGTTAATGGACAATGAAGGAAAGAGAAAAGAAAAATAAAAGAGAGTTATTTATGCAAAAAAAAACAATGGGCGGCTAAGGTTAGAATAAGATTTGTGTGGATGTCAAACACATTTCTACTTCTCAGATTCTGCGATCTTATTAATTATCCAAATTTATATTATATATATACACAAATAAACAATGTTAATATTAATGTTAATCAATTAAAATTATATTTTCTTCTCTCTAAAGCAAGCCTCCCCTCCAGCAAGTTGGAGGAAAAAGTGCCGTGTTTGGATAACGTATGAAACTGAAAGAGTCGTTAACATCAAATTCGGTAGCCGCCAATGGTTCCTTCGCTGCAGCTTCTGTAACATTTTTTTTGGGCTAATGTAATGTCCTAGATATTCGGATGTTACATTCATAGATTAGATACTTCCTTTTCCTTTGGATGAAAAAAAAAAATCAATGTTATTAAACTTGTAGCAAATCAATTACAACCAGCTCAACTAAAAATCGAATCACCTACTAAAAATAGCATTGATCCGAATTTATATTTTAATCTAATGTAAACCAATTATATTAAGAATTGATAAAAAATTAACCAATTTGATTAAAATGCCTCTGGCTAGATTAGTGTTATTAAATTAAACCGACCGTCCAATTCAACCGATTTAATTGAGAATCGGACGTATGGCCAGTTTAGTCAAGGATTTACCAAATTATTGTGGCTCAGTTGGCAACGTAAGTTGAGATGGTGGGAAGAACTCCTGGGTTGGATCCCTACTAAACACACTATTCGGGAGGGATGAGGAGCCTGACTAAGCCCCGAACAGAATTTTCCGTGGTAAAAGGATACATGTGGTTAACAAAAAGAAAATTGTCAAGAATTTAAACCATTCAAACGGACTAAGTCGACCAAGAACCAATTAAATTGATCCAGGTCATTATTATGACACATAAAGCCAAACCACTCTACCTAACACATCTCACAATTAGTAAAGATCAATTTTAATATATAGAGTAACATAAGCTAGTCTATTACAGAAGGTGCTTCCCTTGCACTTCTACCTCCAAGTCCACCACCGTACCATAACCATAACCTCCAATGGATCAATGTAGCTAAGGAATAAAAGAATAATGATACCTAAACATAATGATGTATTCTTGATGTATATTATTTTTCGCCTCAAGCAAGAAAACAAACCAACTTCCCTTTTGCTTCTCGTCAAACGAGGGGTTTTCCCTTATTCTACCACTTTCTTCTTTTACTTTTCCCTCAGTAATGAATAAACTTGACTAGTAAATTAGAAGCTAATTAGGCTAACAATCAATCTGCTATATAGTAATATATATCCACTCTAAAACTCACTAATTCTGTTGATACATTGAATTTGTGCCACATTTTACATGCCATCAATGTTGAGGACTAGCGGGGATGGGTGCTTTACATAACTTGGTATGTTTCATGTGTGGACTGCAACTTTTTGATCTTTTGAAACGTTAAATACTTTACCAAAAAAAAAGAAGAAGAAACGTTAAATCATTTCGATCTTTCAACATGATCTAGAAAATCCACGCTCCAGCCTCCAATGTCCAAGTTGTGTCATACTCTTGACCTGCCACTGCCACAGGGTATGGTGTAAATAGTCCACCACCAACTTCAGCATACAAAGGAACGTGAAAGGAAGTCACAAAACTCAATGACAAGAGCCTCCACACAATTTTGACGATAGAACATGTCACACATGACACAGATAGGTAATGCTAGGTAAAATATACATATAATTAATGATTAATTTGTTCCTGCAAATGAGTTAAGTCATAGTAATTTTAATTACACTTATGCTTCTTGGTTGTTGCTGTAACACCTTAAATTCCAAGGTAAGAACCTAGTCCGTTGGAAACCAAGTTCTTAACTCAAGATTCATGGCGTAACGTTTTGAATATCGACTTAATCATAAAATTGCAAGAAATCCAACGAAAATCTAACAATTCAATGAAACATACCAAACCATAACAATATAAGAGTCCAACTATATACAACATTTGCATAAGGAAACTTCTCATGACCCACAAGGTTTACAAAATAAACTTACTAAGTAGCATCAATCCTACTGATTTATATTTACATATATGCATTACACATATCGATTTAATCAGAACTAACAAAACGATCATTTATCTATTCCCCAAGACCTTCACTTCCCAAATTGGGAATATGACGACGGAGGTACCTGTTCAGCTAAACAAAATCCACACAACACGTGGTGAGATAAAAATCTCAGTGAATATAACTCTTATGCATGAATGCAAGGAATAAATAGTTATGCCCATTCATATTCTATAAGGATTCAACACAATCAACAAATAAGTACTATGCAACATGATGCACTCACTGTTGTGCCCAACAGGTATATTCTTATCACTTTCTAGGGTTATACCTGAGCTCAGACTACAGGAACCGGCTTTCCCGGGGACAATTCCCACCCAAACTGGGCTGAAGCCGTGTTTTCAATAACAAAAATCTTTTACTCACGACATAAAGCCGCCTTGAATTCACTTTAATCATATACTTGGATAACATAAGTACACAATGTCTCATTTCTAGCAATTACAAACAATCAACTAGTTTCGACTATTTCGACATTTCGACCCCTATAACTCAACATTAAATTCTTGAATCCAAACATCGAATTAGCCTTTTCAATTCATATTAATACTAAACAAAGGGGTAAAATCGATGAGAATGCTCATATGAGTTACAATCAAGGGATTTCGATAGTTTCGTAAGTTTCGTTAGTTTTGATATCTTCGAAACTAAAGAAATCATCGCTCGATTCTAAACTCCTATACTCAATCTACCGATAATCAATCCAAACAAACAAACATTTATCAATTCTATCAATCATCTAACCAACATCAAGAAAGGGAGGAGAAAGGGGTGGGAGCATTGATAAGTGTAAAATTAGCGTTAATTACATATAGTTTTTATTACACTTATCAAGGATTAAATAGTAATTTATGAAGTTGGCTGGACGTCTCTAGAAGGGGGGTTGAATAGAGACTTGAAAATATTTGTTCCTGAAAATACACACTTAAATCCAAGCTGAGACGTGATCTCAAGTTTGTCACTTGGAGTCTCAAATAGGTTAGATGAGATGTTGTCTCAACAATAATTTTGTAACCAAGTAGAGATGATTCTTAAGTTATTAAAACTTGGCTTTCTCTAGAAGAGTTCAATTTTAGCAAACAGATTTAAGATGTAAGATGAGACTTAAGATGAGACAGACTTGGTGTTATTACAAATAGATTTTCTTTATAAGTACTTAGTTTATTTTAACCAGCAGATTTGATAAATGAGATGTGCAGTGTAAATAAAGAGATAAGGGAGAAGAGATGCACGCAGAGATTTATACTGGTTCACCCACAACCTTGGGCTACGTCCAGTCCTCACCACCTGTGAGATTTTCACTATTGACAACCCGTCAATACAAGTATTCTTACAGCCTCTTCAGGACGCCCCTCACACCAAGCCTAGGCACCACCTATCTTGGCTGAGTTACAAGTATTCTTACTGCCTCTTCAGGACACTCACAGCTCACTCTAAGACTAGGCACACTCCTATCTTAGATGAGACAGGTTACAAGAATATGAAGTTGAGATGGGTCTAGCTTTCAAGCATACAACGTATGGATAGGCAGTAAATTCTAGCTAGTAATTCTCTCTTCTAAGGGAATGATAGTATTTCAATTAAAACAAGAGAGAATGATGGAGACTAATGAGATTCTCAAGTTGAGATCAGATCTGAATATGAACTGCTTGAGACGTGCACTTGAGATGTCACTTGAGATCTGATGAGATGCAGTAGATGCTCAATAATTGATGTAGTCTCTCACCCGTCTCATCATAATGAGACTTCCTTTTATAGTCTTCAGAAAAACTAGCTGTTAAACTAGCCGTTAGAAGAGAGAGAGAAGCTGTTTTTCACTTTTCTGACATGAGCTCAGTACTTTTCTGGTGCAGTCTCTGCTGTGACAGTGTACTTGCGTTGACTAGCTTTTGCTGCTGAGTCTCTGATGAGACTGAATCTCATGACTGCATCTGATCTCTGTGTCTCAAGTCTGAGTCTCATGTTTGTATCTGATCTCTGTGTCTGATCTTGAGACTGCATCTGATCTGAGACTGTCTCATGTCTGTATCTGATCTCTGTGTCTGATCTTGAGACTGCATCTGATCTGAGACCATCTTATGTCTGATTCTACATCTCAAGTTGAGACTTCATCTCAAGTCTGATTCTGCATCTCTGTTGAGACTGCATCTCAAGTCTGATTCTGCATCTCTGTTGAGACTGCATCTCAAGTCTGATTCTGCATCTCTGTTGAGACTGCATCTCAAGTCTGATTCTGCATCTCTATTGATCCTTCCTTTTAAGTTTGTAGATGAGTCTCTTCTTTGAGCATTGGTCTTAAGCTGATTTTTAGACTGAGCTTGCATCTGAACATGAGATAGCATCTTATGCTTGAGTCTGCGTCTCATCTTGAGTTTCAAATATTGGTCTTCTTGATGCAACTTAGTTCACTGTTTGAGCTCATCTTAACTTGACTTGATGATTTGCATTTCTAGTAGAGACTTTTCTGATTGTAGCTGAGACTTCACTCTGATGTGCACCTCTCTCAACTTAGGCTATCTTCCATTTAAAGCTTCTGAAGACTTTCTGATAAAGGATATTCTTAAGGCCTTCTTCTGAATCAGCATATAGAACATTAAGCTCTGCCTATTCTTCAAAGACAACTCTAAAGTCTGATGTTTCTTATCATTTGGATTCTGATCTTTCTGTATCTCATGAAAAACTTGCATTAATTACTCAATCTCAGGCTGATCTTTATCTTCAACATAAGTCTGAGGCTTACTACCAGTCTCAATCTGTGGTTGCCTCTCAATCTCAGTCTGAGCTTGGTCATGGTTGATCTTTCTGAGTTCTTCATGAGAATCCTGTCTTTCTTAAGATCTCACATAAAAACATCAGTAACTTCAAGAACAGAAAACCTTAAGTTTGGTCAAAAGGTTTGTTGTCATTAAAACCAAATCTCAGAGGGTTTTTGCGCTAACAATCTCCCCCTTTTTGATGATGACAAACCTATTTGAACAAAATTAAGTTTTCATGTATAACAACATGTAAGAGATTATGGGAGTCTATAAATCTTTCATAGTATGATTCATTCAAATGAACTCCCCCTGAATTCATGCGTATAACAATGAAAATTTCAATTAATAACATAGCATGATTCAGAAATTATATGATAAGCATGAAAATTTTGTTCTTTCCTATTTAAGCATGAAAATTGTTTGTTCTTTCCTATTTCTCCCCCTTTTGGAATCAACAAAAAGATGGAAGGAGAAATATATCAAACACGTAACATTAGGAAAATCCGCCAAATAACCACTTCATATTGATTTTCAATTATACTAATGGCATCAAGGGCATGATTTTCACTTATCAAACATATGGATGATCTCAATAGAGGGTTTTGAGCAAGAGATATATGCAGTAATATTCTCAATTTCCCAAGAGTGATAAGATAAAACAGTAGATCACATATGTGGTTATAACAATGATCCCAAAAAAAAAAATTAGATGAAGCAATGTGATATGGAAAGGGATAAATGCTCCAATAAGAATAGTTAGAATCAAAGACTAAGGTAAGAAGAAGAGCTTTTAGGCTCTAGATTCCAGAATTTTCTTAGTAACTTGATATCCATATTTTTCAGAATCTTTCTCACTAAGTTCAGAATCTTCTTGAACTTCTTTCTTACAATTTTCTCTTTGATCATCTTTTTCAATTCAAACTTCAAGAGAGCTATTTTCCCATTTTCTTTTCATTTTAACATTTCCTCACAAATAAAGAGTGATTTCTAGAGTTGTAAAGGAAAGAGGTATATGCATTCATCAAAATCCATAAATAATCACACCCCAACTGAGTCAACATACATGGTAAACACATTAGCAAACAATTTGGCTGACTCCCCCTCAAAATGAGATGGTTCTGCTGATATTTTCAATGTTGCTGGTTTAGCAACTTTTTAACGACTGATGTAGAAAATTCAACTTTCAGAATGATCATTATTTAGTCCAACATTGAGTAGGGGATGCAGTTAGGATTGATCATTTGAGAACAGAACTCATTCTTAAACCAGAGCAATAATTTGTTCTATTTACTTACTTGATTAGATGATAAGAATTTCATTTGATGCATGATCAAGTAGAAAGAATACATTCAGCACAAAGATTGGTTTAGCTACTCCCCCTAAATATGTTACTCACTTTGATTTCTATGCCTATAGTAAGTTAAATTTGTAGAACATGGATAGAGGCATAAAGGTCAAGATTACAGACTTGGTTAGCAAGGGAACATAACAGAAATTCATCAATATGATTTGCTGATGAGTTCATAGTCATTGCATATTTTTCAACATTGATAAAGTTTCAAAGATATTCATGTCAAGATCTTCTTCATATTCATTGATTCACCCAACATTCCAAATCATAATATGCAAACCAATTTGATACAGAAATTTAGTTTTGATATGCCAAAGTTTATCACAGATTTGGGAATCAAGGGGACATTGTCAAAGGTGTCACTTTCAAGAGATCAAGTTTCACTACTTTTCTATCATGTATCCTTAATCTTTGAACAAGCATTGCTCCCATCATAGGTTGATCTAGAAATTTATATTCTATCACAATGAACCACATCATGACAACTTTCCAATGCCACAAAAATCAACTCATTTGGATTGGTACAATTAAAGATATTTTAACTTGAAGTTTCAGCACCAAACCAGAAAGCATCCATTGACTTAGCTACTGTAATCTGAACTTGTGAGTTATTTCCAGTTCATAAAAATATGAGATTTCAACACAATAAACTAGACAACACAAGCTTTTTAATGGTATAAAAGTCATTCCATTTGAAGTTTTCTATCATAAGATATGAGTGATTAAAGTTGGCAGTTCTATAATAGAGTGCTTACTGTGACAGGTCTGGTTTTTTATTCACTGTGATCAATCTATGCATCCAAAAATAGTGAAAATTAATACTGTTAAATCATTGAACAACATCTTTCAAATCCAACTGGTTTCATTTGAAAAGGATTTTCCTAGCTCCAGATATAAGCATTCAAAACAGATGTTTCCAGATTTGATCAGATGAGAGATCAGTCAACTTGAAGTATTTGCTGGGAATTATGCAGATGATGAAAAATTCTGAAACTTTCCAGTCAAATACTTATATGAGCTAGCGTTCATACAAAACTGGTTTCACTCAAAAATCTTTTCTGCAGCTCCAGTTATGATCAATTTAAGTGAACATGTTTATATCAGTCTTTGTATCAGTTTGACTATGTTCACAAATTTACTGGAACTGTTGTGGTCAGTATAAAAATCTTACAATTTCCAGTTTGATACTATTTTGAATTATCTTTCATACTAAATTTGTTTTACTGAAAAAACATTTCTATAACTTCAGTTATGAAATTTTTAAGTAAACATGTTTATATTGAAACTTGTAGCACTGCGACTGTGTTCTCAGATTTGCTGGCACTTCTGTGATTAATATGACAATCTCAAATTTTCCAGTTTGATTCTATTTTAGATTATCTTTCAAAAAAAATTAGTTTTACAGAAAAATAATATCTATAGCTCCAGTTATGATGATCTTAAGTAAGCAAGTTTCTGTGAGCATTTATAAAACTGCAGCTGTGTTAGCAAATTTTCTGGCACTTCTGTGCTTAGTGTAACAACTTCAAACTTTCCAGTTTTGAAATTTTATTAATTATCTTTCCAACAAAATTGGTTTTACTCGAAAATCAATTTTGTAGCTCAGGTTATGATCATTTTAGTAAGGCTATATCAGAAACATTTCTGCATACAGTACAATAACTTCTTTGCCTCCAAATTTCATGGTTTCTCCTATCCCATAATCTTCTCTTGAATCATCAATCTTAGTATTTTTCATTCATATCATTTATTTAGATGATTGACTTTATTAAGGAAAAGAAGAGCATATAAGCTTGGCTTGTAGAAATGTTTCTCCTAACTAAAACAATTCAACCTTTCCAAGTTTTCTTTTCTCAACAATCATGAAATTGACTCAAAGATATATATGATCAGCACATGTTCCATCACAGATAGATCTCACACTCAAATTATCACATGATGCAAGATCATAACATAAGCATATGTTGCATTACAGCATACTCACAATAGTTGAGATTCAAAACTGTATTTATGGTCATGACAGAAAATCATTCAGAATTCCAAACACCAAAGAATCATTCAAATAAGCATGTGTTTATTATTGTAACATGAATCCTGAATTCTGCAAAGTATCAATATCACATATGCATCATGATTAGAGTTTCAGAGTACCTTATGAAGCATTCCTCAAGTTGTCATTTGATCCTCATAATTTAAGAATTTGCAGCTTGATATGTGTAGAGATGAGCTCAGCTTCTGCATTTTCTTTACAAATTGAGTCATGTCTTTGTGTTTTCTTCTCTTAGAAGCCTCTTTCTCTTCCTCATATTGTGGGAAATCACTTGCCTTCTTGTGCAGTAGCCATTATCTAAGCTAACTATGATTCATGGATTTCCTTTTGCACTGTCAGAATCTATAGCTGCAGCAGGAGTCTCTCTTGGTTGTTCTGTCTCATATATTTTCATCTAAGTCTCAGTCTCAGTCTCAACCTGAGACTTCAGATGTGACTTTTTCAAGTGTAGCCACTCCTTCTGTCTTCTTTTATTTTCAACATTTCTGAACATCCTTTTGACTTGGATATGTTCTTTTTTGAAGATTTTCTCATATATTTCTTGTTCAGATCCAAGCCATTCCAGTTTATCCACAAATCTACAAGCTTTCTCATCTCAAGTGTAGGATTAGTCTTATCAAATTGTCATGTATGCTTTCTTCTACACATTGTGTAATGAGGCTGCAGACTCTATAGTTACTTTACAACATGTTCAAAAAAATTTCAGATTTCAAAGATATGAATATATTAGGCACTTTCCAACAAGAAGATGTCTATCATTTGATACTCCAAACTTTAGGTAAGCATATGAGACATTCAAAAATATAATTTCTCTACTGTTTGAAATTTCAAATAAGAACAGTGATGATCAAACAGATTTTCATACCATTTGCAAACATGGTCTTTACAAGTCTATCATGCTTATATATTAAAACACTTACAACCATGATTCCATTAAAACTAGTAAAGACATATAAGAGAAATTATTAATGATCTGATCAAGCATCTTTTATTCCAAGTATAGAGAGGGATAAGAGATTGATATCACCAATGGGTCTTCTTTGTATGAGCAATTTCAACCTTCAAGCTTTAAGCATTTTTTTTTTTGGACAGCATCTATTTCCCTTTCTCATCTTTGAAAAGGTCCTTTAATGCTTTTGCTTAGCTTTGGTAATCAATTTTCTTCACCCATTGCTTTTCTTTGAGAAGTTTCACAATTTTACCTATGCCCTTGATTTGGGCCTTGCTGTTGTCTCCAAATGAGACAACCCCTGTTGCTTTTTCTTCAAGTGACAGGAACTTGTTTTTGTCCCCTGTCATGTCCCTTGAACATCCACTGTCTAGCACCCACATTTTCCTTGAATTTGCTGTTGCTAGGCACATCTGTTACAACACAAGATTTGGAGTTTGGTACCCACTTATATTTGGGTCCTTCATGGTTAGTTACCCTTCTCTTGGATGCTACATGTCTCAAGTAGCATTCAGTGGTCTTATGGCCATATTTACTACAGCAAGAGCACCTTTCTCTCTTCCTTTTCCTAGCAGGAATAAAGAAATCTTTATACCAGACCTCACTAGATGATTTTTCATAGCCTAATCCAGCTTTGTCAAAAATTCCTTTTTGAGATCCAATGAGTCTCTCAAGGTTTTTTGTTCCATTTACAAATTTTGCCAGATCATCTATGAGAATTCTATTTTGTCTTTTGAGTTTCTGGTTTTCCTCAGATTTCTCTTTCAGCTCTTGCTCATTTTGAACTTGAGTCTTAGCTTTAACCATTTCAGACAGTTTCATGTGAGACAACATGAGACTGCTATTTTTATGATTCAAACTTTCATTTTCTTTTTCCACAAATTTTATTTTCTCAAGAGCTGTATTTAATTCTGACTTTAGCAATGAGCTCTTAGAGGCTAGAAGGTTTGAATCATACAAGAGGTTTTCAAAAGCAGACTTAAGTTCATCAATTGAATATTCAGAGTCAGATTCATATGCCTCTTCATCAGATGAATCACCATTTGCCATGAGACATATATTTGCTGATTGATCATCTTGACTTTCTTCTTCATCGGTATCGTCCCAGGTAGCCATCATTGCCTTTTTCTTTGGACTTTTCTTTATATCCTTTCTGAGTTGTGGACATTCAGATCTCATGTGTCCAGGTTTGTTGCATTCAAAGCAGATGAATTGTCCTTTTCTATCAGACTTGATTTCTTTCCTTCTTGAAGGGAAGCTCCTTCTTCCACTTCCTCTAGCTCTCCACATGCGTCTAATCTTCCTTGAGATGTAAGCCAACTCATCATCTACTTCACTTTCATTATCATCTTCATCTTCTGATTCTGTTTCATGAGATGAGGTGAGAGAGTTTTGATGAGATGAGCTTACCTTCTTACCCTTAGTGTTACTGGATGATGCTTTCAGTGCAATTGTTTTGGGCTTTCTGATGTGATCTTCTTCCATCAGCTCTTGTTCATGCACTTTTAATGATCCAAGAAGTTCATCCAACCTGAGAATGCTCAAATCTTTGGCTTCCTTGATGGCAGTGACCTTAGGTCTCCAAGGCTTGGGTAAGCTCCTCAAGATTTTTCTGACCATGTCTTGATTTGAGTAAGTTCTTCCCACGGATTTTAAATCATTTGTGATGATGGTGAAACGTCTCACCATGTCCTCAATGCCTTCATCCTAATTCATTTTAAAGAGCTCATATTGTCTTACCAAAATGTTGATTTTTGCTTCCTTAACTTGGTTAGTTCCTTCATGTTCTATCTCAAGTGCATCCCAAATTTCTTTTGCTGTTGTACACCCTGCTACCTTATCATATTCACTGCGGCTAAGAGCATAGGTCAGCAAATATTTAGCTCTTGAGTTTAGAACGTACCTTGCTTTTTCAGCATCAGTCCATCTGTCTCTGGGCTTGACTATTCTTTGATCAAGCTCATCAGTGGTGTATGGTATGTAGGGACCATCTTCTATGATTTCCCATAAATCAACATGTTGAGATTCAATGAATAATCTCATCCTGTCCTTCCAGTAGTAGTAGTCAGTTCCATCAAAGGCAGGTGGTCTGTTAGTGGATGCTCCTTCAGGAATGAACAAACTAGCACTAGGTCCAGCCATGGATCTGTTCCTCTCAGCACGTAGGTGTGCTCAACCCCTTGAGAGGCCGAGCTTTGATACCAACTGAAGTTGGCTGGACGTCTCTAGAAGGGGGGTTGAATAGAGACTTGAAAATATTTGTTCCTGAAAATACACACTTAAATCCAAGCTAAGACGTGATCTTAAGTTTGTCACTTGGAGTCTCAAATAGGTTAGATGAGATGTTGTCTCAACAATAATTTTGTAACCAAGTAGAGATGATTCTTAAGTTATTAAAACTTAGCTTTCTCTAGAAGAGTTCAACTTTAGCAAACAGATTTAAGATGTAAGATGAGACTTAAGATGAGACAGACTTGGTGTTATTACAAATAGATTTTCTTTATAAGTACTTAGTTTATTTTAACCAGCAGATTTGATAAATGAGATGTGCAGTGTAAATAAAGAGATAAGGGAGAAGAGATGCATACAACGTATGGATAGGCAGTAAATTCTAGCTAGTAATTCTCTCTTCTAAGGGAATGATAGTATTTCAATTAAAACAAGAGAGAATGATGGAGACTAATGAGATTCTCAAGTTGAGATCAGATCTGAATATGAACTGCTTGAGACGTGCACTTGAGATGTCACTTGAGATCTGATGAGATGCAGTAGATGCTCAATAATTGATGTAGTCTCTCACCCGTCTCATCATAATGAGACTTCCTTTATAGTCTTCAGAAAAACTAGCTGTTAAACTAGCCGTTAGAAGAGAGAGAAGCTGTTTTTCATTTTTCTGACATGAGCTCAGTACTTTTCTGGTGCAGTCTCTGCTGTGACAGTGTACTTGCGTTGACTAGCTTTTACTGCTGAGTCTCTGATGAGACTGAATCTCATGACTGCATCTGATCTCTGTGTCTCAAGTCTCAGTCTCATGTCTGCATCTGATCTCTGTGTCTGATCTTGAGACTGCATCTGATCTGAGACTGTCTCATGTCTGTATCTGATCTCTGTGTCTGATCTTGAGACTGCATCTGATCTGAGACCATCTTATGTCTGATTCTGCATCTCAAGTTGAGACTTCATCTCAAGTCTGATTTTGCATCTCTGTTGAGACTGCATCTCAAGTATGATTCTGCATATCTGTTGAGACTGCATCTCAAGTCTGATTCTGCATCTCTGTTGAGACTGCATCTCAAGTCTGATTCTGCATCTCTGTTGATACTGCATCTCAAATCTGATTCTGCATCTCTGTTGATCCTTCCTTTTAAGTTTGTAGATGAGTCTCTTCTTTGAGCATTGGTCTTAAGCTGATATTTAGACTGAGCTTGCATCTGATCATGAGATAGCATCTTATGCTTGAGTCTGTGTCTCATCTTGAGTTTCAAATATTGGTCTTCTTGATGCAACTTAGTTCACTGTTTGAGCTCATCTTAACTTGACTTGATGATTTGCATTTCTAGTAGAGACTTTTCTGATTGTAGCTGAGACTTCACTCTGATGTGCACCTCTCTCAACTTAGGCTATCTTCCATTTAAAGCTTCTGAAGACTTTCTGATAAAGGATATTCTTAAGGCCTTCTTCTGAATCAGCATATAGAACATCTAAGCTCTGCCTATTCTTCAAAGACAACTCTAAAGTCTGATGTTTCTTATCATTTGGATTCTGATCTTTCTGTATCTCATGAAAAACTTGCATTAATTACTCAATCTCAGGCTGATCTTTATCTTCAACATAAGTCTGAGGCTTACTACCAGTCTCAATCTGTGGTTGCCTCTCAATCTCAGTCTGAGCTTGGTCATAGTTGATCTTTCTGAGTTCTTCATGAGAATCCTGTCTTTCTTAAGATCTCACATAAAAACATCAGTAACTTCAAGAACAGAAAACCTTAAGTTTGGTCAAAAGGTTTGTTGTCATTAAAACCAAATCTCAGAGGGTTTTTGTGCTAACAATTTATGCCGCAAAATATCCCTTTTTGTTAATAATTATAATATTTGTATTTATTTGGTGTAAATTTTAATATGATGCTATTTTAAATAGAAATATATTATTTTATGCAGATTTACAGCAGATTTGGAACAAGAGTGAAAATAGCATCAGAATGGAGGTGGTTGCAGATTCAAATTCAAATAAATAAAAGATAATCAGAGAATCCTGCAAAGAATCTCTCCAATTCAAATCCAAAGCAGATAAATACAAAAATAATTCGGATAAAGGGATAAAGGAAAACCAGATAAGATCAGAAAAAGATCCAGAGGTTAGATCCACAAATTAAGGAAAGCAGCAGCGTGTTCCACGCTCCTCACGCGCTAAGCGCACGTGGAGCGCGTAACCAAATCAATTGGGCTTCATGTGCGCTAAGCGCATATGAAGCGCATCACCTAATTATTGAAAACGCGCGCAGTGACGTCAATTAATGAAATGGGAGCTCCTGATTGGATAAGCTTCACACAAGTGACGTCAATTAATGAAAAGGCAACCTCTGATTGGATAAGCTACACAGAAGTGACATCACAACCTGATCTCTTCAAGGTTTTCCAACTGTATAAATAGAGCCCTTTGCATAGGTCACAAAGCAGGTCCTCGGGACCCAAAACACTGATACATAGAGAGAGTAGTATAGGATTGAGAAAGGTGACAGATTTCTCAGTAGTTTGTAATGGCTACCATGAGTAGCTAAGCTCTCTAGTAGGATTTGATGTAGTAGATTCAATCCCCTTGTGTATAAGAATTCTCTTTTCTTCTTTATTTATGATTCTATGCTTGTAATTTATTGGTATCTTTATGCTGTTTGTAATGCATCACCTCCGCGTGTGCGCCGGGGTGGTAGGCTAGTGCTCTGGATACAAAAGGTGGAACTCCGGCTAGTATCAGAGGTAGGTGAGCATGGAGTTGTTCATGAAGCTTATTCTCGGATTGCTACAGGTACTCGGTTTAGTCATATCGTAGCATAAGGATTGTATTCTAACGATCGGAGGTTCAGTGAGTGACACACCCCTCCGTAGGTGCCTTATGTGAAAGTATGGCTAAATCGATAGAGCTGATTGCAAAATACGGGGAATGTTCGGGGTCGCCAAATGCCACTTTGAATGCCTGTAGAGAATAGCTTTTGGCGTTTAATTATAATGTTATAGGGGAATTTGCGGGTACGATAATTACCAGACATGGCTTATAATTATTGTAGTTAAACAATGCTAAGGTAATTACAAGTACGATCATAAATAAGGGAAAAGGGATTCGATGCACAAGGGGGGAGATGAAACGAAATCAAATCCTAGTCCTAAATACTATTTTCTCGTGTTATCTTTGTTTATTTTATTCCGAAATTAACCAACCTTTTTACGAAAACGTTTTATTGAAAATACAATTGCTTTAGCTCTAAAAGTTAAAACCGCTCCCTGTGGATACGATACTCTACTTACTCTAAAACTACTGGACTACTGGTAAACTTGCCAGGAAACCCATCAAGTTTTTGGCGCCGTTGCCGGGGAGCGGTTGTATCAATTTGTAAAGTTTTAGACGATTGAATTTTCAATTGTTCCAAAACTTTTTCAAAAGAAAAATATTTATTTATTTTTTATTTTTTTTCTTCGTATTTTCTTTCTTATTTTTAGTTTTTAATTTTTTTCTTTTTTAATTTCTTTTTATTTCTTTAATTATTTTCCTTTCTTTTAATTCTTCTTTATTTTTCTTTTTAATTTCTTTTTATTTTTTTTTTCTTTTTATTTAATTTTTTTTCGTATTTTTATAAAAAAAATATTTATTATTTGTTTGTTATCTTACCCAATCTTCAGATTCTTTGTTTATGCTTTTAAGAAGCCAGGTGTCTCCAAAGCAACTAATCTTTGATCCAGAAATCGAGAGGTCAACCAGGAGGAAAAGAAGCCAAAGAAGAAGGAGGAGGATAGTAACAGACGAGCCACAAGATATGGCAGGAGTATAACAAAGAAGGACTTTGGGAGACTATGTCAGAAATCAAGGCCCTCGCTACCATTCTAGCATTGTGTTACCTACAACTGCAAGGACCTTGGAGTTGAAAGCTGTTCATCTCAACCTCATAAATGCAAATCAATTCGCAGGATTGGATCATGAAGATCCACATAACCATCTTTCTAATTTTTACGAATTGATAGGCACTATGGGATTTGAAGAAGGAGACTTAGAATCCGTATACTTACATCTTTTTCCCTTTTCTTTGATAGGGAAAGCGAAAGAATGGTTGAAGTCTCATCCAAATCAAAGCTTGCATACATGGGATATTGTGGAAGAAAAGTTCTTGGACAGATTCTTTCCAGCAGGAAAGCACATCCAAGCAAAAGCAGAAATATCCTTATTCATGCAAGGAGCAAATGAGTCACTCAAAGAAGCCTGGGAGAGATACAAGACCCTGCTAAGGAAATGCCCGAATCATGGTTACGAGGATATTGCTCAACTAAATATGTTTTGCAAAGGACTCAGACCAGATTCCAAATCCTTCATTGATGCCTCAGGAGGAGGGACTATCTTATCCGTGGAACCAGAAAGAGCTGTGATGATCATCGAGAACATGGCTCATAATGACCAACAGACTCAACATGGAAGGCAACCAATACAGATGCAAGCAAAGGGAGTACTAGAGCTCAATTCCAATGATGCCATTCTAGCTGAACAGAAATTACTCAAAAGGCAACTAGAGGCACTCACAAAATATTTGGAA
Organism: Sesbania bispinosa; assembly: GCA_026901365.1. Classification (NCBI taxonomy): domain Eukaryota; kingdom Viridiplantae; phylum Streptophyta; class Magnoliopsida; order Fabales; family Fabaceae; genus Sesbania; species Sesbania bispinosa. Next base: position 176,266 of record QLOH01000091.1, read on the forward strand.
GCACTCCCTCAACAATTAAAGGCCATCCATGCTCAACCAGTTCAGACCCAACCGATGAATTGTGACTTCTGTGGAGGAGACCACGCAAATGGTCAGTGTTCTATTCAAGATACACAAACAGAACAAGTCAACTTCATGGGAAATCAAAGGGGGCAAGGAAGTTTCTCCAATAACAACAACTACTATTCTCAAGGGTGGAGGAACAACCAAGCCAATTCTGGATGGGGTCAGAATGGTGGAAATAGACAGGCTCCTTACCAGCAGCAACAACCTTGAGTAAATGATAAGATCTCAAGGTTGGAGGAGAAGATGGATGCACTCATATCAGGCTTTGAAGGGTACAAGAAGAATAATGATGCATCAATCAAGGCGTTGGAACATCAAGTGGGCCAATTAGCACAAGACATGGGAGAACTCAAGAAGAGCCACTTTTCAGCGCATACTCTTACCAACCCCAAGGAACAATTTCATTTGATTGCTACTGATGGCAATCAATAAGAAGAAGGTGAGGAAGATGAGGAACTTATCCCAGATGAACAGTCACCCCAAGAAGAAAAAGTCCATGAACCATGTGAGAAAGAGGAAAGTCAAGAGATAGTAACAGAAGTTGAAGAAAAAGAAAAGGCACCCAATGAGGTAGTTATCACAGAAAAAACGCTTGATCCAGGTAAGTTCACTATCCCAGTAAAAATTAAAAATTTACCTACCACTCATGCTTTACTAGATCTGGGAGCGAGCATCAATTTGATGCCGCTTACGTATTTTGACAAGTTGAGTGATGTGAAGGTCAAGCCTGTTGATGTAGAACTACAGTTCGCAAACAAGTCTACTCAAAGCCCTTATGTGATTATAGAAGATTTGCCTGTTCGGGTAGATAAGTTTGTGTACTCAGTAGACTTCATCATAGCAAAGACAAAAGAGGTGGACATTGATGTCGCCCTCATTTTGGGAAGACCTTTTATGAAGTTTGCCAAGCTGATTGTTGACATTGACAAAGGGGAGTACCAAGTGCGTTCAACGAATGAAAGGATCACCTTTCATATTGATAAGGGAAGCCCCAAGATTCTACAACCTCTTCAAGGTGAAGGAGATCCTACTGATAGGATCTTTCAATTCCAAGCAAGGCTGCAAGAGGACAAGAAAAAAGGGATCTTGATAGAAGATCAAGATACCAAGAGAAAAAGGAGGGTTTCCAAATTTCTGAGGAAACCAAGAATGAGAGCAAAGCAGCCAGAGTATGGTTGGAGGTGCAAGAAGAGGAAAAGAACACTTTCAGCTACTAAGAAAGAAGGCAGAGAAGCAGAAACAGGGAACAAATGGATTGGAGGATGGGATTTCACAGGAAGGAGTGGCACAGAATCAACCATCATCCTCCAATTAAGGCCACCATGAAAATATAAAAAGAGCCAGGCGTCGAGCTAAAAGACGTTAAACAAACGCTTCCTGGGAGGCAACCCAACATTTTTTTTAATTTGTTTAGTTATTTTTAATTTTTTTATTTTTATTGAGTCTCTACCTGTGTAGACTAGGAAAGGGTAAAGTAAAAAGTAAAATGAATGAAATCAGCAAAAAGGAAGAAAAGAAAACTGGCAGGTGCGCTTTACATACGCTTAGCGTATACTAAAGCGCACACGCGCTGCTGATGCGCCAAACGCATAGTGCAGCGTATGCGCAACGCTTCAGCTCCAACTGAAGACATGCGCCAAGCGCATAGTGCAGCGCACAACGCGCTAAGCCTATTTCAAACGGAGGGATTGAGAAATTTTTTCAAATTTCAAAATCCTTCCCTGATTTTCTGAGATTCTAACTGACATTTTTTGCTGTTTCTGCTCACATACCCTTGCTTTTACCATTTCTGAAGCTACACCAGGTATGTTTTTAGTATTTTAAAAGTTTTGCACCGATCAGAATATTTATTTGAGTCCTTAATTTTTTTAGAAATATTAGGGTAGAGACTAAGGCTTTTAGGACACTTTAGGATAACAATATTTGTTAGGAAAGCCTTAAGTACGCATGCTGCTAGGAATGTGTTTAAGATATTAGGTGGTTTTCTTTTAAATGCTCAATGAATCATTACAAATTATTTAATTTTGGTGCATGCCTGCTTAAATAAATTAAATAATATTTTTGCATGACCAATATTTAATTAATTGTGCTTTCATGCATGTTTCTTAATGACATGGTTTTGAGCATTAATATTTGTTACCTACTCTTTGTTATTAAATAATTAATTAGGGCTTGCTTTAACTGATCATTTTGCATGTTCTTAATAAATTAATTAATTAATAAAGGGTAAAATTTAAAAATAAAAAATTTATGCAAATAATTAATTTAAGGATTATTTTAATTATTGATTTAAATTAATCAACTAATTTTGAATAATCTATTCTTTGTTGCATAAATAATTTTTGGTATCGGATATGGCAGATGGCACGCACCAAGATAGTGAGAGGAAGCAGTTCTAGGAGTGGTGCTCAAAAGGGCAAGAGACCTCGCCAGCCATCACAGGAGGACACTGAGTTTGACCCTCAAAGGTTCCGGGAGATCAAGGCTGCAGAAGCTTACAGTGACATACAGGACTGTAACTTCATCAAGGAGAGACCTGTCAGACTCCATCCAGATGAGTTTGAGGAGTTCAGATCAGAGATCCACACGAGGAACTGGGTGCGCCTCAGCAGCCCAGACAGTCATTTTGATCCCACTGTGGTGAGGGAGTTCTATGCTAATGCCCATGGAATAGACAGAGTATCATTTGTAAGGGGCATTGAGATTAGATTTGATTGCGACGCAATCAATGCATTGTTGCAGTACCCAGCACCCATGGACAGAGATCAGATGGAGTGTCAGTATCAGCTCCGAATGAGAGAGGTGGGGGTTGGTGGCTATGACCTTATGGATTTGGCCACTGCCCAGACTCTGTGCTTACCAGGATATTCCTTCGAAAGGAATGCATCAGGACAGACTGCTCGCATCTATAGGCAACACATGAAGGGCATAGCAAGGATGTGGACTGTGCTGATCCTTGCAAATGTCACACCTACTGATCATGTATCTGACATTCAGATGACAGTGGCACACCTCATCCATACCATACTTACAGGCGATGATGTGGATATCTCTAGGATCATCACTGCCAAGATAGTTGATTTCATTTCCACCATCACAGACCGCACTCCTGCTACCAGGATCAGTCAAGGTTTCCCTGCACTCATCACTGCCCTCTGCAGATCTAGGGGTGTGGATGTGAACCCCACGATTCGCATCCACCACCCTATGACTAGGGCACATATTGAGACCTACTGCACACCATATGAGGAGATTGAGGAGGAGCAGCAGCAGGAACCACCACCACCACCAGCAGCAGCAGCAGACCCACTACTCCATCAGTACCATCAGCATCTCTTTGCCCAGTTGACTTCCATCCACAGGGGAGAAGTGCACCTGCAAAAGTATTTATACTCCATTAGGCCTAACCCTTACCCAAGCATGTTACCTGAGCAGTTCAGGGAGTATATTCAGTGGCCTGGGGACAGGCCTATTCTGCCAGAGGGGGTTGGAGCAGCAGCTGCTGATGATCATATGGAGCAGGACCACCAGAACCAGGACCAATGATTTTTATTTTCGGTGCTTTTCTTTCTTTTTCTTTTCTTTTCTCTTATTTTCTTTTTCTTTTGTTATCTTCGGCATGTACTGTATATATTCACTCTGACATATTTTATACAGCAGTACATTCCCGCATTTATTTTTTTAGATTTTAGGAAGTAAAGAGAATTTTTTCTCAAAAATCTCTGAAATTAGGCAGTTTAACTAACCAGATTAGGAAGGAAAAAGGTCTTGTGATTAATCCCATAATCAATTAGGATTAGGATACTTCACATGAGAATCAATCAGGGTAGTTAATTAGAACCAATAAATATTTTGTCAAGGAATTTAGCCAAGTAACCGGTAAGTTGAGAGCCCAATCAGAAAATTGAGAGTTTTTCACCGCTGTTTGTCAACTTTTATTTGTTGAGTTTTTGGATCTTTTGCTATTTTTTGGAAAATATGGAAATGAAAAAGGCAAAAATTTGTTTTCAATATATCTGCCCAGAGCCAAAAAGCCAACCTTGGTACAATTTTTCCAATTTTTGATAACCCATTTTGAGCCTTAATTAATTATTCTTGTTCACCCAAGCCAAAATAAATATATATATCCTGTCCCTCACACATTTGGGATAGAGAGAAAGGTGGCAAGTAGAAAAATAATGGGAAGAAAAGGTTGAAATTCCAAGGAGCAGGTATAGAAACACAAAAAGAAAAGGAAGAGCACTCCCCTTAAAATTAAAAAGAAAAAGTAAATAAATTGAATAAGTTGGGGGGAGTGCATCTTCAAACAAGGAAAGAGGCCTGCAAAGAAGAGAAATAAATCAAGAAAAAATGGTGGAAGGAGAGAAAATTGAAAGCAACATCCAAAGATGCTCTCTATTCTAAATGTTTATTGTTTATCCAAGAAAAACCATAATTTAATGATAACCCAGCCTCATTACAACCATGAAAGACCTTTTGATCCATATTCATAAACAGGCTTAGGAACTAGAAACGACTATCAATCTTAGTTGTTCAGCAGTAGTGAAAACATTGAGGGAAACAGTACCCGTGAGCATGAGTGAAATTCCTTGGTATTTTGTTTATTGCTTTAATTACTACTCCTGAGAAAATTCAAATTGCTGATGTGTTTTGATTTTGGTTGAAACATGGTAATATCTTCTGATCTCAATTTTTCTTAATCTGGAAAGTGCCTTTTGCCTAATAAAGAGATAATAAAAAGTTTTTCTTGTAATTGTTAATTTTGAGAATCATTATCAAGGGTATTTTGAAAATCTGACTGCAAGGGTGTCTTGCTTGAGGACAAGCAAGAAATTAAGTTGGGGGTATTTGATAACTGTAAAATTAGCGTTAATTTCATATAGTTTTTATTACACTTATCAAGGATTAAATAGTAATTTATGCCCCAAAATATCCCTTTTTGTTAATAATTATAATATTTGTATTTATTTGGTGTAAATTTGAATATGATGCTATTTTAAATAGAAATCTGTTGTTTTATGCAGATTTACAGCAGATTTGGAACAAGAGTGAAAATAGCATCTGAATGGAGGTGGTTGCAGATTCAAATTCAAATAAATAAAAGATAATCAGAGAATCCTGCAAAGAATCTCTCCAATTCAAATCCAAAGCAGATAAATACAAAAACAATTCGGATAAAGGGATAAAGGAAAACCAGATAAGATCAGAAAAAGATCCAGAGGTTAGATCCACAAATTAAGGAAAGCAGCAGCGTATTCCACGCTCCACACGCGCTAAGCGCACGTGGAGCGCGTAACCAGATCAGCCAGGCTTCATGTGCGCTAAGCGCATATGATGCGCAGCACCTGATTATTGAAAACGCGCGCAGTGACGTCAATTAACGAAAGGGGAGCTCTTGATTGGATAAGCTTCACACAAGTGACGTCAATTAATGAAAAGGCAGCCTCTGATTGGATAAGCTACACAGAAGTGTCATCACAACCTGATCTCTTCAAGGTTTTCCAACTCTATAAATAGTGCCCTTTGCATAGGTCACAAAGCAGGTCCTCGGGACCCAAAACACTGATACACAGAGAGAGTAGTATAGGATTGAGAAAGGTGACAGATTTCTCAGTAGTTTGTAATGGCTACCATGAGTAGCTAAGCTCTCTAGTAGGATTTGATGTAGTAGATTCAATCCGCTTGTGTATAAGAATTCTCTTTTCTTCTTTATTTATGATTCTATGCTTGTAATTTATCGGTATCTTTATGCTGTTTGTAATGCATCACCTCCGCGCGTGCGCCGGGGTGGTAGGCTAGTGCTCTGGATACAAAAGTGGAACTCCGGCTAGTATCAGAGGTAGGTGAGCAGGGAGCTGTTCATGAAGCTTATTCTCGGATTGCTAAAGGTACTCGGTTTAGTCATATCGTTGCATAAGGATTGTATTCTAACGATCAGAGGTTCAGTGAGTGACACACCCCTCCGTAGGTGCCTTATGTGAAAGTATGGCTAAATCGATAGAGCTGATTGCAAAATACGGGGAATGTTCGGGGTCGCCAAATGCCACTTTGAATGCCTGTAGATAGCTTTTGGCGTTTAATTATAATGTTATAGGGGAATTTGCGGGTACGATAATTACCAGGCATGCCTTATAATTATTGTAGTTAAACAATGCTAAGGTAATTACAAGTACGATCATAAATAAGGGAAAGGGGATTCGAATGCACAAGGGGGGAGATGAAACGAAATCAAATCCTAGTCCTAAATACTATTTTCTTGTGTTATCTTTGTTTATTTTATTCCGAAATTAACCAACCTTTTTACGAAAACGTTTCATTGAAAATACAATTGCTTTAACTCTACAAGTTAAAACCGCTCCCTGTGGATACGATACTCTACTTACTCTAAAACTACTGGACTACTGGTAAACTTGCCAGGAAACCCATCAAGCATGCATTGAGACCAATAGATTCAACCATAAATGTGATTTATACTCACCAATCTATGAAATTAAGGGAGGAATTGAGAGCTTGAAGCAATCCAATTGTCGATTCTAGCTTTAATCTCCCTTCAAAGCCCCGAAAATTACTTTCTCTCTCTAGGGTTTGCGTTTTCTCTCTCTAGGGTTGAAAGAGGGAAGAAGAAAATGATACGTTTCTGAATTTTGTATGTCCGGCTATATATATAGAACAACTGGTAATCGATTACAGTAATGCTGTAATCGATTACCAGAGGTAGAATTTTACACTGGAGATCGTTTCTGGAAAACTGGTAATCGATTACACCCCTTGGTAATCGATTACTAAGAACTCAGTCCTCAGGTAATCGATTACAACCCTGTAAGTAATTGATTACACAAAAAACTACTCTCAGGTAATCGATTACCAACAGGGTTGTAATCGATTACCAGTAACAAAATTTCTTAGATTTGCTTAAGTGAAAAATATTAACCTAGTTTTTAAAGCCTAACTTGTGATTCCCTAATTCTTCTACTTCCCTTTCCTCAATTATTCACTAGTATTCTCAGTTAAAATTTTATGACTTATTAAGTCTAATATGCTGGCTGTTACATTCTACCCCCCTTAATGCAATTTTGTCCCCAAATTGACTTAAGACTAGAATTGTAGAACATAATACCTCAAATGAGAAAATCAGGATATTGACTCTTAATATCTCTTTCTTTCTCCCAGGTTGCTTCATCTGGTGACAAACCTTCCCATACAACTTTAACCAACGGAATAGTCTTATTCCTCAGGGCTTTGGTACTTCTACTTACAATCTGTGCAGGCTTGGAAGGAATTGTGAGATTTTCCCTCATTTGTATTGATTTAGAGTTTAGAACATGAGAAGGATTAGGAATGTACTTTCTTAGCTTAGACACATGGAAGACATTATGGATTCTGGACATGTGAGGTGGAAGAGCAATCCTATAAGCAAGAGGGCCAACCCTCTGCAGGATCTGAAATGGACCAATATACCAAGGACTTAACTTTCTGACTTTCACATATTTTCCAAGACCAGTGACAGGAGTTACTTTTAGAAAAACGATTTCCCTCCTCAAACTCTAAATCCTTTCTTCGGTTATCAGCATAGCTTTTCTGCCGGCATTGGGCAGTTTGAAAGATTTTTCCTAATGACTCTAATCTTTTCAGTGGTTTCTTGTACCAATTCAGGACCTAACAGGGCTTTCTCACCAACCTCATGCCAACAAATAGGAGATCTGCACCTCCTACCATAGAGAGCCTCATAAGGCGCCATGCCTATACTGCTATGGAAACTGTTATTGTAGGCAAACTCTATGAGAGGTAGGTACCTATCCCAACTGCCTGACTCCTCTAACACACAAGCTCTCAGCATATCCTCTAAGGTTTGGATGGTTCTCTCAGACTGACCATCAGTCTGAGGATGGTGAGCGGTGCTAAACCTAAGTTTAGTCCCGAATGACTGATGAAGCGCATTCCAGAACCTAGAGGTGAATCTGGGGTCCCTATCGGATATGATGCTAGAGGGAATACCGTGGAGCTTAACAATCTCCTTGACATACAAATCAGCTAACTTCTTCAAAGGATAGGTATTCTTAACTGGAAGAAAATGGGCCGATTTAGTTAACCGGTCCACAATAACCCAGATGGCATCAAAGCCAGCCTGGACTCGTGGTAACCCTACCACAAAGTCCATAGCTATACTCTCCCATTTCCACTCAGGAATTTCTAATGGCATAAGGGCTCCTGATGGTCTTTGGTGCTCTATTTTCAATTGTTGACAGGTCAGACACTTAGAAACATACTCAGCTATCTCCCTCTTCATCCCTTCCCACCAAAACATCTTCTTTAAATCCTGATACATCTTGGTAGAACTAGGATGTATAGAAAACTTGCCCCTGTGGGCCTCCTCTAAAATTGTTTGCCTCACACTACCCCCCTTAGGGACACAAACTCTTCCTTGGAAAAGAATTGTCCCATCACATGTCTTAGAAAATCCTGCTTGTCCAATTCTACCTTGAAGTTCTGGGTCCGAACCCTGAGCTTCCTTGATCAGAGCTTGAAGCTCACTAGTAATCTCTAACTTGCACAACTTAATACTGCTTTCATCAACATAAACACTAAGACTCAGGTTCGTAAAATCCTTCAGAAGATTCATTTCATGCACCATCATAGAAGATACATGAAGGAATTTCCTACTGAGAGCATCAACCACTACATTGGCCTTGCCCGGGTGGTACATCAACTCAAAGTCATAATCCTTAAGAAATTTCATCTACCTTCTTTGCCTCATGTTGAGTTCTTTTTGATCAAAGAGATATTTCAAACTCTTGTGATCACTAAAGACCTCAAACCTTACACCAAATAGGTAATGCCTCCAGATTTTGAGGGCAAAAACCACAGCTGCTAATTCTAAATCATGGGTAGGATAGTTTTCCTCATGGGGCCTCAACTTCCTAGAGGCATAAGCCACTACTCTCCTTTCCTGCATCAAGACACATCCTAAGCCCTTACCCGACGCATCACTATACACTTCAAAGGTCTTAGACAAATCCGGCAACGCCAGTACCGAAGCGGTGGTTAATCTATCTTTGAGTTCTAGAAAACTCTGCTCACATTTTTTGTCCCACACAAAAGCTTGACCCTTTCGAGTCAATCTTGTAAGAGGCAAAGCTAAACGGGAGAATCCATTAATGAATCTCCGGTAGTAGCCGGCCAATCCTAGGAAACTCCTAATTTCCGTGACGGTCTTAGGTCTTTCCCACTCAAGAACGGCTTCTACCTTACTAGGATCAATTGATACCCCCTCTCTAGTGATAACATGCCCTAGGAAATGGACCCGGGTCCATCCAAAACTCACACTTTTCAGGATTAGCAAACGATTTCTTCTCTCTCAAAATCTTTAAAACAGTCCTAAGGTGATTTTCATGTTCTTCTAGACTACGAGAATAAATTAAGATGTCATCAATGAATACCACTACAAACTGATCCAAAAAGGGCCGGAAGATTCGATTCATGTAGTCCATGAATACAGCAGGAGCATTAGTAACACCAAATGGCATCACTAGATACTCATAGTGCCTATATCTAGTCCTAAAAGCTTGTCTTAGGGATATCTTCCTTTCTAATCTTAATCTGATGGTAACCTAACCTAAGATCTATCTTAGAAAACACTGAGGCACCCCTAAGCTGGTCTAGAAGATAATCTATTCTAGGAAGTGGGTACTTGTTCTTAATGGTGACTTTATTCAACTGTCTATAATCTACACATAATCTCATACTCCCATTTTTCTTCTTCACTAACAACACTGGAGCTCCCCAGGGTGACACACTAGGCCTAATGAACCCTTTAGCTATAAGATCCTCTAGTTGGTTTTTAAGTTCATTCAGTTCTAGTGGGGACATTCTATATGGAGCTTTAGAGATGGGTCCCGCACCTGGCACTAAATCTATGGTGAACTCTAACTCTCGGTCAGGTGGTAAGGTTAAAACTTCACTAGGAAAAACATCTTGGAACTCCCGAACCGTAGCTACATTGCTTAAATCTACCTTAGATTCTAAAGTTGAGGAAAGTAACAAAATAAAACATTCACTCCCATCACCGAGACATTGGTTAACCTGGGTGACACTGGACAAAAGCATAGGAGGTCTCTCCCCCGAAGGAGGAGAAAAGGGGGGAAATATGACCTTTTTATTGAAACAGTCTAAAGTAACCTGATTGGAAGATAACCAGTTCATTCCCAAAATAATATCCATACCCCTCAAAGGTAGACAAATCAAATCAATTACAGAAACCCTACCCTGAATAATAATAGAACATTTAGAACACACAAGGGAAGTGTGAATAGCCTCTTTAGCTGGAGTAATTACATTAAGAATATAAGGTAGGGACTCAACAGACAATTTTAACTGTTCAGCACATTCAGAAGAGATGAAAGAATGGGTTGCCCCAGAATCAAACAATACAATTAAGGTCTTTTCTCCTGGGGTGCAAATACCTGTCAACAGATTGTCTGCAGAAGCTGCCACTTGCCCACTGAGGGTAAAAACCCTTCCAGTTGATTGAGGTTTCTGGGAATTCTTCAGTTTTGGACAGTCCCTCTTTATGTGCCCCGATTGCTTACAAGAATAGCACAAGTTCTTTCCCATCATACACTCCCCAGCATGCTCCTTTCCACACTTGTTGCACTTAAGTCCTCCTTGGCGTTGGGTTTGCTGAGTGGGCAAGACTGGTTTGCCTTGCCACTTAGGCTTGGAGCCTTTGCCCGGAAGGGGCACCTCAAACTTCCTCTTTCCTTTATTCTCCATTGGTGTAGATGATGAAGTAGTTCCTTTAAAATTCTTCTCTGCAATGTAACATTTGCTCACTAACAATGAAAGTCTCTAATTTCTAATGTCCCAATCCTGTCCAACAGTTCAGGCCTTAGTCCTCCCTCAAATTAAGCACACCTCCACTCCTCATCAGTCACAGCTTGAAGGTATCGAGAATACTTGGCTAGTTCCTCAAACTTTGCCACATACTGACCCACTGACATGTCACCTTGCCTGAGTTGCAGAAATTCGGTCTCTTTTTGCCTCTTGATGGTAGCCGGAAAATATTTCCCCCAAAAACAAGTTTTGAAACACCTCCCAAGTCATTGGTGCCTCTGACTCTGCAGCCCGAACCTTTGCAGTCTTCCACCAATCCTCAGCCTCTCCTCTCAACATATAGACTGCAAAACCCACCTTTGCTTCATCCGTGCATTTCATCACTTCGAAAATCCGGTTCAAATCCCGAAGCCAATTCGCCGCTATGTCAGGGTCATAGACTCCGTTGAACTGTGGAGGGGTATGCTTCCTAAACTCTGATAACCCCACAACAAAAGAGTCCACAACAGGAGGTGGTGGTGGTTCTGTGTACCTCCTAGCCATCTCTTGAAGCATGGCCGCATTGGTGGCAGCTTGCTCCCGTGCTGCTTCAGCTTGGACCCGATTCGCGTTCATTTGTTCTCCCATCATTTGGGTTAGGGCTTGAAGAGCTGCCGCCACAGGATCCTGAGTAGGACCCTGAGAAGAAGATGATGATGATGATGATGATGATGATGATGGAGGAGGAGGAAAATTGACCCTTGGACGACCTCTCCTGCCGCCTGCCATAATTCCCTACATATCATCAAGCCAAATTTCGAGGTGATCAGTCTCTCAATTCACAAAATAATACATATGGAATCATTAACAAACCACAAAATATCTTAATCTCACAGTCCAAATGGATTGAACTGCTCTGATACCAAATGTAACACCTTAAATTCCAAGGTAAGAAACCTAGTCCGTTGGAAACCAAGTTCTTAACTCAAGATTCATGGCGTAACGTTTTGAATATCGACTTAATCATAAAATTGCAAGAAATCCAACGAAAATCTAACAATTCAATGAAACATACCAAACCATAACAATATAAGAGTCCAACTATATACAACATTTGCATAAGGAAACTTCTCATGACCCACAAGGTTTACAAAATAAACTTACTAAGTAGCATCAATCCTACTGATTTATATTTACATATATCCATTACACATATCGATTTAATCAGAACTAACAAAAAGATCATTTATCTATTCCCTAAGCCCTTCACTTCCCAGATTGGGAATATGACGATGGAGGGTACCTATTCAGCTAAACAAAATCCACACAACACGTGGTGAGATAAAAATCTCAGTGAATATAACTCTTATGCATGAATGCAAGGAATAAATAGTTATGCCCATTCATATTCTATAAGGATTCAACACAATCAACAAATAAGTACTATGCAACATGATGCACTCACTGCTGCGCCCAGCAGGTATGTTCTTATCACTTTCTAGGGTTAAACCTGAGCTCAGACTACAGGAACCGACTTTGCCGGGGACAATTCCCACCCAAACTGGGCTGAAGCCGTGTTTTCAATAATAAAAATCTTTTACTCACGACATAAAGCCGCCTTGAATTCACTTTAATCATATATTTGGATAACATAAGTACACAATGTCTCATTTCTAGCAATTACAAACAATCAACTAGTTTCGACTATTTCGACATTTCGACCCCTATAACTCAACATTAAATTCTTGAAGGAGTGAGGGGGAAGATCCAGTGAGAAGTATATCATCTACATAGAGAAGAAGAATAATAGATCCAAAATTAGTGTGAGAAATAAATAAAGATGGATCAGCCATGCTACAAAAGAAACCATATTTAAAAGAAATGAACTGAAGCGATCAAACCAGGCCCGGGGTGCTTGTTTAAGGCCATAATAGCCTTTTGGAGCTTGCATACATGGTTTGGGAAGTTAGGATCAGCCATTCCAGGGGGTTGTTCCATGTATATATTTTCAGAGAGAACACCATGTAAGAAGGCATTTTTTACCTCAAGTTGATGAATATGCCATTTCTGAACAAGAGCTACAGTGATGATTAATCGGATGGTTCCGGGCTTAATTACTGGAGAGAAAGTGTCAGTATAATCCACTCCATCAACTTGGTGGTAGCCTTTTGCAACAACTCGAGCTTTGAGGCGATCTAGAGATCCATCTGGTTTGAGTTTTGATTTAAAAACCCATTTAGAGCCAATAACATGCATATTAGGAGTTCGAGGTACAAGTATCCAAGTCTGATTTTTGTGTAAAGCCTCAAGTTCTTCACCCATGGCAACCTTCCACCCAGGATGGGCTAATGCTGAACGAATGTTATGTGGGTTGCGTGGGATGGTAGAGGTGTGGTAGAAGGAAGGGAAGTTGTAACGGGAAGGTGTACAATAGAGAGTGGAAAGTTGTTGGTAGCGGACTTAAGCATGGTGAAGTAGACGAAGAGGCTAGCAAATCTGCACAAGAGTCAGAGTTAGTGTGAGGTAGCCAAGAGTCAAAAATACTAATAACATGATTGTAGTAGGGGAACATTATGTTGGCTAGTAGGCTTCTTATATGGAAATATTAATTCATCAAAAACAACATGGCGGGAGTAAAAAAATTTCTTACTAGGAGGGTGAAAACACTTATATCCTTTATATTATCACTGTATCCAACAAAGACACAAAGAATAGTTTTTGGATCAAATTTGTGACGTCGTGTGTCCCAAGTGTAAGGAAACCATTTAGACCCGAACACTCGAAGTGAAGTGTAGTCAGGATGTGTTCCATGCAAAGCAAAATATGGAGTTTCAAAATTAAGGGAAGATGATGGAAGTCTATTAATCAAGTATACAGTTGTAGTAAAAGCTTCGACCCATAGAAATAAAGGAGCACCACTATGAAACAACATAGTCATACCTAGTTCACCGTATTATTCTATTGTCGCCTTTCAACCATACCTGTTTGTTTTGGGGTGTAAGGACAGGAAACTTGATGAACAGTACCTGTTAAACGAAAATGATTGGATAGTTTGGAGTTGGTAAATTCACCTCCTCCATCAGAATGGAAAAACCTTTATCTCTTTGTTAAACTGTTTTTAACATACTGTTCAAACGGATATGTAAGTATGAAAAAAATCAGATTTTTGGTTGTAAGGGGATAATCCATGTATACTTAGAGAATCATCAACCAAACATGCATAATATCGAAATTTACCAATAGATAAAATTGGGGCAGGTCCCCACAAGTCACAATGTATTTTTTCAAAAGTAGCAGAACTAGAGTGTTTAGAAGAAGAAAAAGGTAATTTAGTAAGCTTTTCCCAGTTGAACAACTATCACAAAGATGTTCATATTTACTTTTCCTACTACATCAATTAGCCCTTTATTCTTTAGCAATTGTAAAAGCTGTAGTTTGAGGATGTCCCTAGACGTGAATGCCAAGTGTCTGTTGATCCAGATTTGAAACGATGAGAGTAATGCAATTCAGGTGAGGGAGAAGAAGCACATATAGATCACCCTTGCGCCTCCCTATGATCATTGGTTTCCCTGTTTCTCGTTCCTTAACACAAAAATCGACATTAGAAAATTCACAATTAACAGGAAATTGCTTAGTTAATTGACTTATAGATAGTAGATTCTTTGTTAAGGAAGGAACAAGTAAGACATCATGAAGGGGTGAAGTAAACATTTCTTGCTTGATGAAGGAGTCTCCGGTACCAAGAATTGGTAGAGAGAACCATCACCAATAAGAACAGAATTTGTACCTGAATATTTTTGAATGTTATTAAGCATACTAGGTTTACCTGTCATATGATTGGAGGCTCCAGTGTCAGAGGTCCATTCTGTTTCAGCTATTGTGTTATCTAGGGTGAGTGCAACTAGAGATTGTGGTATATCATCAGGTTGAGTCGGCTTCTTAGGCACCCACCAACATATTTTTCTATATGACCCATTTTGCCACAATACTGACACTTTTCATTTCGATATAGCTCACGTTCTGTAGATGTCATACGGCGCTCGCCCGACGGCGGGGGACGAGGTTGCTGAGTGATCACGGTAGAGTGAGTTTGAGTTTGATTACTTGGTGTTTGGGCCTGAAATCCTCGCCCGTTGATGTGAAAGATTGACAATCCCATGATGTCGTGAGGAAGACTGGTGAGATCTTTGTTGGTGTTGGCCATAGAAAGCCATGTGAGGAGTAAGTGGGTTTTGCATATTGGTTGGCTAGAAAACCAACTGCGTCGCTGATCAAGGCTCTGGAGTTGCTAGATCAGTTCAGAGTAAGATGGCCTAGGAGGCTTTAGCATTGTTGTTGTGAATGTTTCATAGTCAGGACCAAGGCTAGTGAGGAGATAAAAATACTTTTTCTTTATCTGGGATAGGTTCCCAATAGCTGCTAAGTTATCACATAGGCCTTTGAAGACGCGAATATGTTCTCCAATAGTGCGATCATCCTCCTTGCGGAGGTATGTAATCTGTTGACGTAGCGTGAATTCACGTTCTTGAGAATCTTCCGCATATGCATCCTTGAGTGCATCCCAAACTGCAGGAGACGTGTCTAGGCCAACAACGAGACCAAGAGCTTCTTCAGAGAGTGTTCTGATTATCCATCCTCGTAGGAGACGATCTGCTTTGCGCCAGGTGACAAATTCGTTAGTTAATTTTGGGGTAAATGTTTCTGAGTTTGTGATGTTATAGGAATCTGGAGTGGTGTATTGAGTAGTGGCAGGATCTTCATTTGAGGTGACCGACCAGATCTTGGCTTTCTGCAAGTGCTAGAGCTTGTTCACGCCACAATGGGTAGTTTGATGGTGTGAGTTTGAGGGTGATGAAATTACCAACATTGAGAGATAAGGATGTCATGGTGTTCACAAGGCTTTGATACCAAGAAGAAAGGGATGGACAATATGTATTCTTTATTGTAAACGTGAACACTGATTTTAAGAACAGGAGGGGAAGAGGATATATATAGTACAGATGGTGATAAAGGCTGATTTCTAAATAAGGTAGCAAATGATGCTGCATAATTTGAAATAAAACAATCCTAATTGTAGCTGATTTGTTGCATCTGATTGTAGCTGATTTGCTACATCAGATTTCCTTAATTAATAGTGGCTGATTTGTTCTGATTTGCAGCAGTCTGTTTCTGATTTTGTAGCACAATCTGTTTCTGATTTGTAGCAATATGTTTCCTTAATAATAGTTGATCCTGTTACTCCTTATCTGTCAATTTGATCCCATAAATTGTGTCTTGCTTGATATTGTTAATACCTTTAACCCTTATATATTAAATTTTATTAAATTTGACTTCTTATTTTTTAATGTAAGAATTTTTCTTAATCCATTCTCAATATAAAGTTCTTATTTTTAATGTAAGAATTTTCCTTAATCCATTCTCAATATAAATGTCAAATTATTATTATTATTATTACAAACTTAAATTTAATTAGTCAATTATAAATTTTTGGAAAATGTCAATAAAGCTGGTCGCGGTGAAAAAGATTTTTTTTGGTTTATTTGTTTGTTTATGTATTTTTAATGGGCATATAATGTTTTGTAATGCTTATTTATTGATGCATTATAAAATCAATCTAATGGTTTGATGATCTTATTTATATGATATAAATAATGTTACATTTCCCTTGGACTTTAATCTAATTATTTTTTATAAAAAAATATTTTTTTTCAACTCCTATTGTTGACAGAGCAATTTTATTTTTTTAAAAAAATGAACTCCTACTTTTGAATTAAGAATCGTAAGAGATTAATATATAAAATTGAGAGAACTAAATTTGTAAAATTAATTTGGATCGCAATAACTAATTTTTTTTAAATAAAACAATAACTCCGTTTATTGTTTATTTATCTACTTGGATAAAAGAATATATAAATTAAGAAATGCAATATTTTCTCTTATTTTATTAAAATTATTTATAAATTTCATATTATACCATTTCCTCTTTTATATTATCTTTCTTCATTTATTTATTTTATTAAATGGTGAAAATTGATTAAGTGATATCACTATTGCTTATTAAGTCTAATTTTGTAAGTAAGTTTCAATTAGGGGTGGGAATAGGCTAGGCCAGGCTAGGCTTTGATTAAATAGGCCTGGCCTATTTTTAAATTCAAGGCCTATGCCTGGCCTATTACCTATTATAGCTTTTTTAGTCTGGCTGAGATAAACGAGGAGAAAGAAGTCAAATAGAAGTTAAACCTCCCCCTTTTTTAAAAACGGCCTGACCTGTAAGCCTATTTAAAGGCCTTTATATGAAAAGGAACAATAAATTGATTTCTAAGTCCAAAAACTGCATGTATCATGATTTTTCTTATCTAACATCTTAGTCAATACTCAATACTAAAATACATGATATTGGGCCTGCAAAATCCTTAACCCAAACCAATACAAACAAATAAAATAAAAGTAATTTACAAATTATAGATTATACTAATATAATAATATTAAGTTTATTCAAATTCGTTATAACTTATAATTTATAAGTAATTAATATTTATATAATTTTAATATATTTACTAATTTTTAAATATAAATAGGTCGGCCTATCAGGCTTTGTAGGCTGTGAGTTGGCCTAAGCCTAGCCTATTATTCAAATAGGCTTTTTAAAATGCCTGAACCTGACTTTTTTATTAAATAGGCTAGGCCAGACTAGGCTTTAATTAGGCCAGGCCATAGGCCCCTGTCGACGGCCTTGCCTATTCCCACCCCTAGTTTCAATGTTGGGTACATTTATTATTTTCTGAGAATTATATAAAGAATATAATAGAAAAATTATATTTAATTCTAGTATTCTACATTCACTGGCTATGTGTAAGTGAACAAATAAATAACAACAATTTTCATTCTCAAAAAATGTACAGGTAAATAGTAACTAAGACAGTACCAAAGTGAAATGGCTATATTTGATGAAAATAACTGATAAATTAACCTATTGAATTAGAAGTATCTAGTAAAACTAGCCAATAAATAAAAATGACATAAAAATAAAAAGAAATTAAAGACAAATAGGGAAGTGTATTAAAATGAAGGATACAAATGAAAGAAAAATAAATAAACTCTAAACTACAAGCTAGAAGCTCATGTTTTACCAAATATTTTTATGTTGGTCAAATTAGCATATGAGCTAGTCAAATAAACTAGAATTTGGCTTATTGACATTGTCAAACACACTCAATAATAAAATGTATTAATGCTTCATTTCACTTTTTAAATTCTCGGAGTGGATAGTAAAAAAGTTCAAAAAATAATTGTGGGCAATCATAAGAGTCACTAATGAAAGAAAATTTTGGTTGAAAGATATATATATATATATATATATATATATAGAGAGAGAGAGAGAGAGAGAGAGTCGAGATCCGTTGACACCAGGTATCAAACTTGTAGAGTTACACCTCTTAACTTTTTGTCAAATGTGAATTTGACCAATCCAACCGTTAAATCATATTATATTACTTTCATGATCATGTATATCAAATTTCAGGTAATTTGGACATTCGTAGGTATGTTAACAAATGTATTTACACTAAAATCGACGGAAAAAAACATTTTAATCTTTTAAAAGATGTGGGTGTAATTGTATAAAAGAAAAAATAATATAATTAAGGGTTAAATATGTTTTTGGTCCCTAAAAAATTTCTGGAATTTGGTTTTAGTCCCTGTAATTTAAAACCACTAGTTTTGGTCCCTCAAAAATTTAAAATACAGAAATTTAGTCCTTATTGCTTAGTTTTGCTACAGATTTTGCTACGGATTAACTACAATTTTTTATCGATAAGGACTAAATTGGGTATTTTCAATTTTTGAGGAACCAAAACCAGTGGTTTTAAATTCATGGGCTAAACCAAATTATAGAAAATTTTGAGGGACCAAAAAACATATTTAACCCTATAAATTAAATATGTTTTGAAAGATGAGAGTATAATTTATTATTTTATATTTCTAATCTATTTACACATAGTGATTTTAATGTATTTTTGGACCAGGCCAGAGGAAGTAGGACCATATGTGGACACACATATTAGAGTCTTGCTATGCACATCACCCTTTTTTATTTCACTTCATATCTATTTTTTAATTTTTCAAAATCCATAAATTACCCCTCCTTCATCCTTCATCTTTCATCTTCCTCTCCCCCTTCCCATCCTATCCTCCTTCGCTTATTTGTGTGCCCAACCTCCCCCACTCCTAAAACCACAACCACCCATATCCTCCTCCACCCACCGCCAAGTGTCCGCTTCATGTTCAACTTCGGCGATAAGATCATCTCTTTCCCTCACGACAACCAACTCTGTTACGCGATGACGACACCCGAATCGTTGTTGTCCACCACTCCATCTCCTCCTCCACCCTAATCCTCAAGCTCTCTAGACTCTCAGGTACAAAATGACAACCTCTCTTGATGATACGACAGACGAAGACGTGGAGAACATGATGGATGAGGTAGAGGGATCTTTGAAGATAAAGTAAATCGAGATCATGGTTGGATGTGCTGAATGCAGATATGTGCAGTAACCTACTGGAAACTAAGTTTCCAAAAAATTGTATATCGAAACTTAAATTTTTGATACATGAAAAAAAAAATAATTTGTCTAACGCAAATCTAATTGAGTATTGTTATTTATACAACAATACAACTCTACAACTTAATAAGACAAAAATTAGAAGGGAGGGAAGAGAGAGAAATGTGGGATGTGATGGGTGATATGATGGAAAGAGAAAGAGAGAAAAAAGTGTTGTATGAGTTGTTGTAGTATTTTTGTTGTATGATTTTAATTTCTCAATCTAATTTCGGTACAAACATTAATTTGTGTACCGAAAAAATTATGTTTTTGGTTTATAATTTTGTAAAGTTGTACATCAGATACTTAGTTTAAATTCACTATATGTCATATATGAAAATATTTTAAATTGTTCCCTCATCCTTGAAGAATAGATGATTTAAAACGATTTAATCAATTTAATTTGTGCAAACTTTGAGTAAAAAAAGAAATTTTAAAAGTGTTAAGTAATATAAAAATAGTTGAGCTAGGTACTTAATTGGGATAATTAAAAAATAAAGGGATTAAATTTACTCAAAAAATTATTGAAAGATCAAAATCACATTCATTAGTAGAGGTCACTAAAAGTGAAAATAAATCAAAGGATTTTTATGTGTAAAGTGTTATTTATGCAAAAATAACATTACATTTACGGATATCTAGTTGTTACACGCAACTTTGATTTGTGTATTTCATTTTTTATATGCACCAAAGGTATTCTTAGACGACTAATTCATTTAAAAGCATAGAGATTACTATGTATTGCATCTCTCAATAAATTCTTTTCTACAATGACTAAAGATTGAACCCTTAATAATATGTTCAACCCTTCATTTATTTATGTTGAATGAGGGAGAAAAGAAAAAGGGAAGAGAAAAAGAGAGAGAAAGTGGGATGATTTGGTTTATTTGGTTATGGAGAGATTATGTGGTAAGAGTCCCATCTTGATCTCACTTTATCAATTAACACAATTACCCTGATTTAAAACAACCTTTATACTGAAATAAAAAACAAATGTTTCACCACAAGTGGTATGTGACGTTGGTAATTAATTAATCTATTTTAGGTTGTAGTCAATTACCAAGTGGATAATATACAATATGATAAGCCATTGTCATGGTAGATATCGATTGCGTATGATTGTGATCAATTACTTCGAAGATATGAATGAGGATATGCTTGTGAGATGATTTTTGGAAGAAAGGGGGATGAGAAGGGTTTATTGGACGCCCTTCCCCTTTTTATGGTTGAGAGTTTGAGTATTTTACAAAATATTTCCCTCCTCTTATCGCCTCCCTTCTCCCTCTAACCATTCCCCTCCCTCTCCTCTAAAGTCACCAACATACTGTAAGGTCCAAGAATCCTCTAGAGATGTTTTCATAATGACAAACTCTCAAAATATAATTCTGAATAATTATATACTAATGGTTGCAATTGAGATTGCCTTAGAAAAAACAGAAAAATCTAAATGATGCATCAAAGAAGAATCTATTCAGAAGAAGCAACCATCACAAGATAGACTCCTGTAACAAATTCACATGCTAAGAAGAAACAGTTTCAAGAATCAGTACTTAAAAGAATAATTTGCACAAGTCTTAAGCTTCATATATAATGCCGAAAAGGAAATACTCTTGTTCAGAAGAAAGTAAGAAAGTTGTTGAGAAGATTTACATGAAACTATTATCAGTACATTAGACTGCATCAAAAGAAAGGGATACTGACAACAACCTCCAGAAGAAAGAAGTTGACAGAACCTACTGCAAATCCATATTACTGGAGATTAAGACATTGATTGCAAAATTGTAAACATGCCAAATATTCTTGAATGTCTCACAAACTGCTCCAGAATAAGGAAGCTCAAACTGAATGAAAGTCCTGGCTCTAGAAGATACGCTCTCCCCAGAAGTTTAGACCAATCAAACTTGATGAGAGAGAAAAGCTGCCACATGAAAGTGACAGCTCCTTCTTGTCCAACTAAGAGCTTGACCCTTCTCCAAGGCATTCCAACGACAAGTTGAGCCTTTCTTTGCCTATAAAAGGAGCCCCCTCTTCATTTCAAAACACGCAACACCGGAAGAAGCATCATGCGAATCAAAATTACCATTCATACCTTCTGGAGAAATTTCACTTTTTGCAAATCTTTTAGTTTAGTTCTAAAACAATTAGGAAAGTGAGAAAGAGTATGTGTAGACTCATTATAATTCTACTATGTTATTCATATTGTAATTTGAGCCTTTTATTTGTAATTTCATCATTCAAATCATTGATTGTAACTCTCAAGACTAACAATGTGTTGTTAGTTCTTCTTGAGAGAGCTTTAGAATTCTACAGGGTTAGGTGTGTTCATCTGTTGCAGATTTGTAATTGGTGTGAGCTTGTAGAGGCTACAGAAGAATACTGGTGTGAGCCCGCAAAAGCTGCAAAAGGATATTAGGTAGTAGAGCCTGTAGAGGTTGCAGAAGAAAACTAGGTGGTGTGTTGCACCGAGAGGCCTGTTGAGATTATTTGTGTCAAGGTTGATATAGTGAAAGTCCTACTGAGGATAGGGACTGGATGTATCCCTAAAGTTTAAAGGGTGAACCAATATAAAATACTGTGAGCATATCCTTACACTCTTTACATTTCGAAATTTCTAATTAATCACTTATAAGATAGGCTAACTCTCATATTTGCATAATAAACCATTTTCAAACCTATATAATACCTAAGTAAGTGTGACTTCCAAGAAGGTCTTTCCAAATAAGAAAGACTATATTTTCTTAATACTAGACTCATTCAAATAACTAGTATTTTGCAGACTGTCTAACCTGTATATCTAAACTTCTAATATCAACCAAGAAAAATCTCTTGAGCATAATATATTAGAAGTAATTGCAAAATTTAAAAAGGTCACAATTCAACCTCCCTTCTTGTGACTACAATATTTATTTCACATACCCTAACTCTTTGTTTGGTTGAAAGAGGGAAATAGAGAAAATAGAAATAGGGAGAGAGAAGTAGGGAAGAGATAAAGAATATTTATAAGTTGTTTAGTGTGAGAGAAGTAGATAAGAAATACAAGGGAAATAATAAATGTAGTTGTTTGATTTTTTTTTGGTAAAGTAGGAAAAGAAAAACAGCAAAAACAAAAAAAGAACTAGATACAAGCTAAATCCATGGACAATAAGTCCCTAACTACTGCTGGAGGGGATTCCCAGTAATGCCAAGGCCAGCCATTTCTAGCTCCAAGTTTAGCCAAACTGTCCGCAACAGAATTAGCATCCCTATAGATATGAAGAATAGTAACCACCCATTCTCTACAAAGAAGGTTCTTAACCTGCAACACCACTCTGGCCAGGGGATGGAAATCAACATTTGTGATACCATTAAGGACCTCAACAACCTCTAAAGCATCACACTCACATACCAAATGTCGACAGCCCAAACTCCAAGCCAACTCCAAGCCATTACGGATTGCCAACATCTCCGCCAATTTAGTTGTTTGATTTGATATAAAGTGATAGGGGAGAAATGATATTTATTATAAATTTGTGCATTACTCCCTCTAAGAATTTTCATATAATCGATTACATTAGTTGAGATAATCGATTATTATCATGTCACATTTTAACCCTTCCATACTAGAAGCAACATAATCGATTTTAATACACTGAAAATCGATTTTATGTACTCAGAAGATGACCTTTCCCAAATGAGGTTCATTTCAATCGATTTAAATGGCATGCAAATCGATTGTCTAGAACTCAAAATACTAGCTTTGTATTTCAGATTGTATAAATTGATTTCATAGGCCATATAAAATCACATGATTGTTTCCTAAACCTCCATAAGTATACTTACCAATTATGTATCTTGAAAAATTAATCCCTTGTCAAAAAATTCCTATTAGTGGTAATGGAGTGTAAGTGCTTATTTCTTGTTTCTGATATTGTGCACCATTGGCATCAATTAACCTTAATTCTATGACTTCAAAAACTGAAAATCATTTTCTTTCGGGCTTCCTTCCATGTATATCAAGCATGTTGCTATCAAAGACCATGTGACCCTGAATCTAAAAATCACCCACAATTGAAATACGACGAAAAAGAAGAAAAAGAAAAGAGTTGTTCAACACAATAAGAAATAGAAAATGAAGTTTTCACAAAATCTAAGAAATTTAGGGATCCTAATTGGACATATGAAACATAACAGATAAAGAAAGAGACATCAATCTGAGTTAGCAAATGAAGAAGGCAAGAAGACCCTAATCAGAGTTAGGAAACTTATAGGAAGACACAGATCAACCACTTCCTCACCCTAACCTGATAGATCTGCCCTCATAGTGGGGCCCATAGTTTTATTTCATTTCCCTGCCATTTCTTATATGCACCAAACAACATAGTGTAGGTACTATTCTATGGTATTTCTCGCCTACTTCTAGCTCACCAAACAGAGGGTAAGTGAAGTTAGACTTATTAGATACTCCCTCCGGACTCGAATATAAGCAACAAATATCCATTTGTGATGGTCTAAATATAAGCAAATCTCAACTAATTTTACCTTATTTAATGACCTTGTACTAAAATACCCTTCATTTAAATTCAGATTTTATTTTCCAATGACCTTATTTAATGAACCATGTAGAGAGAGTGTTTCTACTTGGAACAAGTTTCAATAAAATTGGAGTTTTCTATGAAGGGCAATTTAGAGAATACAATTCATTTTTAGATGACATCAATGACATTTAATGAGGTTAACTAACATTTCTTAATTAGTGTGAGTTAGTTTTTTTTGCTTATATTCAGTCCAGAGTAGTTAATCAATTACTTGTAATTACCCAATTCAATTATGTATTATAATTGATAACTTTTGTTAGTACGTAACAATATTGTGTCCACTAAAAAATAACATCATCTTTTACCACTTTTTCACCTACTAACACCCTTTATTTTTCTTTTCTCTCAAATCAAATAATCCAAAAAATACACTCACTTTTTAGTTTTTGCCTCTTTATTTCTCCTCTCTTTCAATTTTTCTCCTCAAACCAGATAGAGTAAGGACCCATCTATATATCTTCCTTGTGTGCTCGGTTTTGGTGGTATTTGTGTGTGTCCTCCTTTACATTTGAAAAGGAAGGACATTACATACTATTTGTTTTCGTACTTTGCGTTCCTTTAGCAATTTGTTCGGTGGAATACATCACACTACAGTGACATGATAAAGAGAAAAGCTTAATAGACAACATGGAATTCAAGGCAGAGAAATCCATGACAAATTGTTACAATCCCAATGAATTTTTTTGCCAAAAACATTCTTTATCTCTCCCCTTTTCAGGCCTCTCTTATTCTTTTGAGGGAAAACCGAAAGTAAAAGTATATATGTGCATAAGATTCCATACATAATGGATCCGTCAAACTCTAAACGCATGAAATGATTTCCCAATCACATCCTCCAATGAATATGCCTCACAATCTATAATGTTGCATCCATCTCTTAATTCTTTTTTTTAATCTTTGCATGATCCGCTAAATTGAATTGATAATTACTATTAGTATCAATTAATTAAAATGTAACTAAAGGTTATAGTAGAGTCTCATATATAAGATACACTTTTTTGAGATGTTGAGAAGCCCTGAAATGGAGGTTTTTTGGTTATGCATGTTGTAAAGAGGATTGTTGGCCACATTGAGAATACAATTGCATTGGAATTTGTTTGTTGTTTTGAATGAAGATGTGCTTGACTCTGCTGTCCCACTTTTCACGGTTTCATCAGTTTTGGGCCAGTGATTATAAAATTTTGGCAACTCTTATCTTGAAAAGAAACCGTAATTTTAATTGTTATGGGAAATGGAACTACATTTTTGTATAGAAGATTTGTTTTTCATGTTAATCACATGTATCCCCTATTATCAGGGACAATTAATATTATTGGGTTTAGTCAAAATTAAGGCTCTTATCCCTCTCTAATAGTTCAAGCATGAGCTCTCACCACAATCTCAGCTTACGTTGTCAATTGAGCCACGATTCTTTAGTAGTATAGAAGAATATAGTTCATTGAGCAAAATTTATATTTTCTAAACCAAATTTTAGTGCAATGTGGCCCCTGGCCTCTTGTAGAGATTGTATGAACCACATGCAACCTCTGAAGCATGGGTACTCCAAAAATGGAGTCGTACCCGTACTGGGTACGTACCCGGTACCGGTACTTTGATGGGTACATCTGGGTACTCACTGGGTATTGATATGAACCTTGAGGTTCTATTTTTATGGACCTTAGAAATTTTCTGATAAATAGAGAACTTTTGTTAACAAGCACTTGTCTCACAAGGAAAATAATCAATTTTTTTTATTCTTTTTCTTTACGCACATACGTAACTGTTTTTTATTTTATTTTATTTTCTTTTCTTTTCTTTTGATGTACTTATACCATAAAATAGAAACTGTAAAAGAAATATAACAAGGATATAATCAATAACAATGGAATCCTTAAGAAGCTTGAAAATTAAATCACATAAAATTCAAGAACGTAGAGGAAAGTATGCAATTGATTAAAAACAGCTAATAGAAAAGATAGAAGAAAACAGATAAATGGACGTCACACTTTCATGAATTGAAAGATAAGTCCATGAAGATGATCACACAAAGGTATATGAACCTTTGATAACCTTCACTCTTGACTAGCAAGAAAGTTAGAGAAAATCACTCTCTCAAGTAAGAAAATCACTTTCTAAATTTGCAGCAATTTTGCATAAAACTTCAATCGTGCTTTGTGCATGCATGAAGCATGTATTTATAGGATTTACAAGGTGAAACTAGGGTTGTGTAATCAGCCAAGTTACACGCCCAACTCATTCCCAAAATGCCCCTTTACACACTTCCCATGCAACCCTAAACATATTCTAGAATTAAATAAATTAAAAGACAAATTAGCTAATAAAACTCAACCTAAGTAAGCTTGTATGGCCGCATTTCCTAACCAAAATTTTGGCACATGTTAGCTACATTAAACCTTGCAAAATAACCACCAAAATGATGTAAAGAGGCTATTCATTCAGCCATAATGTAGCCGCAACATTCAGCCACCATTCTTCAAGATTCCTTGCATTTTGTAACTCCCTTCTTCATGACTTGGACGCCACTTTAATGGCTCTTCACTCTCATTTACAACCTTGTTGGCACCCTTTTTATGACTTAGAATTCAGCCACATTTAGCGCATGTTGGCCGCATCACATAGCTCAAAAATGAGGCTAGATTCATGCGCACACAAGCCTTCCCCAACGGCTATAAGACAAGGCTTTCAATGCCTTTAAACATCATCACTCCTTTATCTTTGTAACCACCAAGTTATTACTCAATGTTTTGTAACTACAAAACCTTATTGAAAGCAATAATAATTCAGCAAAATAAAGAGCACATGGCCGCCCACCATGCACCCATGTGGCCGCCCACAATGCCACATCATTGGCTTGGAAGTGCTTCAATTAACAGTTGCATTAAATGCAACTGATTCTTCATCAATTAAGCTATCCTCTTCAACTTGAGTGCAATTAATGAAACTTAGGACTTCCATTAACATTTTGCTCAGTTTGAGTCTGGACTTCTTTATTGATGACTTGGAGTGCCTCCTTAGCCTTCCTAGCTTGTGCCCTTGTCATGGGCCCACCCAATCTGTTGACTGCCTGATTGATGTCCACATCACGCCCCCCTTCTTGAAAAAGATTTGTCCTCAAATCTGAAGTTTTCTTACCTACATCAAAAAGAGATAAGTTAGAAACTTTGAAGAAGGTACTATTCTGATACTCACCAAAAAATTCAATCTTGCAGCCATTGATATTGTTCCTTTCTAGGACTTGAAAGGGACCATCTTTCCTAGATAGAAAATTGGACTTCCATGGTTCAAGGGGCCATTTCTTGCGCATATGTACCCATAACCATTCACCAGGATGGAAGACAACTATCTCTTTTCCCTTGCTGGTTTGATGGGTAAAACTTCCTTGCTTCTTCTTGACACTTTCTACCTTAGCCTGCTGTTCATTGTGCACAAACATAGAGTTGTTAGGAAAAGAAAAATTCAAGAGGAATTACCTGATTACATCCATGAGCTATCTCAAATGGAAAATAGTTTGCAGCACTATGGATTGCATTATCATAAACAAATGCATCATGAGGAAAACACTCCTCCCAAAATTTATTTAAAATAATTCTAAACAAGGCTTCCAAAATTCCTTTCATCACTTCATTATTTCTTTCATCCTCCATGAATCTTGGAGCAAGGTCTTTAATCCCTTTGAAATATGGTATTTCATTAGGATAAAATTTGGAAACTCTTCTTTAAAGACCTGAAAAAGAAAAGTAATAGGCAAAGGCAATTTTGGCAAAAATGGTTAGCATGAATCACTTGATTTTCGCAATTCAAGACGTAAAAAGTTTTTCTTGTGCAAAGCACTCTTTTCACTTCCCTCTCTCTTGATACACATATTTTTTTGCCTTCAAATATTTCTTTTCTTTTTTATTTTCCTCACTCTCAAATTTTTCACTCTCTTTCTCTTTTTTATCTTTTCTTTCAATTTCTTTTGATCTTCTCTCACTTCCTTTGGGGACAAAGGCTTAAGGACCACCTTCTTATCCTGAAATTAAAAGAAATTTTGTTAGAAAATCCATCATGGATGGCTTTTGTCTCATATTGCCACGGCCTTCCCAAGAGAATAAGGCTGGCTTCCATTGGTATTACGTCACATAACACTGTATCCTGATATTTTCCAATGGAAAATGGAATCTTAACTTGTCTTTCCACGTGAACCTCTTCTCCTTTTAAGCCATTGAAGCTTATATGGCTTAGGGTGAAGCTTTGTGTGCAAACCCATTTTGTTCACCATCCTAGCACTAGCAACATTAGTGCAGCTTCCACCATCAATAATCACCAAACAAATCTTACCATTGACAGAACATCTAGTGTGAAAATGTTCTCCCTTTGGCTTTCCTCTTTGTCCACGGGTTAGCTACCAAGAAGTCTTCGAATCATATAGACTTCTCCAATTCTGCGCCAGTATCATCATCACTGGGCTCTTCCCTTTCATCATCTGATTCGCTTGTGTACTCACCATTATCCTTAAGAAGAATGGTCTTCTTAGCAGGACACTCATAGGCATAGTGCCCCCTTCCTTGGCACCTGAAACAAATCACATCCCTTCCTTTCTTAACAACCTGCTCAACATTAGAGGATTTACCTTGTGTAATAGGTGCTGCTTGGCTTGAAGATTCAGCAACCTCCTTTTTAATTTTATCCTTCCAATTTGCAGGCAAATTAGTAGGACTCCTCCTGGCAGCTCCTTTTCTTTTTACTTGTTGCTCCACTTGTAGAGCCTTATGTAACAAGTCCTCCATTTCAACATACTCCTGCAACTCAACAATGTCCCTAATGTCACTGCTCAAACCATTAAGAAAACGTACCATAGTAATTTCAGGGTCCTCTTCTATGTTGGCTTGAATTTGCAGCATCTCCATCCTTATAGTACTCCTCCACTCCTTTACTGCCTTGAGTCAATTGTTGTAATCTCAGCTTCAAGTCACGTTGAAAACTAGAGGGAACACACCGTTTCCTCATAATCCTCTTCATCTCAACCCAAGTCTCCACTATAGGCTCTTCATTTCTGACTCTCTCTTTTTGTAACTTATTCCACCAAACAAGTGCATAATCAGAAAATTCAGTAGCAGCAAGCTTTACCTTTTGTGCTTCTGTATAGATGTTACACGCAAAAAGGTGCTCAATTTTGAGTTCCCACTCCAAGTATGCCTCTGGGTCACTTCGGCCTTTGAAAGAAGGAATGGTCAGCTTGACACCTTGTATTTTTCCTTATTCTCTTGGTGGTCTTTCCTCTTCTGCTTCAGGTGTTGATTTGACCTCCAATTGTCCCAACCTAGCATGCAACTCATCATACTGTTGCTTCATCGTCATCTCTAATTTCTGATAAATATCAGCAAGTTGTCGTTGAAGGTCTTTGTTATCCACTTGTCTTTCTGCCATAGTAACACAAGAAAGAAACAAAGTAACAGATAAAAAGAACAAGAAAATGATTAACTGTTTAGAAACTCACCACTCTCGTGTTTACACACAATATTGGCTTTTTCTATAATATAACACTCTTGCCTTTTTCCACTCTATTTTCTCTTGACTTTCTTACCACGCCAATGAGGAGAAAATCAAATAATTCACAACCTGTATGTTAGACAAGAAAAAATAATACAAGAAAAGCTAACAAGAAAAATAAAACAAGAAAAGCAAACAAGAAAATAAAACAAGAAAAGTTAGGAAAGAAAATCAGAAAAATCTAGTAACCGGAGCTCTGATTACCAAATGATATGAACCTTGAGGTTCTATTTTTATGGACCTTAGAAATTTTCTGATAAATAGAGAACTTTTGTTAACAAGCACTTGTCTCACAAGGAAAATAATCAATTTTTTTATTTTTCTTTACGCATGTACGTAACTGTTTTTCTTTTCTTTTCTTTTCTTTTCTTTTCTTTTGATGTACGTATACCATAAAATAGAAACTGT
This sequence comes from Sesbania bispinosa, assembly GCA_026901365.1. Classification (NCBI taxonomy): domain Eukaryota; kingdom Viridiplantae; phylum Streptophyta; class Magnoliopsida; order Fabales; family Fabaceae; genus Sesbania; species Sesbania bispinosa. The sequence goes on from QLOH01000091.1 coordinate 206,255, forward strand.
AAAGGAAATATAACAAGGATATAATCAATAACAATGGAATCCTTAAGAAGCTTGAAAATTAAATCACATAAAATTCAAGAACGTAGAGGAAAGTATGCAATTGATTAAAAACAGCTACTAGAAAAGATAGAAGAAAACAGATAAATGGACGTCACACTTTCATGAATTGAAAGATAAGTCTATGAAGATGATCACACAAAGGTATATGAACCTTTGATAACCTTCACTCTTGACTAGCAAGAAAGTTAGAGAAAATCACTCTCTCAAGTAAGAAAATCACTTTCTAAATTTGCAGCAATTTTGCATAAAACTTCAATCGTGCTTTGTGCATGCATGAAGCATGTATTGTGAAGTCTATAAATCAGGTTAAGTATTTAAACATGATTATAAGACTTAACATCTTTTAGTTTTAATGATTAACAAATAAGATTATATAAAGAACAAATAATATTATATAAAGAACCAATGAGATTATATAAACAGGTTCTACTGAGAAAGGTATTGGTTTGTTAATTATGTTTCAGGATGAAATACTCTTTAGAAGAAGAAGAAGATTTTGTGAACAGAATCAGAATCAGAATCAGAATCAGAAGATCGAATCAGAAGAAGAACAAGAGTGCAGAATCTAAAGAAGAATAATCCTTAACAGAGTTGAAGCAACTGAAGAATAAAAGGCTTGAAGACTGTCTGAAGAAGTGAAGACTAGAAGACTATCTGAAGAACTGAAGACAAAAGATATGAAGAAGTACAGATTCAAATATACATCTGTCTGAAGAACAACAATGAACTGAAGAAAGAAACGAAGAAGAAATACAAGAAGAAAAAGAAGATCAAAGAAGAAATGAAAAAGAAGCTGTCTGAAGCTGTCTAAAGTATTGAAGCTGTCTGAAGTATTGAAGCTGTCTGAAGTACGCAACATGTCTGAAGTATTGAAGCTGTCTTAAGTGTTAAAGCTATCTGAAGAGCCAAGCCCGTCTGAAGACTCGAACCGTCTGAAGACTGGAACCTGTCTGAAGACTGGAACCCGTCTGAAGACTGGAACCTGTCTGAAGACTGGAACCCGTCTGAAGTTTGGAAGTCGTCTGAAGCCTTAGTAATGACGTGGCATCTTTGCTGAAACCTTGCGTGAAGATTTTTCTGAGTCTCTGTTGCTCGTACGTTTTGGAACACATTTATGGCAACAAACACAGAGGGCTTTCCTGGTGCCTTTAAAGTTCATACACCACTGAGGAAACCTCTGCAACAGTTGCAACAAAACGGTGGCAGCTTTACTGTAGCACCAACGTTGTACTATGTCAGAACTTTCAGAAAGCGTGTCTCACAACGGATTAAAAGAAGACTATTTGCTATCTCTAAACGATAATATTTCAACGAGACATTTCTTCATTTGTGCAATCTGGAACAGAGCAGAAGAAAAGCTCAGGAGACTAAGCAAAAGCAACAAGGAAGATGTTTGAATAAAATATATTCAATTCAACATCTTTATCTTTATCTAAAAAGAGGAATCTGCAAACAACGACTATTGGTCAAGACATCTCATTCAAAGAAGTAATGGTGTCAGGAGCAAATGAAAAAGAAGTATATGAAGAATAAGCAAAAAGACAAATTCAACGGATACTTACTCCCAAGAAAATAAGAGGAAATCTGAAGAAAGCAGATGAACGCAGAAGTTAGCAGAAGAATATCAAGAAAATCTCTTAAAAGGAACAGAGCAGAAGAAAGCAAGCAGATGTAAGCAGATGCAAGATAATGCAAGCTGGAGCAAGCAGATGCAAGCTGGATAAAACAGATGCAAGAAAGAAAAAAGAATTCAAGAGAGAGAATACACATAATCATCACATCTCTCAAAACAGAGCTCATCAACAGAAGTGTCAGAACGGGAGTATTCTGAACACTCAATATGCTTAAGGAGAAGCAACCGTTTGAGAAGCTATTACACAACGGCTATATGAGCCACATCATCAAAAGCTCAACGGTATTATGAATTATCTTCAACGGCTATATTCAAGAAGAACATATAAATAGCCTCAAGATTGAATTTGAGGATGTTGGCATGCTGAGCATATTAACCATGTTGCCGACCTGCAGCTGCTGTTGCAACCAAGTTGGTTAGAATGATCAACCAAGTTGGATCAATTGGGATTGTTTTTCAAGAAGGTTCTTGAAATCAATCAGCATGAAAATTGTTAACTAGGTTGAGTGTCTTACAGTTAACAAGAGTTGACTCGAGCTTAAATACATCAGGAAAAAGTCAACAACAATTGATCAGAGAGTTAATTCTCAATCGGGCTACTAATCAGCTGGTCAGTTAGTTAGATTGTACAGTTGGTCTGTTGATCAAGTAAGTTGGTTGTCGGGAAGGCAATCATGCTGTACAAATGACTATCAAACTGGGTACGGTTTGAAGCTTTGAAGATACCTTGGTGTTCCAATGATACGGGTGAGAATGTAGCCCATGGAAACCAATGGTTGGAGAATGAGGCTGGAGCTTAATTTCATATCTTAGTTAGCCTACTCTCAGAGGATGTATTCCTCATAGAAAAGACAGGGATTGTACTTAAATTCAAACACTTGTATCACTGTCTATCCTTGTATTTAGTTTGTAATGATTGTATCCTGAGTATGTACTCAGTAATCTCTATGTACAAGAAGAATCTGAGTTAAGAGGTTCTAGCGAACATCTAGCTTAGATTGAGTAGTAATACTCTACACTTAGTTAAGTGTCTGAGAGCCTGGAGAGGCTTGGTGGAAGAAAGAATACTTGTGGTAGAGCCTGGAGAGGCTTGATAGAAAAGAATACTTGTTGTGTTGGCCTGGAGAGGTTAACATGTGTATCTGTGGTTTCAGATAGTGGAAATCCAGTGGTGGTTTGCCTCTGGGACTGGATGTAGCTCACGGGTTTGTGGGTGAACCAGGATAAATTCTGTGTCTAAGTTTTCCTTCTCTTGATCTCTTTTATTTACAGTTTTATATTTACTATGGGGATTGAAAAGTACTTTTCATAACAAGCTTAACTCAAGGATTTCAATAAAACAAGTTTTCATACAAACATAACATTAAAACGTCTCTAGTGTAGGTTGAAATATTATAGAAGAATATATTCAGAGGGATGTCTGAAATATCTGTCTGAAGTGAGCCCAACAGGAACTCAGTTCACACATGATATAGATGGTCTCTGATCATCTAAAGTATTTCAGAAACAGTTCTAAAGGTACTCTTAGTAATATTCTTCAGAAGACACTAAGAGAAGTTTGTTTAAAATCAAAACAATCTTAAGTGTAAGAGAAAGTTTTTCAACCTAAATCTTTCATATATTCCACATGTATTTAAAATAACTCTGATCTTAAGATTGGTTTGCACAATGATCACTTAACGTGATTGATTTAAAATAAAGAATTCCAAAATTGTCTTAAAATGTCTAAAACACTATCCAACCCCCCTTCTAGTGTTGCCTGTGGTTCTAACAATTGGTATCAGAGCTCACCTTCGGGTTGAGCATCTAACAAATGCAGAAGGAGTAGATCCTCAGAAGATGGAAATCTCACCAGGCTGAAGCAACTCTGAAGAATGATAATGAGAATAGGAAAATCATTTTCCAATACTCATCATTATTCATAAGGCTAAAGCATAGGACGCAACAGGAAAAGGAAAGTGAATCTATCTCTAGATCACAAACGGGTAACGCCTTTCCTATCTATATTTAAGTTATAATTTTAATATAGTTATTAATCTGTTGCATGATTTGTTTTATTGAAATTGTGAAAAATATGATTACATGATATAATTGTTTCATGCTTTTAAATTGTGTTAAAATAAATCACTGCATGCTATGTGTTTTACTATGTTTACTGTGTGAAATGTATGATTCATTTTATGTATGCTTTACTTATTTAAATATATGTGTTGAAGAGTCACACATTCTTAGTAAAGTAATAACTGTGTTTTTAAATTAAGTAAATGAAGAGTCGTGTGTGTTAGTCATAACTGTTTTTGAAAATATGAAACGGCACGATGTGAATCATTGAATCATCAACCGGTTTCTCTCAATGGACACGGTGCACTTCCCCCACACCGGTTCAGTACACATAACCGTCTTCATCAATGCTTGAAGCATGCTTGGCTATCTATTTAAAAGGATTGGATGATCAACATGGAAATCACACTTTACTCAATCCTTTCCCTAAAAAGGTCAAATCTGCTCAAGTATCTTCATCTCAGAAAGATCATTTGATTCATAGAAATCAATGGCATATGCGTCTGCATCATCAAGCAACTCAAACCCTTCCGTGATTGGTGACAGGATCATACCCTGTAAGGCGGCTAACCTTTCAGACTTTGATAAAGCAGACTACAAGATATCTAAGTACTTCAACGCCATTGGATGGACTCCATACTTCAACAACATTTCCTCCTCCTGGCATAAGGAGTGTAACGGATTTTTGGGACAACATCAAGATCATATCTGAACCCAACAGAACCGGGATTGAGACGAAGGTGATGGGAAAATCACTGTCTGTGGACACCAAACTTATTGCTGAAGTTATAGGTGTTCCTGACAGCGGAGAACAATACTTCCAAAGATGGGAATCTCTTCATGGTGGAACATTCGTTCTTGATCAACATCTATTTGGAAGAAGAAGGATTGCCCCTTTCAGACCTTCTCAACTTCTGAGCACACCCAGAGCCCTCCTTGCTGTATTAAACTGCTGCATTCTTCCCAGAGGAAGAAATAATTTGACTTTAAGTATGATGGAGAGGTTCGTATTGGGACTCCTGATGACAAAGAAGAAAATCAATCTCCCATGGGTACTGTTGTATAAGATGATGTTCAGAGATGAGATGGGCAATGAGAATCTCTATCTTCACAATACCTTAATCATAAAGATTTTGTTGTACAAGGGATTTCCTATGGAAAGTCTCGTTGATCAACCGTCTCCTGACTTCTTCACTCCGGCTGAATATGCTGAGTTAGACCGGACTCTTACTGAAAGAGAAGAAGCTCCTGAGAATCAAGTGGTCATTCCTCCTCTTTTTGCTCCACGCATTGAAGAAGGAACTGAAGATACCAACTTGAAGTCTCGTAAAAGGAAAATGATGACATTGGGTGCATATAATCTGAAGAAGGTGAATGATAAAGTAATTCGGCTGGCAAAGAATTTGAGAGCTGCAGAAAAAGAGCTTCAAAAGCTTAGGGCTGGAAAGGAAAAGGCTGATGAGAACCAATCTAATGATCAATGATATACGTGTGTCCTGTTTCGGAGTCTTTGTTTCTAGATCTTTGTGTTTATATCTTTATATATATATATTATACTTTGTTTCAAGTTCTTCTTTGTATTCTATCTGTATAGTTGTGTTTAAATGATTTATATGTGCCTTTCTATATTCCCATTCTTAACTGCTTAATATATATTGAAAGGGTGTGTGAAATACATGAATCTGATAATCAAAAGGATAAAATTAATTAACTTAATTAAGCTATCTCATTTTAACAAATTATAATCAATCCAAGTTATTTGATTTAACAACATCAGATGCTGCTGAAAGGTATGTTTAGTTTAAATGTTTCAGGAAACAGGTTTTAAGAAGAACATCTAAGAAACATCATCTAAAAGGACATAATGTGATAACATCTTTATTATCTGAACCTATTCAGGAAGTTCAAAATGAACTCTTTGAAAGTGTGGGTCATCAATATTAAAGATAGTTAACACTCTATGTTCAAACTGAACTCAATCTCTGAGTAGATTATACTAACTTAGTAATATCTCTATTCATCTAGCCCGTTCAGAAGGCTCCTTATGGACTGTCTGAAATCGTGGGTCTAAAATGTTAAGGGATAGTTACTCAAGTCATTAGAATCCAACTCAATTGTAAAGGGGTAGGTTAAGATGACTGTTTAAAGATTCTCTGGAGCAAAAGACAAAAGCAGACGTGCAGACATCAAAAGGCATCAAGATGAAGGAAAAGTCTTTCAAGCAAGAAGTAATGTCAGAAGGGACTTCTTTACCCAATGGACAATAACCAAATTCCTGGTAACATTACTTCATCTTAAAACTTTTATAGCTTTGAATACCTGTCTCCATAAAAACTTTTAAAAGCCTTTAAGAAACCTTTAATAAGTACAAACTTAAAAGACTTATAAAAGGTTCTCAGATACATGCCTTTACAAAATATTTTTTTACTCTCTCTCAAAATATTTTCGAAAAGTTTTTCAAACATAAATTTATAAAACCTTCCTCTCTCTGTAAACATATTTTGTCTTTTAAAATCTATGTTTTCAAAAATGTGTTTGGCACTTAGTTTTTTTTATTATTTCTTTATTCTTTTTATCTCGAAAATTTGTTTTCAAAAACTTCTTCATGTTTCCTCTTAATGCTTCAACCGGGACTACATGTGCTCGGTTCATAATGGACACTACAATAACTTCTAATGAAAGTAGCCTATAAAAGCAATCCTAAGCTTGCTCAGAAAATCATCTCGAACACTCAAACTTCTTGCTTCTCTTCTCTCTATCTTTTCAAAGTTCTCAAATTCTTATGAGATCCTAAGGCAACTCTTCTCATTCAAGGATAGCCTTAAGAACTTAATAAGAAAAACCGTAGAACAAAAAGAATAACAAAGAATGAAGAAGAAGCAGCACAGGAACAAAGATTCATTGGTATCAATGTAGTCTTAGAAAAGACTGAACTCCTCTGGATGGTGTATGGAATGAGAAGAAGGGTACAGATTCCTCTTCAAAATCTTCTCTACAACGTTCCAGACATGGAGATCACACTTTCTACCGTTCCATGTGCTAAACGAAGTTTGTAGCTGAAGGGGGTTGACGAGGGCTACAGAGGAATCTGTTGGGTCTTGGAAGTAGCCAGAGGAGCAGTTTTTAAATCTCCTCTCCCTTTTCAAAACTTCTTTTTGAACTTTCTGTTTAATGTAGTTCTCCCTTTCTTTTTCTTTCTTTTGGTTTTTAGAAAATGTCTTCCTTTTTCCTTTTATGTTTTGTTTCTCTTCAAACCTTGTATCTGAGTAACTGTAACATTTTAATCTCAAAATCTTCTTTGTTTAGTTTCTTTTATGCTTCATAACCTCTTGCTAATTGTTTAACAAAATTTTAACTGTAACGAGAAATTCTTAAAAGATTGTAGAAAACTAATCAACTTAGGGGGAGAAACCTCAGTATTAAGAAGCAAATCTTTAAGTGTAACAAACTTAGGGGGAGATATCACCAAACCTTTTTAATTAATGACAAAAGGGGGAGAAATATAAACTAACAAAATACTAAAAAGAACGTAACAAAAAGGAAAATATATAGGGAGACTATAGGAAGAAGAAATAAATAGCAAATAAATACGGTAAGGAATAAGATAACAAACTAAGAGTTCTAATAATAAGTAAGAATAACAATAAGTCATAACAATAGGTATCTGAAGGGTTCTAATAACAATAGGTATCTGAAATTGAAATTGATAATAAAGATTTAACAATTGGAATTGATTAATTAAAGACTTAATTGTTTCAGAAAGTATCTAAAAGAATCAATGTCTGTCTCAGGGGGAGTAATATAGATAGGGGGAGTAATAAAATTTATTATCTTATTTTATCATCTCTCATTTTTTTTTATACCCATTTTGTTAGTAATAATAATTTATTTGTCATCATTAAAAAGGGGGAGATTGTGAAGTCTATAAATCAGGTTAAGTATTTAAACATGATTATAAGACTTAACATCCTTTAGTTTTAATGATTAACAAATAAGATTATATAAAGAACCAATGAGATTATATAAACAGGTTCTACTGAGAAAGGTATTGGTTTGTTAATTATGTTTCAGGATGATGAATACTCTTAGAAGAAGAAGAGATTTTGTGAACAGAATCAGAATCAGAAGATCAGAATCAGAAGAACAAGAGTGCAGAATCTGAAGAAGAATAATCCTTAACAGAGTTGAAGCAACTGAAGAATAAAAGGCTTGAAGACTGTCTGAAGAAGTGAAGACTAGAAGACTATCTGAAGAACTGAAGGCAAAAGATATGAAGAAGTACAGATTCAAATATACATTTGTCTGAAGAACAACAATGAACTGAAGAAACGAAGAAGAAAATACAAGAAGAAAAAGAAGATCAAAGAAGAAATGAAAAAGAAGCTGTCTGAAGCTGTCTAAAGTATTGAAGCTGTCTGAAGTATTGAAGCTGTCTGAAGTACGCAACATGTCTGAAGTATTGAAGCTGTCTTAAGTGTTGAAGCTGTCTGTGAAGTGCCAAGCCCGTCTGAAGACTCGAACCCGTCTGAAGACTGGAACCTGTCTGAAGACTGGAACCCGTCTGAAGTTTGGAAGCCGTCTGAAGCCTTAGTAATGACGTGGCATCTTTTGCTGAAACCTTGCGTGAAGACTTTTCTGAGTCTCTGCTGCTCGTACGTTTTCGAACACATTAATTGCAACAAACACAGAGGGCTTTCCTGGTGCTTTTAAAGTTCATACACCACTGAGGAAACCTCTGCAACAGTTGCAACCACAACGGTGGCAGCTTTACTGCAGCACCAACGTTGTACTATGTCAGAACTTTCAAGAAGCGTGTCTCACAACGGATTAAAAGAAGACTATTTGCTATCTCTAAACGATAATATTTCAACGAGACATTTCTTCATTTGTGCAATCTGGAACAGAGCAGAAGAAAAGCTCAGGAGACTAAGCAAAAGCAACAAGGAAGATGTTTGAATAAAATATATTCAATTCAACATCTTTATCTTTATCTAAAAAGAGGAATCTGCAAACAACGACTATTGGTCAAGACATCTCATTCAAAGAAGTAATGGTGTCAGGAGCAAATGAAAAAGAAGTATATGAAGAACTAGCAAAAGACAAATTCAACGGATACCTACTCCCAAGAAAATAAGAGGAAATCTGAAGAAAGCAGATGAACGCAGAAGTTAGCAGAAGAATATCAAGAAAATATCTTAAAAGGAACAGAGCAGAAGAAAGCAAGCAGATGCAAGATAATGCAAGCTGGAGCAAGCAGATGCAAGCTGGATAAACCAGATGCAAGAAAGCAAAAAGAATTCAAGAGAGAGAATACACATAATCATCACATCTCTCAAAACAGAGCTCATCAACAGAAGTGTCAGAACGGGAGTATTCTGAACACTCAATATGCAAGGAGAAGCAACCGTTTGAGAAGCTATTACACAACGGCTATATGAGCCACATCATCAAAAGCTCAACGGTATTATGAATTATCTTCAACGGCTATATTCAAGAAGAACATATAAATAGCCTCAAGATTGAATTTGAGGATGTTGGTATGCTGAGCATATTAACCATGCTGCCGACCTGCAGCTGCTGTTGCAACCAAGTTGGTCAGAATGATCAACCAAGTTGGATCAATTGGGATTGTTTTTCAAGAAGGTTCTTGAAATCAATCAGCATGAAAATTGTTAACTAGGCTGAGTGTCTTACAGTTAACAAGAGTTGACTCGAGCTTATATACATCAGGAAAAAGTCAACAACAATTGATCAGAGAGTTAATTCTCAATCGGGCTACTGATCAGCTGGTCAGTTAGTTAGATTGTACAGTTGGTCTGTTGATCAAGTAAGTTGGTTGTCGGGAAGGCAATCATGCTGTACAAATGACTATCAAACTGGGTACGGTTTGAAGCTTTGAAGATACCTTGGTGTTCCAATGATACGGGTGAGAATGTAGCCCATGGAAACCAATGGTTGGAGAATGAGGCTGGAGCTTAATTTCATATCTTAGTTAGCCTACTCTCAGAGGATGTATTCCTCATAAAAGACAGGGATTGTACTTAAATTCAAACACTTGTATCACTGTCTATCCTTGTATTTAGTTTGTAATGACTGTATCCTGAGTATGTACTCAGTAATCTCTATGTACAAGAAGAATCTGAGTTGAGAGGTTCTAGCGAACATCTAGCTTAGATTGAGTAGTAATACTCTACACTTAGTTAAGTGTCTGAGAGCCTGGAGAGGCTTGGTGGAAGAAAGAATACTTGTGGTAGAGCCTGGAGAGGCTTGATAGAAAAGAATACTTGTTGTGTTGGCCTGGAGAGGTTAACATGTGTATCTGTGGTTTCAGATAGTGGAAATCCAGTGGTGGTTTGCCTCTGGGACTGGATGTAGCTCACGGGGTTTGTGGGTGAACCAGGATAAATTCTGTGTCTAAGTTTTCCTTCTCTTGATCTCTTTTATTTACAGTTTTATATTTACTATGGGGATTGAAAAGTACTTTTCATAACAAGCTTAACTCAAGGATTTCAATAAAACAAGTTTTCATACAAACATAACATTAAAACGTCTCTAGTGTAGGTTGAAGTATTATAGAAGAATATATTCAGAGGGATGTCTGAAATATCTGTCTGAAGTGAGCCCAACAGGAACTCAGTTCAGACACATGATATAGATGGTCTCTGATCATCTAAAGTATTTCAGAAACAGTTCTGAAGGTACTCTTAGTAATATCTTCAGAAGACACTAAGAGAAGTTTGTTTAAAATCAAAACAATCTTAAGTGTAAGAGAAAGTTTTTCAACTTAAATCTTTCATATATTCCGCATGTATTTAAAATAACTCTGATCTTAAGATTGGTTTGCACAATGATCACTTAACGTGATTGATTTAAAATAAAGAATTCCAAAATTGTCTTAAAATGTCTAAAACACTATTCAACCCCCCTTCTAGTGTTGCCTGTGGTTCTAACATGCGCACACAAGCCTTTCCCAACGGCTATAAGACAAGGCTTTCAATGCCTTTAAACATCATCACTCCTTTATCTTTGTAACCACCAAGTTATTACTCAATGTTTTGTAACTACAAAACCTTATTGAAAGCAATAATAATTCAGCAAAATAAAGAGCACATGGCCGCCCACCATGCACCCATGTGGCCCCCACAATGCCACATCATTGGCTTGGAAGTGCTTCAATTAACAGTTGCATTAAATGCAACTGATTCTTCATCAATTAAGCTATCCTCTTCAACTTGAGTGCAATTAATGAACTTAGGACTTCCATTAACATTTTGCTCAGTTTGAGTCTGGACTTCTTTATTGATGACTTGGAGTGCCTCCTTAGCCTTCCTAGCTTGTGCCCTTGTCATGGGCCCACCCAATCTGTTGACTGCCTGATTGATGTCCACATCAGGTACATACTATTTTTTTGAAAAAAAGATACACCTGGGTACTCATTGTATCCTATATTTAATTTATGCCTCCAAACACCTTCATTGCTGACCACCACCCCTTCCTCTATGCGCCATGCGCTGCCATGTTTCGCAACGTCCCTTCCTCTACACATGTCTTCCTTTGCATGTCCTTGCCTCTACGCATGCCGTCCTCCATAGCATTTTTGGGCGTCATCCCTCCCCCCATTCGTATTTCACTTCTTTACATATAATTTTATTAGTCTTGTTTACATAGAATTAATAATAGAATTTTATTTTTATATATATCTTCATATATAGAGAGAGACATACATACACACATACATGTGTATATATATGTGTGTGTGTATATATATGTGCTTATTAACGTACCCGTACCCTAATTTTTTAAAATCCTCGTACCACGTACCCGGTACCGGTCCGTACCCGTATCCATGCAACACAGCATGCAACATGTATACTCATACGTTATATATATATACATGGACATAATAAGAACCAAGGCCAATGAGAAAAAATGTTCTGTTCAGTGATTGAAAGTGTAATCAACTAAATAATATATATAGTGTTTTCTTGTAATTTATGTTTATATTTGGATGCTATATAGCCCTCATGCAACTACATCTCTCACTAAATTTTAAACGTATGCATATATTTGAGTCATGTTATTAATTAACTTGTGTTTCTTTTTACATATATGCTTTCTGTCATATTTTAGACTTTATAGTTAAACATGTGAAAACATGGTATGGAGAAGAAAAGGAAGTACTGTCACACCTTAAATTACATAAGCAAGAATTTGATCCGTTGGAAACCAAATTCCTGACTTCGAATTTAGAATGTTTCATTTCAATATCGACCTGTTCTATAAATCATCCACAATTCCAACAAATCGAGATAATTTAAAGTAAACAAAAGAAATTGAAGTCTTTTATACTAAACATAATGCCCCTTCATTCATAACTGTAGCATCCCAACTTTTGATAAGTCATTGTGAGATTTATAGGTTTTAATGTGGTTGGAATCTTAGGAACTAAGTGTAAGGGGTAGGGATGGGTAAGGTAGTCAAGTAACTCATTTTGAACTAAACCCTTGAGTTTGGGCCACTGGTAATCGATTACAGAGAGCTGGTAATCGATTACCAGAGAGTTTGAAATATGGTAATCGATTACAGAGAGCTGGTAATCGATTACCAGAGAGTTGGAAAATGGTAATCGATTACAGAGAGCTGGTAATCGATTACCAGAGTTTGAAATATTGTAATCGATTACATAACCCTTGTAATCGATTACCAGCAGCCTGGAAACTCAGTAATCGATTACAAAAGATGGTAATCGATTACCAGGTTCCCAGAATGGGTTCTTAGGCTAATTTTGCCTTCAGTAATCGATTACCAGGGTTTGGTAATCGATTACTGAGCGAAATATAAATACCCAGGACGCGAAATTCATCAGAATTTTGGGGAAAACTCTTTAGAGAGAGAAAGTGTGAGTCTAGAGAGAGAAGTGCCAGAACGAGTAGGAACGCCGGAACGGAGCTAGGAATCTCAATCCTTCCATCTAACTTGAATTTGCTACATTGTGGTGAGTAATTCTCACTTGAATTCTTAGATTTTAGGAATTGGTCTCAATCCCTTGAACCCCCTCTTTCTCCCCTTTCTCTGAATATATCTTGAACTTATCTTGATTGTTTGTGTTTGTACATGTTGGTTGATAACTGGGAACGATTTTAATCGGTTAGAACGGATCGATTCTTGATAATCGTTAGTTTCGAAACTTTCGAAACTCTCGAAAGTTTCGAAACTATCGAAACGTCGAAAGTCGAAACGTTTCGTTTCCTCCGATTAAACTTGTTCCGAAATGAAAACTTAGGATTGATAATTGGATTCGATATTGGAATTGATGAGTATATGGGCTTGACATCGGTTAAGCGTCGAATCTCGTTCGTTTCGGAATGTTCGAACTATCGAAAGTGTCGAAATTAACGAGATTCGCAATATTTATCAATTCCGGGTCTCGAATTAGTTGTTCAATCTCTTTGTGAAAGATTATGGACTTCGGTCTCTTGTGAAGGAACATAGCCTTTGGTTATGACTGGACTTCGGTCTCTTGTGAAGGAATGTAGGGTGGGATTCGTCCCCTGGGGAGATATCCCTGTAGTCTGAGCTCAGGTCTAACTCTAGACTGTGATTGTAATGGCCTATTGGCAAGCATTTTAAGCATACCATTGCATAGTTAAATGGAGACTGTTATAGTAATTGAAAGCTTGAATTGCCATGAGATATATGTTTTTGCATACATGCATGAGATTTGCTCACTGAGATTGTATCTCACCACAGTTATGTGGGTTTTGTTTAGATGTTCAGGTTCCTCCTCCTCATTGTAATGAGCCTCGGAGATGATTTTGGAAAGCTGAAGATTAATGTCATTGTATATATATAAGTGGATGGCCTACTTTTGTCTATGTCCTTTTTGTAATAGTTAGACTCGTTGTATTTCGGGTTTTCACTCTGAATGTGTAGTAACTCTTTGGATTAGAAATGTAAAATGGACTGTATGACTTTTCATGGTTGGGTAAATTACTTGATGTAGTTAAAAGACTTTAATTCTCTATGGTTTGATGTAAATTATCCTTTTGTGTTGGGATTGCGATAATTTATAGAACAGGTCGTATGTAAAGTATAATATTCTAAATTCTGAGTTAGGAATTTGGTTTCCAACGGACTAAATTCCTGCTTGAGAATTTAGGGTGTTACATTTTGGTATCAGAGCAGTTCAATCCAATTGGACTGTGAGATTAGGATTTCTGTGGTTTGTTAATAATTTTATATGTATTATTTTGTGAATTGAGAGACTGATCACCTCGATATTTGCTTATGATATGTAGAGAATTACTGCAGGCAACAGGAAGGGTAGTCAAGGGGTAGATCGTTCTTCTCCACCTTCTTCATCTTCCCCTGAAACGATCCCAGATCCGATTGGTGGCAGCCCTCCAGGCACTTCACTCAGATGATGGGGAATCAAGCAGCTACCAACACGGCAATCTTGCAAGAGATGGCTAGGGCAACCGACCGGAGCAACCACCACCCCACCTTGGACGTATTCTCGGTTGGAATTGTCGGAGTTCAGGAACACAATCCTCCACAATTCATGGAGAGTATGATCCCGACGTGGCGACAAGGTGGCTCAAGGACCTGAATAGAAATTTTTGAGGCCATGAAGTGTGTTGAATGAAGTCAAGGTGAGCTTGGCGGTGTATATGATGAGAGGAGAGGCTGAGGATTGGTGGAGGACGGCTAGACTACAACGGCGGGGGGCGGAGCTCCTTTAACTTGGGAGGCTTTCAAAGAAAATCTGTTCTTAGAGAAGTACTTCCTTCCGCGGCGACCATCAAGAGGCAGAAAGAAGCAGAGTTTTTACAACTTCAACAAGGGGAGCATGTCAGTTGGGCAGTATGTATCAAGGTTCGAAGAATTGTCAAAATTCTCTCGGTACCTTCAGGCGGTAAATGACGAGGATTGAGATGCACCCAGTTTGAAGGAGGCTTGAGGCCGGAAATAATCGATTGATAGCGGCCCTGGAAATCAGAATTTTCTACCTTGGTGAGCAAATGCTACATTGTTGAGAAGAATTGCAAGGGAGTAGCATCTTCTGTGGCACCACAAGATAACAAGGGGAAGAGGAAAGTGGGAACTTGGGAATTCAAACAGGAGCTTCAAACCTAAGTGGCAAGGAAGACCACCAGTGACTAACCAACATTCGCAACGCAAGGATACTAAAGTATGTGCAAAGTGTGGAAAGGAGCACGGGGGAGAGTGCTTAATCGGGAGGAGGGTGTGCTACTTCTGTAGGCAACCTGGTCATTTCAAAAGGATTGTCCTGCTGCTAAGGGAACCCAGAAACCTCAATCAACTGGAAGGGTTTTTACCCTCAGTGGTCAAGTGGCCACTTCTTCAGATAATTTGTTAAAAGGTAAATGCACCCTAGGAGAGGAGACTTTAATTGTATTGTATGATTCAGGAGCATCCCATTCCTTTGTTTCTCTTGAATGTGTAAATAATCTGAATTTGTCTACTGTTTCCTTGCCTTATATTCTAAATGCTGTTACCCCCAGCTAAGGAAACAATATCCACTTCTCTTGTGTGTATGGACTGTCCCTTGATCATACAGGATAGAACTTTTGTTGTTGATTGATTTGCTTGCCTTTGATTGGTATTGACGTTATTCTGGGAATGAACTGGTTATCATTCATCAGGTGTTGTTAGACTGTTTTAATAAGAAGGTGGTTTTCCTGATTTTTCTGTTCCTTCTAAGGAAGGGTTACCCATTCTATTGTCTAGTGTTTTCTCAAGTTCCCAGAGTAATCAATGACGGGGGTGAATGTTTTCTGTTGTTACTTCCTCAATTCTAGAAACAAAATTTGATTTGAGTAATGTGGCTACAGTTCGGGAGTTCCAGATGTTTTCCTAATGAAATTCTTACCTTACCACCTGAGCGAGAAATAGAGTTCACCATAGATTTGATACCCTGTTCAGGACCCATTTCTAAGGCAACCCTATAGGATGTCCCCCTTAGAACTTAGTGAACTCAAGAGGCAATTAGAAGAGTTGTTGGAAAAGGGGTTTATTAGGCCTAGTGTCTCTCCGTGGGGGGCTCCAGTGTTGTTAGTGAAGAAAAAGGATGGGAGCATGAGGTTATGTGTAGATTTTAGGCAATTGAATAAAATAACAATTAAGAATAGGTATCCATTGCCTAGGATAGATGACCTCCTAGATCAACTTAGAGGTGCTTCTGTGTTTTCCAAAATAGATTTGAAATCAGGATATCATCAAATCAGGATAAGGAAGGAAGATATTCATAAAACTGCTTTTCGAACTAGATATGGACACTACGAGTACTTAGTAATGCCATTTGGTGTTACTAATGCTCCGGCAGTGTTCATAGGATTACATGAATCGAATCTTCCGACCTTTTCTAGATAAATTTGTGGTTGTATTCATTGATGATATTTTGATTTACTCTTCTAGCATGGAAGATCATGAGAAACACTTGAGGTTGGTGTTGGAAGTTTTGAGGGAAAGGAAATTGTTTGCCAATCCGAGCAAATGTGAGTTTTGGCTAAACAAAGTCCATTTCTTAGGTCATGTAATTTCAGGGGAAGGGGTCTCAGTTGACCCTAACAAGGTAGAGTCTGTTCTTGAGTGGGAAAGGCCTAGAACTGTTACAGAAATTAGAAGCTTTCTAGGATTAGCTGGCTATTACAGGAGATTCATTAGGGTTTCTCCCGTTGGCATTGCCTCTCACTAAGCTAACCAGGAAAGGTCAAGCCTTTGTGTGGGATAGTGATTGTGAGCATAGTTTCTAGAATTAAAACATAGATTGACCAGTGCCCCGGTGTTAGCATTACCTGATGTGTCTAGAACCTTTGAGGTATTTTGTGATGCCTCTGGGAAGGGGTTAGGAAGTGTTCTAATGCAGGATAGAAAGGTTGTAGCTTATGCATCTAGGCAGTTAAGGCCTCATGAGGAGAATTATCCTACCCATGACTTAGAATTAGCTGCTGTGGTTTTTGCCTTAAAAATTTGGAGGCATTACTTGTTTGGTGTAAGGTTTGAGGTCTTTAGTGATCATAAAAGCTTGAAGTATCTTTTTGATCAAAAAGAACTCAACATGAGGCAAAGGAGATGGATGGAGTTTTTGAAAGATTTTGACTTTGAGTTGAAATACCACCCAGGTAAGGCCAATGTAGTGGCTGATGCTCTTAGCAGGAAATCCCTGCATGTGTCATCATTGATGATACAAAGAGATGAATCGAGAAGTTTAGAGATTTGAACTTAAGTGTGGAGTTTGGGGTAGGTAGGATTCAGATGTACAGGTTAGAAATTTCCAGTGAGTTTCAAACCTTGATTAAGGAGGCTCAGGATTTGGGATTCTGATCTTCAGGGTAAGATGGGTCAGGTAGGATTTTCCAGGTCAGGTGAGGGATTAATTCTTTTCAGGGAACGATTTGGTATCCCTAAAGGAAGTAGAGTTAAACAACAGGTACTAGAGGAAGTTCAGAAGGGTAAGATGTCTATACATCCTGGTTCTACCAAGATGTATCAGGATTTGAAGAAATGGTTTTGGTGGGTAGGTATGAAGAGAGAAATAGCTGAGTTTGTGTCTAGTGCCTAACTTGTCAACAAGTGAAGGTGGAACATCAGAAACCATCTGGAGTTCTATTACCCTTAGAGATCCCTGAGTGGAAGTGGGAAAGCATAGCTATGGACTTTGTGGTGGGTTTACCTCGAGTCCAATCAGGGTTTGATTCAATATGGGTCATAGTCGACCGTTTAACCAAGTCAGCCCATTTCCTTCCAGCTAAGAATACCTTCTCCCTGAATAAGTTAGCTGAGTTGTATGTCAGAGAGATTGTCAGGTTACATGGCATTCCTTCTAGCATCATTTCTGATCGGGACCCCAGGTTTACTTCAAGGTTCTGGAACGCACTACACCAGTCGTTCGGGACTAACTTAGGTTTAGCACCGCTTACCACCCTCAGACTGATGGTCAGTCTGAGAGAACCATCCAAAACCTTAGAAGACATGTTAAGAGCCTGTTCTCTAGAAGAGTCGGGCAGTTGGGATAAGTACCTACCACTAGTAGAGTTTGCCTACAACAACAGCTTCATAGTAGCATAGGCATGGCTCCATATGAAGCCTTGTATGGTAGGAAGTGTAGGTCCCCTGTTTGTTGGCATGAGGTGGGTGAGAAAGCCCTGTTGGGCCCAGATTTAGTTTAGGAAACTTCTGATAAGATTAGAATGATTAGGGAAAAACTTGTAACTTGCCCAGAGCCGTCAGAAAAGTTATGCTGATAAAAGGAGAAAGGAACTAGAATTTGAGGAAGGAGAACATGTATTTCTTAGAGTAACTCCTGTCATTGGTATAGGGAAGTCGGTGAAATCCAGGAAACTGAGTCCTCGATACATTGGTCCCTTTCAAATCTTGCAAAGAATTGGTCCTCTTGCATACAAATTAGCTCTTCCACCGTATCTTTCCAAGGTCCATAATGTTTTTCATGTATCTAAGTTAAGAAAATATGTGTTTGATCCTTCTCATGTCTTGTCTTCTGAACCAATACAATTAAAGGACAACCTCACAGTACCTGCAAAACCTATACAGATTGTTGACAGAAGTGCCAAGACTCTGAGGAATAGAAATATTCCTTTGGTTAAGGTAGTTTGGGAAGGTCTATCCTTGGATGAAGCTACTTGGGAGAAGGAAGAGGTTATCAAGAATCATTTCCCTATGTTGTTTGAGTAATGGTAAGATTTCATATCTCTCACTTAGTAAATTTTGAGGGCAAAATTTCTTTAAGGAGGGTAGAATGTAACATCCCAACTTTTGATAAGTCATTGTGAGATTTATAGGTTTTAATGTGGTTTGAATCTTAGGAACTAAGTGTAAGGGGTAGGGATGGGTAAGGTAAGTCAGTAACTCATTTTGAACTAAACCCTTGAGTTGGGCCACTGGTAATCGATTACAGAGAGCTGGTAATCGATTACCAGAGAGTTTGAAATATGGTAATCGATTACAGAGAGCTGTAATCGATTACCAGAGAGTTGGAAAAATGGTAATCGATTACTTACATAACCCTTGTAATCGATTACCAGCAGCCTGGAAACTCAGTAATCGATTACAAAAGATGGTAATCGATTACCAGGTTCCCAGAATGGGTTCTTAGGCTATTTGCCTTCAGTAATCGATTACCAGGGTTTGGTAATCGATTACTGAGCGAAAATATATATACCCAGGACGCGAAATTCATCAGAATTTCGAGAGAAAACCTAACTTTAGAGAGAGAAAGAGTGGGTCTAGAGAGAGGAAGTGTCGGAACGGAGTAGAAACGTCAAAACGGAGCTAGGAATCACAATCCTTCATCTAAACAACTTGAATTTCTACATTGTGGTGAGTAATTCCTCACTTGATTCTTAGATTTTAGGAATTGGTCTCAATCCCTTGAACCCCCTTCTTTCTCCCCTTTCTCTGAATATATCTAGCACTTATCTTGATTATTTGTGTTTGTACATGTTGATTGATACTGGGAACGATTTTAATCGGTTAGAACGGATCGATTCTTGATAATCGTTAGTTTCGAAACGTTCGAAACTCTCGAAAGTTTTGAAACTATCGAAACGTCGAAACGTTTCGTTTCCTCCGATTAAACTTGTTCCGAAATGAAAAACTTAGGATTGATAATTGGATTCGATATTGGAATTGATGAGTATATAGGGGCTTGACATCGGTTAAGCGTCAAATCTCGTTCGTTTCGGAATGTTCGAACTATCGAAAGTGCCGAATTAACGAGATTCACAATATTTATCAATTTCGGGTCTCGAATTAGTTGTTCAATCTCTTTGTGAAAGATTATGGACTTCGGTCTCTTTGTGAAGGAACATAGCCTTTGGTTATGACTGGACTTCGGTCTCTTTGTGAAGGAATGTAGGGTGGGATTCGTCCCCTGGGGAGATATCCCCTGTAGTCTGAGCTCAGGTCTACTCTAGACTGTGATTGTACATGGCCTATTGGCAAGCATTTTAAGCATACCATTGCATAAGTTAAATGGAGACTGTTATAGTAATTGAAAGCTTGAATTGCCATGAGATATATGTTTTGCATACATGCATGAGATTTGCTCACTGAGATTGTATCTCACCACAAGTTATGTGGGTTTTGTTTAGATGTTCAGGTTCCTCCTCCTCATTGTAATGAGCCTCAGAGATGATTTTGGAAAGCTGAAGATTTAATGTTCATTGTATATATTTAGTGGATGGCCTACTTTTGTCTATGTCTTTTTGTAATAGTTAGACTCGTTTGTATTTCGGGTTTTCACTCTGAATGTGTAGTAACTCTTTGGATTAGAAATGTAAAATGGACTGTATGACTTTTCATGGTTGGGTAAATTACTTGATGTAGTTAAAAGACTTTAATTCTCTATGGTTTGATGTAAATTATCCTTTTGTGTTGGGATTGCGATAATTTATAGAACATGTCGATATTTAAAGTATAATATTCTAAATTCTGAGTTAGGAATTTGGTTTCCAACGGACTAAATTCCTACTTGAGAATTTAGGGTGTTACAATAACAGTCCATTTTACAACTAAATTAAAGTGACTTCCACAAGTCCCTACATACCAAAAGGGTTTAATTTACACATAACGTTCCACTAACTACTAAGCTACCTTACTTAAGTTATAATAAACGATTCATAAGTACATTCAATCACAATATATCCAAAATAAAGAACATCATCATCTTCCACAGACACCATAACCATCTCATGGTTGTGCATTCCGAGAAGGAGGAGGCACCTGGACATCTATAAATCCACATAACGCGTGGTGAGATAAAAATCTCAGTGAATAAAACTCTATGCATGTATGCAAAACAGTTATTTATGACAATTAAGGCATTTCATTCATAATTCATAACTTAACAAATGCATAAGGATGCTCTTGTATGCTTTGCCACTAGGCCATGTACACATCACGTTACAGAGTTAGACTCGAGCTCGAACTACAAGGGATATCTCCCCTGGGGACGAATCCCACCCTCACATAGGCCGAAGCCCCATATTGACCGAAGTCCTTTGATCATGAAACTTGGATTGGACAATTGATTTAAGCATTCCGGAATTGATGATATCGAAATCTCGGTGATTTCGACAATTTCGACATTTCGAACCTTTCGAAACCAACGAGATTCAATGTCAACCGACAACCGCAATGTATACTCATCAATTCTGAGACCCCAAATCAATTCCCAAACACTTAGTTTATCATTTCGGCACGAGGTTAATCGAAAAGAACGGAACGTTTCGACGTTTCGAGAGTTTCGAAACTTTCGAGAATTTCGAAAGTTCGAAACTATCGATTATCAAGAATCGATCCGTTTCTAACCGATTAAAATCATCCCCATAGTTCAAACAATCAATTTCACTCACAAACAAACAATTACGTCAAGTAAATTCAGAGAATTGGAAGAGAGAAGGAGGGGGTGCATGGGTATAGAGACCAATTCTAATCCTATCAAAAAGTGAGAATTACTCACCACAAAGTAGCAATCCAAGTGATTAGAAGGAAGGAATGAAGTTCCTAGCTCCGTTCCGGCATTCCTACTTCGATCCGGCAACTTCTCTCTCTAGGGTTCCCTCTCTCTCTCTCTCTAGAAATGAAACTCTCCAAAATAATGCTGAAAAACGCGTCCTGGGTATTTATATTTTTGTCTGGTAATCGATTACCAAACCCTGGTAATCGATTACTGAAGGCAAAAATATCCTAAAAGCCCATTCTGGGCTCCGGGTAATCGATTACCAACTTTGGTAATCGATTACTGAGTTCCCAGGCTGATGGTAATCGATTACAAGGGTTATGTAATCGATTACCACGATCCAACCCCTCTGGTAATCGATTACAGACCTCGATTACCAGTGGCAAGGTCTCTGGTAATCGATTACAGACCTTCTGTAATCGATTACCATCGGCAAGGTTCTCTGGTAATCGATTACAGACCCTCTGTAATCGATTACCAGTGGCCTAAACTTAAGAGTTTGGTTCAACACAAGTTATAATACACATTCTTTCTAATTTCATTCCTTTCCTTACTTCCTTAGGGTTCATACCATAACATTAACCTATAAATCTCACAATTAACCTATCAAAAGATTGGGATGTTACATTCTACCCCCCCCTTAAAGAAATTTTGCCCCCAAAATTTCACTAATACAAGTATCAAATCTTACCACAACTCAAAGAGGTTAGGGAAGTGATGCTTGACCACATTTTCTTTCTCCCAAGTAGCTTCATCTATGGATAAACCTTCCCAACTACCTTAACCAAAGGAATGTTTCTATTCCTCAGAGTCTTGGCACTTCTGTCAATAATCTGAATTGGTTTGGCAGGTAGGGTGAGGTTGTCCTTTAATTGTATTGGTTCAGAAGAAAAGACATGAGAAGAATCAAATACGTATTTTCTAAGTTTAGACACATGAAACACATTATGTATTTTGGAGAGATGGGGTGGTAGAGCCAATTTGTATGCAAGAGGACCAATTCTTTGCAGGATTTGAAAGGGACCGATGTATCTGGGACTCAACTTTTTAGATATCACAGATTTCCCTAAGCCAATGACAGGAGTTATTTTCAAAAACACATGTTCCCCTTCCTCAACTCTAGTTCTTTTCTTCTTTTATCAGCATAGCTTTTCTGACGGCTCTGGGCGGTTACAAGTTTTTCCCTAATCATCCTAATCTTATCAGAAGTTTCTTGGACCAAATCTGGACCCATCAGAGCTTTCTCTCCCACCTCATGCCAACAAACAGGGGACCTACACTTCCTACCATATAAAGCTTCATATGGAGCCATGCCTATACTACTGTGATAACTATTATTGTAGGCAAACTCTACAAGTGGTAGGTACTTATCCCAACTGCCCGACTCTTCTAGTGAACAAGCCCTTAACATGTCTTCTAAGGTTCGGATGGTTCTCTCAGACTGACCATCAGTCTGAGGATGGTAAGCGGTGCTAAACCTAAGTTTAGTCCCGAATGACTGGTGTAGTGCATTCTAGAACCTTGAAGTGAACCTGGGATCCCTATCAGAGATTATGCTAGAAGGAATACCATGTAACCTGACAATCTCTCTAACAAACAACTCAGCTAACTTATTCAAGGAGAAAGTGTTCCTAACTGGAAGGAAATGGGCTGACTTAGTTAAACGGTCCACTATGACCCAAATAGTAACAACCCTGCTTGGACTCGAGGTAAACCCACCACAAAGTCCATAGCTATGCTTTCCCACTTCCACTCAGGGATCTCTATGGGTAATAGAACTCCAGATGGTTTCTGATGTTCCACCTTCAATTGTTGACAAGTTAGGCACTTAGACACAAACTCAGCTATTTCTCTCTTCATGCCTACCACCAAAAACTTTTCTCGAATCCTGATACATCTTGGTGGAACCAGGATGTATAGACATCTTACCCTTATGAACTTCCTCTAATACCTGCTGTTTAACTCTACTCCCCTTAGGAATACAAATTCTTCCCTGAAAAAGAATTAATCCCTCACCTGATTTGGAAAACCCTGCTTGCCCCATCTTACCCTGAAGTTCAGGATCCAAATCCTGAGCCTCCTTAATCAGAGTTTGAAACTCACTGGAAATTTCCAACCTGTACATCCGAATGCTACCTCCCCCAAACTCCACACTTAAGTCCAAATCTCTAAACTTCTCTAGGAGACTCGTCTCTTGAATCATCAATGATGACACATGCAGGGATTTCCTGCTAAGAGCATCAGCCACTACATTGGCTTTACCTGGGTTATATTTTAACTCAAGGTCAAAATCTTTCAAAAACTCCATCCATCTTCTTTGCCTCATGTTGAGTTCCTTTTGATCAAAGAGGTATTTCAAACTCTTATGATCACTAAAGACCTCAAACCTTACACCAAACAGGTAATGCCTCCAAATTTTTAGGGCAAAAACCACAACAGCTAATTCTAAGTCATAGGTAGGATAACTTCCCTCATGAGGCCTCAACTGCCTAGATGCATAAGCTACCACTCTCCTATCCTGCATTAAGACACCTCCTAGTCCCTTCCCAGAGGCATCACAAAACACCTCAAAGGTTCTAGACACATCAGGTAATGCTAACACCGGGGCACTGGTCAATCTATGTTTTAATTCCTGGAAACTATGCTCACAATCCAATCCCACACAAAGGCTTGGTCCTTCCTAGTTAACTTGGTGAGAGGTAAAGCTAAGCGAGAGAAGCCCTTAATGAATCTTCTATAATAACCGGCTAACCCTAGAAAACTCCTAATTTTCGTAACAGTCCTAGGTCTTTCCCACTCAAGAACTGACTCTACCTTACCAGGGTCAACTGACACTCCCTCTCCAGAAATGACATGGCCTAGGAATGGACTTTGTTTAGCCAAAACTCACATTTGTTAGGATTGGCAACAATTTCCTTTCCCTTAAAAACTTCTAACACCAACCTCAAGTGCTTTTCATGATCTTCCAAACTAGAAGAGTAGATTAAGATATCATCAATGAACACAACCACAAATTTATCTAGGAAAGGTTGGAAGATTCGATTCATGTAATCCATAAACACTGCTGGAGCATTAGTAACACCGAATGGCATTACTAAATACTCGTAGTGTCCATATCTAGTTCGAAAAGCGGTTTTATGAATATCTTCCTTCCTTATCCTAATTTGATGATATCCTGATCTCAAATCGATTTGGAAAATACAGAAGCACCTCTAAGTCGATCCAAAAGATCATCTATTCTAGGCAATGGTTATTTGTTCTTAATTGTAATCTTGTTCAACTGCCTAAAGTCTACACATAATCTCATACTCCCATCCTTTTTCTTTACCAACAACACTGGAGCCCCCCAAGGAGAGACACTAGGCCTAATGAACCCTTTTTCTAATAACCCTTCTAATTGTTTCTTAAGTTCACTAAGCTCTAAGGGGGACATTCTATAGGGTGCCTTAGAAATGGGTCCTGAACCTGGAAACAAGTCTATGGTGAACTCTACCTCTCTCTCTCAGGTGGTAAGGTTAGGGTCTCATTAGGAAAAATGTCCTGAAACTCCCGAACCGTAGCTACATTATTCAAATCAGATTTTTGCTTCTAAAGTTGAGGAAAGCAATAAAAGAAAACACTCACTCCCGTCATTGATACTTTGGGAAAATTGGGAAACACTAGACAACAGAATAGACGACTTTTCTTTATGAAAAAACAGGACAATCAGGAAACACAACCTTTTTATGAAAACAATCTAACAACACCTGATTGGAAGATAACCAGTTCATCCCAGAATAATATCAATACCAGTCAAAGGCAAACATATTAAGTCCACACTAAAAACTCTTTCTTGAATGATTAATGAACAATTCATACATACAAGAGAAGTGGATATGGATTCTTTAGCAGGAGTAACAACATTGAGAACATAAGGTAAAGAAGTGGTGGACAATCTCAGTCTATTTACACAATCAAAGGACACAAAAGAATGTGATGCTCCTGAATCATACAATACAATTAAAGTCTCCTGTGATAATTTAAACAAACATAGGTAAATTAAATCTTTTACTCAACAGATTTAACTACCCATAACATAATATACAAGGTTCTAGGTACAAAACAACTATCCCTCGAATATTAAATCATTCTCAACTAACTAGTTTAAGGGCGTCTAACTTTTATTAGGTTTTTAAGGTCACATTCTATAAGGCTCCTAGGGTACAATTACCTGTTATAAGATTATCAGAAGAAGGTGCTACTTGACCGTTGAGTGTAAAAACTCTCTTAGTTGCTTGAGATTCCTGGCGTTTCTTAAGTCTGGAACAATCCTTCCTAAAGTGACCCGCTTGTTTGCAAAAATAGCAAACGTTCTTCCCGGTTAGACACTCCCCTAGATGTTCCTTCCCACATACCAAACACTTCCTAGTAGTCTTAGGGCTGAGAAGTCTGAACTGCCACGGAGGGTCTACCTTGCCACTTAGGTCTAAAATTCTTACCCTGGCTAACCCTACTTACCTTTCTCCTTCCCTTGCTTGGGCGTTGACTAACTAACTCTTTTAGTATTGCAGTGTTGGTAGTCGCCTGATTCTCCATCATCTGAGTAAAGGCTTGGAGTGCTAACACAATAGGATTCGGTGTAGATCCTTGAGAAGAAGAAGTTGGAGGTGGGGAAGAACGATTAACCCTTGACTTACCCCTCCTGTTGCCTGCCATAATTCTCTACATATCATAAAGCAAATGTCGAGGTGATCAGTCTCTCAATTCACCAAATAATACATAAAAATTATCAACAGACCACAGAATACCCTAAACTCACAGTCCAATTGGATTGAACTGCTCTAATACCAAAATGTCACACCTTAAATTACATAAGCAAGAATTTGATCCGTTGGAAACCAAATTCTTGACTTCGAATTTAGAATGTTTCATTTCAATATCGACCTGTTCTATAAATCATCCACAATTCCAACAAATCGAGATAATTTAAAGTAAACAAAAGAAATTGAAGTCTTTATACTAAACATAATGCTACCCCTTCATTCATAACAGTCCATTTTACAACTAAATTAAAGTGACTTCCACAAGTCCCTACATACCAAAAGGGTTTAATTTACACATAACGTTCCACTAACTACTAAGGCTACCTTACTTAAGTTATAATAAACGATTCATAAGTACATTCAATCACAATATATCCAAAATAAAGAACATCATCATCTTCCACAGACACCATAACCATCTCATGGTTGTGCATTCCGAGAAGGAGGAGGCACCTGGACATCTATAAATCCACATAACGCGTGGTGAGATAAAAATCTCAGTGAATAAAACTCTATGCATGTATGCAAAACAGTTATTTATGACAATTAAGGCATTTCATTCATAATTCATAACTTAACAAATGCATAAGGATGCTCTTGTATGCTTTGCCACTGGGCCATGTACACATCACGTTACAGAGTTAGACTCGAGCTCGAACTACAGGGGATATCTCCCCTGGGGACGAATCCCACCCTCACATAGGCCGAAGCCCCCATATTGACCGAAGTCCTTGATCATGAAACTTGGATTGGACAATTGATTTAAGCATTCCGGAATTGATGAATATCGAAATCTCGGTGATTTCGACAATTTCGACATTTCGAACCTTTCGAAACCAACGAGATTCAATGTCAACCGACAACCGCAATGTATACTCATCAATTCCGAGACCCCCAAATCAATTCCCAAACACTTAGTTTATCATTTCGGCACGAGGTTAATCGAAAAGAACGGAACGTTTCGACGTTTCGAGAGTTTTGAAACTTTCGAGAATTTCGAAAGTTTCGAAACTATCGATTATCAAGAATTGATCCGTTTCTAACCGATTAAATCATCCCCATAGTTCAAATAATCAATTTCACTCACAAACAAACAATTACGTCAAGTAAATTCAGAGAATTGGAAGAAAGAAGGAGGGGGTGCATGGGTATAGAGACCAATTCTAATCCTATCAAAAAGTGAGAATTACTCACCACAAAGTAGCAATCCAAGTGATTAGAAGGAAGGAATGAAGTTCCTAGCTCCGTTCCGGCGTTCCTACTTCGATCCGGCAACTTCTCTCTCTAGGGTTCCCTCTCTCTCTCTAGAAATGAAACTCTCCAAAATAATGCTGAAAAAACGCGTCCTGGGTATTTATATTTTTGTCTGGTAATCGATTACCAAACCCTGGTAATCGATTACTGAAGGCAAAAATATCCTAAAAACCCATTCTGGGCTCCGGGTAATCGATTACCAACTTTGGTAATCGATTACTGAGTTCCCAGGCTGATGGTAATCGATTACAAGGGTTATGTAATCGATTACCACGATCCAACCCCTCTGGTAATCGATTACAGACCTTCTGTAATCGATTACCATTGGCAAGGTTCTCTGGTAATCGATTACAGACCCTCTGTAATCGATTACCAGTGGCCTAAACTTAAGAGTTTGGTTCAACACAAGTTATAATACCCATTCTTTCTAATTTCATTCCTTTCCTTACTTCCTTAGGGTTCATACCATAACATTAACCTATAAATCTCACAATTAACCTATCAAAAGATTGGGATGTTACAAGTACATTAGAAAGAAAGAGATAAAATGAAAAGAAAATGGTAAAGACAACAAGATTTACAAACTATTATAATGTGTGATGATTCCAACTTCAAATGTTAATAAGAAGAAAGGAAGAGAACAAAGCCATCTTTATTCATTAACATATCAATTATAATGAAAATTCTAATGAGAGTACAAAAATCTAATGTAAACATCACCAAGTGCTATACATGATTAGAGAGATTCATGGGACACCCTTTCAATGCATTGTTGTTCATCAATTCATGTTATCTGGGTGCAATCTTTTTTTTCCACTTAGAGAGACCCCAAAGAGTTTCACAGAACTATTTGATTCCTCAATAGAACTTATCAAAGACTTCTCTATAATATGGCTCTTTGCAGTTCTGACTCCCATATCAGTTGGAGAATCAGGCAATGAATCCAATTCCACCAGCTTTGGAATAGCACTGCTGCTTCTTTGTTCTAAGGGTGCTGGTTTGACATGGTTTTGGATGAAATATATAATGTCATTGTACAGATTCTTCATGTGACTTAGCTCTGATAAGAGCATAATGTTCTTTCTCCTTAGTCTCTGGTTATCTTCTGAAAGTGCTGTTAAAATATCAACCGTGCTTGATTTAGGAGATGGTAATGATGGAGTATTGTCAAGCTAACATAGATTTTCATCTTGCTGAAGAATCTGTGGTGGTTGATCATGGTAGAGTTGGTGATTATGCTGAGGTGTTCTTCTCCTATGGATTTCACATAAAAGATACTTAGCTCCTTTTTTGAAGAACTCATTGCAAACTCCCACCTATCAGCAACTACCTTCTTGAAAACCCTGCAAGAAGAAGAAAGTCTCATATGCTGTTAATTTTACTCATCATACTGAACTGAATCATGAAGTCACAGTAGCAATAATAAAAATTATAATGCAATCAGATAGTTAGCTAATTACATAAGTTGGACTTATGGTTCAAAATAATGAACTAATAGAGATCACTAGTTTTTATACTAATTATGAAACTAAATTTCCATCTTCTTTAACTTCTATAAGTAGTAGAAGTAAATTAGGTGAATTTGGTCACATGGAAAAATCAAACTCAATGAATGGAAAGAAACAAGTAAAGAGTAAAGAAATGAAAGAAAAGATAAGGATGCTCACATAGGTATTGAGTTGCCTAACAAAGCTTGAGAAGTTGTTATGTTTGAAATAGTTTGGAAGAAGATCTCTAGCAAATTCAGGGGTCTCCATACAACAAATATAGTTTCATCTTCACCCCAAGACACAATGTGATCAGTCCTAGGGTCATCAACAAGCTGGTATTTCTTTGTCAGGAAGGGTGCTGGCACTGACTTCTGAGACTCAAAAGTGAACACCTTATTCTCCTCACACTTGTCTAGTGTGAAAGCCATTACTAAACCAAAGAGTAGTGCAACAATTTCAATTTGATTCTTCTTGTTATACTTCCACTCTTCACTCACTAATACACCAACAATTTTAAAGGCCTCCTAACACACTCTCTCTCATATTATAAATTTATAATTACACAACTTTATGAAACAGAAACAATATATGACCATGTCATTTGAAAGAGTATAATATGTGTGTTACTATAGTTTCACATAAGTAAATAACTATTCTTTGCTTCATTCTCTCTTATCTCTCTAGTCTCTTTAGTTTACTAATTTTAAGAAGCATATGGTCATGTCAGTAGCAACAATTAATTTTTCTAGAATTACTATAATAAGATCCAATGAGCTATTAATTAGTATTGATTATTCTCTTGGCAGCAGTGTTGGGGGGTTGATGCCTCTTGAAAGAGGAGCTGCTTTTTGCTTTTTTTCCCACTTCATTTCTTTAGAGCTCCCATGGATGTAATCACTATTTTGTCCCTACTCAATGCTTTTTGTGTTAAATGGCTATATAAAGCAGCTTTCTATCATGTTAGCCCTGAAGAAGAGTGAGTTTAAAAGCTGTGATATTCAATGAGATGAATGGTAAGAATGTGTGAAAAGAGAAAACAATTAAAGAAATTCTGAAAAAAAAGTTCCTTTGTAATTAAATACTTATGTTAAAATTATGAATTGTTTTTTGCAACAATGAGTATTATGTTTATGAAAAAATTTGTAACTGAACAACCAAGTAATTGTTTATTTACAGATGCAGAGATCTCTCAAATTCCTAGACTAATAATTAAATTGAAAGAAAGTGTTTCATATTTATTTTATCCTGTTAGAGATTGTTTTTTCTTGGAACTGAAACATGGAAGGTTGTGATTCCTCCAAAAAATGAGAAAGATTAAACTTTTATGCATGTGCATTGGCCCACTATATTATCAGTGTCAGATATCGTTCAATTTGTTGGTCCCTCCTCTCTAGTCCCTACCCTGCATGTCTTTACCTGGAAATTAGAACCAAGATAAAGCCAACATTGTTATATTTTCAAATCTCAAGATTATCTGTATAGATTTTTGTCAAGTGTAACAGAGATTTAACTTGTTATTTAGCCCTTGTTTGCTTCATATTAAATTTTAATCATATAAGCTCCCGTACATGTTTTCATCTAATTAGATGAATTTGATACAAGCATGTGAAATCTGGAAGCTGAAGCAAGTCATGGCATTTTATGTTTTAGCAAATCATCATATCAATCAAGACACTCAAGTGATCACTCAGAGTAGTAATGAAAGATTATGGATTGATGGGGCACCTAAATAGTAATTTTATTAGACAATCTAAATTATTGTTTTAGAAAAAAAAAATTCAGTTCAAGAAAAATTGTTAAAAGAAGTGAGATAAATATAAGTGTTTTGTTAGTAAGGGGCTGGTCGAATGGAACAAGATAGAATTTAACATCTGACATGTCACATGTTTGAGTCTCCATTCGACTTTTCCTTGCTTGAGACATTATTCCTTATCCTAAAATTTTAAATCATAAAAAAAATATATGCTCAATTGCTTTAAATTTTAACACCACCATCATATCTAAACCCTCCTTTATTTTTCTGATGAATTGTCTTATCTTCTTTTGTAAGATTATCTTTTTTCCTGGGGGAGAGGGGGATCCTTGTGGGGTTCTGATGATCGCAAGGACCAACAGAAAGTAGCATAAGATAAAAAAGTGTTTAAGTGTTATATAAATATAAATGCACAACATTAATTCTTTATTAGTAGTGTCTAGTTACAAGGCTAGAACATTCTGACCTTTATTCATTTTGAACAAGCCAAGGCATGCCCGTGACCTAGAGATGTTAAAAGAATTAGCTCCTTCTAGTCCTCAATGATGGAATAATGTGTTAATATATATATACTTCATAATTATAAGTGAACCTTCTGTCATTTAGGTAGATATATAAGGTACTATACATTTCAATTCTCAAAGTTGCCTACATTTACATGGATGAAATAAGAAAATGATCTCATGCACCACATTCTAGCTCTAGATTCTATTATTGGAGGGGTCACATTCATCACTCTCTATACTTTTTATCTTGAAAATTATGTGGAAAGTGACATGTGCAAATGCAATAGCTCTGTTTTATGATACATATCAAGCACCTCTCTCCATTTGTTGGTCAAAGTTCATAGTAAGCCTCTAAAATACCCTGCCTCAATGCTAAGAAATAGGGAGGGTCCAAATAGATATTCAATAATCAGAAGATTCTATTCCAAATTAATATTACCAACACCTTCCTCAGGCTTCAGTATATACAGAGAAAACATGGGCAATGAATATATATTTTGCATCACATGACCTTTCTCCATCCCCATGTGACATACCTTTTTTGAGAGAAAAAGAGGAAGTTTTGTCTTTCATATACATATCACTATATATATCAGCACAAATCTAAATGCATAACACGTGATGATCAGCATGTGGCATGCAACTAAGTTAAATTAAAAAAGAAAGATAATAATGCCTCCAAAGTGACTATATGTTATTGGATAAATTAAGAAATTAAAAGGAGAGGTTTAAAGCTTAGGGATCTAATTATAGTTAATGATTTATTTTGTAAATAATGTTGACACCGAATTTAATTGTATAATTTCTCCAGTGAAATTTCAGAAAAGGAAACTGGTGATCAGATGCTTTTTTTTCTAACTTGTTTTGATTTAGTAATTGAATGGACATATACTTGTACTGTAACAACTTATTATATCTTTTAATAATTTATACAAACAAAACAAAGTTTGAAACAGAGAAATTTATGTGGAGTGATCAGTGGTTCTTAGTAAAATAAGATGAGGAGGAGCAGTGTGATAGTAAAGAGCAGTAGAAGAGTACCATGGGTATCCCCATGGATCATCCCAAGCATAGCCAGATAGAGTATTGAGAAAATTCATAGTTTGTATTGATTAAAAGATACTCAAATGAATACAAGAAGCAGGTATTTATAGGCTAAATTGTTCAGCCACTAAACACACTAAAACCAACCCAAAACAAACCATAACCGAAATATGAACAGAGAGATATTGCCTAACAGAAATGTATTTCTAATACCCTCCCGCAAGTTGGTAATTGGTATCAACCAATACCAACTTGAAACAAAAGGGAGAACTCAACAAAAGAAAATAAAGGACTTCCAATTCTTGTAGCCATTTTACATCTAGCAAAGCCACCTCCAGCAGCTCCAATAAAATCCTGTGTCTCAGCTTCCTTTTCCCTTAATTGAACAATGGAAGCACCATCCCGAATATGTGCCTTCTTCAACCCATCCAATTCAACTGGGTTCTTTAAAGCTTTTGCAAGAGCCAAAGGTGATTGCTGCAGGAGAATATCTACTGCTTCCTTGAGCTTTCTCCTTAAACCATCTCCACATCCTTTCATTTTCGAGAGCTTCGAATTACTGAATAATTTGGAAGAGGAGAAAGTTTCTGCAATTTCATTCACCTGCGAGGCTGCGACATGTTTGTCGAGCGGTGAAATGATATCACCTTGTGTATAGGGGATAAAGGTGTATTCTGTCCAGCTTGATGGTTCTGAAGAACCTGGTGACAGTCTCGATCTTGAACTCTCACAAAGTATCTCCCATCTAGACGCTTCTCATCTTCATATGCACAAGGGTACCTGTTTTCAAGTGCACGCCTATAATTGACAGAGACAGCAACAGCCTTACATATACCTACCAAGCGGGGTGTCATATATAGCACTGTTAGCTGAAGAGTGTGCAAAGCTTCCACCATGAAAGAAAATGATGACAGGAAGAACCTCAGAGGTCACAGGATTCTCAAGGTCAACAATATTCACACGACTATCTTCTCCCTCAGCAGGCCGGTAGATTCGAGTAAGTAGATTCGTTTCCCTGTCCACAATAACATCAAAAGAGAACACTCCATCCACAGGGTTAGTATTTGCAGAAGAAACATTCCGATCAAGGAGCTCTGCTAAGTCACTGTTGAAAGTTCCATCAGGGCGACGAAGAAGATTGTACGCTAACTTGAAATTAGAGATCATAACCCACATTTGGAGTACATCCATGTTCACAGTTAGCCTCTCAGACAAATTATCAAACACCTTATGTGTATCCCTAAACCAAGTAAAATTAGAATCATCAATGTAACGTTTATCAAGCATTACCATGATTGTTTCCAGTTTATCTCTGAATGGCTTCCAGAGCTGGACTTCCTCATCCCCAAACAATTTTGATGCTGGACGAGATCGAAGGAAACACCGAATAATCCGATCAATTCTCGAAAGATCTAAACTCTTGATTTTCTTGACGAAAAGGTCCCGTTCCTCAGGGGAGAGCTCCTGCCAGAGGACAATCACTTCTTCTTGACCATATTTCTTGAGCCTCTCGAGGAGAGCTTGTGGCAGCGGAGAAACGAGAGAACGGTCATCAGTGGGATTTGAAGCTAACAACGTCGTTTCTCTCTCTTTCTCTTCAATTTCGGATCTCAAATTCTGAATCGAGTCAGTGAGTGAATAAGGTTGAGTGTTAGAGATATCACCGAGCATTTTCTGGATCTTCATTTCAGAGGAACCACCGACAGAAAGCGATTTCAATATCATTTCACCGCTAGACAAACATGACGCAGCCTCGCAGGTGAATGAAACTGCAGAAACTTTCTCCTCTTCCAAATTATTCAGTAAGTCGAAGCTCCCGAAAATGAAAGGATGTGGAGATGGTTTCCACTCCAGCTTTGTGACACAATCCTTACGAATTTCAGGAACAAAGAACATATCTAAGGAAGAAGTAGTCAAAATTACCGAAGTAGGCGATGCCTTTTCTGAAGCCTCCAAGCACGGTTTCTTGAAAGAGGAAGATGAAGATGTTTCAGCAAGAATATCAGCAATCAGGGATGTTTTCTTGAGAGAACATCGACTCTTTTTCTTGAAGCGCGGTGAGCTCCATGGATGGAGCTCTGAGACCATCTTAGTAAAATAAGATGGAGGAGGAGGAGGAGCAGTGTGATAGTAAAGAGCAGTAGAAGAGTACCATGGGTATCCCCATGGATCATCCCAAGCATAGCCAGATAGAGTATTGAGAAAACTCATAGTGGTTGTAAACGTTCAATTTGTTTTGTAGCAGAACCGTTGATGTTCTAAATGATTATAAAAAATTCAACAAGTAGCTTATAACCACAAGTTTTTTGGTGTTAACCATAAATATATATCTCCTGTTACGAGGGCAAATCCTATTCGGGATTTAGTCATATGGGCTCCTCACTCCTCCCTAAGAGTGTGTTTAATGGGAATCGAACCAGAAAGCTCTTTCCACAATTTCAACGTGCGTTGACAAATGAGACGACGCTTTGGTACTTATAACCACAAGTTGACAAAACTTGAGTTTTACTAATTATGAATGATCTAGTTAATATAAGTGTGTGATTGGTTTACTCTATAATTACATTTTGAACGTGGATCCGTGAAAATACTATTGAAAGTATCATTAACCTTGATCCATGTTTAACATGTGATTTTATAGGAAATCAAACACACTATAACTATATTTCAAGCGAATGTTCTGACTCTGATTAACATACTAGCTAGGAAAATCGCATACAAAATGTACTTACTTACTAGTTAGGAGTGACTGACAGACTCATTCATAGATCACCAAAGTTAAGGAAAATGGAATTATTGTATCAATTCATACAATAATTTAAAGACCATGGTTATACCCCTATATGATATAACTCATCCTCCCTTATATATACTTTTAATAAACATATTTAATTTTAATTTTTTAATTCTATTGGTAGGGTTTTGAGTTGATGTTTGTACCTTAATAATAAAGTAATATGCATGATCTGTGGCACCATTTCTGCGAATTTGTGGACTGAGGATGCCCAACACGAACAGTTTCATGAAAAACTTCACCATCTCTAATCAGCTAAATGATGAAAACTCACATGCAAAAGACAATGTAGCAAATTAACTTTAACCATTTCTGAATTTTATACTCCATAAATTAATGGATTTGCTCCTTGGATTTTTCCATCATTGCCTCTCATGGATTTGTCTGCCCTGTGTGGTCAAGTAGATCACAGACGGTCCCATCCAATGATCCAATAAGTAAATATTTAATATGACACAAATTTTGCTATATTATTTTTTAATTACAATTATTCCTGGTTAGTTTCTATGCAGAATTCACTTGTTTTTGCGTCCTTTAATGTAGGAAATAAAGTGGGTTTTTAATTTATTATCTGTTTTTATTTATTTTGCCTAACCCATCGTTTGGATTGAAAGAAGATCAAAGGATCATAAAAGTTAAATAAAAATAAGATTATGTAATTTTTATCTCTCGTTTATTAATTATGAAAAACAAATGGAGATGTGAGAAAAAATTATAATGAAGTCCACGTAATTTTTTTTCTCATTTTGCGTGAAAAAAATAAGAATGAAAGGATTTGGTTAAAATAATAAATTTATTCATCTATTTAGTAAAACGATATAGAAATTATTTAATATAAATGCATTTTGTTTTATTTCTTTTCGTTAATGACAGGGAAAAATATTTATTATGTTTTTTTCCCCTTTCTTTCTTCTTTTCCGAATAAAATACATATTTCTTTTATTTCTCCTTCTATTAATTTTTTCTCTTTTTCTTTTATTTTTTCTCATGCATCATCCAAATTAAAGAAGTATTCCCTCCATCCCTATTTATAAGATCTCTTATGGTGTCAATTAATATAAGGAACCTGGATCCTCTCTAGTACGAGAGGCATCCAGTAGGAGAGAGAAAGAGAGAGGGTATGTGGTGGGTTCCACCACATATCCTCTTTTTTTTTTCTCCTAACCGGATGTCTTCGGTAATATAAGACCCTTTGTGGATTTTTAAATAAATTAATTATTTTTTCATATTTGTCCTTCATTTATGTTTAACTCTTTTTAATTCAAGTGTGAATAATTAATGAATCATCAACTACACCATTGAAAAGTGACTTTTGGAGTCTTCCACTCTGTGATAGTTAACGTCTCTAAAATATAGTGACTTTTAAATATGGATATATTTTTTTGGTTTAACCACAGGTATCCTCCACGGAAGGTAGGGATGTAAATGAGCCGAGCCGAGTACCTGAAGCTCAAGCTTGGCTTGTGAAAAAAATGGGAGGCTCAAGCTTGGCTTATTTACATAAACGAGCCAAACTTAAAGCTTGGATTTGGCTTGTTAAAGAAAAACAAAGCTTGGATTTGGCTTGTTTAGCTCATTTATAATTTCATTGTTTTTGCTCTTATAAAAATTTTCTATAAATCATTTTTATAGTTTATGAATTGAGTATTTAATAAATATTTTATTATTAAATGATAATATAAAAATTAAAATAAATTGTTAATACGATATAGTTAAACAATTCTAAAATACTATATTTTTCGAAATTCAATATATAACTTCTTGACTAATATAAGAAATATTTCAATGCTTATTTTCATATATATAAAGTAATTATTTTACTTTATTATTTTATTATTTATCTTAAAAATAAACTTATGACGGTATGTTTTCTTTTTCTAATTTTTATTAATCTTACTTTACTTTAATTATTTATATTGATTAATTATTATATATATAATAAATGAGCTATTCGTGAGCTCTTAATGTCAAGCTTATAAGGCTTGAGCTTGGCTCATTTAAATAATCGAACTATTCATGAGCTCTTAATGTCAAGCTTATAAGGCTTGAGCTTGCCTCATTTAAATAATCGAGCCCAACTTTAAAATAAGTGGAGGGGAGGGAAGGGATTTTAATGAAGGGGATGGGAGGGGAGGTGAGGGGAGGGGAGGGGAGATGAGATGATATTTTATCTTATTTGGTTCGAGGAGGGGAGGGGAGGGGAAACCTTTGTTGTTTGGTCCACAAGGGGAGGGGAGAGAAAATAAAACTAATTTACTTTCACACCCTTTGGTTTTTATAACATTCAACTTTAGAAGAGGAATATTTAAGTAATTTTGATTGTTTTATTTTAAACACTCTTCTCTCCCCTCCAAATCCCCCCACTTTTGGAGGGGAGGCAAAATGCTGTCAGGAGGGATTTTGACCCCCTCCCCTCCTAAAAAATTGAACCAAACACAACAACCCTCTTAAAATCCCTCCCCTCCCCTCCAAATCCCTCAAACCAAACAATACCTAAGCTTGGGCTTATTTGTTTAATTAAACAAACGAGCTTGGTCGAGCATTTAGCAAGCCGAGCTCAAATAGTTCATGAATAACTCAACTCATTTACAGCCCTAACGGGAGGCAATTCTGTTCGAGCCGGGAACATCCACATCATGGTGGGACTAGCTCTCCTAGCTGGGATTTTTTTCATCCACAATACTCGAACTCGAGACCTTGGTTAAGGGGAATCAAACATGTACCACTTGAACCAACCCCGTTGGTAATATGTCTAACATCCTAAATTTTATTAGGATAAATATTAATTAAATTAAATAAAGGAGTAGAGGAAATAATTAATTAAATAGAAGAATAAATAATAATATTAGTAAGATTAGCATATTTTATGAATAAGGATATTTAATAAATAATAAGAATAATAAATAGAATAAGTGGGCTGAGAGTTGGCCTAGCCCAGTTAGGTATGTATTTAAGGAGGGGTTCTCAGTTCACCCTAATCCTGATTCGTATTATCGTCAGAGAGCGAAACGCTAAGGAGGGGAGAAACCAAGTCTCAAGAGGAGATTGCTGGAGAGTAATCATCAAGAACCAAGAAAGAGTCTTCTTTGCTGTTCGATCTCCACTTCAAGGTACGGTGGGGAAGGGGGTATTGCTTGTATATGCATGTAGGGATGTTTGGGTAGTGAGGGCAACCATAAGACCCTCTAAAGGCTCTAAATTCGTATGAATACCTGTTATAATTGAGAATAGATGATATAAACTGTGATATATGGTTGATTGGAATGATTCTTGATGAATCTTGAGTGGTTTGAATGATAATAATGAGAATAGTGAAAAGGGGTTAAATACGGGTTTGATGATTTGGGGCTTTGATGGGAAACCCATGCAAAACTGTTAAAGATTGATGATTGTGATGAGTTTGATGAATAATTGATGATTATGAATGGTATTTTATTGAAAGGATTGAGTAAAACGTACGAACAGTCGCGATCAGCGACTCGTGCGCTTCAGTAGGCGCTAAGCGCGTACTGGAGCGTGTGACCCTGGAACCTGGGCTGCACTCGGGCTGAGCGCGGGTGGAGCGCAACCCGCTGGCATGCGCGCTGCAAGTGCGCTAAGCGTGGGCTAAGCGCAGCTCGCAGATTGATTTATTTTGAAAGGTGAAATTGTGTAGGATGCTTAATGATATTGATGGTGTGTGATATATATTGATGATATTTGGTGTGCATAATAGTTGGTGATTATGCAATGTATTGATGTTATGTTGGAATGCATATGGTTGGTTAGTATGCTATGTAATTGATGTTATGTTGGAATGCATATGGTTGGTGAATATGCTATGTAATTGTTGTTATGTTGGAATGCATATGGTTGGTTAGTATGCTATGTAATTGATGTTATGTTGGAATGCATATGGTTGGTTAGTATGCTATGTAATTGATGTTATGTTGGAATGCATATGGTTGGTGAATATGCTATGTAATTGTTGTTATGTTGGAATGCATATAGTTGGTTAATATGCTATATCTATTTGATGTTAGTTGGAATGCATATGTTGGTGAAAATGCTATATCTATTTGATGTTAGTTGGAATGCATATGTTGGTGAATATACTATATCTATCTGATGTTATTTGGAATGCATATGTTGGTGGATATGCTATATATTTGATGTTATTTGGAATGTATGTGGTTGGTAACATGCGATATAATTGATGTTATTTGGAATGTATATGATTGGTTTATATGTTATGATGTTATTTGGAATGCATGTGGTTGGGAACATGCGATATAATTGATGTTATTTGGAATGCATGTAATTGGTGAACATGCGATATAATGATGATGATGTTACTTGAGTTGTGCGGGTCCATAGACGGGGTACAACTTAAGAGAGATGCCTTGAGCATGTGTGATGAGATCTGGATTGTGCGGGCCCATAGAGGGGGTACAATTCGGGGGGTGAACTGAGTTGTGCGGGCCCATAGAGGGGGTACAACTCAGGGGATCAAGATGGGGCGTTCGATGCATGGGCCCATAGAGGGGGTGCAACCTAGGAGTGATTGTACTGGCCCACAGAGGGGGTGCAACCTAGGGTCGAATGTCGTTGTGCGGGCCCATAGAGGGGGTACAACCTATCGGATTGTGTGTGGTGACTCCGGTAGACTATCTTGGTACTAACTAGAGTGATTGATGAGGTGCGCCCATTGTGCGGAGCTCCAAGTCATGATCTTTGGGTAGATGATGAGACGAGTGTTGGTGCATGTGATAATTGGAATACTCAACGATGGAATTGAGTTATTTGATCATGTTAATGATTTTTGGTGCATGTATTGATGAGTGATATATATGATGATAATTGTGTGATATTATGAGGATGATGGTTTGGTGAATACATGACGGATGTATTATGTGTTATAATGATGGTATGGAATATATATGTTGATATAGATGTTTAGCTATATGCTGAGTCGTGGGATGATTGTTATCTGATGGTTTATCTGATTTATTAGTGGTATGATATATGATGATGTTGTTTATATGTGGGTGAGGATAGGGCATTTCCTATGTGTATGTATGAGTAGTATCTTTTTCCTCACCGTATTACTGTGGATATTTTTACAGGTGTTGATGAGGACACGATTGGTGTCGAGTTTTATAAAGGGAATGTGCTCTGATAGATGTGACATCAGGGTATAATTTTGGGGTCTTTATTATGTTTCTAGATAGGAATATTCTTATGAACTATTTTGGGATGCCTTGTACGGAAAGTAGGATGTTTAGTCATTTTTTGTTTTATTTTGAGATTCCGCCGCATAAGTGTTTGGATGATATTTGAAGTTTATTTTCTTTTAATTAAGTCGTTTTCGAACTAATGAGATTTTTAAGAAGAGCGTTATGTGAACCTTTTACCCATTGTGGGACATTATCTTTCTACATTTCAATTTATCAAACATATAAGAGTATGGGGTAGAAGGGTATCACAATATGGATATATTTAGAATGCTATAATTCTTTTTAAAAGATCAATACATTAACTAATTTTTCTTAAATTGTAGAAACCGGTTAAAATGGTATTATAATAAGTGAGTTCAGATCCTCTCCATTTCTTTAATGAAATGGAGACCTCCAGTTTATTACATTGGATGCTTACACGTGGCCTTAAAATTATGAACGGTTAAGATTTTATTTTGTAATTCAATTACCAATCAAAACTATACGAACCCAGAATTATTTGTCTCTTCCCCGATCAACACCGCCGCTCCTTCTGGTCGCCTTGCCGTCGCTATCGTTCATCGCCAATGTGCAGCCTGTTACGCAAATAGGCAGAGAGAGGCCCAAAAGAGCTGTCCAAAAACCTCTTTGGTTGGAGGATTATTTTTAAGTTGGGCCAAAGTCTTTTATTATTCTAGTGTCCCTGTTTATTTTCATTTAAGGTTGTATGTTGGGTATATGAGGCCCATGACTTTAGATTAAATACCCTAATTCCTGATGTTATGGGATATGCATTATCAAAAATATTTTCTTAAATTTCCTTGTCTTCTTTATGTTCTCTTCTTTAAACCCTTAACCCTACTTTCTAGAAACCCCTACTGTAGCAGCTGCCTAACAATTTGGTGCTTTCATTTGCTTACTCCATGCCTCCTAAACCCCAAAATAGAGAAATGGATGACCTCCTTCATTCTATTGCTGAGAAACTGGGTGCTCTCCAAACCCAAATGGAGAACCAACAGGAGTTGCAGACTGCACGGCATTTGCGCCTCCAAGAGTCCATGGACACTCGTCATGACAACCTGCAAACTATCATGGATGGTTTACTGCAACAGGTAGCTCATATCACCCTTCCACCTCACTCTTCTACTTCACAGGCCACTACTCTTTCTATTCAGAATCCACTTCTAAACCCTAACCCTAGCACAATTTCTTTCCCCACCGTTCCACCTGGTTTTTCATCTATCCCACCACCCAACTCTACCCCCATATCCATTCCACAAACACAACCTGGTTTTATGACTATGCCACTTACTACCCCCATCGCATCACCCCCACCCAATCCTCAACCACTACTACACTTCCCCCACTTGGCCATACTTTTATCCCTCCTTTTATTCCCCCATTCATGTTTCCCACCCCACCACATACCCCAAATCCAACTATACGCCTACCTAAGCTTGAGCTTGCCCCTTTTGATGGTACTGAACCCCTGGACTGGTTGTTTCAAGCTGACCAGTTTTTTCATTTCTACCAAATACCATTGGAAAATAGACTTCCCATGGTGGCCTTTTATATGAAGGGAGATTCCCTAGCCTGGTTTAAGTGGATGTTTCAAAATAACCAGCTAACAGATTGGTTTTCTTTTACAAGAGCTCTTGAGTTACGGTTTGGTCCTTCTTCCTATCAGAACTACCAAGCAGAACTCTTCAAGCTCCGTCAATATGGCTCTGTCTCTGATTATCAGGCTTCCTTTGAAAAATTGAGCAATAGGGTACTTGGCCTTTCCCCTGATGCAATTGTTAATTTCTTTCTTTTTGGTCTTATACCTG
This sequence comes from Sesbania bispinosa, assembly GCA_026901365.1. Taxonomy (NCBI): domain Eukaryota; kingdom Viridiplantae; phylum Streptophyta; class Magnoliopsida; order Fabales; family Fabaceae; genus Sesbania; species Sesbania bispinosa. The sequence goes on from QLOH01000091.1 coordinate 248,179, forward strand.
AAATCAAACGTGAGTTAGCTATTCTACAACCCTATTCCATTTCCCAAGCCATTGGCTTAGCCAAACTCATTGAAGCCAAAATCAAGGACTCCAAACAACGTCTTCCTAAACCCTTTCTTCCTTCCTTCAACCCTAACCCTAACCCTTCATCTTCCACCCTTCCCAAAACCCTTCCTACCCAGACCCCCACCCTGCCAATCAAACGGCTCACCCCGACCCAAATGCAAGAAAGAAGAGCCCAGGGACTTTGCTATAATTGTGATGAAAAGTTCCTACCGGGTCACAAGTGCTCTAAAAGTCGTTTTTTGCTACTCATGGTTGATGAGGAACATGATCCACCTAAGGAGGAACTGCCTGATCCTATGGAGGTTGAAGCCCTTTATTTTCACCTATCCCCCCAAGCTATATCAGGTGACCCTTCTCCATAAATTCTAAAGTTTAAAAGGCTTCTCTCTGGGATGCCAGTCACGGTATTGGTTGACACTGGCAGCACGCACAATATTATGCAACCTAGAATTGCTTCCCATTTGCAATTGCATCCCATTTCTACTCCTAAGTTTTATGTAATGGTGGGCAATGGCCAACGAATTCACTGCATGGGCTTGTGCCCTGATGTCTCCCTCACCCTTCAAGGGCACCACTTTAACGTTCCCTTTTACCTCTTACCCATCGAAGGTGCAGATGTTGTCCTAGGTATGGATTGGCTTGGGAAAAGTGGCCCATTTTTTGCTGACTTATCAATCCCTTGTATCACCTTCTTGCACCATCAGCACCTCACAACCTTTACTGGTGATTCTAACTCACTACCAAACCCCTCAACCTATCACCAATTCCGCCACCTTATTCACACAGACTCTATTTCTTCCCTTCATTTGCTTTATTTCCAACCTACACCCACTTGCATAACTTCCCCTAACCCATCACCTTTAACTCCTTTTCCTCCACCCTCCTTACCATTGGAAATTCAGACCCTCCTCCTATCCTACCCCACTGTTTTCAAGGAAGCCCATGGACTACCACCTTCTAGACCTCATGATCACCATATTCCTCTTATTCCTAACACACCCCCATCAATGTGAAGCCCTATCGTTACCCTCACTCCCAAAAGGAGGCCATGGCCACCATCATTCATGACATGCTCAAGGAAGGGATCATTACCCCTACTACCAGCCCTTTTTCTTCCCTAGTTCTATTGGTGAGAAAAAAAGATGGCACCTGGCGTTTCTGTGTTGACTACCGTGCCTTAAATGCAGTAACCATCAAAGATAGGTTTCCTATACCTACCATTGATGAGCTTTTGGATGAATTGGGCTCAGCTACTATCTTCACTAAGATAGACATCCATTCTGGTTATCACCAAATCAGTGCAATACCAGAGGACACACACAAGACAGCATTCAGGACCTGTGATGGGAACTATGAATTTCTGGTTATGTCGTTTGGGCTCACCAACGCACCATCAACCTTTCAATCCGCTATGAATGATTTGCTACGTCCCTATCTACGGCGGTTTGTTTTGGTTTTCTTTAATGATATCCTTATTTACAGTACTTGTTTCTCTGACCACTTAGTTCATTTACGCACAGTATTGGACTTGCTTGCTTCTAATTCATCAGCTCAAGGGTAGCTGCTGATCCAGATAAGGTTCAAGCCATTTTGGATTGGCCGGAACCACGTTCTCTCACGGAACTCAGGGGATTTTTGGGCCTCACCGGCTTTTATAGACGATTTGTTCGTCACTACGCCTCACTCGCCGCTCCTCTCACTGATTTGCTGTGTTCTACTACTTTTCAATGGAGTACAGAGGCCTCAAGGGCATTTATAGAGTTGAAAATTAAAATGACAACAATTCCAGTCCTAACACTACCAAACTTCTCCAAGCTATTTGTCATTGAAACGGACGCTTCTTCTGTGGCAATAGGGGTTGTTCTATCTCAAGAGGGTCACCTACTGGCTTTCTTCAGTAAGAAGATGTGCTCCTGCATGCAAAACGCCTCTGTCTATGTCCGCGAAATGTATGCCATCACTGAGGCAATCAAAAAGTGGCGTCAGTATCTAATAGGAAACCTCTTTCATGTATACACTGACCAAAAAAGCCTAAAAAATTTTTGTCTCAATCTTTCCAAACTCCAGAACAACAGAAGTGGGCTACTAAGCTTCAGGGTTTCAATTTTGAATTTTTTTACAAATCTGGACACTCCAACAGAGTTGCCGATGCTCTTTCCAGGCGAGATGCAAATGATGCTGTGCTCTTTTCCGCCATTTCATCTCCCATCCCGTCCATTGTTAACACAATCCAGTGGTACTACAGTGACCATATTGAGGGAAAAGAGCTTATTCATAGTGTCTAGGTGATGGCCAGAATGTTTTTCATTTTACTCATGGACTTCTATATTTCAAAGAGAAGTTATACATACCGGATATTTTCGAGCTCAGGCAGACCTTGCTTCATGAATTTCATGCTACTCCAACTACAGGGCACTCTGGTTTGAAGCCTACTTTAGCCCGGCTTGCTACCCTCTGTTTACTGGCCGGGAATGTACAAAGATGCTAAGTTGTTTGTCTGCTGCTGCCACATTTGTCAACAAAATAAATCTGTACCACAAAAGAAGAATGGGTTACTACAGCCCCTACCAGCACCCAAGCAAGTTTGGGAAGAGTTAACTATGGATTTTGTGACTCACCTCCCCAACTCTTTTGGCCACACAACGATCTGGGTGATTTGCGATCGGCTGACAAAATATGTTCATTTTCTGGGTCTTCCAACCAAATATACGGCCCCTGACCTTGCTGCTCGTTTCTCTGTGGAGATCTGTCGCCTCCATGGTGTGCCCAAATCGATCATCTCTGATCGAGATCCACTCTTTTTGAGTCGCTTTTGGAAGGAACTGTTCAGATTACAGGGGACGACTTTAAAATATAGTACAGCATACCACCCAGAAACGGATGGTCAAACTGAAGTTACAAATAGAGGCCTGGAAGCTTACCTTCGTTGTTTTGCCAGTGATCACCCGCGACAGTGGTTTAAGTTCCTTCATCTCGCTGAGTTTTGGCACAATTCCACCTTCCATTCAGCTATAGGGATGTCACCGTTCCAAGCCTTATATGGTCGGTTACCCCCTAAGATACCTGATTATGTGCCTGGATCTTCTACCATCGACCTTATTGGCACCTCTCTGCAGATACGAGATGACATCATGAGAACCTTGCGTGAGAATCTTAGGAGAACCAGACAGAGAATGGCAGATCAAGCAAACAAACATCGCAAGGAATGCACCTTTGAACCAGGAGATTGGGTCTTGCTTCTCCTGTGACCATATCGCCAACAAATGTAGTGCGTCGTTCTTCTCAGAAGCTCTCCAAGCGATTCTATGGTCCCTTTCGCGTCCGTCAACGCATAGGTGCAGTGGCCTATGATCTGGAACTTCCACCGGAATCCAAAGTTCACTCAATAGTACATGTGTCTCTTCTGCGTCCTTATTTCGGCAACGACCCTCATACTCACTATAAACCTCTCCCTCATGAACTCAAAGAAGGTGTAGGGGAGATGGAGAGGAGTTCAGCAAATAACTCTCTCTTTCTGGACCACACTCCGGAAACTCAAAAGAGGCTGAATGAAACTGAAGGTAACTCACCACATGACCAAAAAGAGTTTAACTTGGAGCATCAGCAAATTGGTAGACCGTTGGATGATTTTTCTATAAGATCTGCGGTTCAGATCACAATTGATCATGTACCGAAAGCTGGCGCTAATCACGCTGAAATGGCAGGAGAAATCAGCGCCTTGTCATCACCTTTAATTCAAACAGCAGCATCCCAACCACATGATTTGGGCGCTAATCTCACGCAACAATCTCAGCCGTTGGATGAGGAGACAATGAAAAGCTGGTCGTGTGGAGTCTCCCATAAAAAAGCTGGTCAAAACGCGTCCTTCCATGATGTTCCTCAACCGTGCGATCAGTTCCCTCTCCCCAAGGCGCCATCCGTGCCGTTGATAAGAAGCACGATCCGCGTACCTGCTTTAGCGTCCCCCAAGAGTCCTTCTGCTGCGTCCAATCTGAACCACTTTTCCTAGGAGAAATCCCCACCGTTCCCAGAAAGCACAATCCGTGTGCCACAAGAAATTCAACAAAACCTTGAGGACAAGGTTTGTACTGAACCGGGCGGTATGTTACGCAAATGGGCAGAGAGAGGCCCAAAAGAGCTGTCCAAAAACCTCTTTGGTTGGAGGATTATTTTTAATTTGGGCCAAAGTCTTTTATTATTCTAGTGTCCCTGTTTACTTTCATTTAAGGTTGTATGTTGGGTATATGAGGCCTATGACTTTAGATTAAATACCCCAATTCCTGATGTAATGGGATATGCATTATAAGAAATATTTTCTTAAATTTCCTTGTCTTCTTTACATTCTCTTCTTTAAACCCTTAACCATACTTTCTAGAAACCCCTACTGTAGCAGTTGCCTAACACAGCCAGCCAGCCATCTCCTTTACTCGTCAACGTGCCGTTGTCGGTTTTCCTGCCACTGTGTCGTCGCCGCCGTGTCGAGAACGAGAAAAGGAAATCTGTCATTCCCCTCCGCAATGCCGCCGTGCCATCTGAAAATTCTAAGCTTAAGTTCTTCATCTGATGTTGGTGCCATCTTCAGAAAGGTTTGAAGGAATTCTGAGGGTAGCTCATTTCATGATTAGTCAAAGACATGTTACAAAGCTTTCATACAAGTAGAACAGGGACATGAGACACCTAAACAATTTTGCTTTTAAATTTATGTATATCATTATCTGTGATAAATTAATTTCATCATGAATAACCATGATTTATCCTCCCCAATACCCAGCATCATGAAAATTGAATATTTGTAGAACAATATCCAAGACTAACAACAACATTACTACCCATTATCCTCCCCAATACCCAGACCAGGAACATATATAGACTAGTAGAACCTTGTCACCAGGCTTGATAATTGGCTTTGGCTTGTTAAGAGCTTACGTGCATGCAAGAAGCATTTAAATGTTGCTCTCTATAAGTCCTGTTGCCTACCACTGTCCCTTCTTCATTTATCCAAGAATAAAGAGTTCTGTTTTTAGTGACTGGATGAGTTCCCCAATGCTTTAAATAGCTATTCAAGGTCGGTAAATTGGGAAATTGCACTCTAGGCAATTCTAGCTAATTCAAATCAAACCAATTACTGTTATAATATAAATAAATGCCAAATTACCTTAGTGTAAGGAAACACTGGAAAATAGTTGCAAAGTTCTTGCAGATCATAGCCATGGCATAAGATAAGATGAATTACTCGGGGCAGAATTCATTTGCTCTGTTTTGCACACAGAGGCGTCGCCAGTGGTGAGACGGTGGCCGGGGATGGTGACCGGGAGTGGCAGCAGTCCAATGGGAGGCAAGCGACAATCAGATTAAAACCATCATGAGTGAGTACGTGTGATTCGTTTGTTGCATTACTTCTCGAGTGCAAGCGTAATGGAGCGACAATGGCGCAAATGTTTTCGATTTCATTTCCCTGGTATGTAACTTATTTTTTTTATTTTAAATTAATTAATTAAAAGTTAAAATGTCTACCGTAGGATTTTCTAGTGACGTGTCCACATCTCAAATGATGGAATGGAATTCTCCATTTCTGGAGACGATCCGTTCGCATAATAAGTAACGGTGGGATTTCTATAAATGATTCCTGTGCTAAAAGAAGTAATGTAAAAAAGGTGGTGTCTACGGTGAGTCAATAAAACAGTGCACCACCGGTGGTACACCCCAATTTTACCTTCAATACCCGGTTAGTCAATTTATTAAAAAAACTAACTTTTTTATTTAATTAAAATAATACTTTTAATAATTACATAAGGTACTTCTATTGTCTTCTATCTCTAATCTGTCTCTGTAGCTATTTTAGATCTGAAAGGCTCACCAAGGCTCCATTAATGTCCTTCCTCCATCTAACGAATTTCTTAGGCATTCATCCACAACTATCACTATGTGACCACAATCGCACGAGGGTAGCAACAGGACAACAAACAGATCGCAACGAAACAAGATTACTTCAGTTTAATTTTTTTCTTTCAAAAACGAAAAAAAAAACACGGTCCGATCTTTCTGTTTTTCTTTTCTTCATCATTTTCTCTTTGTTTCACACTTACATTGTTCCCATTTTTCCTGAGTTGGAGCTATACGTGTTGTTGTCCTTCATGGAAGCACCATTGCCACAAGGTCCCTGTTGCAGTGCCGCACTTTCTTTGTGGGAGAGAAAGTGAGTTTGGGTGTTGCAGGGGACAAAAAAAAAAGAGCCTTGGGGTACCCTGCAGTTGGATTTTGTTTTATTAAAAGGAAAATGCTAACGAGTGCCCTAAGGGCACTTGTTAAGGATCCAAAAATAGAAATGTTTTATTGGAGTGTGTAGCATTGAATGTTGTAAATGTAATCAATGTTGTGATTTCCAACAAAAACCTTCTTTATTTAGACCCTTAACTAGTGCCCTTAGGGCACTCGTTAGCAGGACCCTTATTAAAATAATCATAATTGATTGATTTAGTGCCAAGGTGAGTCCGTGAGTATTTAAGAGATATTGGCACAAATAATTTGATTGAAAATTGAGTAATTAAGAGAGAGAGGATGTGTAATTAAGAGGGAATTAATTACTGTTTTTATTAGCCTTTTCTTTTTATGGGAAGACGAGATAACTAAAGGGGTGGAAGGAATTAGTACGTGATTAATATTATATATATATATAGACAATTACCTTTTATAATTATGATTGAAACATTATTTATAATTTTGTCAAATTATAATTGACTTGTATATTATTCCAATAAAAATATGTCTTTATATAATTAAAATAAATCTATATAAATTAATATCTTAAAAAAAGTAAAAAAAAGAATAATTTTACATAATTGTTTAATTTAAAATTAAAATAGTGGATTATTTTTCTATTAAATTTATTTGATACTAAAATATTAAATATTAAATATTATATAACTTAATCGTTATAATAAAAGGGAAAAGAGTATAAAACCATCTTAAACTTTTGCTAAGCACCTTATGCGTGGTAAATCAACGTGGTGTGTTTTGGTAGGGTTTCGACGTAGGTGGGTTATGAGTTACATGATGGAGTGGGTAAGAGGATAAAAGCTTAAACCCTAAGTGCCTATTTGGGGTTAGTGGAAGTTCATGCAAAGTTGGTGTGTGAGTTGGTCATGGTGATCAAAGGGGGTGTTTTGGATGCTATGAGGAACCCTAGAATCAATTTTGGTGTTTTTTTTGAAATAAAACGTAATTATGGTGAATAATTTTAAATAAATAGTTGATAATTAAGGAAAAATAGTTATATTCGCCGTAAAATTGTGGAAATTTTTTTGCTAAACACCTTATGTGTGGTAAATCAATGTGGTGTGTTTTGGTAGGGTTTACGGCATAGGTGGATTAATGAGTTGCATGATGGAGTGTGTAAGAGGATAGACGTTTAAACCCTAAGTGCTATTTGGGGTTAGTGGAAGTGCATGCAAAGTTGGTGTTTGAATTTGGTCATGGTGATCAAAGGGAATGTTTGAAATGGTAAGAGGAACCCTCGAATCAATTTTGGTGTTTTTTTTAAATAAAACGTAATTATGGTGAATTAATTTCAAATAATAGTTGATAATTAAGGAAAATAGTTATAGTCATCGTAAAATTGTGGAAAAATTTTTCTAAGCACCTTATACATGATAAATTAACGTGGTGTGTTTTGATAGGGTTTCGGAATAGGTGGGTTAATGAGCTGGCATGATGGAGTGAGTAAGAGGATAGAAGCTTAAACCCTAAGTGCCTATTTGGGGTTAGTGGAGTGCATGCAAAGTTGGTGTGTGAATTTGGTCATGGTGATCAAAGGGGGTGTTTTGGGATGTTATGAGGAATGCTAGAATCAATTGTGGTATTTTTTTGAAATAAAACGTAATTATGGTGAATTAATTTCAAATAAATAGTTGATAATTAAGGAAAAATAGTTATATCGCCATAAAATTGTGGAAATTTATGCTAAGCACCTTACGAATGGTAAATCAACGTGGTGTGTTTTGTTAGGGTTTCACGTAGGTGGGTTAATGATACTATATTCTATTTAATCTATTTTTTCTCAACATTAAGATTTTAACAAGTCATCTTCACATTAAGCTCCCACCATGCAACTAATTAATCCACCTACGCCGAAACCCTACCAAAACATACCACATTGATTTACCATGCATAATGTGCTTAGCAAAAATTTCAACAATTTTACGGAGAATATTACTGTTTTTCCTTAATTATCACTATTTATTTGAAATTAATTAACCATAATTACTTTTTATTTTAAAAAAACACCAAATTTGATTCTACGGTTCCTCTTACCATTCCAAACATTCCCTTTGATCACCATGACCAAATTCACACACCAACTTTGCATGCACTTCACTAACCCCAAATAGGCACTTAGGGTTTAAGTTTCTATCCTCTACACACTCCATCATGCAACTCATTAACCCACCTATGCCGTAACCCTACCAAAATACACCATATTGATTTACCACGCATAAGGTGTTTAGCAAAAAATGTCCACAATTTTACGGCGAATATAACTATTTTTCCTTAATTATCAACTATTCATTTGAAATTAATTCATCATAATTACGTTTTATTTCAAAAAAACACCAAAATTGATTCTAGGGTTCCTCTTACCACCCAAACATCCCCTTTGATCACCATGACAAATTCACACACCAAATTTACATGCACTTCCACTAACCCCAAGTAGGCACTCGGGGTTTAAGCTTCTATCCTCTTACCCACTCCATCATGCAACTCATTAACCCACCTACGCCAAAACCCTACCAAAACACACCACGTTGATTTACCACGCATAAGGTGCTTAGGAAAAGTTCATGGTGATTTTATACTATTTTTCCTTTTTATTATAACGATTAAGTTATATAATATTTAATTATATTTTAGGATCAAATAAATTTTAATAGAAAATAATCTACTATTTTAATTTTAAATTGAACAATTATGTAAATATTCTATTTTTAAAATTTTTTTAAGATATTAATTTATTATAAATTTAATTTTAATTGTATAAAGACATATTTTTATTCGAATAATATACAAGTCAATTATAATTTTGACAAAATTATAAATAATGTTTCAATCGTAATTATAAAAGGTAATTGTCTATGTCAATATTAATCACGTACTAATTCCTCCCACCCTTAGTTCCCTCGTCTTCCCATAAAAGAAAAAGCTAATAAAAATAGTAATTATTCCCTCTTAATTACACACCCTCTCTCTCTTAATTACTAGTTTTCAATCAAATTATTTGTGCCAATATCTCTTATATAGTCACGAACTAACCTTGGCTCTAAATCAATCAATTATGATTATTTTAATAAAAAACAAAATCCATATACAGGGTACCCCAAGGCTCTCTCCTTCTTCTCCCCTGCAACACCCAAACTCACTTTCTCTCCCACAAAGAAGTGCAGCACTGCAACAGGGACCATGTGGTGCTTCCATGAACGACACAACACGGACAGCTCCAACTCAGGAAAAATGGGAATAAATGTAAGTGTGAAACAAAGAGAAAATGATGAAGAAAAGAAAAACAGAAACATTGGACCGTGTTTTTTTCGATTTTTGAAAGAAAAAAAATGAAACTGAAGTAAATCTTGTCTTCCTTGCGATTTGTTGTTGTCACTTGTTGATGCTGATGAGTTCTGCAGCCTGTAAAATAAAGAAAACCTGAGGCGCGTGAGGGGCACGCTGTCCTTAAGGATTCATCGACCGGATGTGATGCTCCCCCAGGATACAACAGTTCGTCCGAACCGCCGTGAGCAAGTACGAGGTGGCACTGAACTGGAAAGAACGATCAGTAGGATCAGAAGAGCAGAACCGAGGAGGAGGATACCGTTTTGAAAAAAACAGATAGGATTAACATCTATCTGTGCGGTTTTTGTTTTTAAAAAGTAACTGACAGATAGAAGTGGAGTGAAAATAGGAACCACTACTCTGTTAGTGCGGATAGGGTAATCCCATAAAATCCGAGTAAGACCAAGTCAAAATTAAAATCTAAATAAAACCGTTTTCTGAGATAAGGTTTAGTCTTTCAATTTAAAAAAAATAATTTAAATAAAGTGGGAGTAAAAAGCTGGTGAGGCACCATTATCGTGCGCGCATGGGGGGGGGGCAAATCGGAGAATTTGCACTAGCTAGGCCCATCCTTGTGCGCGCGAGCCCATCCTCTCACTAAGCTTGTTTAACAACCAATATCACAAGTTAATATATAAACCCTTATAAGGCTCCTCACCAAGCAATGTGGGACTTGGAATAAGCAAACTTTTGAAATAGCTTAAAAAGACAACAGTCATGTTGCTACCCCTCGTGGCGATTGTGGTCGCATAGTGATAGTTGTGGATGAATTCCTAGAAATTTGTTAGATGGAGGAAGGACATTGATGGAGCCTTGGTGAGCCTTTCAGATCTAAAATAGCTGCAGATACAGATTAGAGATAGAAGACAATAGAAGTACCTTATGTAAATTATTAAAAGTATTATTTAATTAAATAAAAAAGTTAGTTTTTTTAATAAATTGACTAACCGGGTATTGAAGGTAAAATTGGTAAGGTAAAATTGGGTGTACCACCGATGGGTGTACTGTTTTATTGACACTCACCGTAGACACCACCCAGGAGAGTGAACCAACCTAACTTCTGAATCACAGAATAAACTGTCCAAGAACCTATACAAATATCAATGACATGTAAAAAGTAAAATAAATAAAATAAAAACTTCCTCCGTAACGTTCAGCTTTTTGCCACGACATTTATACTAACTTACTAGGCTCCTTGGTTTAGTATGGAGTGGACAAGACATTGATCCTTTTTCTGAATTCTGGTGCTTGTGAATATGAATCTTCGTGTCATACTCATAGCAATAGCATTCCTTGTTTGTTTTTGGGGTGGAGCCCACTATGGATTTGGCCCGCAATATTGAATTATTTCCTTTTTTCCTCTAACGTCTAGTTTCCCTTATTCTCTTTCTTTTATATTTTTGGCCGTTAGATTTTCTTTTTTCTGTTTTTGTTTTTTGGGCATTAATTTTTTCTTTTTAAAATTATTTGTGGTGAACTGATGACTGTGTGTAGATTTTCTTCTAGATCAATAGTGAAGTGAGAAAAGCATAAACTGAAGATTAGCTAAACAAGCAATAACTTTATTGGTGGTTCAAAATAATTTAGGGCTTGTTTGGTTTACATTTCATTTCCTATTTTCATTCTGTTTCCTGATTTCTGAAGTTATACAAGGAAAAACTGGAAATTGCTGGAAACAGCAAATTTTTGTTTCCTGTATTTCCAGTTTTTCCTTTGTAAATTTCAGAAAACAGGAAACAGGAAATGAAAACAGGAAATGAAAATGCAAACCAAATATACCCTTATCAACCTACTAAAAATATAATATGATATCATATCAACACATATTTGATGTGGCTAAATTTAGTGGGATTAGTTATTATGGGTTGAATTTGGATCAACATGATATAATAAATGGGGGCAGAAAGCAAATCACAATTAAGAATTGATAATAATTAATGTCAACGGCTATTTCCGTAATTATTGAGGTTGTTCCATCTAAGGCAGCCCAACAACATGCAGGCTGGATGCATGTCATCACAAGTTCTCAATAAATTAGGTTAATGTTTCGTAGATTATACGGATATTTTTAAAACATACTAAATATAGATTATAAAAAAAAAATTAAAGTATTAATTTAATGAATAAAGGTATTTTAAAATATCTAAAAAACTTGATTTAACTAATAAAGAAATATTTCAATGATGATTAATAAATTTCCTATTACATTTAATGTTTATTGTAAATAGAAATTAATGACTATGTACCATGAGTTTAAATTTTTTTTACTAATTACATTGATATTTAATAATGTAGCGTTATATTAGTTAGGATTTTTTTTACGTCAAAATGGATTGGTATTATTCAAATAGTAACTGAGGATATCCAAAGTTACTTGAGCCAAAATACATGCAGGGTTTCCTCTATCCAAATGCAATCAGGATTGGCACATCCGTATTTGGCTAAATAATGAGCTGAGAAATTACAAATCCTATTTGAATGACAAAAACTAAGGATTGAAAATCTACTTTAAAAAACTAAAACAATCAAAAGCAATTAACTCAAAGGGAGAAGAGCCTCTATGGATTCTATGAATAGCTGAAATAACTGGAAGGCAGTCAGATTCAACAATAAGCTCCCTGAAACCCATGTCAATAGCAAATTGGAGCCCAAGCTTCAGTCCCATCGCTTCTGCTGTGCTATCATCTTCACCGCAGCGGACGTGCCAAGTGGCAACTCCAAGCACCACACCTTGGAAGTCACGGACTATAGCTGCTGCACTCCATGTGTCTCCTGCAGCTTTGGTCACATCGGTATTGAGCTTGTATATGCTCAGGGGAGGAGGGGGTCCATTTTGGACGTTCAGGGCCAGCTGTTGTATTCCAATTTGGAGCTTGAGGATAGTTAACATCTCGATAGTGGGATGCTTGGTTCATAGCTACCTGAATTACCTGTGAATTGGGAAGTTCTTTTCTTCAAAAATTAGTTTGTTCCAAGACCACCAAATACCATACCCCAAGGAAACAAAATAAGTTAGGATTTCATGATCAAACTGGTGAATAATAGTGTCCAGCCAGTCCAAAATAGACTCGGGAGCATGTCTCTGTTTGATGCAAATTGGAGAAAGAAACCAAAAATCTTTTGCCCATTGACACTAATAAAAGGTATGTTCAAGTGTTTCCTCATAATTACCACATCTCGGACAGAGAGGATTAATTTGCATTCCCCTATTATTAAGGATGAATCTGACCGGGAGACAACCTCTGCGCAATCTCCACAAGAAGTGTCTATGTTTGGGGATTGTTTCCAATTTCCACAATCTTTTCCATGTTGTTTGAGTCTCCAAAGGAACACCACTAGAAGATGTGCTTGATTCCTCCAAACATTTTGTGATAAAATGATACCCGATTTAACTGTGTAAATACCATTCCTTGTTGCTTCCTAACAGAGTAAATCTTCACTGAAATGTCTTGGAATGGGAATAGAAGTGATCTGATCAGCCTCAAAATCCTAAAAGATGTTCCTAATCGGTCTTCCAGCATTGGGTTTCATGGTCAATAAGGCTTGCAACTAATTCAATATCAAGCTGTCCCTCATTCGGCGTCCAGACCCGATGACCAAGCTGAAAAGGGAGCCAAGCATCATTCCACACATGTACTGAGTGCCCACTGCCAATAGTCCAATATGTTCCTCGTTGTAGAATCCATTGGGCTTTATGAATGCTCCACCACGAGAAGCTAGGTGAATGACTCAATGTATTGAAGGAAAGTCTTCCGAGGAAAGTACCTAGCTTTGAGACATTGTGACATTAGAGATTCCAGTTGGTGAGGAGTCTCCATCCTTGCTTTGCAAGTAAAGCTAGATTAAAGGCATGAAAACTTCTAAAGCCCATTCCACCCATACTTTTTGAGACACAAAGTTTTTTCCAAGAGAGACAATGAATCTTTTTCCATTATTCCTACTGCCCCACCAAACTTATTTATCATTTTCTCAATCTCATCACATAAGGATAAAGGGAGGAAGAAACAACCCATAATGTAGGTAGGAATAGATTGCACCACCACTTTAATTAACACTTCTCTGCCAGCTAAAGAAAGAAATTGTTCCTTCCACCCTTTAAGTTTCTTCCACACCCTGTCTTGGACAAACTCGAAAATTTGGGTCTTAGATCTTCCCACAAAGGTAGGTAAGCCCAAATATTTAGAATGGTTGTCAACTGCCTTAACATCCATCTTTGGAGCAAGGTTTGTCTGTCTAAGGGGGGTATCTTGGTTGAATGACAACTTAGATTTTTTTAGATTAACCAGTTGCCCGGAAGCTACTTGGTATAATTCTAGAATATTGAGAACAAGGTGGGTTTCAACATCAGTGCCTCTAAAAAAGATAATACTATCATCAACAAAGAAGAGATGGGTTATTCTAGGGCTCCACGGGCAATTCTAATTCCATGTAGAGAAGAGTCAACTTGATATTTTAGGATCAAACCAGAAAAGACTTCAGCACATAGGATAAACAGATAAGGAGATAAAGGGTCACCTTGGCGCAATCCTCTATGGGGGGAGAAGTAATCACAGGGGCTACCATTCAGCAGTACAGAAATGAGATAGTTGAGACACATCTGAGAATGACATCCACTAAGTGGGAAGGGAAGCCCATGGATAATAAAGTGCACTCCAAGAATGACCACTCAATCCGGTCATATGCTTAGCCATATCCAGTTTTAGACCTACATAACCATGTATCCCCCTTTTCTTCTTCCTCATGTAATGGAACAGATCAAAGGCAATGGGAGCATTATCAGTGATTAGTCTTCCCGAAACAAAGGCGCTCTAATTGATACTGACAATATCTGGCAGGATCAGCTTCAGTCTATTTGTAATAGTCTTCATCACCATTTTCAGAATCACATTACAAAGTGATATTGGCCCGAAGTCCTTAGTATGTTTCGGTTTCTTTATCTTCGGATCAAACAAAGAAGGGTCTTGTTGAAACCTGAAGGGTCCATTCCATTATTGAGAATATTGAGGACGGTATCCAAGCATTGTGGGCCAACCATATCCCAGTGTTTTGGTAAAAGTAAGCTGGCATTCCATTTGGTCCCGGTGCAGCCCAAGGTTTCATATGCTTGAGCGAAGTCCATACCTCTTCTGCAGAAAAGGGGGCAGCTAAAGTAGTTTTCATTATGTCCGAGACTCTCCCTTGAATCACAGTGGTAGCTTCTTCAATACAGCTTGGGTTGCTAGAAGAAAAGAGGCTCATGAAGAAATTGGTCATGATGGTAGCAATCTGCTCTTCCTCCTCAAACGCTGGCCACTATCATCTTGTATATATCCACCCAGTCCTCTCCTTTCTCTGACTCGCCTTCTGATGAAAGAATTTAGAATTATGGTCCCATAACGTAGCCAAGAGACACGGCTACGTTGTTGCCAATATATTTCTTCATTCTCCAAAAGGGAGTCCATTCGTCCTCTGTCTCCTTCAATTTTTCTACATTCCCAGGCACGTCTAAATTGGAGTTGGGAGGAAGTTAATCTCTTTCTGAATCTTCTTTATTTTCTTTGGAATATCTCCAAACTTTTTATCACCCCATTTATCCAGATGTGCAAGGCGAAAATGGATTGATTGAGAAAGGTCCCCTGTATTGGCTCCCCAAGATCGGGCTACTTGGTTTTCTAAGTCTTGATCCGTGGTCCACAGTTCTTCTAGTCTTGTGATTCTTTCAAGTTTTCTTCTTCTAGGCACTCCTGGTGAACAATCAATGAGTAAGGGGAATGATCTGATTGGTGGCAGATCAGATGAGTATTTGAGGCTCCTGGGTATAAGTCATGCCATCCCTAGGTCATTAGGGCTCTGTCTAGTCTAGCTTTAATAAGGTTGGCACAGTAGACCGATTGCTCCAAGTAAATTCAGCATTCAAATCCCATATCTTGGAAGCCACATTCTTGAACAGTTGAACGAAATAAATCTACTAGGTGGCTTTGGGGCGGGTTGCCTCCTTTTTCTCATGATCTCCCATCGCCAAGTTCAAATCTCCAAAGCACAACCATTCTGGATAATTATGTTGATTAGCTAGGTGGGAAATTAGTGCACACGTTGATGCTTATTCCTTTGCTCCGGAAATCCATATATCCCTGATGCTCTCCAACAATTAATTCCATTATCCATGGAAATGGAAAAGTTTATGTGCTTTAATGATGAGGAGAGAATATTGATATAAACTTCGTCCCTCCAAAGTAACTCCAAACCACACCCCCTGTTCCCTTCCATTCCCTCGGCAACTAACTGCATACACATTATTGAGGCTCCTGAGTACCGCATTCTCATCATTCCAGAGTCTTTCTTCCTAGTTTCTGAAGAAAAACTACAGTGGGGGACTTTGTGGTAATGAGCTTCTTGAGAGCTCTAACAGTCCGAGGGTTCCCAAGCCCTCGGCAGTTCCAAGCTAAGCACTTCATTGCTCTCGGCCAGCCTGAAGAGTCAGGCCTGACGATGATACAATTGAGGTTTGAATTTTTTTGGATGGAGCTTTAGATTGCATATCCACTTCCATTACATCCGGGTCTAACTTCCTTTTCACCGCCCCTGCAACAATATTTTCCTGTGTGGGCTGCTGAACTCTATTGTCTGTCAAGGCTCTCTTCCATCTTTTGGCCGAATTGATTCCATGAGCGTTGACCAGATTTGTGATGCATCCAAGAGGAGTCTGCTCATCATGATGTGGGGAGATAAGACTTAGACACGCCTTGCTCGTTGTTGCCACCTCGTTTCTCCTTATTAACACCTTATCATTTGGCGTTGACATCTGGACTGGGGGTATGAACGTTGTTATCATGGGGCGGAGACACGTGCTCATCAACATCAGACTTAGTGCCAATTCCTTCTACGCGTGAGGGATCGTTCGCTATGGGTTCTGCAATGGGAGGTGAAGCCGAGGCAGTAGGTGACACAGAAAGAGCCGTTAGGAGCTCAGTGACATCACGTGCACGTGGCTCTCTGTCCTTGGGTGCATTGTTTTCCCGTTGACCTGCCGTTTTGGCCGGGGTTTAAAGGTGACTTTACGACCCCACATAGAGGCTCTCATCCATGGGCCAAAAGGTTGTTTCTCAGGATCATATTCAGCTCGGGATCAACTCGTTCTTTGCACATCACATCATCATGACCAATCCGGCCACAATTGTAGCAGAATGTGGAAGCTTTTCATAACTAAACTCAACCCATGATACACCATCCTTCCTGTTTCCCACTGGTATCCTTGTCAATAGAGGTTTTTTTGTGTCCAATTCAACAAGATTTTTCAAGAAAGACCTTTCTCCTTACATTCATAAACATCATATTCAAGAACCTTCCCCAAACAAGCACCAACTTTGTGTCCCATCTTGGGAGTTCGACAATGAACCGGGAGACCCCATAATTGCACTCTAGCATTAACTTTTATGAAATCAATATCTTCTATCTCAATTCACGATTCCAATGTTTCAAGATGAGCCATGAGTTTCGAAATAACCACGGGCTGCCCTTCAGTATTCTTTTTAATTATTATATTTAAGGAATTTAATAATATATTAGGTGTTATATTGGTTAAAGTATGTAACAACACATTAGGCTAGTGAGACACAATCCTCTCTTTAATTAGTCTTTTCTACAAATGTATTGTGTGATTAACCATTTAATAAAAATTATTGATAATGAAGTTGTAAAATATACTCAAGAATTATTTAGTGTTGATTGTTTTATACATAATAGACCAAATAATTACTAAACTTCAAAATAAACTTAAATAATTAAAATTGCACAAAAATATATTTTTAATTTTTTAATTAATGTTGAGAAATTAAAGTAATTAAACAATGAGAATTTAAAATAAAATTATTAACATTAAAAATCTTTAAAATATAACGATAACTCTGATGTTAATAGATTGGATTTTTTTTTTATATATTTTTTTAAAAAAAATTATATAAGTAGAAAGTAACACACCAATTAATATACTTAATTATGAAAAAATATTATTTTTAGTTAATTTTGTTTATAAAATAATGTTAATAATTCAATTTAAATATTATTAATGAAATATATAAAATAATAATTCTAGTAATTATTGCTTAAAAAACTTTCCAAACTAAAAATGGAGAAATATTAAATGAATTGGTTTATCAATGATGAAAAAAATATTAAACATAAAAGGAGATACTAAAAAAATATTTTCAAAAACAAAAAAAAAAAAAAGGAATTATAAAATTTTAATAATTATTTTTTATTTATTTAAAAATACAATGATCATGTGATGTGTTTTTAAATTTTAAATTTATCTTTTTTAAAAACAAAAACAAAACAATTTTATTTTCGAGTATTTTTCATTGAACTGGTCTAAACTAATAAATCATTATTTTCACCAATTGAACAATTTTTGACTGAGTTAATCAGTTCTTGATCGGCCAAATCAGTTATATGATTTATTTAGATAAAATATACATGACCTTGTTTATTTATTTTCAAACTTTTTTTTGTCAAAATTAATTTTCAAACTTAAAAGTGTCCTAATGGAGGCAAACTAGTGTTAACCCCGTGCATCAAAATAAATTAGCTTGGTGGAAACAATTATTGTATTAACGTTTCATTATATTAACTAACACTTATCATTGTTTCATGAATTTACGGCGGACTACGTAAGTTCTATATTTTATCAAAAACTTTCGTGTATACAATGTTATCAGTTATAGATCGATGCTCGTCCCGAATTGTCATCAACTATAAGAACCTTAAGACCACCCTTGGCTCGTACCCTAGATTGCCACATATAATTGCCCATGTGTGAATACAGGTCGTGGCAAATATAAAACTACACGCGACAGCGTTTGACATTGACTCTTATTAATGATCATTGTAAATCAAACACAAATAGGGATATTGGGAAGAAATCTAGCCAGGGAAGCATTGGTGCTTCTTGGGATTCAAGCATTGAAGCAATTCTCAAGAGTTACTTCATGGGCTTCAATTGCTTCCTAAAGCAACTTTTAAAAGTTTAAAAAAATAATAAAATAGTTAAGAGATATTGAAAGCAACCAAAGAGAGTTGCTCGATTGTAGAGACAAAGTATTTAAAGGTGCTTGTATTGGAAAGGGTAAAAATTAGTGATGTGTAGAAATGAATCCCATTGGAAGCACCGAAAAGGGTTGCTACATTATTGATGCTTTTATCACTTACAAAGTAGAAAGAACAATCCAAATGTTATCCTTTCAAGTTTCAACTTTCCTTGCACCCAACTGCTCTCTTGACACATATATTATACAATAAATCATCAGAGCATCGCAAAATGTATAATGGACTTTGAGGAAAGACACATGGGTTTCAACATCAGTGCCTCTAAAAAAGATAATACTATCATCAACAAAGAAAAGGTGGGTTATTTCTAGGGCTCCACGGGCAATTATAATTCCATGTAGAGAAGAGTCAACTTGATATTTTAGGATCAAACCAGAAAAGACTTCAGCACATAGGATAAACAGATAAGGAGATAAAGGGTCACCTTGGCGCAATCCTCTATGGGGGGAGAAGTAATCACATGGGCTACCATTCAGCAGTACAGAAAATGAGACAGTTGAGACACATCTGAGAATGACATCCACTAAGTGGGAAGGGAAGCCCATGGATAATAAAGTGCACTCCAAGAATGACCACTCAATCCGGTCATATGCCTTGGCCATATCCAGTTTTAGACCTACATAACCATGTCTCCCCTTTCTTCTTCCTCATGTAATGGAACAGATCAAAGGCAATGAGAGCATTATCAGTGATTAGTCTTCCCGAAACAAAGGCGCTCTAATTGATATTGACAATATCTGGCAGGATCAGCTTCAGTCTATTTGTAATAGTCTTCGTCACCATTTTCAGAATCACATTACAAAGTGATATTGGCCTGAAGTCATTAGTATGTTTCGGTTTCTTTATCTTCGGGATCAAACAAAGAAGGGTCTTGTTGAAACCTGAAGGGTCCATTCCATTATTGAGAATATTGAGGACGGTATCCAAGCATGTGGGCCAACCATATCCCAGTGTTTTTGGTAAAAGTAAGCTGGCATTCCATATGGTCCCGGTGCAGCCCAAGGTTTCATATGCTTGAGCGAAGTCCATACCTCTTCTGCAGAAAAGGGGGCAGCTAAAGTAGTTTCATTATGTCCGAGACTCTCCCTTGAACCACAATGGTAGCTTCTTCAATACAGCTTGGGTTGCTAGAAGAAAAGAGGCTTATGAAGAAATTGGTCATGATGGTAGCAATCTGCTCTTCCTCCTCAAAACGCTGGCCACTATCATCTTGTATCATATCCACCCAGTCCTCTCCTTTCTCTGACTCGCCTTCTGATGAAAGAATTTAGAATTATGGTCCCCATAACGTAGCCAAGAGACACGGCTACGTTGTTGCCAATATATTTCTTCATTCTCCAAAAGGGAGTCCATTTCGTCCTCTGTCTCCTTCAATTTTTCTACATTCCCAGGCACGTCTAAATTGGAGTTGAGGAAGTTAATCTCTTTCTGAATCTTCTTTATTTTCTTTGGAATATCTCCAAACTTTTTATCACCCCATTTATCCAGATGTGCAAGGCGAAAATGGATTGATTGAGAAAGGTCCCTGTATTGGCTCCCCAAGATCGGGCTACTTGGTTTTCTAAGTCTTGATCTGTGGTCCACAGTTCTTCTAGTCTTGTGATTCTTTCAAGTTTTCTTCTTCTAGGCACTCCTGGTGAACAATCAATGAGTAATGGGGAATGATCTGATTGGTGGCAGATCAGATGAGTATTTGAGGCTCCTGGGTATAAGTCATGCCATCCCTAGGTCATTAGGGCTCTGTCTAGTCTAGCTTTAATAAGGTTGGCACCAGTAGACCGATTGCTCCAAGTAAATTCAGCACCTTCAAATCCCATATCTTGGAAGCCACATTCTTGAACAGTTGAACGAAATAAATCTACTAGGTGGCTTTGGGGGGGTTGCCTCCTTTCTTCTCATGATCTCCCATCGCCAAGTTCAAATCTCCAAAGCACAACCATTCTGGATAATTATGTTGATTAGCTAGGTGGGAAATTAGTGCACACGTTTGATGCTTATTCCTTTGCTCCGGAAATCCATATATCCCTGATGCTCTCCAACAATTAATTCCATTATCCATGGAAATGGAAAAGTTTATGTGCTTTAATGATGAGGAGAGAATATTGATATCAACTTCGTCCCTCCAAAGTAACTCCAAACCACCACCCTGTTCCCTTCCATTCCCTCGGCAACTAACTGCATACACATTATTGAGGCCTCCTGAGTACCGCATTCTCATCATTCCAGAGTCTTTCTTCCTAGTTTCTTGAAGAAAAACTACAGTGGGGGACTTTGTGGTAATGAGCTTCTTGAGAGCTCTAACAGTCCGAGGGTTCCCAAGCCCTCGGCAGTTCCAAGCTAAGCACTTCATTGCTCTCGGCCAGCCTGAAGAGTCAGGCCTGACGATGATACAATTGAGGTTTGAATTTTTTGGATGGAGCTTTAGATTGCATATCCACTTCCATTACATCCGGGTCTAACTTCCTTTTCACCGCCCCTGCAACAATATTTTCCTGTGTGGGCTGCTGAACTCTATTGTCTGTCAAGGCTCTCTTCCATCTTTTGGCCGAATTGATTCCATGAGCGTTGACCAGATTTGTGATGCATCCAAGAGGAGTCTGCTCATCATGATGTGGGGAGATAAGACTTAGACACGCCTTGCTCGTTGTTGCCACCTCGTTTCTCCTTATTAACACCTTATCTTGGCGTTGACATCTGGACTGGGGTATGAACGTTGTTATCATGGGGCGGAGACACGTGCTCATCAACATCAGACTTAGTGCCAATTCCTTCTACGCGTGAGGGATCGTTCGCTATGGGTTCTGCAATGGGAGGTGAAGCCGAGGCAGTAGTAGGTGACACAGAAAGAGCCGTTAGGAGCTCAGTGACATCACGTGCACGTGGCTCTCTGTCCTTGGGTGCATTGTTTTCCCGTTGACCTGCCGTTTTTGGCCGGGGTTTAAAGGTGACTTTACGACCCCACATAGAGGCTCTCATCCATGGGCCAAAAGGTTGTTCTCAGGATCATTATTCAGCTCGGGATCAACTCGTTCTTTGCACATCACATCATCATGACCAATCCGGCCACAATTGTAGCAGAATTGTGGAAGCTTTTCATAACTAAACTCAACCCATGATACACCATCCTTCCTGTTTCCCACTGGTATCCTTGTCAATAGAGGTTTTTTTGTGTCCAATTCAACAAGATTTTTCAAGAAAGAGCCTTTCTCCTTACATTCATAAACATCATATTCAAGAACCTTCCCCAAACAAGCACCAACTTTGTGTCCCATCTTGGGAGTTCGACAATGAACCGGGAGACCCCATAATTGCACTCTAGCATTAACTTTTATGAAATCAATATCTTCTATCTCAATTCACGATTCCAATGTTTCAAGATGAGCCATGAGTTTCGAAATAACCACGGGCTGCCCTTCAGTATTTTTTTAATTATTATATTATTTAAGGAATTTAATAATATATTAGGTGTTATATTGGTTAAAGTATGTAACAACACATTAGGCTAGTGAGACACAATCCTCTCTCTTTAATTAGTCTTTTCTACAAATGTATTGTGTGATTAACCATTTAATAAAATTATTGATAATGAAGTTGTAAAATATACTCAAGAATTATTTAGTGTTGATTGTTTTATACATAATAGACCAAATAATTACTAAACTTCAAAATAAACTTAAATAATTAAAATTGCACAAAAATATATATTTTTAATTTTTAATTAATGTTGAGAAATTAAAGTAATTAAACAATGAGAATTTAAAATAAAATTATCTTAACATTAAAAATCTTTAAAATATAACGATAACTCTGATGTTAATAGATTGGATTTTTTTTTAATATTTTTTTTTAAAAAAAATTATATAAGTAGAAAGTAACACACCAATTAATATACTTAATTATGAAAAAAATATTATTTTTTAGTTAATTTATTGTTTATAAAATAATGTTAATAATTCAATTTAAATATTATTTTTAATGAATATATTGTTTATAAAATAATGTTAATAATTCTAGTAATTATTGCTTAAAATAACTTTTCCAAACTAAAATTTTATAATGTTTGGAGAAATATTAAATGAATTGGTTTTATCAATGATTAAAAAATATTAAACATAAAATTGATTATACTAATTTAATAAATATTTTTTCTTTTTAAAACACTCAAAAATAAAATTTAAAGGAATTATAAAATTTTAATAAATTATTTTTATTTATTTAAAAATACAATGATCATGTGATGTTTTTTAAATTTTAAATTTATCTTTTTTAAAAATACAAAACAATTTTATTTTCGAGTATTTTTCATTGAACTGGTCTAAACTAATAAATCATTATTTTCACCAATTTGAACAATTTTTGACTGAGTTAATCAGTTCTTGATCGGCCAAATCAGTTATATGATTTATTTAGATAAAATATACATGACCTTGTTTATTTATTTTCAAACTTTTTTTTGTCAAAATTAATTTTCAAACTTAAAAGTGTCCTAATGGAGGCAAACTAGTGTTAACCCCGTGCATCAAAAAAATTAGCTTGGTGGAAACAATTATTGTATTAACGTTTCATTATATTAACTAACACTTATCATTGTTTCATGAATTTACGGCGGACTACGTAAGTTCTATATTTTATCAAAAACTTTCGTGTATACAATGTTATCAGTTATAGATCGATGCTCGTCCCGAATTGTCATCAACTATAAGAACCTTAAGACCACCCTTGGCTCGTACCCTAGATATTGCCACATATAATTGCCCATGTGTGAATACAGGTCGTGGCAAATATAAAACTACACGCGACAGCGTTTGACATTGACTCTTATTAATGATCATTGTAAATCAAACACAAATAGGGATATTGGGAAGAAATCTAGCCAGGGAAGCATTGGTGCTTCTTGGGATTCAAGCATTGAAGCAATTCTCAAGAGTTACTTCATGGGCTTCAATTGCTTCCTAAAGCAACTTTTAAAAGTTAAAAAAATAATAAAATAGTTAAAGAGATATTGAAAGCAACCAAAGAGAGTTGCTCGATTGTAGAGACAAAGTATTTAAAGGTGCTTGTATTGGAAAGGGTAAAAATTAGTGATGTGTAGAAATGAATCCCATTGGAAGCACCGAAAAGGGTTGCTACATTATTGATGCTTTTATCACTTACAAAGTAGAAAGAACAATCCAAATGTTATCCTTTCAAGTTTCAACTTTCCTTGCACCCAACTGCTCTCTTGACACATATATATTATACAATAATCATCAGAGCATCGCAAAATGTATAATGGACTTTGAGGAAGACACATGGGTTTCAACATCAGTGCCTCTAAAAAAGATAATACTATCATCAACAAAGAAAAGGTGGGTTATTTCTAGGGCTCCACGGGCAATTATAATTCCATGTAGAGAAGAGTCAACTTGAATGATATTTTAGGATCAAACCAGAAAAGACTTCAGCACATAGGATAAACAGATAAGGAGATAAAGGGTCACCTTGGCGCAATCCTCTATGGGGGGAAGTGAGAAGTAATACATGGGCTACCATTCAGCAGTACAGAAAATGAGACAGTTGAGACACATCTGAGAATGACATCCACTAAGTGGGAAGGGAAGCCCATGGATAATAAAGTGCACTCCAAGAATGACCACTCAATCCGGTCATATGCCTTGGCCATATCCAGTTTTAGACCTACATAACCATGTCTCCCCCTTTTCTTTCTTCCTCATGTAATGGAACAGATCAAAGGCAATGAGAGCATTATCAGTGATTAGTCTTCCCGAAACAAAGGCGCTCTAATTGATATTGACAATATCTGGCAGGATCAGCTTCAGTCTATTTGTAATAGTCTTCGTCACCATTTTCAGAATCACATTACAAAGTGATATTGGCCTGAAGTCATTAGTATGTTTCGGTTTCTTTATCTTCGGGATCAAACAAAGAAGGGTCTTGTTGAAACCTGAAGGGTCCATTCCATTATTGAGAATATTGAGGACGGTATCCAAGCATTGTGGGCCAACCATATCCCAGTGTTTTTGGTAAAAGTAAGCTGGCATTCCATATGGTCCCGGTGCAGCCCAAGGTTTCATATGCTTGAGCGAAGTCCATACCTCTTCTGCAGAAAAGGGGGCAGCTAAAGTAGTTTTCATTATGTCCGAGACTCTCCCTTGAACCACAATGGTAGCTTCTTCAATACAGCTTGGGTTGCTAGAAGAAAAGAGGCTTATGAAGAAATTGGTCATGATGGTAGCAATCTGCTCTTCCTCCTCAAAACGCTGGCCACTATCATCTTGTATCATATCCACCCAGTCCTCTCCTTTCTCTGACTCGCCTTCTGATGAAAGAATTTAGAATTATGGTCCCCATAACGTAGCCAAGAGACACGGCTACGTTGTTGCCAATATTTCTTCATTCTCCAAAAGGGAGTCCATTTCGTCCTCTGTCTCCTTCAATTTTTCTACATTCCCAGGCACGTCTAAATTGGAGTTGAGGAAGTTAATCTCTTTCTGAATCTTCTTTATTTTCTTTGGAATATCTCCAAACTTTTTATCACCCCATTTATCCAGATGTGCAAGGCGAAAATGGATTGATTGAGAAAGGTCCCCTGTATTGGCTCCCCAAGATCGGGCTACTTGGTTTTCTAAGTCTTGATCTGTGGTCCACAGTTCTTCTAGTCTTGTGATTTTTTCAAGTTTTCTTCTTCTAGGCACTCCTGGTGAACAATCAATGAGTAATGGGGAATGATCTGATTGGTGGCAGATCAGATGAGTATTTGAGGCTCCTGGGTATAAGTATGCCATCCCTGGGTCATTAGGCTCTGTCTAGTCTAGCTTTAATAAGGTTGGCACCAGTAGACCGATTGCTCCAAGTAAATCAGCACCTTCAAATCCCATATCTTGGAAGCCACATTCTTGAACAGTTGAACGAAATAAATCTACTAGGTGGCTTTGGGGCGGGTTGCCTCCTTTCTTCTCATGATCTCCCATCGCCAAGTTCAAATCTCCAAAGCACAACCATTCTGGATAATTATGTTGATTAGCTAGGTGGGAAATTAGTGCACACGTTTGATGCTTATTCCTTTGCTCCGGAAATCCATATATCCCTGATCTCCCAACATTAATTCCATTATCCATGGAAATGGAAAAGTTTATGTGCTTTAATGATGAAGAGAGAATATTGATATCAACTTCGTCCCTCCAAAGTAACTCCAAACCACCACCCTGTTTCCCCTTCCATCGGCAACTAACTGCATACACATTATTGAGGCCTCCTGAGTACCGCATTCTCATCATTCCAGAGTCTTTCTTCCTAGTTTCTTGAAGAAAAACTACAGTGGGGGACTTTGTGGTAATGAGCTTCTTGAGAGCTCTAACAGTCCGAGGGTTCCCAAGCCCTCGGCAGTTCCAAGCTAAGCACTTCATTGCTCTCGGCCAGCCTGAAGAGTCAGGCCTGACGATGATACAATTGAGGTTTGAATTTTTTGGATGGAGCTTTAGATTGCATATCCACTTCCATTACATCCGGGTCTAACTTCCTTTTCACCGCCCCTGCAACAATATTTTCCTGTGTGGGCTGCTGAACTCTATTGTCTGTCAAGGCTCTCTTCCATCTTTTGGCCGAATTGATTCCATGAGCGTTGACCAGATTTGTGATGCATCCAAGAGGAGTCTGCTCATCATGATGGGGAGATAAGACTTAGACACGCCTTGCTCGTTGTTGCACACCGTCGTTTCTTCCTTATTAACACCTTATCAATTTGGCGTTGACATCTGGACTGGGGTATGAACGTTGTTATCATGGGGGCGGAGACACGTGCTCATCAACATCAGACTTAGTGCCAATTCCTTCTACGCGTGAGGGATCGTTCGCTATGGGTTCTGCAATGGAGGTGAAGCCGAGGCAGTAGGTGACACAGAAAGAGCCGTTAGGAGCTCAGTGACATCACGTGCACGTGGCTCTCTGTCCTTGGGTGCATGTTTTCCCGTTGACCTGCCGTTTTTGGCCGGGGTTTAAAGGTGACTTTACGACCCCACATAGAGGCTCTCATCCATGGGCCAAAAGGTTGTTTCTCAGGATCATTATTCAGCTCGGGATCAACTCGTTCTTTGCACATCACATCATCATGACCAATCCGGCCACAATTGTAGCAGAATTGTGGAAGCTTTTCATAACTAAACTCAACCCATGATACACCATCCTTCCTGTTTCCCACTGGTATCCTTGTCAATAGAGGTTTTTTTGTGTCCAATTCAACAAGATTTTTCAAGAAAGAGCCTTTCTCCTTACATTCATAAACATCATATTCAAGAACCTTCCCCAAACAAGCACCAACTTTGTGTCCCATCTTGGGAGTTCGACAATGAACCGGGAGACCCCATAATTGCACTCTAGCATTAACTTTTGTGAAATCAATATCTTCTATCTCAATTTCACGATTTCAATGTTTCAAGATGAGCCATGAGTTTCTAAATAACCACGGGCTGCCCTTCAGTATTCTTTTTAATTATTATATTATTTAAGAAATTTAATAATATATTAGGTGTTATATTGGTTAAAGTATGTAACAACACATTAGGCTAGTGAGACACAATCCTCTCTCTTTAATTAGTCTTTTCTACAATTGTATTGTGTGATTAACCATTTAATAAAATTATTGATAATGAAGTTGTAAAATATACTCAAGAATTATTTAGTGTTGATTGTTTTATACATAATAGACCAAATAATTACTAAACTTTAAAATAAACTTAAATAATTAAAATTGCACAAAAATATATATTTTTAATTTTTTATTTAATGTTGAGAAATTAAAGTAATTAAACAATGAGAATTTAAAATAAAATTATCTTAACATTAAAAATCTTTAAAATATAACGATAACTCTGATGTTAATAGATTAGATTTTTTTTTAGATATTTTTTTTTAAAAATTATATAAGTAGAAAGTAACACACCAATTAATATACTTAATTATGAAAAATTATTATTTTTTAGTTAATTTATTGTTTATAAAATAATGTTAATAATTCAAATTAAATATTATTTTTAATGAATATATTGTTTATAAAATAATGTTAATAATTCTAGTAATTATTGCTTAAAAAAACTTTTCCAAACTAAAATTTTATAATGTTTGAAGAATATTAAATGAATTGGTTTTATCAATGATTAAAAAATATTAAACATAAAATTGATTATACTAATTTAATAAATATTTTTTCTTTTTAAAACACTCAAAAGATAAAATTTAAATGAAATTATAAAATTTTAATAAATTATTTTTATTTATTTAAAAAATACAATGATCATGTGATGTTTTTTAAATTTTAAATTTTATCTTTTTTAAAAATACAAAATAATTTTATTTTCGAGTATTTTTCATGAACTGGTCTAAACTAATAAATCATTATTTTCACCAATTTGAACAATTTTTGACTGAGTTAATCAGTTCTTGACCGGCCAAATCAGTTCTATGATTTATTTAGATAAGATATACATGACCTTGTTTATTTATTTTCAACTTTTTTTTTGTCAAAATTTATTTTCAAACTTAAAAGTGTCCTAATGGAGGCAAACTAGTGTTAACCCCCGTGGTATGCACGGGTTCAAAATAAATTAGCTTGGTGGTAACAATTATTGTATTAACGTTTCATTATATTAACTAACACTTATCATTGTTTCATGAATTTACGGCGGACTACGTAAGTTCTATATTTCATCAAAAACTTTCATGTATACAATGTTATCAGTTATAGATTGATGCTCGTCCCGAATTGTCATCAACTATAAGAACCTTAAGTACCACCCTTGGCTCGTACCCTAGATATTGCCACATATAATTGCCCATGTGTGAATCCAGGTCGTGGCAAATATAAAACTACACGCGACAGCGTTTGACATTGACTCTTATTAATGATCATTGTAAATCAAACACAAATAGGGATATTGGGAAGTAATCTAGCCAGGGAAGCATTGGTGCTTCTTGGGATTCAAGGATTGAAGCAATTCTCAAGAGTTACTTCATGGGCTTCAATTGCTTCCTAAAGCAACTTTTAAAAGTTATAAAAAAAATAATAAAATAGTTAAAGAGATATTGAAAGCAACCAAAGAGAGTTGCTCGATTGTAGAGACAAAGTATTTAATGGTGCTTGTATTGGAAAGGGTAAAAATTAGTGATGTGTAGAAATGAATCCCATTGGAAGCACCGAAAGGGTTGCTACATTGTTGATGCTTTTATCACTTACAAAGTAGAAAGAACAATCCAAATGTTATCCTTTCAAGTTTCAACTTTCCTTGCACCCAACTGCTCTCTTGACACATTTTAATTATCATCGCAAAATTATAATAAAGTTCCTTAAAACAACAATAGAAAAATTATTTTTCTTATTAGCTGGCTAAATTAAAATTCAACTTTGTACTGAAATTAAGAATCGCAATATTGTGTTGGTTTAACATTATAACGTGATAAGCTAATATTTTTAATGTTATAAATAGTTGCTTTGAAATATTCAAATTTGAGTTTAGTTACTTCTAAACATTAAAGTGTCAACCCAATGCTATACACGAAATCCTCTATATATAACTATACTTTTTTTGGCAAATGGTTTAGTTATACTTTATAGTATACATTAATATTTATTTGATCCAATGCAAGTTCATTTTAAGAAAATAAAATCTCGCTGCAATGACAAATCAATGAGAACAAAAAGTTAACATATTTGATCAACATAAGAAAAAATGAAAAACCCTTCACCCTCAGGTCTCAAAGGGTACATTGAAATCACTTATTTTTTAAAGACAAATAAAGAAGCATCACACTTCAATTTGAAAAAGACTATAGAACAAATTAAATTTGACCACTAAGTCCCAATTTTTTATATTATCATAGTTACGAACAGGGCCGGATATTCAACAAGGCAACTAAGGCCATTGCCTAGAGCCCCAAATTATAAGGCCCCCCCAATTTTTTTAAATAGTAGTATTATTAATATAAATTATTTTTTAAAAAATTAATAATGTTTAAGATAGGACCCAATATTCTATAAGACCCATAATTATACCTCTTTTTTATCATTTAAACTACTTCGACAAAAAAAACTACTTAAAAGTCCACAACCCATTTATTAGTTTTTACAAATGAAAAGCCACTCAATAGTTAATGGTGAGTTTCCTTGTATAAGTGGTATTGTTGAGCCTATGATTTATTGTCTACTTGTATGGTTACCACATTAATGCAATTTACTTTTCTTTGACAAAAGAAATAGTCATTACTTTTGTCTTTTACGGATCTTCAACCTCTCTGTTTCCTCTCTAGTCTCTCTCTTCTCATTCTCTTTGTTCTCAATTCTCTACTACTATATTCAAGCAATTATTTGACTTTTTAGCTTTCATATAAACATATTCTAATTTGTGAATTGGTATACACTCACACTAAGAGTGACCAACTCTAAGTGACATCAAGTGGACACTCACACATGTTGCTAGTATCTCAGCAAGTTTGATCATTTCATTATTTGCTTTGCTTTTTTATAAAGTAATTGATTGAATTGAAATTGAATTAACATTTAGAAATTACAATTTTTAGATCTCATTTTTTTATTGGGACTGAATATTTAGTATGATATACTTTTTGCGGTTAATTTCCTATATAAGATCATGTGCAATAGATATGCATATAGATGTTGCTATAGATCACTTAAGAGGCCTTATAACTTATTCAAAACATTATAGGGGAAATGGTTTTGCATCTGCATTAGAATCCACCAAAGAAATGACTATTGAAATGGATATAGAGCCCAAGTTCAATGAAAAATGTAAGATTCATAGGAAAAAACATTTTGATAACATTGTTAGTGATGAGATAGCTCGGTCTGCTGAAGATTCTTTTCACATTGATTATTTTTTGTATATATTAGATCAGTCTATTTCTTTTATTGAGAGTCGATTTGAACATTTTTTAGAATATGAAAACATGTTTGGTTTTTTATTTGATTCAAATAAATAAAACTTTAGGGGGGAGATGAATTGAAAAAATATGGTATCAATCTTGAAAAGATTTTTAGTTTTGAGGACCATTTTG
Organism: Sesbania bispinosa; assembly: GCA_026901365.1. Classification (NCBI taxonomy): domain Eukaryota; kingdom Viridiplantae; phylum Streptophyta; class Magnoliopsida; order Fabales; family Fabaceae; genus Sesbania; species Sesbania bispinosa. The sequence goes on from QLOH01000091.1 coordinate 278,992, forward strand.
ATATTGATGGCCTTGATTTGTTTTCAGAATTAAAGTTATTGAAAGAAATTCTAATAAATGAAATTAACGCACAATTAAAAATATTGAATTATATAATTAAAAAGATCCAGAAAAATAACATAAAAATTATTAGTCTATATTAACATGGCCCCTGTTTTAATTTTTGCCTAAGGCCCCGAAATTCCTAGATACGGCCCTGGTTACGAATTTATTTGTAATGAGCGAATGTCTTAACTGTTTTATAATTTGTATTATTGATTTAAAAGAATTTCTATGAAACCATAAAAATATTATTACTAATTAATATTCATATTTAGTTAAGGTATAATTAATCTTAAAAATAGACAATTGTTCTCTGCTTTTGAAATATACCATGACTATTAGTTTGTGCAGCTTTCATCATTTAAAAAATAAATAATTAAAAATAAATGCATGAAGGATTTTATCTATTATGGTTTATATATTATATTTATATAAAATTTTCATACACAATAATATTATTATAATTTTATTTAAATTTGTAATCAATATATATGATTATATAATTCTTATCTGGTATATAAGACCGGATCCTTTCTTAATTTATTAAAAGATTTAAATTTAATATACTTGTAACTTTGTAATCACTTGTGTTGGTATCTTTCAATAATATTGATGTGGTGTGTTTTTATATTTTCATTAATAACCCTCATCCTATATATTTTGCAGTAATTCGATCTTACAGAAAGTGGATTAATCTGAAAACAACCCAAATATTTTCAAGATAAACAATAAAAATCACAAAATTATGCACATTAAACAGAAACAGCCCTTCACAATCTTGATGCACCAATCAGAAACAATGATGAGTAACTACCCCCTCCAAATTGAACACACAGAACAAATAGAAAAATAGCAAAGACATTCAAATAAAAAATATAAAAATAACAAAGGCAATTCAAATAAAAAATAATGATAATCACAAAATGTGTTGTGTTTGTAAGATTGAGAAGCTCTGTTGGTTTTGCTGCGTCTCATGAACCACATGTGTTGGGCGAAGGCGCTGTTGGGTATGGACAGAGGTAGCTGCGTCGTCGCGTGGTGGTGGAGAAGAGCTGGAAATTAGCCACTGCGATGCGGCTGTGCAACGGAGAAGAAAACTGACACGGTGGAGGTAGGCGCATGGCTGGGCGACGCGCGAACCAACAAGGGGGCTGAACGGAAGACGGACCAGAGGTGGCTGGACGAACACGCGACGTCGACACACCGAGGAGATGAAGGAACACCGCCGTTCGATGATGGGGAAGAGCTGCCCGCGATGCGGCTGGGCAACCGCGATGAAGGAGAGTTGCGACGAGGAAGATGGATGTCACAACAGTCTTTTCTCCATCGGTCACTAAGCTCGAATAGCTGAAACTTGTGAAAATAATCTGCCGAACAACAACCTTATATAGGCCAGTGGAAGCGATGCCACCAGTGACATCTAGCAAAACTTTGGCTCCAAGATCAGAAAATTTAAATATCCCCTTACGTGTCAATCCAAAGGCTTATACACACTCCACTCTGATCAAGCCAGCTAATACACACTTCCACTCTGATCAAGCCAGCTCATACGCATATCTTCCAACCATGCCTCAACCCACTTGCTCTCTTAATTGCGTGGGGTACACCTCCATAAACAGTACATAAATAGTAAAGGAACCGTGCAAAAGTGATCTGAGCAATTAGCCCAAGTAAGAAGTTATAGATATGCTTGATAGACCACTCACATAACAAAAAAATAAATAAAATAATTTTATTTATAAACTTTCGCCATAGATATTGCTATTTGCTACTCTATGCAAGAAATTCACATAAAAGTACAAAAAAAAAACACAACTTGAAAGTTGAAAAGCATATATACAATTTTCTCTTATAAAAAAGGGAAAGCTTTCTTCCAAATTAATTAACAAATAACTAAATAACAAAGACCACAAACAAGAATCAATCATTGAACTTGGATATCTAGTATGTTTGAGTAGCTGGTAGCCTTAGGAATGGTTATGTAGAGAACACCATCCCTAACCTCTGCTTTAATATTCTCTAATTGCACGTTCTCTGGCAAAGCAATCCTACTACTATACCTACCATAACTCTTAGCAGACCAATCTTCTTCATTATTTTCTTTTTGTTCCACCATCCCTTTCTTCTTCTTTGGTGCCTTCTCAGCTTTCACCACCAGCATCTTTTCCTCCACCCATACCTTCACATCCTCCTTACTCATCCCAGGCATATCAAACCTCATCTTGTATTCACCTTCTCCTTCTTTAATCTCCCAAGGTGTCCTTCCCCTCCTTCTATACCCACCCACTCCCTCAGTTGGCAGGGGAGATGAAGGCCACTCAAGTGTGCTCAATGCAAAAGGGTCCTCCATCATCCTCTCCATCGTCTCCATCATCTCTTGCACTGTCCTTGCTGTAGGGTATCGGTCCCACAACCCTGCTTTCATATAGTTTTCCACATTAATTGAACACATATATAGTTATTATAGTAACAAATTATAGCAACATATTAATTGAACACATAATAAAAAAACTAGTAAGTTTGTACATGACACTAAAGTAGCATAAAATAAACCCAAAAGATCAAATTTTTAAGCTTAATTACCTATGGGTGCGGCAGGGGCAACTCTGTTTTTGGGCTGGGAGGGGTGCTTGTTGTGTCTAGGCACATGGTCAAGGTTTTCTCTTGATTCCCCTGCTGCCATGGCCCTTACAGGCTTCAATTTCTTCAACTTGGGGAAGTGAGTTGGTCCTTTGGGAGTAGATGAACTCTTGGAAAGTATGGCAAGGTTAAGACCCAGGTTAGAGGATAAAGCTTGTGCCATTATTAGTGTTTAGTGTAGTGTTTATTGGTACCTGAATCAGAAAAAGAGGTTGAAACTTGAAAATGTGTGGATGATAGGGGTTTTCCGGGAATATATAGAAAAGTTGGAAACGTGAGATGGAGGGTTCTGGAAAGCACGACAATGACTAGTGTTTACTGGGTCGGCACTAGCAGTGGATGTGGATGGGGTACCTGAGGTTTCACCGTTCCGGTTTCTAGAGTTTTCCAGAACCAGACATGTGATATGAATGTTGGATAGACCACGTCTGTGCTAAATGAGAGGCGTTACCTCCACGTGGTTGCGCATACCACATCTTAATCTTATGGTTAGATTTTTTTCTTATATAGTCCGAGCGTAACATTTTATGCCTATCTATTTGGCCAAATGAAATTTGTGCAAGTTGTATATTTGGATTAGTTTATTGCAGAAACATAATTATTTTTCATTTTTATAAAAGAATTTAATAAATATATATTGTCAATGTAAAAAAATTATAAAAAATTACTTATGGTATGTTTAGGAGTTTAAGTGCATGTTTGGTTCAAATTTATAAAGGTGTAGAATTAATCTCATAGAATTAATTTTAAATCATTTCTCCCCAATATGTTTCGTAAAATATACATCACTCATTCTCAATTATTGATTCTACAATTAAGAGCTCGTTGGGTTTACAGTTGAGCAGAATTGATTTGGATAGATTTATAAAATCAATAGCAGAAAATGAATAATGCACAATTTACGAAGCACATTGGATGAAAGTAATTTTAAAATTAATTCCAGCAAAATTGATTCTCACCGCTCCTAACTGGTAACTAAATGGACATTTATTCTACTCAATTGTTAACCAAGCGAGAACTAAAAATAACGGGAATGGAATGATTAGAGGGAAAGGATGGGGACTTTGCAAAATGGGAACAATATTCACAAAAATCAAGGAAAGGGTATTTTTTCCATAAGTCTTCCATTTAATTTGAGCAAAACCCCACATCAATCCCTCACTTTTTTTGCATCATGCAAATTGGTCTCTGACTTAAATAAATAGTTCCGTTTGTCTCTAACTTAATTCACCGTCATGCAAATTAGTCCAAAATCAATAACTCTGTTAGTTAATAGCTGACATGTCACGTTAAGTGACATGTCAGCTTATAAACGACACTGTTTTTACGTCTTTGACCCCCTTCGCTCTCTCCCCTCTTCTTTCATTACAGTTTTGCCTCTTTCTATGCCATTGTTACTCATTTCTTTCTACCGGTGTCCCTACCATTGCCAATGGAAGTTGGAGATTGGCTCCATTTGTGGCCTGTGGGTGATGGAAAAGACAAAAGGAAGGAGATGGTGGGAATGAAAAAAACCTGAAAATTTATGTGGAGCAATGGTGGGGATGGGTTGAGAAGAAAAAGGAAGTCTCATAATAAGAAAGAATGGTTGCAAAAAAAATTGTGAGGGAAATGGTGATGGTGGGGGTAAATAGTGAGGATGGATTGAGAATGTTACCATATTCGATGCCTGGATGGGGAGTTAACGGAGGGTGTTCCACACATGTTTCTAAGAGTTCAAGGAGTCCTATGGGGGAGTTTAAAAGCATAGCTGGGTTTTCGGCACGTGGTGTTGAAAATGATTCCTTGCATTTAAGCTTATATCTATATTCCTCAGTACATTTGTATTCCCTTCTTTCATTAATTTTAATTGGAAGGAGATTCTGATAGACCCCAAGGATTGTTATGGAGTTTCCCTCTTGGAAATAGCTTTTATTGACTTGAAAGCATTTTCCTCTACAACCCCTCAATTAAATGTCTTGATTTCTTATATTTCCAGAAATCCACCTCAATGATCCCATTACACCTATTCCTGTATATGTGCAAATTATTCTTAGGGGATAAAATTTCTTGATAATATGCAGAAGCAGGGAGCATACATGGCCTTAAATCAATTAGTATGACAAATTTCAGATTGTGTTATCACATACAATTTTTACCTTAATTCTTCTTTATTTGACACACTTTGTGTTACTTCTACGCTTGTCAAAGCAATAGAGAGCAGAATTTTATTATATATGTGATTCATTTTTTGGCCAATGTGTACTAACATATACTAATAAAACAAGTGTTTTATGCAGATATTAAAGATGAACTGGTTAAAAATGGCAAAGGGATAGAAGCTGTTTATTTTGCTATAGAATCTAGTTTGACTAAAAGATTTCTCCAGTCAACTTGCTGAAGTCTTATGTTCGAAACCACAAAAAAATGTTGCTACCATGTTACCCATTACAGTTTTGCCTTATTCCTCTCTACTTGAAAGTGTAGTTGGTTTGAGAGGGAGAAAGAGGCAAAATTTTAGAGGAATGAGTAACAATAGTGGAGAAAGAGGCAAAACTATAATGAAAGAAAAGGGGAGAGAGCGAAGGGGGTCAAAAACGCAAAAAGGACGTCGTTTATAGGTTAACATGTCACTTAACGTGACATGTCAACTCCTAACTAATGGAGCTATTGGTTTTGGACTAATTTGCATGACAGTGAATTAAGTCAGGGACTAACATAGCTATTTATTTAAGCCAGGGACCAATTTGCATGACGCAAAAAAGTGAGGAACCGATGTGTGGGTTTACTCATTTAACTTTCATACTCATAAACACACCCTAAATAAAATGTAATAAAAATGTATTAAAGAACTTAATTTATTTTTATAATACTTTGGTTTAGAAAAATAAAGTAAAACATAAAAAATATTGAATGTATAATTTTTTATATAAAAAATGTAAACTTGAAGAATTCTTTTCTCACTATTCCACTTTTTTCTTCTATCATGACTTGTTCTTTACTCTTTTCTCACATATCTATTTTCACACGAGTAAACTAGCCAACCGGTTCCTGACTCATCTCATATTCTATAAGAAAACTAAAAAAATACATATTTTAATTTTTATTTTTAAAATAATTAAAGTGTTAAAAATAATATATCATTATTTTGCTAATATACAATTTAGCTCATCCAACTTTATCTTATGCATTAAGTCGCAATTTATCTTATAATCTTTATTATTAATTTATGTATGTATTTTACTCAATATTTTAAAATTGGATTAATCATTTAGGGATGACATAAAAACATGTACTCGTGGATACCAACAGATATATCCGTAATGGATACTCACATATTTATTAAATGAGTGGGGAAGAATATTATACAACCTGCCCCGGGTACCCGCATACTCATTAAAATATATTTTCCATTAAATATATTAAAATATTATAACTATTTAGTATTTTATGATGAGATAAAATTTATTTTTTATTATTTTATAATGATATTTTTAATATATTAACACATAATGATATTATATAATATGATATTAGAGTATATTATATGCCATTTTTTCTCTTAGTTTCTTTCTACAAATTTTGTTTTTTAATATTAATAAATACCTGTGAATACCCATGAATATTCACTACCCGCATAGGTACCCATTTATTTTAGTGGGCATGGATACGAATAGTGTACTATTCGTCCCGCCGCACCGCGCCGCATTGACATCCCTCATTGTTTTAAGGTTCAATGGTTGTATTTGGACAGAACTGAAATAGAGGGTGAATAATAATATTTTTATGTAATATATTAAATAAAATTTATAAATGAAATACCTTTTATACATAAATTATATAATAAAGTAGTCATATGGAAGATTAAATAAATTGGTATTGTGATTACAACTCCTTTATGTTTGTTGTTTGCTTGCTTCGAACCTTAATTAAGTAGCTTTATTTAGTTTTTTTTTGTGATTTTTATTCATATAAAATGTCTTATATATATTGATAGGCATATATATTATAAGAAACTCATCTCGTGGAGTGGTCATGTAGCATGTTTGCAAGCATAAGGATATGTGTTCAATACACAATAGAAGCATTTTTGGATTTTCTCAGTGGCCTAACAAAGCAGTCAATGGATGTTAACCCGGGGCTTAGGCCGGTTTCCGTTTCTTTGATTTGCGATCGGTTTTGCTAACGTCATCATTGGTTCATTGGCTTGCTCGATTTGGTGTGTGATCGGACCAACCATAATGCCAGTTCATGGTTGAACCTGTCGGTTTTTGATAATATTGATTTTACTATAATTCAAGTCAATTTTTTATCAATAATTATAAATTTTTTTCAAGTCCTTTTATTTTTTTTGGTCGAAAATGAGCATTTCATTAAATCACAAACAGCCATATGACATCTATAGCCATTGAACACAAATGAACAAAGTGATATTGCAGTGCTAAACAAATAAATCTCACAATATAGAGCACACTCGCTTGCAAACAACATTAACCAAATCACCAAAAGATCTACCCAAATGAAAAGACCAAAACAACAACCAAAAAATCTCCTACATTGATCATCCTTGGGCAGTAGTTTGCAGGTACTTTACTCCACTTCTTTTTAGTTTTTTCCTCTGTTTGAATGGCTCTGCCATGAGTACCAGAGAAATCATTTTAATAAATGCAAACTAAGGCCCCAAATCGCACCTCTTGGAGAAAAAAATGGGAAATGGACAAAATGTGAGAAAGGAAAGAAGGGAAGGTAGATAGGGTGACGAAAATGACGGGGAGGGAGGAGAAGATGGGAAAGGATGAAACTTTGAGCTGTAAGAAGGCATAGAGGTTCTGGTAAAGAGATGAAAGGTAAAGAAGGTGGAGAGAAGCCAAGAGCCAATTAAGAAATGGCGATGGATGGAGAAAAGGGAAGTGGAGGAAGGAGAAAAAAAGAGAAAAAAGAGAAGAAAAAACTCTCACCTAGGAGAGAGGAAAACCCACCTAAAGTGGGTGAAGAAACCCCCACATGGGGAGGTAGCCCCCTGGGGGGAGAACACAGGCGCTGCGCTTCTCTCTTCTGCGGCTAGAGTTTTTTAGAAGCGTATTCAGAATAGGTTGTTCAAGTCCTTTTATCTAACACCATCTAAATAGATAATGGTTTCAACAAAGGAAATAATTAGGCCCATCAAATTATCCACATGTTATTGTTTTTTTTTGTCAACACGTGTTATTGTTTAATTGGAAAACATGATGATAAGATATATGGAACTAGTTCTAAAGTCGGCCATGAGGCCCAAGTATAGATAAACCCTAGACCTATTTAATGGGGAGTTACTTTTAACACCCCTCTTTTTTACTTTTTTCACCCTTTTAATATCTTTTCCAAAAATATCCCATCCCATCCCACTACACCCCATCCATTCTTCTCGCTTTCTCTCTCCCCGTGAGAGCGGGCAAAATGGCTCCTAGCCCCATGACCCACTCCACTTAGCCCCTTATCTACCCCCATATTTTTTAAATTTTAAGTGGGCTAGAGCCAAGGCTATTAGTAGGTCAGCCCCTAACTAATTGTAAGTGACTTGTGCTCTAGAAAATACAAAAAATATTACTACATTAATTCAACTTAGGTCATCTGCATAATAGGAGAACACACCTTCCGCTAGGCTACAAAACTACTTTATATAATTTTGGCGTGTTTTATGCAATTTAGGTTACCTTCGTGCTTTATGTAAACTAACGGTTTTGATATACACGTTTTTTTTATTTTTCTTTTTGTACACTATTTATTCTATTTAATTTGATACAATAATTAAATATCATTTAAAAATTTTATAAATTATAAAATATTTTTTGCATTTATAATATATATTATTAAATATAATATAATATAATTTCATATTATTTGATTATATTATACTATTTTATATATTTATAAAAATTTAAAATGTATTTATTTATTAAAAATCATGAATGAATGCATTTACTTATTAAATTATGATTCTGGTATAAAAATATAAAATTTTTACACTATTTTGTGATTTTTATATTTTCACAAGGTTTAGATTGTTTAGTATAAAATTTATAAATTTTAATATATTTCAGTTCAACAAGTGATTCATGATTAAATCGGTGAACCAGTAACTCAATACTTTAGCCGAGTTGATTACCGGTTCGAGTTTTATAATATTAGGTAAATGTAGATAAACTCATTATATAGAAGCAAAATTAATTAATTAAACACTGAATGTCTATCTAGAAGATGATCAAGCATAATAGTAACATAGAAAAAAAATTTTGCTTTAAAAAAATAGAAACAAAATTTGAATTTAGCTCTTTTCAGGTGCTTTTAACGAAATCATGTTAATTAATTAAATATTGTATGCCTAGCTAGTAGCACTATAGTAAACCCAAACGAAATTAACAAAGAGTAAACATAATTTTTTTTAAAAAGTTAGTTCTTGATAGACTAGTGCGTGATTTTTCTATGTAATTTCTATTATATATGTTTTTATAGTTTATTTGAGAGATGTCAAATATAATGTCTTGTTTTTAAATTTGTATTAATTTTTTAATAATCCATCAAAATCATTATTTTTTATTAAATTTAATAATATAATAGAAGTGGGTTGTTTAGAGTGGGTTAGACAACCCTTTAAGTGGACCGACCCACTCTATTGGCCTATTTAATTACTTAGAAAGCAAACAATTTTTTTTCAAAAATTTAGGCCCCTGGGCCAGTCCTAGCCCACAGGGCTTTGTGGACTTTTTGGCTCTGTGGACTATCTAGTGAGTGGGCTTTTTGGCCCCGACCCACGTGGGCTAGGGATGAGTGGGGCTAAATGGGCTATTTTGACAGCTCGCCATGCGTATCATCGTTGGTGCCATCCTTCCCCTTTCCCATTCTTCTCTCTTTCCCCCCTTTCTTCTCACTTCTCCCCCCCCCCCCCAAACTGGAAATCACCTCATCTCCCCTTCCCCTTCTCCATTGCTATCTACCATATCTCTCTTTCTCTTTATTTCTTTCTTTCTCTCCCCTTCATTGTTTATGTCTTCTTTTTGTCTTTTTTATTTAATTATTTGGGTTTAAAGACGGAAAATTCCACCTCTAATTTCGTCTATAACAAAATTAGTTTTTTTAATTTTTGGAAACTAATTTCTAGAAGCAATTTTTTATATTTGGAATCAAATTTTTTATATAGTTCCGGAAATTAATTTCCAAAAGCTTATTTTCCAATTTAGCTTTCTGAAATTAATTTTGGAAAGTATGTTTAAAAAATTGCTTCTAGAAGGAGAAATTTTTTGGGTAAATTTGCTTCCAAAAAGTAATTTACAAGCGTGAATAAAAAGGACATTTTTTTGAGAAAAAGAGACGGGGGTGGGGTCAATTCCCCATTTAGTGGGCCATATCTCGCATTGGCCTGGGAATAGCTCACCCAAGTTGAGGTTTATTATGATAAAGCATTTGGAAGGCTACACCACTCGTGCTAGGATTCCATAATATTTACTAAACACGTTTTGTTGAACCACCTTGAGGTCCAACTCAGTGGATATGTTGTAGTCGTTCCCTATACGAGGACAACAGTAGCCGATGTCCATAATCGTACTCAGTTACATTTGAAATGAAATCCTACTTAATTTGTGTTTGGATCCACATTTTTTAGGGATGAACGCAAATCTATTTCGATGCTTTCTCAAGTAGTTTCTACAAATTTGATGTGCATTTGGCGAAAAAAATGAATATATGCATACATGCAATTTGTATGTTCGGTTCCATATTGTGAAAAATCAAATGTGAGTTTTGATAGGATCAATCGTGAATCAACTCGTGATGAAGATATTTGGGAAAATGTTGAAGATGCAAGTTTGAAGAGCAAACATGAGTTGGGGTTAAAACTACCCTAGGTGGCTTATGCATTCGGAAAAACTCACATTTGACCCTATCAAAACTCACATTTGATAGTTCACAACATAGAACCAAACACACACTTGAAGAAATTGATCTAAGATTTTTCTTTCAACAAAATCATCTAGCTCCACCAAATTTGAAGAAACTTTTTTATTTCCTCCATAATAATGGGGGAGTTGCTTTTAGCATCCTCCTTTTGCTATTCATATATCTCGTACTATCCCATCCCACCTCTAACCCCCACGGTCAGTCACTTCACTCTCTTTCTTTCTCTCAGTCTTTTTAATTTCCGAAAAAATACACTTTCAGAAATTTCTGGAAGTGAATTTTATTTTTTAAAGTTTTGGTTTTTAGAGACAGAAAAATATCCACCTCTAACCCCATCTTTATACTTGTTAGAGACAAACTTTTTCCTCTCTAAAAACTCACATTTATAATAAAATTGCTCATTTCCAGAAATTAACTTTTGGAAGTGATTTTTTTACAAAGTTTAAGGGGTCACTCACTCCATTCTCTTTCTTTCTCTCAGTCTTCTTAATTTCGGAAAAAATACACTTTAAAAAAATTTATGGAAATAAATTTTATTTTTTAAAGTTTTGGTTTTTACAAACAGAAAAAATATCTATCTCTAATTCCATCCTTATACTTGTTAGAGACAAACTTCTTCCATCTCTAAAAACTCACATTTAGAGACGAAAAATTTTCATCTCAAACAAACTGAAACTTTCATAAAAAAATTTACTTCCAAAAATTAATTATCTAAAATATTTTTTAAAAATTTCCAAAAATATCTTGAAAGTTTCTATATAAACATATGTGGAAGCTCCAAGAAATTAATTTACAAATGTACATTCTTTCCGGAAATTAATTTCAAAGTCATTTTTATCATTTAATTTCCCGAAGTATTTTCACGAAAATTAATTTCTAGAAACAGACAGAGGGTATTTTTGGAAAAAGAATTTTAGAAAAACTAAGGTGGTGGAAAAAGCAAAAATGGGAGTATAAAAAGCAAGGCTCTATTAACTGGAGATCCAAGCACTTAATTAGGCCCAACATTCATTTACGAGAAATTTAGAATTTTTCATTTTTTCTTTCCATATACAAAAAAAATATTAGGATTTGAACCTACAACTTCATGTTAAACTACTCAAATATCCAACCACTAGACCGACCCTAGTGGGTTAAAATTTGGTAGTGTACCACTTGCACATTTTTTATTTTGGGTTGTTTAAGAGGTTTCCAGCGATAACCTTCTTATGAGTAATTTACCGTTCTAAAATTTCAAAGGTTAAATACACATCAATGTTGCCAACATTAACGCACGTGTGGTGTTGAAAATAAAAGAAGTTGGTAGTTTGAGTTCAAAAGAATTCTGTTAAACTTGAAAAACCGACAGTTATGCTGACGGAGGAAATCTACACAGCAAATAAACACACATAGTTTCTCGTGAAATTTAAATAAATTAAAAAAATTTCTTGCATAAACAGGTGGCATATACCATATGCATATACAAATTAGTTAATGAAATCTATAGATATGCCAGTCTACTTGATAGTGCAATCTCTAAATAAGTTAATGAATTCCTGTTAAATAAAATGCATGAATAACAAATGTTCCAGGAATCTCTTGAACTGATTACTGATATAGATGCCATTAAATTAAATGGTCATCCTACAAGCTATCTGTTCCAAAGGATCATGGATTATAACCTACATGAGTGATCAGCATCATAAAGGTGGTGTTCACTCAGCAGAACATAAAATTATGTTGATGGCTATAGATATATGAACAAAACCGGGAGTAGCATTGTTGTGCACAGAAGTTTCGCCATTAACCAATCCACTAACTGCATGAAGCCTTCTGAGTTCATATGGCCCCAGGCTGTTTGTAACAATCCAAGCACATTGTTTCCAGCTATAGTTTCATCCTTTAACCCTGGTATTTGCACAAAAATAATCAAAACCATCAGAAATTTTGAAAATTACCTACCATATAATTGAATAATGTTCATAGAAGTGTTTAAAATTGGAGATACCCAATCAAATGACAGAACTCAAATTCCAGAAGATAAAGAAAGAAGTAGAGGAGGATGAAGAAGAGAGTAGGAAAAAGAGATGAAATTTACCCCTGACAACCACAATTGAGAGTATGTTGCTAAGGCAATAAGATGTAAAACTCACTTAGCATTTTCTTTTGAATCTTCCCCTGACTCCTCGGTTGCAGTAGCACCTAACGATGTTATCTTTCCAAAGGACTCCTTTGCATCTCCAAAAAAGTCTTTCACTTTATCAAGTACGGTTTTTAGTTTATCTGGTGTTGGAAGCTTCAAATTGGATATGCAAACATAACAATATATTAGTGGGAAAGCATCTAAAAATCTTCTTCCTGGATATTTGAATAAAAACCCTATAATGAAGTAGAAAGTATACATTTTATAATGTACACTATCATCAATCTCAAGCTAATGATAATGACAGTTGCCACTGTTCTGCAAATGTATCAAATTGAAATGATGTATAAAGTATAACTATAAACAGCCAGGGTTCAACTTTGATGTATTTGTAAAACATATACACATCTAATGCAGTAAAGTTAGAAATTCCATTAAAAACTTTAACAAAATTTTTTAAAAATAGCGTTAAATATGTTTTTGGTCCTTGTAAAATAATCTTATTTTGGTTCTTAATTTTCTTTTTCATTTGCATCCATCCAAATCTAAAATTTTGAAAAACATCCTTATGACAGGTTAAAAAATTGCCATGTAGGCATGAGTTCATGTTATATGGCAATTTCTTGACTTGCCATTTGCCACATCACCAACAAGGTGGTTTTTAAAAATTTTAGATTTTGGGAAGATGCAAATGAAAAGAAAAATTTTATGAGGACCAAAACCAAAATTCTTTTATTTACCAGGACCAAATTCATTTTACCCTTTAAAAATATTATGATGATGATGGTGACAAAAAGAATTCAAGAATGTTACCTCAATAACATCTGAGGTAGAAAGTGCAGCTCTTACATTGCCATTCTCCTGCAAAATTCATCATATGTCAAAGTTAAAAAAAGGGCATGTGGTATTTGTCTTCTACCATCTGTATAGTGTACATTCCCAACTCTGGAAGACTGAAAATTGGTTTTAAAATATTTACAGAGGTATAGTAGAAAAGAAAGTATAGGAAACATTACAACAAGTTTGTAGCCGTATCTGAAATCAGTAGCTGACTGCAATACTTTAAACTGTTTGAATGCAGTTTTCTGTATCTCCTTCTCATCCTATTTAAATTGAAGCAAGCAGTCAGTAAGGATATAGAAACAGAAAAGAGAGAGGTGGAAGATATGATAGGTGATGTGATGGAAAAGAAAGAGAGAGATAGAAAGAAAAAAACGCAGTGAATAAAAGGAGATGAAAGAGAAAGTAAATATACAAAAATCATTGTTGATTCAATGACAAACACAGGACTATGCATAACCAAGAACGCACAGCCAAGTATGGTGATTACATTAGATCTCCACTAAGGTAAAGAGCTCAACAGCAAATCAATTATTAAAGAATGATGCTATCTACACACATCACATATTTAACTTTTAATTACAGTTGATTACACATTATTTTCTACACACCTACTCACCTCAAGAGATGTGAGGCATGTGCTTGATGCTATCAGAACCAAGCATTATTTATTTTTAAATGATAATAGTAATAATTTAATAAAAACAGCACATTTTCCATTCAGACAAAGCTCTGATTGTTCTAACAGCAGATTTTTTATAAAGTGGGCATTTGGTCTAGTGGTATGATTCTCGCTTAGGGTGCGAGAGGTCCTGAGTTCAATTCTCGGAATGCCCCTTCTACCATATTTTTTGTTAGTTTTTTTATATATAGATATACATTTAAAGAAAAAAAAAATCATCTTCTTCCATGCCATGTTAGTTGCCTTTGATACTAATGCAAGAAAACACAAATAATTTGGGTTGGAGAAATTTAAAGAAACCACATGAAGGAGCATGAAAAAATAACAAGGATAACAGTTGTGGAAAACATAAAGGCATCCAAAATTGCATCCAATTCTTCTGAATCTGACAGGTGAGATCAAGGGGGAGAAATTTAGGATTTGATACTGCACTGAACATTTTTATTTTGGATGGTTAAAAGGTTTTCAGCATCATCAATAAGCTTCATATGAGTAAATTACACATTCTAAAAATTCAAGGGCATTAAAACAATTATACTATAGACTATAGCTAAATATTTTTGACATGTTGGGTGAAGAAAATAAAAGAAGTTCGTAGTCTGAGTTCAAAAGAATTCTGTTAAATGAGAAAAAACTACATAGTTAATCTGACAGGAAATATACCCAACAAACAAACACATTAGTTTATTGTGAACTTCAATAAATTAATAAATTCTTTTTCATAAACAGGTGGCATAGTTCACAATACTGTTTGAATACAAATTTTTGTATCTCCTTCTCATTCTAATTGAATTGAAGCAAGGAGTGAGAAATAAACACAGGACCATGGATAACCAGAAAACACAGCCCAGTATGGTGACTATGAAAGATCTCCACTAAGGTAAAGGGATCCACAGCACATCAAATCTTAGAGAATAATGCTATCCATACACATCACCAGATTTTAGTATTTAATTACAGTAAATCACTCCTCATTTTCTATACACACTCTGATTCTGCCACCTATCATAGATGTGAGGCGTGTGCTTGATGGCTTGATGCTATCAGAACCAGGCATTATTCATTTTTAAATAACACTAGTAATTTAATAAAAGCAGCATATTTTCCATTCAGAAGAAGCTCAGACACTTCTAACAGTACATTCTTTTCAAAGAGGGCATTTGGTCTAGTGGTATGATTCTCGCTTAGGGTGCGAGAGGTCCCGAGTTCAATTCTCGGAATGCCCCTTCAATATATTTTTTATTTATTAAAAAAAAAACAGCTTCTTCCATTATCATATTACTCAAATGAATTTAACTCCAATCCAAAGTTTCTATAACAAAAACAGTACTATTTTAAAGGGAAAGAAAAAGCTTACTCGGTAGATAACAGCAGCAAGATTTCTATCAAGTGTATCTTTGTAGATATATTTGCCGAGAAAATTATCTTTTGCTGCAACCATGATTTTGGCAGTGGTACCACCAGTTACAATACTGAGAGGGTACCAAAGGTAAACCTGTGGAGGTTCAAGATTACAAGTTAGGTAAGATGGAGTTCATGCAAAAAGAGGAATAACAATAATTAAGATGAATGATTTGATTACATTGGCCATGCGAATGAAGATGACGAATTTGGGGTTTCCATCGTCCTCAAGTTTGGGTAAGGGAGGTGGAGGAGGACGCTGATATTGACGAGCCATCATTCCTTTTTTGCCCTTTGCTTCAACCACTAATACATGGCGCTGCCGCTGAGGCTTCAGGCTCTGCCTCCGATTAGAAAACAGAGATTGCCGCAACGGCGCGTCGTCGAAGAACCTTGAACTCGAACTTGACAGTGGAAGGTGAACAAGCGCGTTCAACGACATCGCCACTTCCATTTGATTCGAATCGTTTCGTTTCGTTTCGATACTCACTGGTTTGTGATGCTAATTTGTTAGATAGCCTTCATGACAAGAAGACAATGCAATCCAGCTTTTCTTATCCATTTGATTTTTTTTTCGAGAATTATATTCTTTTTATTTTTGAGGGTGACGATAATAATATATTAATATTAAGGAAAAGGGGTGAGACAGAGGCTATACACGTGGAAGATGTAAAAGCACAAGTACATACCATTGTGCCCAATCACTAGTTAACAAAAATATAAGAAATTCTTGTCCTCAAATTTTTGCTTCTTGTCCCTGAACAATAAAAAATTTGGAGCCAATATTTTGCATAGGATTCAAATCTATTAATTACTCTCTCGAACGATCAATTAAGAAACGTCACTAATGTTTTTGTTTTTTATTTTTTAATATTTTTTATTTCTTTTCATTGATTTTTTTATAGTAATTTATTAAGAAATCGAAACACTTATATGTCATGAAAACCTAAACAACATTACTGAACAACCGTCAGATATTTGGGTCATAACTTGGACTACACAGGTCTCTTTGTGTTGAAACCGGCGGAAATGGAAAGCCAACATGGGGAATTTTAGGATGGACCCCTAATTTTTAGGTCTACGGTAGATCTTTTCTAAAAATAGTATAAATTTAATATTAAAATATTTAATAATATATTTTATTAATTTAAATTTACTTTTTATAGTAATAAAGTGTTGGGGTCTACAGTAGATCCAAACTTAGAGGGTCTATCCTAAAATTGCCCAACTAACATACAAGATTTCAACTCTTTTAAAGTTCATTTTCTTGGAATCGGCCTTTCAATTATGAAATATTCAATGTAAGTTGGAAACAAGTTGCTGAATGATAGACAGGATAAGAGATAATGGATCAATAATTCAAAGTAATGAACAAAAAAAATTGATCAGTACATATGTGAATGGAAGAAACATCATGAGTCATGGTTGAATAATTAGCTAGGAAATATGAATGATATCTTTTCATCTCCGATAAATAGGAATGCTTGCTAGATGAGAAGGCATCCGAAGTCGCAAAATTCATAAGTCTTTCATTTTCTTTTATTCATTTCTTTGTTGTCAAGTTTTCATGGGGGGCTAAATCTTTCTGCTTCACTTTGGATATGAGGTTTTGAATTTCTCTTTTTTCTTTCAATTTTGCGTTATATCTATTTTGTTTTACCAATTTCTTCAATTTCTTATTTCGTTGATAAAAAATTTTATTGGTTAATATGTTTTGATTAAGATTTGAAATTGAATTTTCTTTGGATCTTAATTGATTAATCACCGTCCAACATCTAGAAAATAACGAGTAAGTAATTAAATTGATGGTTTTCAATCTTTAGTAATTTACATCGATTAGGTTTTAGTGATAAAAATGGTTTAGATCTAACAAAGTTTTAAGTGATTACTTGATTATGTTAATCTTAATCAATTAAATTATGAGAGTTTTATCTGTACATAAGTATCATTGTAGGGTTTCTAATTAAATGATTTTAAATTAATAAATACAATTATCTTTATGGATGTTCTTAGTAATCTATGATTAACCATGAAAATGAACTCCGAATTCCTTTAATTGATCTTATTCTAAATTGATTCAACCCCCGTTGCTATTTTGATTTTTGTATTCATCAATTTATTACAATAAACCAACCTCCCAAAAAGGATTAAATTAAGTGGATCTTTAAAATTTGACCATGTTTGTACCCTTTCACTAAGAGTAGTTCATAAATTGGTTAATTATAATTTTGTGCAGGTTCAACAACTGTAAGTGAGCAAGTTTAGGCTGCCATGTTGCTGCTCAAGAATGGGGAGGATTTCATGAATCCTCGTGCCCTAGTCCCTAGGTGATACGTGATAGAGTAGGAGGTAGGAATGTGGCTTAAGAACATGGTACTGGTGTCATACAATGGGGTGTGTGTAAAGCGGTTGAGAAAACTTCTCATCTTGTAACAATCAGTCTCTGTATCATCTATCCTTACTGTATTTAAATTCAAATTCTTGTTACATTTAAATTTTTGAATTTTGAAATTCAAATATTGTATATATATAGTTGTACTCACGATCATCAATGAATTGAAGCCTTTTCCTATCACTTCTATCTTCTCTATATGGTATCAGAAGTCTATCCTGCTTAACCGCACTGTGATCCCCAACTATGGCTTCCTCACCTTCCTTTGAAACCTTCATTGATCCCACCCCACAACCCACCACTAAACACAAACCTCTTGTCAAACTCAATACCACCATTCAGCTTCCAATCAAACTAAATGCCTCTAATTACTCAACATGGCACAAGCAATTATGCTCTTTCCTTGTTGCTCATGCTCTTGAAGGGTTCATTGATGGGACCTTCCCATGCCCTCCCTTTACCATTGGTGAAGGATCTGAAACTCAAACCAATCCCGACTATGCCTATTGGATTCGTCAAGATCAGTTGGCAAGGACTTTCATGTCATTTGCTAACACCTCATCCGATGCTTGGAATTGGTTGAAAAAGGCCTATGCCAATTGTTCTCGCGTATCATGTCGTTGAAAGAGCGTCTCAATTCCATCACCAAAGGAACATCACTTGTCAGTGACTATTTGTGCTCTATTCACACTATTGCGGATGAGTTGGCCCTCATTGGTTATCCAAAGGATGATCTCGACCTTGTCATTCTTGCTCTCAATGGCTCGGGACCATCATATCGAGAGTTCATGGCATCTATCCGTACCCGCGACGCGCCAATAATGTTTGATGATCTCTTTGACAAGCTTTTGGACTTTGAAATCTATCTTCAACGTGAAGATCGTGTCAATAGTAGTGCTCCTCTCACTGCTAACCTTGCCAATCGAAACTTTTCTTGTTCCAATCGCGGCCGTCCACACTCTTTTCACAACTCCTCAAATAGGTATCCATCTACCTCTACTCTTGTTTGTCAATTTTGTGACAAAAGGGGCCACACGGCAAAGACATTCTACAAGCTCCATGGTTATCCACCTAAACGGGCCCCTCCCTTTGCAAATATAACACAGAAATCTGAAAGCAATGATCTTACATGGCTGATTGACTCTGACGCCTCTCATCATGTGATTGGTGATCTCAATAATCTTTCCATCAAATCAGACTATCTTGGAGAAGACACACTCACAGTGGCCAATGGTAAGACTTTACCCATCACTCATATGGGATCCACTAAACTTCCCACTCTCTCCCGCCCACTTCACCTTACCAATGTCTTATGTGTTCCTTCTGTTACTAAAAATCTTATTTCAGTTTCCCAGCTTTGTCAAACTAACCGTGTTTCCATTGAATTTTCCCTTATCATTTCGAGGTAAAGGCATTGGACAAGGGGGCAATGTTGTTACGCGGATCTAATGAGGACAATGTGTACTAGCTTCCAACCACCAACCTCCAAGCCCACACTGCCTATGCCACCACCTCCCCATCACTTGACATTTGGCACCTCCAACTTGGCCATCCAGCATGTCCCCTACTACATGCTCTCAATTCAAACAATATTTCCTTTTTTACTTCTAAGAATAAATGTAATGACCGTCTCTCCAATAAAAGTCACTAAATTCCATTCTCTAGGTCTACCATTGTTAGTAGTCACCCATTGGAATTTGTGCACTCTGATGTTTGGGTGATGATGTTCTGGCAAGCGTACCAAAATATCAGCAGTATAATAGTAAGTATAAGATATCGTATCCGCAGGGAGCGGTTCACTTCGTATAATTTTAGTGATTGAATTAGCAAATGAGCAATTGTTTTAAGAGAGTAATTGTGGTGCAGAATAACAAAAGTAAACGGTGAGCAATAAAATTGAGAAGAGATAGAATTACTTGGACTAGGATTGGATTTCGCTTCTTCGCACCCCTCATGTATGTGAATCTCTCCCTTTAATTATAAACTTATTAATAATTATACCTTAGCAATTACCAATTATCAATGTTATAAAAACCGGCTCGGTCATCGACTCGGTTGGAATAGTGGGTTAATGGGTCAATGGTCGAACCAGTGAGTTACTGGTCGAACCGGTTCACTCGGTATACATTAAAAAATTAAATATATAATATATATATATATATATAATAAACTAATACTAGCTAGTACTATTTTTTTAAAAAATGAAACTAATACTAGTACTATATATAATTTAACTATTATTGGAATTGACACCACCACATCATTAATGATTTGTATCTGCTGAACACCCCATTTTCTTGAATATGTAAACATGTTTAAAGATATTTGACACCACCGCCGAAACTAAACAATAAAAAATAAGTAAAATAAATAACATAAAAATAATGGAAATCAAAAGCCATGAAAAATATTCGTGGGTCATGAAAGTGGAGTAGTTTTTTAATAAAATTAAGTATATAATCAATGTCTTTATGGGAAATGTGAAGGTCTTATCACACCATCACCACTTTCAACTACAGAACCTTCCTTTTCCACTTCAATCTGTCATTACAAAAGCCTTATGCTTCTGCATTTTTCTCTTCTTCTTCTTCAGTAAGCATAGTTCTCTTATTCTTCAGTTTCTCATCAAATAACAGACTTAATTCTCAGATGCGCGCCCCAACTCGGTGGGGACCTGGTCGCCGAGAGGAAAAATGGTTGTGTTGTGTGTTTGTTGCTGAACGAGAGGACCTGAGCGGTTGCCTGCGATGTGAGCGTGGCTCTGTGCCGTAGTTACTCCTTGCAACTGCAGCGAAGAAAATGGCTTACAGAAGGACAAGTTCTGGTTGATTAAACCGGGCCGAGTTGAAGAAGAACCGGACCGGGTCACCGGTTTTCAAAAAGACCCGCCGAGTCACGCCGGTTTGCACCGGTTCTATTGCACGTCCGATCTAACATGTTACTCGGACCGGTCATATGACCGGGTTCCGGTCGGATCGGTCGAACCGGTCGGTCCGAGCCGGTTTTTATATCACTGCCAATTATATTATCTATAGGGCCCCTATGGTGTGGATATACCCCCAATCGTCAGGAAAAATCCCTATATAACTACAACTAGGCTATCAATTTAATCATATTTTCCTATAGGACACCTATGAAGGGGTTGTCACTCACCAAAACACTTCAATTTTAGGAAAGAACTATATTCCTATATGATTAAACGAGTACTTTTAGCAATCGGAGGTTAGGTTTCCTATGTATAGGCTCCCATACTCTAATAATAGCCGGAATTTCTCATTCTCGCTGTATCCTGATCACTAGCCTACAACTCCGGCGCACGCGCGGAAGTAATGCATTAAGAACAACATAAAAGTACCGATATAATTAAAAACAGGGATTTATAATTAAAAACAAGAGAATTCACATACACTTGGGGATTGAATCCACTACATCCAATCCTACTAGAGAGCTTAGCTACTCATGGTAGCCATTACAAATCACTGAAGAATCTGTCACCTTCTTCAATCCTTATGCTTCTATCCTCCATTCTCCGCTCCCCGTTGATCTGTGCAAAAAGGTCTTATTTATAAACTGGAAAAACTTAATCTAAATCTGGAAGAGATCGATCTGAAATTGTATTTTAAAAAGGTTGTTCGCGTGCTGGGATTCACCTGCGCTAAGCGCAGATGAAGCTTGTCAATCAGTAGCGCAGGTGAAGCGTGAAACACGCTGCAGACTTTCTCAATTCCTCATTTATCCACTTGATCTCTTTCTGATCTTGCCTTTGCTTGATTGGTTTCCAATTTCCCTTTTCTGGCTTGATTTTGTATTTATTTGAGCTTGAATTCAAATTGGGGAAAGTTGCGACACCCTTAGTTATACTGCTAAGAATATCACATTACGAAAAGTAACCGTCGAACTTACTGTTTTAAAACTTAGAAAATACTGGAATATTTTTTTTTTAAAAGAGCTTAGCCATCATCAACTTATTACTTCCTAGTTCCATTTTAAGTATTCATAAAAATGTACTTTCCTTAAGTCTGAAATTCATTTTCTAAAAACATCTAGACGATTCAATCATTCCACATACATACACGACATACACGCAGATATGAAGTCGATCATATGAAGGAAACGTAAAGAACATATATGTACATGCCATAGTGTCAAAGTGATCCCCGAGATAACAACACCACCATACAAAACAAGAGTTATAACAGTAGAATATAAATAAGACCCCAACCCAAAACAAAATGAGAGGTCACTAATCAGAGCTGCTACACACTAGACTCATAACTACTCCACCCAAAACTACCCTACTCGTCGTTGTCTGTCCCAGCAGAGATCCACCCGCGGCTCCTCCCTCCAGTGCCTCCAAGGTTGATCATCCCAAAGTCTTCCGAGGGGTCGTCACTGGAAGAATCTTCTTCCGGCTCCTCACTCTCAGCGTCCTCCTCCGGGTCTTCCTCTGGATCCTCATCCTCGGATGTAGTGTCGTCAATCATGATTAGTTCGGGCTCACTCGGAGGGGAACGACCAAAAATGCCAGGACGCGCGGGCTGTGGAGGTGATGCCTCTGGACCGGGAGAGTAACGAGGGGAATCTGGCTCATCCATAAGTGCCATCCGTGAAGATGGTGATGAAGAAGACAGAGTGGAACGATGACGGCTGTTAAGGAGAGTGGTGTAGCGCCTAAGTCCAGGTGGCGTCTCGAACTCCAGAATCACCAGCACTGTGAAGTCAATCTCCGGAACCAGGGGCAGGCTGGGATGAGAAATAGTGACACGCACCTCCCCTGTAAACATGCAGCATCTAGGGATGTCGGTGACTCGCCACTGGCCCCGTGGCTCCCATCTCAGCTGGACTCTCATAGTGGACATCCTGAAGCTCTCCAATACCGACTGTCGACGTGACGAAGAAATACAACGATGGGGAAATAACAAAAGTAGAGAAAGGAAGGGTGAGAACATCGCATGAACTCATATCAAGTAGAATACAATAACTAGAGCATTCACAGGACAATCACAATCACAATCACAGAGATATAATTTATACTGTCATGATGCATATGATCAATGCATGAGGGCCCGGGGAAAATATCACCAACTGCAGAGCACACAGCAACCGCTCGACCATATATGGACAATGTCACAGGAGTTTTGTCTGTACTAGCAAATAGTACTTGGAGCATTGCTCAATCTCTGGCCAAGATGATTATCCCTGACTTCCAGACAAGTCACTGATCGATGAAAACTTGAGAGCGACAGGATAGTCAAGCCTGTACCCCGCTTGCCCGACAGTAGGGGGCGAGCCTACGTCACTTGAGTCATTTCGAGACTCGACTTATCCTCAGGGCTGGCGTCCTCCATAGGACCCGCTGGTGTTCTTTGCAAAACCCAGTGCACCCGTCCCTACCAGTTTCACACTGTACTAGAGTGTTATTGCCATATAGGTCGTAAGGTTTTTAAACCTTAATTATCCTTCATGCTTTATGATGCATGTCACACAATTAATACTTACAGTATTTCATCTTTACAGGCAAAGCCCACTGGGTCATTCCACGTCACCACTTTACCATGGCACGGCCTGACTCAACATCTTTTCTTCACAAGGGAAACCAGATCACACTCTCTTGCCAAGCTTCTCAAGTCTTATGAAGGAGAGAAGTGTTGGTTATAATCTTTTAAGGTAGTTTGTACTAACGTTATTGATAATTACATTCTCTTAAGTCCTATAGTTTACTAAGACTTATGGATGTGTCTTATGAAAGGCATTATTAATCCTAATTCTCTTTGTATAACTAATTAAGATTAGGCTTATCCTTTAATCATAATAATTTCCATTAATCGGGTTACAGTTAATCTTAGTCCTCTTTAATTAAGTCTTAATCCCTACTTAAGGTCCTAATTAATTTCTAATTATCCCTTAATCTCCTCCTAAATCTTGGATTAAGACT
Source organism: Sesbania bispinosa (assembly GCA_026901365.1). NCBI lineage: Eukaryota > Viridiplantae > Streptophyta > Magnoliopsida > Fabales > Fabaceae > Sesbania > Sesbania bispinosa. The sequence goes on from QLOH01000091.1 coordinate 302,957, forward strand.
TTTAATTACGTTTGATTAAGATTATTTATAATTAATTAGTTCTTAACCGTCGTTAGCGATTAATTACTTAATTAACACTCATATTAAGATTAATTATATTTAGACTTAATTAATCCTTAATTAACTCAAATAAATTAGGTTAATCAACTTAGGTGATTAAATTAATTAAGTCCATTAATTAATTCTAAGTTTAACTTTCACAACTTGGATTAGTATTGGAGATCAACACTAATCTAAGTCCAAACTCATTAATTATTTTTAATTATCTTTTAAATTGAGTTTTGACTTTCTTTTTGAAGGCTTTGGACCTAAACAAAAAGCCTAAAGGTTATTGGACCCATGAGAGCCCATTTTTATTCATAATAAATTAAAAATATGACTTTTAAACATACTTTTATTTTAATTAAATTAAAAATCCGAATTTTATTACTTATTTTAAAAACTTATCTTATTTTCAATTTAGTCCTTTTTGTTACAATTTTATTCTTTAGCCCTTTTGGGCCAATTTAGCCCAAAAACATGTTTTAAACATCCTTTTGATCTTTTTAATCAAGAAGGACATTCTTGATGAATTTCATCAAGAACTCATATGAACTTCAAGAACATGCTTGAATGTTCATCAAAACCTTAACTTTCCCAATCATCCAATCTTTACCAAAATCTCACATAATCATGTATATACATTCCAAACAACAACTAACACATTCAATCCATTCAAATCATCCATGCACATTTTCATCAAGATTTAAACTTTCATTTTTAAGCTCAAAATGCCATTTTTTCAAGATTAATCACCAAAACAATTTTGTAATTCCAACCAACCACATGCATGTTCATCAAATCATCATATAAACACATTACAATCATCAAAACAAATTTAGAATACATGCAGCCCATTTTTCTCTCTTTGGCCGAGAGCAAAAGAGGAAAAAGAGAGGATTTTTTTGCAAAATTTTTAACTTGGCTTGCATGCACCCAAATCCACCAAATAGATACATTTCTAACATCAAAATAGACATGCAAACAACAATACCAACCCAACTCAAAAGATTCAACAACATACATGCAAAATAAGTACAAAAGATAGGATTTTTCAAGTGAAAATAAGGTCAAAAAGCAAGGATTCAAGGGCAAATCCTTGACTCTAGTTACATTTCCTACTAGAGTTCAAGTTCTCCCCCCTTTACCTCAAATCTCCAAGAGAAAAAGTGCAGAATTTCTCTCCAAAAACAGCCCCTGAAGCTCCTCCTTTTGGTCTTCAACAAGTGTTTTTAGGCTAGAAAGTGTGTATTTTTAAGCTTAAGTTCAAAAATGAAACCTAAGCTTGGTTGGTGTTTATGGTGAGAATGGAAATTTTGGGAGAGAAATGGTGATGATGCCGCGGCCAAGGGAGAAGAAAATGAGAGAGTTTCTAGCTTGCATGTAGGGAAAAGGTGAAAGTGAAGTGGTGATTTAATGCCATCAAGTCACCTTTTTCTTACACAAAGCTTGAGTGGAAAGGAAGGAAAAGCAAATGTCTTTTCATGCACTCATGGCTGGTTGCACGGTCTTTGAGGAGAAAAAAGGAAGGCTTGTGCAATTTTTCTGGCCTGGATCAGAGTATTCGGGCCCGGTTCAGGGGATAGGAGCGTCAAAAAGGTTGTTTTTCACAGAAAAATCCCAAAAATTCCCAGAAAATTCCTACAAAATAGGAAATTCAATTTTAATTCCAAAAATATAATTTTTGATGATTAAAAATAATTTTAATCATTCAAAATCCAATAAAACACTCAAAACGGCAAAAACGGCAAAAACGGTAAAATGCGGGCGTTACAAAAGTCATCCACAGGATCCTTTGTTTAAATGGCTGCTGATCTTATCTTTATTTTGTCCTCATTTAAACTTCAAATCTGCAAACAATCTCCCCATTTAATGCTATTTTCTCTTCTATTTCAAATCTTCCATAAATATGCATAAATTAACAGATTTCTAATCAAAATAGCATCAAATTCAAATTCAAACCAAATAATTACAATTATCACAATGATTCACAAAAAGGGTTTATTTTGGGGAATAAATTAATATTTTATCCTTGGTAAGTGTAATAAAAACATAGGAAAATATCACATAATTTACACTTATCAAATACCCCCCCAACTTAACTTCTTGCTTGTCCTCAAGCAAGATACCTTTTGCAATAAAAAATCAATTCACCCTTATGTATAATTCTCATAAACAACTATAAAGAAAAATTTTCATCATCTCTTCACTAGGCAGAAGTCACTTTCCAAATATCAGAAAAAATCAGAATCAAGAGATGTTACCAGTCCTCAATGAGAACAGAACACAATCAACAGTCAAACTTTCTCAAAAATAGCAATTAAAACAATAAATGATAAACCAAGGAATTTCACTCATTCTCACGGGTATTGTTTCCCTCAATGTTTTCACCACAGTTGAACAACTAAGATTGATAGTCATTTCTAGTTCCTAAACATGCTCATGGTCAATATGGATCAAAAGGTCTTTTCAAGGTTGTAATGAGGCTGAGCTATCAAGAAATCATGGTTTTTCTGGATAATCAATGAACACCTGGAATAGAGAGCATCTTTTGACGTTGCTTGATTTGGAACTTCTCTCTTCCCACCATCTCATTCTTGATTTTTCTCATTTTTGCAAGCCTATTTCTTTGTTTGAGAATGCTCTCCCCCCAACTTATTCAATTTATTCATTTTTTTTATTTTGGGGGAGTGATCTTCTTTTTGCTTTCATGTACCCGCTCTTTGAATTTCTTGAATTTTAATTCACCAACCTTTTCTTCCCATTGTCTTTGCTTGCACCTTGCTCTCTATCCCAAATGTTGATATGAATCCAGCCGGGTAGAATTTTGTTAACAGAGTTCCTGCAGCCGGACAGCCGAAAAGGAATTCCAGAACCTCTTCGACTATAGGCTTTTCAATTCTGTAACGTTTCTTTTAATAGGCATTAATGTAACATGCAATTATTTATATGTGGTAATTGCATGATAGTGGGTTATTTGATTGCATGTTAATGGAGTAAAATTAATATTAGTGGATAATAAATTCTTAGGGGGAAATGTAGTGGGAATTTAGTGTTTCAACCACTTACTTACCCTATAAATAGGGGAACTATTGTATTTCAAATCATAACATGAGTTTAATGAAAATTGAGTTTTTCTCAGTGTGAGAGCTTTATGGAGTTCTGAGTCATAAGAACCCGATTTTGATCTTATCAGGTTAACCTGTGGCGATCAACCACATGACTTATCACTCACCTTCTCGTCTTTCTTGAGTGTGGCGTCAATATCTTTCCCCAAAACAAATAAAAAATACATTTTTTCAGTTTCTTTCTTCCAAACCGAAATTCAAGGCGATCCCGTTTCCGTTTCAAGGCGATCCCGTTTCCGTTTCGCATCAAATGTGTAAGGGACAGGATATAGATATTAATTATGGCTTGGGTGCACAAGAATAATCATTAAAGCTCAAATGGGTTATCAAAGAATTGGAAAAATTATATCAAGGGTTGGCCTTTTGGCACTGAGCAAATAATTTGAAAATAAAAATTGTCTTTGTCACTTCCATATTTTCCATAAACAGAGTAAGATCCAAAAACTCAATAAATAAAAATTGACAAGCAGCAGTGAAAAACTCTCAATTCAAGTGTTTGGGCTCTCAACTCACTGGTTTATTGGCTAAATTCCTTGATAAAGCACTTACTGGTTTTAATTAGCTACCCTGATAGGTTCTCCTGTGAAGCATCCTAATCCTAACTGATTATGGAATTAATCACAAGACCCTTTCTTCTTTCCTAATTTGATTAGTTAAACTACCTAATTCATACATTTTGAAAAATTTTCCTTTATTTTCCTAATTATCCTAAATCCTAAAAATTTTAAAAATCCTAGAAAATCCTAAAATAAAAGCAAAATAAACAGAATAATATACAAAAAATGTACTGCATAGCAAAATATAGAGTGTATTAGTGGAATATATACAATACATATCCAGAATAAAATAAAAATAAATAAAAGAAAAGAAAAATAAGAAAAATGAAAAAGAAATAAACGAAAAAGAAAAGAAAAAGAAAGAAAAGCACCAAATAAAAATCAATCATGATGGTCCTGGTCCTGGTGGTCCATGGGGTCAGCATCAGCTCCATCTGCAGCTGCTCCACCCTCTCCCGGAGGAATAGGCCTGTCCCCAGGCCACTGGATATAATCTCTGAACTGCTCTGGGGTCATGCCTGGGTAAGGGTCTGGCCTAATAGAGTACAAGTACTCCTGCAGGTGAATATGGGACCTATCGAGTGATATCAACTACAAAGTGGTGTGCTGAGCCCACTGTCTGAAGGTAGGATCTACTGCTGCTGCTGGTGGTGGTGGTGGTGCTGGCTGCTGCTCCTCCTCGCCATACTCATATGGGATACAATAGGCATCAATGTATCCTCTGGTCATAGGGTTAAGGATGCGAACTGTGGGGTTCACATCCACATGCCTAGCTCTGCAGAGTGCTGTGATGAGTGCAGGAAAACCTAATTTGAACCTCGTGGTGGGAGTGCGATGTGCAATAGTAGAAACGAAATCTGATATGCTCTAGGCGATAACCCTGGAGATATCAATGTCACTGCCAGAGAGTATGGTGAAGATGAGGTGAGCTACCGGCATCTGAATGTCTGAAACATGGTTGTTGGGGTAGATGTTGGCTAGAACCAACACTGTCCACATCCTCGCAATAGCTCTCATATGCTGCCGGTAGATGCGAGCAGCCTGTCCGTATGCACTCCTCTCAAGGGAATATCCTGGCAGACATAGTGCCTGTGCAGTCTCTGTATCCATGGGGTCATTACCATTGAGCCCCACCTCTCTCATCCTCCGTGGTACTGGCACTCCATCAGTGCCCTACCCAATGGTGCTGGATACTGCAGCAAAGCGTTGATTGCGTTGCAATAAAATCTGATCTCCTGACCTCGCACATAGGACCTCTTGTCAGCATCTACGCCATGAGCTCCAATGGCGTTAGCATAGAACTCCCGCACAATGGTGGGGTCAAAATGACTGTCTGGGCTGCTGAGGCGAACCCAGTGTCTCCTGTGAATCTGCACCCTGAACTCCTCATGCTCATCTGGCTGTAGTCTCACTGGCTTCTCTATAATGATGTTACAGTCCTGAATGGCACTGTAAGCTTCAGAGGCTCTGGCACCTCTGAATCTGTGGGGATCAAAATCAGAATCCTCCTGAGGTGCCTGCCTGGATCTCTTGCCTCCCTTGGCACCTTCCCTAGATGATCCTGCTCCACGAACAGTCTTAGTGCGAGCCATCTGCAAAATTTACTAGAATAAATTATGCATGATAAATGATTATTCAAAATTATTGAATTAAATGGCTAATTTAAATCAACATTTAGAACAATTCTCAAGTCAAGCATTTGCACAATTAATTTGATTTTAAAGTTACCAAATGTCAATTAATTAATGTATTAAGACATGCTAAAGTGATCAATTAAAGCAGTCTTAATTACTTTCTAAGAACATGGCATAACAAATTGGTAACAAAAATTAAGCTAAAAAATCATGTCATCAGTAACATGCAATAAGGCACAGTTATTCATGCATGGTCATGCAAAAATATGAAACAACTAAGCATACATGTACCAAATAGAGTAACTTGCAAGAATTCATTGAGCACTTCAAAAACTACCACCTAAGCAAGCAAAACATATTATAAATAAGTTCCTAATAGCATACATACTAAACTTAACGCTTTATAAACAAGTATTTCTATCCTAAGGTGCCCTAAAAGCCTAAGTTTCCTACCCTAAGGTTTCTGCTCAAACAAGGACAAAAATGAAAATTCTGATCGGTGCAAAATGACCAAAACTAAAAAAACATACCTGGTATAGCCTCAGAACTGGGAAAAAGCAAAGATATGGAAGCAAAAAGAGCAAAAATGAGGGTAAGAATCTCAGGGAAATGGAAGGAAACTGAAGAGGGAAGGTTTTGAAAAACCTTCCCTCGTCCAGAATTTAAAGGAATTCTGAATGCGCGCAGCTGCGCTGCATATGCGCTTAGCGCATGTGCAGCGCGCATCTCCTGGGAGATGAAGCTCTGCGCTCACGCTTCATTATGCGCTTAGCGCATATGAAACGTGAAAAACATAGATATAAAATCTGTGCTTTAAGTGCGCTAAGCGCAGAAAGCTAATTTTTGCATTCTCTTCCTACCTTTCACTGTTTTTCATACATTCCTTTTAAGAATTTTATCCTTTACTTAACCTCTTCCTAATCTATACAGACATAGACTCAATAAAAACAAAAACAACATAATCAAAAACAAAAACAAAAACAAAAGAAAAGAAAAGAAAAATGAAAGCAAATAAAAAATTGCTGGGTTGCCTCCCAGAAAGCGCTTGTTTAACGTCTAATAACTCGACGCCTAGTTACTCAGAAACTTATGGTGGTCTCAATTGGAGGATGATGGATGACTCTGCTCCTGTCCTTCCTTTAAGCTCCCATCCTCCATGCCACTGGTTCATTCTTCCTTCACTTTCTTCACTACTTTCTCCTTCTTTAGTGTTTGATGTTGATCTTTTTCTCTTTTTATACTTGAACTCCCAAATAGATTCTGGATGCTTTACTCTTATTCTGGGTTTCCTCAGTAATCCGGAAACCTTCTTCTTCTTCCTTGGCTCATCATCAGCAATGAGCACTCCTTTCTTCTTATCTTTCTGCAACTTTGCTTGGAAATGATAGATCCCATCAGTAGGATCTATTTCATTCTTTTTTGGAGGTTTCAAGATATTGGGGCTTCCTCTATCAATATGAAAGATGATTCTTTCATTATTTGAGCCTTACCTCGTACTCCCCTTTATCAACATCAACAATTATCTTGGCAGCCTTCATAAATAGTCTTCCTAATATGAGGGGGACATCGGTATCCTCCTCTGCTGTCTCTGTAACATAAAAGTCCACCGCATATACAAACTTATCCACCCTCACTGGTAGATCCTCAATTATCCCATAAAGATTTTGAGTAGACTTGTTTGCAAGCAATAACTTTACGTTAGCAGGCTTGACCTTCAAAACACCCAACTTATTAAAATACGATAGCGGCATCAAGTTGATGCTCGCTCCAAGATCTAATAAAGCATGAGTGGTAGGTAAGTTTTCAATAGACAAGGGTATCGTAAACTTACCTGGGTCAAGAGACTTTCCTGTAATAAAGACCTCCTTGGGTTCCTTCTGCTCTTCTTTTTCTTGTGCTACCTCTTGATCCTTCTTTTTCTCACAATGTACCTGTACTCTTTCCTCTTGGGGTGACTGTTCTTCAAAGATAAGACTCTCTTCTTCTACCTCACTATCTTCTGATTTGTTGCCATCAGTAGCAATCAAATTGCAATGTTCCTTGGGGTTGGTAAGAGTATTCGCTGAAAATTTGGCCTTTCTTAAATTCTCCCATCTCTTGTGCTAGCTGGCCCACTTGATTTTCCAACGCTTTGATTGATGCATCATTATTCTTTTTAAACCCTTCAAATCCTGATATGAAGGTATCAATCTTTTCTTCCAACCTGGCGAGTTTGTCATGTACTAATGGTTGCTGCTGCTGGTAAGGAGTCTGTCTATTTCCACCATTCTGCCCCCAACCAGAGTTGGTTTGGTTGTTCCTCCACCCTTGAGAATACTGGTTGTTGTTATTGGAGAAACTTCCTTGCCCCCTCTGATTTCCCATAAATTTGACTTGCTCTACTTGTGTGTCTTGGAAAGAACATTGACCATTTGAATGGTCTCCTCCACAGAAGTCACATACCAATGGTTGGGCTTGGACTGGTTGAGATTGGACATCTTTGAGTTGCTAAGGGAGTGCTTTCAATGCTTCTGTGAGTGCCTCCATTTGCCTCTTAATCAATTTATTTTCAACCAAGATGGCATCAGTTGAATTGAGCTCTAACATTCCCTTTTTCTGAATCTGGGATGGTTGCCTTCCACATTGGGCTTATTGATCGTTTTGAGCGAAATTATCAATAATTGCAACAACCCTTTCAGCATCCACGGACAAGATAGTTCCTCCTGTTGCGACATCAATAAATGACTTGGAATCCGGTCTGAGTCCTTTGTAAAAGATGTTCAATTGGGCAATGTCTTCATACCCGTGATTAGGACACTTCCGCAGCAAGGTCTTGTATCTTTCCCAGGCTTCACAAAGTGGTTCATCAGCTCCTTACCTGAATGTGGATATTTCTGCTTTTGCTTGGATATGTTTCCCTGTTGGGAAAAAGTTATTTAGAAGCTTGTCTTCAACAATTCCTCAAGCATTTAAACTTTGATTTGGATGGGACTGCAACCATTCCATCGCTTTACCTATCAAAGAGAAAGGAAAAAGACGCAAGTAAATAGATTCTAAATCTCCCTCTTCAAATCCCACAGTGCCTATCAATTCATAAAAGTTAGCTAGGTGAGAGTGTGGATCCTTGTGATCCAATCCTGCAAATTGATGAGCACTTATTAGGTTGAGATGAACAACTTTTAGTTCCAAGGTCTTTGCAGTTGCAGGTAGTACAATGCTGGAATGATGGCGGGGGCCTTGTTGCGTAACATACTCTCCCAGAGTCCTTCTTCTAGGTGGTGCCTCTGCCATGTCTTTGGGTTCTTCAGATAATATCCTTCTCCTCCTTCTTTTATTTCTGCTTCTATTCTTCCTGGCTATCCTCTCTATCTCTGGATCGAAATTTTGGCTTGGGGACACCTGGTTTCTTAAAAGCATAAAAGAAAAAAAGAACTCGAAAAGGATAAGTGTAACGGATAATATAAAAGAAAATAATATTTTTTTAAAAAAATATTCAAATTACAGAAAATCAAAGAAAAATTTGATAATTCGACCTCCCAAGATTATACGAATTGAAACACCGCTCCCCGACAACGGCGCCAAAAATACTTGATAATGTTCTGGCAAGCGTACCAAAATATCAACAGTATAATAGTAAGTATAAGATATCGTATCCGCAAGGAGCGGTTCACTTCGTATAATTTTAGTGATCGAATTAGCAAATGAGCAATTGCTTTAAGAGAGTAATTGTGGTGTAGAATAACAAAAGTAAACGGTGAGCAATAAAATTGAGAAGAGATAGAATTACTTGGACTAGGATTGGATTTCGCTTTTTCGCACCCCTCATGTATGTGAATCTCTCCCTTTAATTATAAACTTATTAATAATTATACCTTAGCAATTACCAATTATATTATCTATGGGGCCTCTATGGTGTGGATATACCCCCAATCGTCAGGAAAAATCCCTATATTACTACAACTGGGCTATCAATTTAATCATATTTTCCTATAGGACACCTATGAAGGGGCTGTCACTCACCAAAACACTTCAATTTTAGGAAATAACTATATTCCTATATGATTAAACGGGTACTTTTAGCAATCGGAGGTTAGGTTTCCTATGTCTAGGCTCCCCTAAACTCTAATATTAGCCGGAATTTCTCATTCTCGCTGTATCCTGATCACTAGCCTACAACTCCGGCGCACGCGCGGAAGTAATGCATTAAGAACAACATAAAAGTACCGATATAAATAAAAACAGGGATTTATAATTAAAAACAAGAGAATTCACATACACTAGGGGATTGAATCCACTACATCCAATCCTACTGGAGAGCTTAGCTACTCATGGTAGCCATTACAAACCACTGAAGAATCTGACACCTTCTGAAGGGAATCAAGCATGTGGTCAGGGTGCAGCGGAAATAAATGGATTCCCTCCCTTGTTATAATCGTTTTGTGAAAACACGAATCAAGGCATAAAAAGTTATTGAAACGAAAGGTCGTACCTTATTAGGATTATAAACGAGGCAAGTGTAGCCACGTCTCTATTGGTATCCACGCCAACAGCCGGACTAGGAAACCTTCCTCAGCTCTGCTAGTAGCCTTAGAAAGTAAGAAGCGATTGCTCATGTGTCTCTGGGGTAGTGCATCTTATGCTCTGTTTATAGAGTGGTGGCTAGGGTTTTACCCCCTCACTCACTTAACCCTCACACTTATGGGCCTGGCCCATTATGTAATAATTCTAATTTAATTTAATTAGAATTATTATTCTTTCCTAGTGGCTTGTTGTATGTGTGTGACCCAATAGGCTTTTAATATTTGGTTATAATATTAAAATAAAACCCTTTTATATTTAATATCATAAATAGTGAGCGGTATCTAGCAACACATCACTATCCAAATATTGAGTTTATCAATAACTTTGATAAATCCTATTTTATGATAATAATTTATATGATCTGTCCCTTTGTCCAAATATCTAATTGGACACAAGGGCATGGATTGTGTCAACCTTGTATAGTTCAATTTATATATTTTCTTGATCCCCAAGTAGACTGTATAGAAAATAAACATCTCATGTTTATCCTCCTGAGCATGGCCATGCATTTTGCAGTCTCACTTTTTCAAGAGGCCTACAGATATAACTCCTGTTACATAAAAGGGACAAATCCCATCTAGGGCACTCACATTCCTCCACATAATTTATTTTATGTCCAAATACGAACTTTATGATCACCCTGTTACATGCAACGTTTGATGATATTCAAAACACATAATTCCTTATGTAGGAATCGTAGTGATTTCAGGTCAAAGGACTTTATATAACATTTATCAATTTAAGAAACGTTCATGATACTTATGTAACAATCCATGCAACGTTCTTAAGGTGGGTCTGTCCAGTACACCATTACTCTTAATGTGTACCTATGTGAGCACATGATATCTCATATCCATGATCTGTGAGACATGATCATCAATGAACTCACATACTAGTCTAAATGCATCTTTGTCCTAAGATGATACTTGACTTGGGACTATTTTAAGAATAGTTCTTCACAAGATCTCACGATCAAGTCATCTACTTGATTTCTTATGAAGTTTAAGATTACTATTCTAAGGACAATAATTATATTCTAAAAGGATAAGTTTGCCTTTATAACATGATACAAGTGATGGATATTTTCATAAATATATAAGTCTCTAGTGCATATTCCTAACACCTTCTTCAATCCTTATGCTTATATCCTCCATTCTCCGCTCCCCGTTGATCTGTGCAAAAAGGTCTTATTTATAGACTGGAAAAACCTAATCTAAATCTGGAAGAGATCGATCTGAAATTGTATTTTAAAAAGCTGGTTCACGTGCTGGGATTCACCTGCGCTAAGCGAAGATGAAGCTTGTCAATCAGTAAGCTGCGCTTCACCTGCGCTAAGCGCAGGTGAAGCGTGAAACACGCTGCAGACTTTCTTCAATTCCTCATTTATCCACTCGATCTCTTTCTGATATTGCCTTTGCTTGATTGATTTCCCTTGTTTCCCTTTTCTGGCTTGATTTTGTATTTATTTGAGCTTTAATTCAAATTGGGGAAAGTCATCCACAGGATCCTTTGTTTAAATGGCTGCTGATCTTATCTTTATTTTGTCCTCATTTAAACTTCAAATCTGCAAACAATCTCCCCATTTAATGCTATTTTCGCTTCTATTTCAAATCTTCCATAAATCTGCATAAATTAACATGTTTCTAATCAAAATAGCATCAAATTCAAATTCAAACCAAATAATTACAATTATCACAATTATTCACAAAAAAGGATTATTTTGGGGCATAAATTAATATTTTAGCCTTGATAAGTGTAATAAAAACATAGGAAAATATCACATAATTTACACTTATCATTGGGGTCCCTCCCGTATTCAATCAATTGATGGTTATTCTTATTATGTAATTTTTGTTGACCATTTTTCAAAATATGTCTGGCTATATCCGATAAAACTCAAATCTGATGTCTCTACCATATTTCTTATTTTCAAATTATTAGTGGAGAATCAATTTAATGCAAAAATTAAAAATTTTTATTCGGATAATGATGGTGAATTTATAAAGCTACATACTTATTTCCAATCTCAAGGATTTTCTCATCTCACCACTCCACCACATAGCCAAAACATAATGGTTTATCTGAAAGAAAACTTTTTATTTAGTTGAAATGACTCGTTGTCTTATTCACCATGCCTCCCTCCCTGTTGCCTTTTGGAGTTATGTCCTACAAACTGCTGCTTATCTCATCAATCGCCTCCCTACCCCCACTTTGGAAATGATAACCACATTCTCTATCCTCTTTAATCGTGAGCCTAACTACACCAAGCTCAAAATTTTTGGTTGTCTTTGTTTCCCTGGCTTACCCCCTATACCCATAACAAACTTGAAACAAGATCTCAACCGTGCATTTTTGTTGGTTACAATAATACTCAGAGTGCTTTTTTATGTTTCAATTTGAAAAGTCAAAAATTAATTGTACCTCGTCATGTTTAGTTTGTTGAAAGTGTTTTCCCATACTACGAGTCCAATCCCGATTCTTATCCAACCAAATTACTTCCCCACTCTATCTTCCAAAATCCTGTAGTGGCCCCACCAATTCCTTTCCACCAAATTCTCTCTCCTCACAACTTAATCCTTTTCCGCGCCCAACCTCTCTCCATATTCCCAACCCACTTCCGCAACCCACTCACCACTCCCACATAACCAACGCAACAAACCTTGTCTTTCCTGCATCATCACTTCAAAAGTCGCACCCCACATCCCTATCAACCAACAACCCACTCAATCTTATCTCTCCTGCATCATCACCTAAAAAGTCGCAACCTACCAACCCACAAATTCTCTCTCCTCATCCACGGCCCACATCTCCCAGCAACCTTAACCTCTCTCCACCCATCCTTCAAATCACACGCCTATCCTCACCTCTCTCCAATTTAAATTCTCCAACCTTATCACCACTCATTCATTTGTCCAACAACCCACCTCTTCCTATTGTAAGCCAATCCTCACTCTATACAAACTCGTCAACCAACCCCAAATCCCCCCAAAGCATCCTAAAACCCCCTCAAATCCATCAACCTCCAGATCCAACAAACCCGCACACCAAAATCGTGTAAACCACTCTTTTATCTCCTGAAATCACAAACACTTATCCTATCCAAACCTCTTCCACGACCCCAACCATTTTCCCTCAACCCCAAGACTTAAACACTACAACCCATGAAGACTTGTACACATCCTCATCAACCTCGTTACATGCATCTCCCTCGGCTCCAGATGCTCTTGTACCTTGTCACCCCATGGTCACTCGAGCCAAAGCTAGTATATTTAAGCCCAAACAGTTGAATCTGGTCACCAAATATCCTCTTATAGAGTCTTTGGTACCTACCTGTGTTTCTCAAGCCATGAAAATCACCAATGGAAAGATGCCATGTCCGAGGAATTTAATGCCTTGCTGCGCAATGGAACTTGGGATCTTGTCCCACCTCAGCCACACTACAATGTCATTGGAAACAAATGGGTCTTCCGCCTCAAGCGCAATCCAAATGGTTCAATTGCCCGATACAAAGCCCGTTTGGTAGCTAAAGGATTTCATCAACGCCCGGGCATTGACTTTCATGAGACCTTTAGCCCAGTTATCAAGCCTCAAATTATAAAACTAGTCTTGTGCTTTGCTCTATCTCATGGCTGTCCAGTAAGTCAAATGGATGTCAACAACGCATTTCTTCATGGGACTATCACTGAGGATGTTTACATGTCTCAACCACAGGGATTCATTCATCCCTCTCTTTCCTCTTATGTCTGCAAGCTTAACAAGGCTTTGTATGGCCTCAAGTAGGCACCTCGTGCCTGGTACCATACGCTGAAGGAATTTCTACAATCATATGGATTCAAGAACTCCAAGTCTGATACGTCTCTTTTTATCTATAACACTAACAATGTTTTGTCCTACTTCTTGGTGTATGTAGATGATTTGTTTCTTACTGGAAACAATGCCAAATTTCTCCATCAATTTCAAGCATCTTTGGCTGCTAATTTCTCCCTCAAGGATCTTGGCCAACAGTCTCACTTTCTAGGAGTTGAAATTCTTCCAATGAAATCTGGTATGTTCATGTCTCAGCACCACTACATTCGCGACATCTTATAGCTTGCAAACATGACTGATGCAAAGCTAGTTGGCACACCGATGTCAATCTCATGCTGCCTCACGCCTCTGCCAGATGCTCCCACATGTGATGTCACGTTTTTTCGGTGACTCATTGGCTCTCTCCACTATCTCTCCCTCACTCGGCTAGATGTGGCTTATCCTGTCAACAAATTGTCCCAAAACTTACAAGCACCACAGGAAATCCACATGCAAGCCCTAAAACGCGTCTTACGTTATCTCAAGGGCACCATCAATCATGGACTTCATGTTGTCAGAAGATCCTTCATCTAAATGCCTTTTATGACTCTGATTAGGCCAGTGATACTGCAGACCGTAAGTCAACTGCCGCTTACATAATTTACCTTGGACCAAACACCATATCTTGGTCATGTAAAAAGCAAAAGACTGTTTCCAGATCCTCTACTGAGGCCGAGTATCGCACCACTGCTTCCACTACTGCAGTGATTCTTTGGCTAAGACAACTTCTACAAGAATTAGGAGTTTCTTTACCAAGTGCACCAACACTTTTTGACAATATTGGTGCCACTTACTTATGCTCAAATCCCATTTTTTCACTCTCGCATGAAGCACATATCCATTGATTATCACTTTGTTCGCGAACTAAGAACGAGCTCCTTGTCTCTCGTGTTCCATCTAGTCACCAACTAGCTGATCTTCTCACAAAGCCACTCTCTGGGCCCCGACACCCATTTCTGCTATCCAAAACGATGTCATTACCCCTCCACCGTCTTGCGGGGGCCTGTAAAGCGGTTGAGAAAACTTCTCATCTTGTAACAATCAGTCTCCGTATCATCTATCCTTATTGTATTTAAATTCAAATTCTAGTTTTATTTAAATTCAAATTTTTATTACATTTAAATTTTTGAATTTTGAAATTCAAATATTATATATATATAGTTGTAATCATGATCATCAATGAATTGAAGCCTTTTCCTATCACTTCTACCTTCTCTATAATATGAAGGTACAATGATCGGTCGCCAGGACATCCGAGCTGAAATAAAGGTAAATGTGGTAGTCAAATGCCCAAACTAGATCACAGGGGATGTGTGTTCGGTTTAAATATCTGGGTTCAGCTACGATCTTGAAATAGATTTAAAAGCAATTATAACTTAAATTAAAAATTATTCAAAGATAATCCAAACTTATATATAAAACATCACAAATAAAAGTATTTAATAAAACTAAAATAAAATTCAAAAGGTTTTCAAATAAAATGCATAATGTAATGATTAAATATTAAGTAAATGTTCCAATAATACATATATACATGTGTTGTTTTATATAGATATATAAAACAACTCTTACACCATTAAATACTATTTTACTGGATAAATGAATTTCGAAATCTACCTTTGGATTGCAAGTTATTATCATGTAGCTCATATTTACAAAATTTTACATTAATCCAAAATTATTTGTTATGTCATTGTACTATGTCAATATTGACTTCATATATACTTATGAAATATATGAAAATAAGAACTATTTGATTGTGAGTTTATTGATTTTATAATTGTATAAAATTTGTGTCAGCATCCAACCTTTTCTGGAAACTTATCATAATGTATTTTTTTTATATTTGTTTTTTTAGCCCATTATTTTTTATACATGTGTTATGGGCTGAAAATCCCACAATAAAAAAACAAGAAAAAATGATTAAAAAGTTAAAAAATACATAACACACATGAAATTATTTGATACGCGTGAGTTAATTTGATTTGGTACACGCATGAATAGAAATCTTATTATCGATGCATCACAATGCATGTGAAGCCATTTTTTCAACAAGCGTGAATTCTATTTCGGCGCTTTTGGCCGATTTCTAAAACCTTGTGTTTAAAGAGAGCTACATAAAAGAGGGGTGAGGGTAAGTGGAGGAATCAAGTTCAGAAGCAGAGAGGCATTCATAGAGCATGAGCATAAACAAAGAGTTCACAGAATCGAAAGAGGGGGAGATTATGAGTTGATATAGAAGGGTAGACAGATAAGGGGCTTACAGAATAAAAAAAATCAAATTGAAGATACACAGGAAGAAGGATTGAGAAAGAAAGAAGAATAAAGCATGAAAGCATATATTGATATATTTCTCAATTATGTAACTAGCTTATTAACAGAAGTAAGTCCCACATCGAGGACTCCGGGAACTAAAGGAATAGCTAAGGGAGTAGCAGAAGCAAGTCCCACATTAGGTAGCTAAGCTTCTCCAAGTCTTATTGCCAACTAGGAT
This sequence comes from Sesbania bispinosa, assembly GCA_026901365.1. Classification (NCBI taxonomy): domain Eukaryota; kingdom Viridiplantae; phylum Streptophyta; class Magnoliopsida; order Fabales; family Fabaceae; genus Sesbania; species Sesbania bispinosa. Next base: position 319,215 of record QLOH01000091.1, read on the forward strand.
CAACAAAATCCGTTTCCTTTCTTTTTTCATTTTTCGTTTCTATTACAACTGAATCATTTTTCCCTTTCAAGTGTCTTGCTCTTCTCTTGGCTTTAGCTATTGTATAAATAATAGCAGCTTGTAATCCTTTGAATCAGAATAATACAATGATTTTTTCTCTTAGTCTTTCTTTTCTCTCAGTTTGCTATTATGGTATCAGAGCTAAAGAATCAGGGCATTTTCTTCCATGGAGAGAGGTTCTTCTAACAACAATAATGCAAGAGGTTATTCTAACAACAATGGAGGAGTTGTTAATCCTCCTCCACCAGATCCAGCTTCTAATCCCCTTAGTGTTTATTACATTCATCCAAATGAAAATCCAGCCTTATCCCTTGTATCTCCTCTTCTCACACCCAAAAACTATCATAGTTGGTCAAGAGCAAATGAAGAGTTCCTTAGTCTCGAAAAACAAATTCAAGTTTGTTGATGGAAGCTTGCCATTACCAGATCAGTTTGATCCAAGTTTTGATGTATGGGAAAGGTGCAATAATCTGGTGCTTTCATGGATTCTGAGTTATGTAGAGCCAACCATTGCTCAAAGCTTGATGTATTTAGAAGTAGCAGAAAAGGCATGGTGACTTCTGAAGGTAAGATTCTCAGAAACAGATAGGATTGAAATTTTTGAGTTACAACAAGAACTTATGTCACTGAAACAAGGTACCAACTCTATCAATCATTTCTTTACTGAATTAGCCATTCTATGGGATGAACTAGAGAATTTCAGGACTCTTCCAGAATGTAGTTGTGCTGTTAAATGTACTTGTGTAGCCAGTACCAATAGTAAGGAATTTAGAAGTGAAGATTGTATAATGAAATTTCTCAATGGTCTTAATGATGATTTTGAAGTTGTGAAAACTCAAATACTTATGATGGAGCCATTCCCTGATGTGGATAAAACTGTCATTGGTCTTACAACATGAAAGAAGAATTGGAAGTGCTAATACAAGTGAAACTGAGTCAGTTTTTTATTAATGTTGCTGATAAGAAACCTTTTGGTAGAGGAAGAGAAGGCTTCATGTCTGGTAAAAATAACTTTAAGGTGTGCAGTTTTTGTGGCAAAGCTGGACATACCATTGAGACTTGTTACAAGAAGCATGGATATCACAGCAGCTTCAAGAACAAGACCTACAACGACACCAATAGTTTGACTTTAGAAGCAGTTGAAGGAAGTGAGGTTGATACAGAAAGCTTCAAGTCTGCACATGACTTATCACAGATAACTCCAGAGCAATACAAAGCTCTCATGAACTTGGTACAATCAGCAAGTATAGTTGGTACTTCAGGGAACAATCAGGTTTCTGCAGTCACCACAACTCATACACATTCCCCCTTATTTGCTCCTAGTCATCCTACTCATACAGGTAAGGCCTTAGTTCTCAATGTTTCCACATCAAACTGTGGGACCTGGATATTGGATTCAGGTGCCACAGATCATATATGCTTCAATAGATCCTTATTCACTTGTTTGAAACCTTTGCAAAATAATTCTGTTAATGTCCAATTACCAAATGGTAACACAATTATAGCCACACTCTCAGGAAAGGTTTACCTAAACAGATTTCTTACATTGACTGAGGTTTTGTATCTGCCTGATTTTTCACTAAACTTGATTTCCTTATCTAAACTAACTACTTCCTTGAATTGTGCCCTTGTTTTCTTCCCTAAGGTTTGCCTCATACAGGATCTCACACACTCGAGGATGATTGGTTTTGTTGAAGTGGTGGATGGATTATATTACTTCAAAGAATCCTCAAAGACACCTTCCCTCGCAGCTGTGAATCAACTCCATTCTAGACCACAATCAAACACCACTTTCCCTGTTAGTGCTTTGTGGCATTTTAGGTTAGGTCATATTTCAAATTCTAGAATAAGAATGTTAACTGAGTTGTATCCTTTCATGCACACTTGTAATACAAAACATGTATGTGACATATGTCACTTTGCTAGACAGAAGAAATTACCATTCGAACTCAGTTTTAATAGAGCAGAAGCACCTTTTGATCTTTTACATTTGGACCTTTGGGGACCTTAGAATGTATCTACTATAAATAACCGCAAATATTTTGTAACCATAGTTGATGACTATAGTAGATACACTTGGATCATTTTTATCAAACATAAGAGCCAAACAGAACAAGTTTTACAAGCCTTTTCAACAATGGTGCAAAGACAATTTGATAAGAAAATTAAAATTGTGAGGACTGATGATGGAACAAAATTTTTATTAAAAAAATTTTATCAAAGGGAAGGAATTTTACACCAGACCACTTGTGTAGAAAGCCCATAGCAGAATGCTAGAGTAGAGAGAAGACATCAAACTATTCTCAATATAGCTAGAGCATTGCTTTTTCAAGGGAATTTACCTACATAGTTTTTTGGACTAGCAGCAGCTCATTCTGCACATTTAGTGAACATAATGCCTACTCCAATTTTGGGTTTGAAGTCCCCTTACCAGTTACTCTATGGTAAAATTCCTGACATATCTCACTTAAAAGTTTTTGGATGTTTGTGCTATTCCTCCACTCATTCCTCACACAAAAAGAAATTTGAGCCTAGAGCTAGAAAATGTATTTTTTGTAGGTTTTAAAACTGGTACTAAGGGTTTTTGTTGTATGATTTGACTACAAAATAGTTGCATCTTTCTAGACATGTGCAATTTGAAGAATTTATCTTTCCTTACCTACAAAATGTCACAAAGTCCCTTGACATGACCATACCATAGTGTGCATATCACAATCTACTCCTCCTTCCACTTTAGATCCAGAACCTCACACAAGTTCACCTCCCCAAACCACATACACAGAACAACCAAATTTTGTCCTATCAGGCGCAACCTTACCTGATGCTTCCTCAATTCTCTCTCCCACCACATAATCTTTACCCAAAAGATCATCCAGAACAAGACACATGCCAGCTTACCTCAAGGATTATCAATGCAATGCATCCATCACCTCTCAGCAAATCAATCAAGGTATATCCTATCCCATTGAGTCTTTTGTTTCCTATTCTAACCTCTCCCCTTCCAATGCTTCCTATGTTGCACATCTTTCAAGTGACACAGAACCTAGATCATACTCTGAGGCTAGTAAACTTGCTTGCTGGAATCAAGCCATGTCAGCAGAACTATAAGCTCTTGAGCTTAATGGCACCTGGACTATTTTGGACTTGCCCCCCGGAGTCATTCCCATTGGCAGCAAATGGGTGTATAAAATCAAGAGAAAAGCAGAAGGTACAATAGAGAGATACAAGGCAAGGCTGGTTGCCAAAGGATACAACCAAGTTGAGGGATTGGACTACTTAGATACTTTCTCCCCAGTGGCTAAAATCACTACTATCGGGGTAATTTTAGCTTTGGCAGCTGTTAACCAATGGCACCTTCATCAACTTGATGTTAATAACACTTTTCTTCTTGGGGAATTGAAGGAAGATATTTACATGCAAGTTCCACAAGGCATATCAGTTCAAGGCTCCAATAAGGTTTGCAAACTTGTCAAATCTCTGTATGGCTTAAAGCAAGCCAGTAGACAGTGGTTTGAAAAGTTATCCACTTTCCTTCTAAGCCTTGGATATACACAATCACATGTAGATCATGTTAGGAATATGCACTAGAGACTTATATATTTATGAACATCCATCACTTGTATCATGTTATTTTATATAGGCAATTCTTTTAGAATATAATCATTGTCCGTAGAATAGTAAGCTTAAACTTCATAAGAAATCAAGTAGATGGCTTGATCGTGAGATCTTATGAAGAACTATTTTTAAAATAGTCCCTAGTCGAATATCATCTCAGGACAAAGATGCATTTAGACTAGTATGTGAGTTCGTTGATGATCACATCTCACGGATCATGGATATGAGATATCATGTGCTCACATAGGTACACATTAAGAGTAATGGTGTACTGGACAGACCCACCTTAAGAACGTTGCATGGGTTGTTACATAAGTGTCATGAACGTTTCTTAAATTAATAAATGTTATATGAAGTCCTTCGACATGAAATCACTAGGATTCCTACATAAGGAATTATATGTTTTAATTATCATCAAACGTTACCTGTAACAGGGTAATCATAAAGTTGGTTTTTGGACATATAATAAATTATGTGGTGGAATGTGAGTGCCCTAGATGGGATTTGTCCCTCCTATGTAACAAGAGTTATATCTTTAGGCGTCTTGATAAAGAGAGACTGCAAAATGCATGGCCATGCTCAGGAGGATAAATATGAGATATTTATTTTCTGTACAGTCTACTTGGGTATCAAGAAAATATATATTGAACTATACAAGATTGACACAATCCATGCCCTTGTGTTCAATTAGATATTTGGACAAAGGGACAGAGCATATAAATTATTATAATAAAATAGGATTTATCAAAGTTATTGATAATCGTAATATTTGGATAGTGATGTGTTGCTAGATACCGCTCACTATTTTTGATATTAAATATAAAAGGGTTTTATTTTAATATCATAACCAAATTTTAAAATCCTATTGGGTCACACGCATACAACAAGCCACTAGGAAAAGGATAATAATTCTAATTTAATTTAATTAGAATTATTACATAATGGGCCAGGCCCATAAGTGTGAGGGTTAAGTGAGTGAGGGGATAAAACCTAGCCACCACTCTATAAATAGAGCATAAGATGCACTACCCTAAGACACATGAGCAATCGCTTCTTACTTTCTAAGGCTACTAGCAGAGCTAAGGAGAGAATCCTAGTCCGGCTGTTGGCGTGGATACCAATAGAGACGTGGCTACACTTGCCTCGTTAATAATCCTAATAAGGTACGACCTTTCGTTTCAATACCTTTTATGCCTTGATTCGTGTTTTCATAAAACGATTATAACAAGGGAGGGAATCCATTTATTTCCGCTGCACCCTGACCACATGCTTGATTCCCTTTAGATCATACTTACTTCCTTAAATTCACCTCTTCTTCCTTTACTGGATTATTAGTATATGTTGATGATGTGTTATTGTTTGGAGATTCACTAACTGAGTTTTCCTATGTCAAAGCCCAGTTGCATTCTTCCTTTGGAATCAAGGACCTTGGAATTCTGAAATACTTCTTGGGATTGGAATTTAGTCACTCATCTGCAGGGATTTCTGTCTCACAGAGGAAATATTGCTTGGATATCCTTAGTGATATAGATATGTTGGACTGCAAGCCAGCTTCCACTCTAATTGATCTAGCAATTCATTTGTCTCAAGCTCAAGGACAGATTTATGAAGATGCACCATCCTATAGAAGATTAATTGGCAGGCTCTTGTACCTCACTGCAACCAGACCAGATATAGCTTTTGCAACTCAATAAGTTAGCCAATTTATGAATGTCCCTTGTCAGGCTCACTTCAAGGCTGCTATGCGTATTCTGAGATATTTGAAAAAGGCTCCAGGTCTTGGACATTTTTTCCTAGACTATCACATTGTCAGATACATGGATTCTCTGATGCTAACTGGGGAGGTTGTTTGGATAGTCGTCGTTCCATATATGGCTATTGCCTCTTGATTGGTGATGCTTTGATCAGCTGGAAATCCAAGAAGCAAACCACCATTGCTCGTTCTTCAGCTGGGGATGAATACAGGGCCTTAGCTGCTGCCACCTGTGAGCTCTAATGGCTAGACTTTCTCCTTCGTGATCTGCAGATTTCTTCCTTCGAGTCCCACATCCTGTTTTGCGATAATCAGGGTGCTATCCACATTGCTCAAAATCCAGTGTTTCATTAACGGACTAAGCACTTGGAAAATTGATTGCCACTTGGTTCGCCATAAACTTCAATCTGGGCTTATGAGATTGCTTCCGGTTCCTTCTCCAGATCAACTGGCTAATTTGTTTACTAAGGCACAACTCCCTAAGGTCTTCAATATTTTTATCCTCAAGCTTGGTGTGTTTGATATATTTAGCCCACCAGCTTGCAGGGGGCTAACAGAAGTAAGTCCCACATCGGAGACTCAAGGAACTAAAGGAATAGCTAAGGGAGTAGCAGAAGCAAGTCCCACATCGGGTAGCTAAGCTTCTCCAAGTGTTATTGCCAGCTAGGATCATTAGAATTAGTTTCCTTTCTTTTTTCATTTTTCGTTTTTGTTACAACTGAATCATCTTTCCCTTTTAAGTTTCTCGCTCTTCTCTTGGCTTTAGCTATTCTATAAATAATAGCAGCTTGTAATCCTTTGAATCAGAATGATACAATGAGTTTTTCTTAGTCTTTCTTTTCTCTCAGTTTAATTTGCTATTACTTATCCAAATGTGTTCATATTGTGACTTAATTTCTGAATCTATAACTTGCTTTTGAATGAAAATAAACTGAAAATGTTTAAGAAGTTAGTGAGTATCAAATGCATGTGTGAAAGTCGTTTTTACATGAATTAAATGGCTAAATAAAAATTTCAGAATTGTGAATAATATACTACCCCATGTTCCCAATCAAAGAAACCATGCATGAAACACATCTTCAAATTTGAATCTACAGTACATAACAACTTCTCCACCTAATATGAACCTTGAGGTTCTATTTTTCATGGACCTTAGAAATTTCTGAATAAAAGAGCACTTTCCTTGACAAACACTTTTCTACCAAAAATTCATCATTTCTATTTTCTTTTCTTTTGTCACGTATGTATCTTTTTCTTTTCTTTTCTTTTTCTGTTTGATAATACCTTTTTCTTTGATAAAAAATTGAGAACCAAGTAGTAACCTTGCCGAAAAAATATTCACCCTTTAGAAAACTTGATAAATAAATCACTTAGAAACCAAGTTTAACGTATAGGAAAAATATAGATTTTGAGCACAAAAACAAAAGGTAAAAAAACTAGAAGAAGAAGAAATAAAGGATGGGAAAGATAGGAAAGGACGTCACACTTTCAAAGACTTGAAAGATAAGTCCCTGAGAACATACACACAAAGGAAGGATCCTTTGATAAATTCTCAACTCTTGACTAGCAAGAAACTTAGAGAAACACTCTCAAAGTATAGGTAATTTTCTGCATAATTCATTCTGTCCTTTATTGTATGCATGAAGCATGAATTTATAGGATTTTACAAGATCAATTAGGTCATGCATTCAACTGCATGTTCACGCCCATATTGTCCCTAAAATACCCTCCATACATTTCCCATGCAACCCTAGTTAACTATTTTAACTTAGTTGATAAAAACCCTAAATAAAAACTTAATAAAAATGCACCTATTGGAAACTATCCTAGCCGCAACCCTACCAGCTCTTTGGATGCACATGTGGCTGCCATAATACAAGAAATGTAACCATAAAACATGACTTAAAGTAGCCATTGATTCAGCCAATAAGTGGCCGCACCATATAGCCTTCTTTCTTCAAGTGTGCCTTCAATGTGTAACCTTCCTTTTATGAGTGTGGCCGCCACTTTGATGGCTATTGAACCAACCATTTATCACCTTCTTAATCACCTTATTTTAGCCATGTGTAGCATGTGTTGGCCGCCCAAATGATGGCTTACATTTCAGCTCACTTGATAGCACATGTTTAATGATACTTTACTCACCAAATTATGCACATGTTGGCCGCCCCTCTTGATGGTATTTTACTCAGCCTTTTAATCCATGTTGGCCGCAACTTTAGAGCAAATAGAAGGTCTCCATGAAGCCCACAAAAGGACTAGGTTCATGCGCACAAGCTAGCTCCCAAACGGCTAGTAGACAAGGCTTTTAATGCCTTTGAAACTCATTACAACCTTGTCTTGTAACCATCAAAATATTAATCAAATGTTTTGTAACTCCTAACCCTTATTGAAAGCATAAATAAACAACAATAATTCAGCATAAAAGACTCCATGTGGCACAATGGACCATGTGTGGCCGCCCACAATGCCACCTCATCAGCTTGGAAGTGCTTCAATTGGTAGTTGCATTAAATGCAACTGTCTCTTCATCAAATGGTTCCTCCTCTTCAACTTGAGTGCAGTTAATGAGTTATGAGCTTCCATTAATGCTTTTCATGTTTTGAAGTTGGACTTCTTTGATGACAAGTTGTAGTGCCTCCTTAGCCCTCCTAGACTGCGCCCTTGTCATGGGCCCACCTAACCTGCTGACTGCTATGATGTCCTCATCACCACCTCTAACACAACTATCACTAGCATCAGTTAGCAAAGCTGTACAACCCTGTCAGTTTGGTAGACCAAACGAACTCGACCAATCCAACCCAATTTAAAAACAAATGAGTTGATTTGGGTAATCGGGTCAGGTCATGTTTGGGCTAGGCATCGGGTTTTCATACTTCCAACTCGATCAACCCAACCCAACCAATGATAAAATAGTAAATTTTGTAATTTTTTTACTAATAAGTTACACATTTAAATATTTAATAATGTATAAATTGATATCCTTGTTATCTAATTATAAGTTTTTATTTTTATCATACTTATAATGACAACTTAATTATATTTTTTATTTAAATTATTTTTCAATTTTTATTTTATCTATAAACCCAAACATTTTAGAATGTTGGATTTATTGACCCAACCCAACCCAATCATGATCAGGTTGGATTGTGTACGTATCCAAAAATGACAAAACCCAACCCAATGTCTCTTCATCGAGTTGGGTCCATTAGTTTCTTGATGTCAACCCAACCCAACCCAACACACCCTATGATCACTCCTATTTAAAAGTGGTATAATAACTAATAAAGAAAATCATAAAAGAATCATGTACGTACAAATATTATTTTCCTTCCGAATAAATACCTACATCTAGTCATACATAATTTCAATGTTGTGACCCCAAGTTTGAATTAATGATGTAACCCACCAACCACAACATTCAGATTAATTTAATGGCTATGACTTCGTCAATTTTCTTACTTGCCTGTTTTAAATCTTACAGCTACAAGAGATCTCGTTCTGTACTACACGTAAAAACCTAACCTCCTTATAACTTAAGCAATCCTAGAAGAAGCTCCTAAACATACATCGCCTATACAATCTTTAAGATAATTAATTATCTAATTGATAAAGCATTATTTTAATGATCATACAAAATAAATAAAAATATTATCAAAATTAAAAATTTCAAAATTTAATTCAATTAACAAAAAATATTTAGATGATAATTTATTATAATATCTCATTTTGCGTAATATTAATTAAAGAAATATCCATATTGATTAAAAAAAATTAATTAAGAAACATAAAAATCTTATTTTTTGGTCTAATTTCCAGGTACCACACTAAACCTCAATCAATCTAAGTAAAAAACTCCCCCAACATCTATTTCTCTTATTCACAAAGTTCTGGAACTTAGGTCTTAGGAAAATAAAATTTGTTTCCATGTAGACCATACCGGTGTTGGTATAATTATTTGATTAAACAATTAAATATAATATTATAGAGAAAATAATTTTATTAAAAATAATATTGATTTGATTTAATATAAAATTAAAAGATGGATATCATTATATAAAAAACACGTACACTATAGGTACAGAGATTATTCCACTTAAAAGATGAATACTCAAATTGTCGTCTCTCTTTAATTATTTTCCAAGTGCATGGATAGCTTAGCTATGGATTAATGAATCCAATTTCTGTAAATGTAGTCATTTCGTTTAAATTAATAATAAAATAAAAAAACTGGAAAAAAAATTAAATAGAAATACTATTTCTTTGAGTATTTACCAAAATACCATATTTTTGTTAGAAATTTAATGAAGGAACTTAAGATGATAATCATCATAATTAGAGAATTTTTATGTCAAATTAGCAAGAGAATAAATAAGATAAAAAAATAACGGAAGCGTACCAACATTCATTAACAAACTTGATATATGAACTTATAGGTTTGATCTTCCAAGCCTTATATGTACAATTCCTCTCTAGAATAAAAAATTCATCTTCTTTAATGATGAGATGTACATGTCAGAAAAGAAAAGAAAACTGTACATATATAATTAACTTGGGGACCATAACCTTATATAATAGGAACATACTCTTTCATGAAGAGTTGTATCCACTACTGCAAAATGACCTTTTAACAACGGTTAAAAAAGGGTTTTAACGACGGTTCTAGACCCGTCGTTGATCCAGCCGTCGTTAAAAACAAACAAATCAACGACGTCTTTTAACCGTCGTGAAAACTAGGGAAACGACGACGGTTGGTAAAGCAACCGTCGTTAAAACTATTTCATTTGTAGTTTTCTTATTTCTATTTTGGCCCATCATAAAAATATAAATAAGACTTTTGGTATCTACACATTACAAAGCCCATACTTAGTGAGATGTCATTATTTAATCCCAAAAATCCTTATAAGATCGCTCAAATGGGATTATTCTTTAAATAACTTATAACACATAATTAATGATATATGTAGGCCCACATATTAGATAAATATCTAACAATTTTTACTACAAGAGAAATATGAAAGATCCTATGATCGATTATAGTGTTATATCTCAAAAATTACCTGCAAATATATTTCTGCAAATAACAAAATTTCGCTGGAAAAATTTACTTATGTAAAACCACAGTTTAACTGTCCACACTTATTTTTTTACTTCATCTACGTTTACTTTTTCCTAATTCCTAATATGTGATACTTACGTTTAGCCACATCGACATCGTAATTGTAACTTGAACTCGCGGTAGATGTTCTGGATGATCATAAATTGACTATAATTAAGAACGTTAGTTTCGAATAAATAACAACTATTTGTTGGTTCTATTTATTAGTCTCACGGTCATGGTCATGCTAGTGCTATAAATTAATTTAATTAGCATTGGAGTTAGGTTTTTGAATGAAATTATTATGTGGATATTGATTAGTTTATATCTAATTAAAGCTATACTTAATTGCATATCCATTCCGAATTCATAATGAGAAAAAAAGTATTATAAACTGATCAAGTCTAATCTAGTACGCAACAATAATGCAAGAAAATACACATAGTTTAAAGAAACTTAATTAGATGGTGGGAAAGTGACAGTATAAGTAAGGAACAAGCTAGAGACACACATCAAATTTCTGAATTTGTGGAGACTCGCTACTTCTACAAATATAGTACCCCGGTGATATTTATAAGATAATTAAGGCAAAACACGTATATTAAAAAAAATAATTAATGTATTGATTTTCAAGAAATTACTTTATAAGATTACAAGTTTACTCCTATTTAAAATTAAATTTCACTACCATAATAATTATGTCACCTTAAAAAATTTAATAATCAACAAAGATAAATATAAAAAAAAACAATAAATGTTTCTTAATTTGTACACTTTATTATATAAATAGGACCATGAAAAAACTTTAATTATCTTATAAATAGAACCTGATTGCATTACCTACACAACACAATAAACATAGTAGCTAGCTATCTGGTTCAACAATTGCAAGAAAAAGATCATGAAGTTAGAAGTGGGGGTAATCTCCAAAGAAATCATCAAACCCTCTTCTCCAACCCCTTTGGATTTTGGTCATTACCAACTTTCCTTTCTCGACCAAGTCGCTCCCATGGTGTATAACCCTTTGGTTCTCTTTTACTCTTCCGATGGTACCACTCAATTCAACACAACCACCATATCAAAACAGCTCAAGAAATCTCTCTCAGATATCTTAACCCATTTCTACCCGCTTGCGGGAAGAATGAATAATAGCAAGAGTTTCATAAACTGCAACGATGAGGGCATCCCTTACTTAGAAGCAAGAGTGAAGTCCAAACTTGTGGACATTATTCATAAGCCAGTCCCAGGAGAACTCAACCATTTGCTTCCATTCCAACTAGATGACATCACCGACATCACATTTGGTGTTCAACTTAACGTCTTTGATTGCGGTGGTATTGCAATTGGCGCATGCCTTTCACACCAAATTGCAGACGGTTTATCATTCTTCACTTTCCTTAATAATTGGGCAGCAATGTCTAGTGGACAAGTTGTGTTACCAAAACCACAATTTGTTTCAGCTAAACTCTTCCCACCTAAAAATGTTTCGGGGTTTGATCCTCGAAGTGGCATCACGAAGGATAACATAATATGCAAGATGTTTGTGTTTGATGCTTCCGTTATTGAAAATTTAAGAGCAAGATATGCAAATACCGCAGGCTTTGAAAATGAGAAGCAACCTACGCGAGTGGAGGCTTTATCTTCTTTCATTTGGAGTCGTTATGTGGCTGTTACTAGAAACGAATGTGGTCCACAGAGAAGATATGTTGTGGTTCATGCAGTGAACCTGCGTCCAAAGATGGAACCTTCACTGCCTCCAGATTCATTTGGAAACTACTTCCGATTCATTATGACTATTCCAATGTTGAACACTGGAGAGGAGTGTTATGGTCTAGCGAAGCAGGTGAGGGAACAGATAAAGAAGATTGACCAGGATTATGTGAGAAAACTTGGAGAGGGGAATGAGCATTTGGATTTCCTTAAGGATAGTACGTATAGAGTGCTTGTGAAGGAGGAGTTAGTTTCGTTTAATTTTACTAGTTTGTGTAGGTTTCCTTTGTATGACGCGGATTTTGGTTGGGGAAAACCAACGTGGGTTGGTTCACCTGCTTTAACTTTTAAAAATCTGGTTGTGTTTGTTGATACCAAGATTGGTGGTGGCGTAGAGGCGTATGTTAGCTTGAAGGTAGAAGACATGGCAAAGTTCGAAGCAGATGAGGAGTTGCTTGCCTGTGTGAACAAAGAAAGGATTTGTTGATGCAAATATGCGCATATATCAGTGGTGGCATAGAGGCGTATGCATAAATTGAATTTTAATGCATTTTATACCTTTCTTTACACTGTTTTATGTATTAGCAAAGTATATAACTTTGATTTTTCACACTCTCTTTTTCTTTTTCTTTCTCTCTCTTTTTTATCATATTATTTATCACATTTTATTTTATTTTTTGATCCGGACCACGGCGTAAGCGGCCCCCCACGGGACGATCGCTTGATCCATGTCCTGAACGCAAGAACCAACACGATCGCCAAGCGTAGGCGATCGCCCAGCGTACTCGGCTGGATGCCCACACCACAACGACGAAGCCTTGGACCCTATGACTAGAGCCCCAGAGGTAGCTTACCTACCAAGTCTCATCGCATTTAATGCGCCCCCTACAACCCCCGATAAAGGTAAGAGTATCTGACACACGCCACCGGGGATTACGGCCGTAGCAGAATAAGGGCGGCGGAGGCGTGCCTGCTCCACCTGCCATGTTCTCCCCTGTCGTAGCACCCCATGACTATATAAGGGGCCTCACCCCCATAGGCCAGAGGTAATGAATCTATCACCATATACCCTCATATCATCTTCCCCACTAACTTGAGCGTTGGTGTGCCTTCGCAGGTACACCACCGCGCACCCTGTACCGGAGCGACCACCGGAAAAGCAGTCAACCGCCTGGAGGGCCCTCGGACCACCACGCTTATCGCTCGGACCATCCCCGTGATCTCGGCCACGTTCATTTGGCGCCGTTTGTGGGGACATGTAACAAAGTTCCACCATCTCTACCTCCTTTGCTGAGATCTGGTCCACCCAAACATGGAAGCCACCAACAACCAACCCCCACCGCCCCACGCAGTAGCGCCGGTGGAAGAAGCAAGAACGAGGACTGACCCCCGTCAAACCTTAAGGGCCACTCCTCAGGAGACAACACCCTCTGTGCACACCACCGGGAGTTCATCGGAGAGTTATCACCTAAAACCTCCCGGAAACATAGTCAGAAGAAGGAAACCACCCAAGAGAACCAAGAGGAGAGAAACCTCCCCCACGAGCGAGGAGGAGCCACCCACCCCGCCAAGAAAGAGGAAGAAGAGCGGGACCATAAGAGAATTGGAAAGGAGGATCAAATACCTGGAGTCCCTGGTTCCGGCAGCCCCGCGAAGGAGATCTCGCCGGAAAGAAGGGAGCAGGAGGAGCTCCACCTCCCGGAGGACATATCATACCAGGGACCTCCCCTCTCGGGAGTCCAGCTATTCATCATCTGGAACCTCCTCGGATGAGACGTCCTCATCCGAGCGCACAACCGAGCGGATGAGCCACACCCGCAGACGTAGCCGAAGAACGACTCCCTCACAGCACGGGGACACCCAGGCTGCGTCGGCCAAAAAAGAAAATGAAGAAGCAGTAAAGCCAAGTAAGGAGACAGAAGCGGAAACGCAAGCCACGCCCAAGGCCACCCCGGTCACACCGATCGCCGAAACCACACCAGTCGTCCAGGTCGCTCCGACCGTCACAACAGCCCCCACGGCCGCGACTTCGGGCCTCCCGAGCCTAATCGCCTTGCATCGTCCCTTTACCCATCCCTTCACCACAAGACTGGCACAGGTAGAGATACCGGATAAATTCTTGAGGCCTTTTAGCAACATTGCCTCCTACACAGGGGAGACCGACCCGGGCCGACATCTGGACAGATTCTTCAATGAGATGCTTTTCTTGGGTGCTCAAGACGACATTATATGCAGGAGCTTCTCTCGGACTTTGGACGAGGAAGCCTTGACCTGGTTTCGAACGCTCCCCCAAAACTCCGTCGACAAGTGGGACGATCTAGCGGCAGCCTTCACCAAAAGGTTCAGCATGGCTAACCAGATCCCCCGCGACTCCCACACACTCGCCAAGGTGAAACAAGGAGAATCCGAAACCCTGCGAGATTTCCTGGCCCGTTTCTACAAGGAGATCGCCCTCACACCTAACGTCGCGGACGAGGTTCAGCTACATTGCGCAGTCGAAGCACTGCGTACCGGCACCCCACTTGCTATCTCCCTAAGGAGGATCAGGGTCCACAATATGATAGCTTTTCGGGAGCGAGCGGCCCAGTTTGTGAACGAAGAGCTGCACCTGGAAGGAACGATGAAGACGACGACCGCGAAAGAAGTCCGGGCACCGGAGAAAGAAGAAAGAAACAAAAAAGACAAAAGGGAAGAGAAGAAGAAGTTCAGGGGACAATACGAGGGTAACTATACCCCCTGAATAGCAGCCTTTCGAGGATTTGGCAAGAAGTCCACCATGCGGAGTTAGCCGAAGTCAAAAGACCCCCGCCGATCAAGTCCCCGCTCGGCGACAAAAGCAGATATTGCGCCTTCCACAAAAGCCATCGGCACGAAACTGATGACTGTTATCAGTTGAAAGATGCCATTGAGCAGCTGATCCGCGACGGGAACCTGGGCCGATATGTGAAGAAAGAGAAGCAAGACTGGGGCAGCCGGGGGACAGGGCGATCGGGTAAAGGACCCGTAGATCACCCCCCAGAGGAGAGAGTAGACGACACCGCTCCAGGTCACCGCGGGGCCGCGGAGGTCCTGATAGAAAGGCAAGGGACAGATCACCGCCGAGAGATCAGGATCAACAGCCTCGGATCACTATCAACATGATAGCCGGGGGATTCGGAGGAGGAGGATCCTCAAGCAACTCAAGAAAAAGAGCCCTGAGGGAGGTACAACATGTGGATGATGACCGGTCCAGGACACGTCGGACGGAGCCACCGCCAGCAACTCCCGCCATAACCTTTGATAGTAGCGACTTCGGAGACACTCTCCCCGGACACGACGACCCCATGGTGATCACCGCCGTCATTGCGAACGCCGAGGTAAAAAGAGTTTTGATAGATCAGGGCAGCTCGGCCGATATCATTTATGAAAACTGCTTCGAAAAAATAGGGATTACCAGAAGCGACCTCTTGCCATATGACAGCGACCTCGTAAGCTTCTCCGGCGATCGTATCCAACCCCTCGGGTACATGGAAGCGCTCGTTACACTGACGGGCAAAGGAGGAAGCAAGACGATCAGGAGCAAGTTCATTGTGGTCCCCTGCAAAAGTTCTTATAATGCCATAATGGGAAGACCAAGCCTCAATGTCAATGCCATTGGGGCAGTTGTTTCAACAGTGCACCTGGCGTTGAAATTCCCAACCAGAGAAGGAGGGGTGGCCACAATCAAAGGCGACCAGCAAGCGGCAAGGTTTTGCTATAACCTTAGCCTAAAAAGCAGTCCACCATCACCAAGCCTCAAGGCCCCGGTCACCAGGTCCAGGCATAATGTCTCCCTCGTTGACCTTGACCCAAGGGTTGATTCGGGAGAAGGGGGCCGAGGATCGGAAAGAGTCTCACCAGAAGGAGAAACTTGCCCCATCCATGTAGGCGAGAAAGAAGGACAAGATACAAAGATGGGAGCTCGATTGCCCCCAGAATTCAAAAAAAGAATGGAAAAGCTGCTCGTGGACAACTCGGACCTATTTGCATGGACGGCAGCCGATATGCCCAGAATTGACTCCGAGTTCTGCTGCCACAAGCTCTCTGTCGACCCCAGAACGAAGCCGATCACGCAAAGAAAAAGGAAGACTGGACCAGAAAGACAACGAGCCATCAAAGACCAAACAGCCGAGCTCCTGAAAGCCGGATTCATTAGGGAGATCCAATACGCCACTTGGGTTGCCAACGTCGTCCTGGTCAGAAAATCAAGCGGCAAGTGGAGAATGTGCGTCGATTACACCGACTTAAACAAAGCCTGCCCAAAGGATCCCTTTCCTTTGCCAAATATTGACAGGTTAGTTGATAACTCCTCAGGCTACCGCTTTCTCTCATTCATGGACGCTTATTCTGGTTATAACCAAATCCCCATGTATGTTCATGACGAGGAAAAAACTGCCTTCCTGACTGACGACGGCACATACTGCTACACCATGATGCCGTTCGGCCTGAAAAACGCTGGAGCAACATACCAAAGGATGATGACCAAAGTCTTCGACGGACTGATCGGAGAAGTGGTGGAAGTATATGTTGATGACATCATCGTGAAAACTGCCGATGGAGGAGACCCTGTGGCCGACCTGGAGAAGGTTTTTCAAAGGCTTCGGCAGCACAACATGAGGCTAAACCCTCTCAAGTGCACGTTCGGCGTCCCGGCCGGCCATTTCCTTGGTTATATGCTAAGAAGTAGAGGGATAGAGGCTAACCCGGCCAAATGCAAAGCCATCTTGGAAATGAAGAGCCCGTCGTCGGTCAAAGAGGTACAGCAGCTGACTGGAAGAATAGCAGCACTTACTCGATTCCTTGCCCGATCAGCCCACAAGTCCCTCCCGCTCTATCGGCTACTGAAGAAAGGGAAGCAATTCGAGTGGACCTCTGAATGCGAAGAAGCTTTTCAAAGCTTCAAAGAATCGCTGACCAAACCACCAATACTTGTGAAGCCCCAGCTTGGAGAAAAACTGTACCTATACCTATCAGTGGGAGAAGAAGCTGTAAGCACAGTGCTCGTCAAGGAGTCGACAACCACTCAAAGCCCGATATACTTCACAAGCAAAAGTCTCCAAGGACCTGAGCTCAGATATCAGAAGCTTGAAAAGGCAGCCTATGCAATCATCAGTGCCGCTCGGCGTCTCCGACCATACTTTCAAGCACACTCTATCGTCGTCCGAACGGATTTGCCCATCCGCTCGGTACTGCACAAGCCAGACCTCGCCGGGCGGATGATCACTTGGGCAATCGAGCTATCAGAGCATGATATTTCTTATGAGCCCCGAACAGTCATCAAGTCCCAAGTTCTCTCGGACTTCGTTTTGGAGATGACCGACAGCCAAAGAGAAAAATCAGCCACCTGGACCATCTTCGTCGACGGTTCGTCAAACGTGAAAGGGGCCGGAGCAGGTGTGGTGCTAGAAGATAGCACCGGAGTAACTATTGAACAATCACTAAGGTTCGACTTCAAAACCTCCAATAATCAGGCCGAGTATGAAGCCTGCTTGGCCGGTTTACAATTGGCAAAAGATCTTGGAGCCAAAGAAATCGTCCTTTGCAGCGATTCACAACTCATGGTCTCCCAAGTAAATGGTGAATACCAAGCAAGAGAACCCATCCTCCAAAAATATCTTGACAAAGTAAAAAAGGCGGCAAGCGCGTTCAAGACGATCGAATTCCGGCATGTACCGAGGGATCAAAACACTAGGGCCGACGTTCTCTCCAGGCTCGCAAGCACGAAGAAGGCAGGGAATAATAGGACGGTCATCCAGGAGACACTCGCCAGACCGAGCATCAACGAGAAACAACACTGCATGCAAATCGATCAGGAACCTTGCTGGATGACTCCAATCACCTCATACCTCCAATCAGGAGCACTCCCTGACGATCGGAGAGAAGCCAAGAAGATAGAAAGGCAAGCCGCCTGGTATACACTGGTAGACGATCGCTTGTACCGGAAGGGCTTCTCTTGCCCCATGCTCAAATGCTTAAGCCCTACTGAGGCAAATTACGTGTTGGCAGAAATCCATGGAGGAAGTTGCGGTCAGCACCTCGGTGGACGATCGTTAGCTAAAAAGGCACTTCGCGCCGGCTACTACTGGCCCACCATGGAGAAGGATGCGGCTGAATATGTTCAAAAGTGCGATCCCTGTCAAAAATATGCCGATTTCCACAACGCCCCGGCACAAGGAATGTCTACCACTTCAACTCCATGGCCTTTCTTCAAATGGGGAATGGACATCCTTGGACCTTTCCCTCCGGCCCCAGGTCAAGTCAAGTTTTTGATCGTCGCCATTGACCACTTCACCAAGTGGATCGAAGCCGAAGCTTTGGCGACTATCACCTCTGCCAGAATCCAGAGGTTCTTCTATAGACATGTCATCAGCAGATACGGAATCCCAAAAGCAGTAGTAACTGATAATGGGACCCAGTTTGCCGATCGGCGGTTCAGGGAGCTGTTGGAAGGTCTGAAGATCAAGCAGCATTTTACCTCTATAGAACACCCCCAAACAAACGGGCAGGCAGAGGCAGCCAACAGAGTGATCCTCCGAGGATTAAAGAGAAGATTGGATGAGTCAAAAGGGAAATGGGCCGATCAGCTGGACCATGTTCTATGGGCATACCGCACGACCCCACACTCGTCCACCGGGGAAACCCCCTTTCGACTGGCACATGGGGCCGAGGCTGTTATCCCGGTTGAAATCGGAGAACCCAGCTGGCGAACTGAGAGAAACGACGAAGAACAAAACGACCGGCTCATTCGGGAAGAGTTGGATTTCTTAGAAGAACGGCGCGCGGTCACCCACATCAGAGAGGTAGCTGCGAAACAAAGAGCAGCGGCCAAATACAACAGCAAAGTAGTTGAAAGAAGGTTCAAGACGGGAGACCTCGTCCTACGGAGAGCCGACATTGGAGGAAGAAACACGCGGCAAGGAAAACTAGCTCCCAACTGGGAAGGACCCTACCGCATCACAGAGTCAACAGGGAAAGGCGCCTACCGACTGGAAACACTTGGTGGCAATGACATCCCTCGGCACTGGAACGCCCATAACCTAAGGATGTATTTTAGTTAAAGAAATTAATGTACAAAGCCAGTCGGCCTAACCAAAGGATCATTAAGAACACACCCTCGGCCTGAAAACCAGGGAATTCAGTACAAATACTCGCAAGTACCCAAATCCTCGGCCTGAAAACCGAGATACTCAGTTAATAACCTCACAAGTCTAAAACTAAACCCTCGGCCTGAAAACCAGGGCGTACACCGCTGAATAAACATGGTCCGACGCAAGCGGCGAGTAACCTAAAATACGAGGTTCGCAAATTACGAATACGACGCACACATTAACAACTGTGATCAGACATAAAGTACGATGAAAAAACGATGCAAGCATATAAATCAGCAAAGGCCAGGTAGAAAAAACATACAAACAATACGATCGGAAGAACGAAAAAGAGAAACTTCGTTAATAATAGCAAATTGAGTCATTATAAAACGAGGCCAAAGCCGACCAAATGAAAATTACATCAAAAACAAAGCTTCAAGCACCAGTCTGGGTATCGGTCGGGGAAGGTAGACCCCTGGAGGAACCTCGATTTTGTTGTCACCATCAACAAGGACCACAGCTCCATCAATGACTTCGTATTCATAAGACATTCCACGCGTGTCAAGATTGTAAGCCGGGTTCCGTACCTTGACCTGTTCGATGGCCACATCAAACGCTTTTTCCACATACTTCAATGTGTCGGCCACTTGCTTGCGCTCCCCCTCCAAAGCAGCCTCCAGTTTTCGCTGAAGTTCTCTGACCTCGGCGTCATGGAGTTCCTTCTGCTTCCTCAAATCATCCTTACGCCGTTCCTCGGCCGCCAGAAGTTCCTTACCAAGGTCCTCCACCTTCTTCTTCAAGGGTTCCATCTCCCCCAACTTCTTCTCGAGAACCTTCTTCTCCTTACCGATCGTCCCCAACTGGACAGTGAGAGCCTCCTTCTCACTT
The DNA here is from genome assembly GCA_026901365.1 of Sesbania bispinosa. NCBI lineage: Eukaryota > Viridiplantae > Streptophyta > Magnoliopsida > Fabales > Fabaceae > Sesbania > Sesbania bispinosa. Next base: position 339,445 of record QLOH01000091.1, read on the forward strand.
GTCAGCTTCGCACATTCCTCCATGGCCGAAGTGGACGCCTTCAAAGCCTTGTCATAACCCTCCTTTGCCCGCTCGGCCGCCGGAAGGACGTCCTTGTGCAAATACTGCAACAGGCTAACCTGCTGCAAGTAGGTAACCTGAGCATCTTGAAGACACTGGTGGACGGAGAATTCACCCTTAACAAACTTGCTGCGAATCTCCGGGGAAAAGAATTAAGAAACAACAGCAGGATGATCGGGTGAGAAATCATCATAAAAAATCTCTGCCCCGGTCAAGACAGGGACCCCAGCAGAAGTTCCCCCATCACCCTCGGGACGATCGGCATCACCCTTGGGAGGAATCTTGGTCTTCTTCTTCCTCCTCTCAGCCTCAATCTTCTTATCCTCATCCCCAGACTGAAGCTCCTGAACCTTCTCGGCCTCAACTGTCGGTAGGGGAGGAGGCAAGCTCTGGCTACCCGAGTGAGTAGAGGCCGACCCATCAGCAATCTTCCTCTCCCTGGACTCCTTCCCCCTCGGCCCATCTACGCCGATAGCTTTGGCCTTCAACATCAGGTCCCGGAGATTCATTTGTTCTTCTTCTGCAAACCAAAGAGAAACAATGGGTTAGCCTATAATTAACACTATAATACAAACAACTTACAAGACAACAAACCTAGGGCGGCCGTCAACTGATCGGGAAGCGAATCCACCAACACCCGAGAAGAATAACGGCGACCACCCCTCTCTTTGATAGCCTCCTCCAAGAGAAACACCGCAGCCCTCTCGGCTTCACTCAGGCCATCGAGCGATGTGGAATAAGTCTTCAGACCCCAATCATAGTGATGATTGTTCCAGTAAATGCTGAACGACGGCTCCAACTCGTCCCAAGAATTCCTCCAAAAAGGAAGAACACCAGTCTTCGGGACGACTTTGAAGAAATCGCGTTTAAACGAGACCCCGGAAGACTTAGCCGAATCCACATACAACGATAGCAGCGGCCGACCACTATGCGCTCGAAGACTGACCCACCCCTTCGGTCCAGCTTTTCTCGGACAAACATCAAAGAAATAGGTAAAAATCCCCACCGTCGGGGTAATCCCTAAATGCACAGAAAGGACCTCAAAAGCCTTGATAAAACCCCAGGCATTCGGGTGAAGTTGGCTCGGCGCCACACGGTAATGTTTCAACATGGACTTTTGGAAGGCCGAGAACGGCAACCGGATCTTCAACCTATGCACCATGAAAGCATACATAAAGAGGTGACCAGCATTCGTCTCACCCAAATGACAAACCCGATCGGATGCTGAAGGAGGAGATATCTGGTAATCTTCATCATGAGATGCTTCCATCACCAACAAAGAGGCACGAAGAGTCGCCTCGGTTTCTCCACAGTACCGAGAGACAGTTCCGAGCACCTCGGAATCCACCCAGGCGTAGCGATCGGCGACCCGCATCTCTCGGCTAGTGACCTCCCCTCCACTAGTGCTAGCCGCGTCCATATACCCGTAATTATCACCTTCAATAAAAGAATCACTATGATCAGAGATCTCGGCACTCTCCTCTAGCGATTCTGGATCGGTTTCTGAAGAGGATGCGCAGAGACCTCCCACGAAAACCGACCGCTCGGTCGGAGAGAGTCCGCGGGCCTCTTCACGAGCCGACGCAGCCGCACTTTCATAATAACGAAACATGGAGGGTATAGTTAACGCCTGGGGAGGCGGACGTACGGCGCTCCGCCTTGACGCGGACCTCGGCCATGCGGACGGAGGCGCGTCAAGCACCTCCAGAGAGTCACTACTCCCTTCCCCACCACTATCCACCCCAAAAGGATCCATAACGCTAATGAAAAATAGAAACTCAAATAAAGCGGTGGGGAAAAGAGCAGTACCTGAGGATTACGGTGGAAAAGCAGAGAAGGCGCGGCGGACCACGGTGGCAGAAGGCTTAGGAAAGGAAAACGAACCCCACTGAGAAACCACCACCAAAATGCACAAGTGAATGCTCAACCAAAGAATGGAGAACGAAAGCTTGGGACTCCAAATCTCTAACGAAAATGGAGGAGCAAGCAGAAGGAAAAACAGAGGAGAATGCAGAGGGAGCGGGGAAACAGCGAAGACGAAGTGAGGAGCAAGTAACTCCCCCTTCAGATAAATTTAAATCCAAGGGCTGAACAGTCTTTTCCCCTTGGAGACAGGAAGTCACGAGCAAAGGGCACGGACAAAAAGGGAATTTCACACAGGGAGAAAATTGGCAGCCAAATCCCAACCAAGGGCCAATATGTAATTCCACCTACCAAACGGAGGGCAAAAGAGTAAAAACAATCTGAGACGTGCGCGACGCACGTCTCAGTAATAATGAGCAGTTATTAACGTGCGTCTCGATAAGGCCTGCCCATTGATCGCACGCCACGTGGTGACACTCTCACGAACTGTCACCCAAAAGTAACTGACACACGATGTCCGACCCAGACGAAGGGTCAGATGACAAGACGTGACGCGACGCAACAGAGCAGCTGAGCGACCACGTCGGTCTGAACTCCACAGTAACGTCGGACCGCTCGGAATGAACGATCACAACATGCGCATCACCGCCGGCTGTGGCTCACTCATCCAGTACTAATCCGGACCTCGGCGTAGGCACCTAGGGCCGAACAACACCGTCGATGGTGAGCCGCTCGCCCACCATCACGCTGGAGGGCAACTGATCCGGACCACGGCGTAAGCGGCCCCCCACGGGACGATCGCCTGATCCATGTCCCGAACGCAAGAACCAACACGATCGCCAACCGTAGGCGATCGCCCAGCGTACTCGGTTGGATGCCCACACCACAACGACGAAGCCTTGGACCCTATGACTAGAGCCCCAGAGGTAGCTTACCTACCAAGTCTCATCGCATTTAATGCGCCCCCTACAACCCCCGATAAAGGTAAGAGTATCTGACACACGCCACCGGGGATTACGGCGTAGCAGAATAAGGGCGGCGGAGGCGTGCCTGCTCCACTTGCCATGTTCCCCCCTGTCGTAGAACCCCATGACTATATAAGGGGCCTCACCCCCATAGGCCAGAGGTAATGAATCTATCACCATATACCCTCATATCATCTTCCCCACTAACTTGAGCGTTGGAGTGCCTTCGCAGGTACACCACCGCGCACCCTGTACCGGAGCGACCACCGGAAAAGCAGTCAACCGCTTGGAGGGCCCTCGGACCACCACGCTTATCGCTCGGACCATCCCCGTGATCTCGGCCACGATCATTTTCTTTGTGAAAATCATTGTGATGATTTTTAGACGAAATCATACAAAGTGAGATTAATTTTTAAAAGAAAATTTTCACTATACATTTGAAATCTGTTTCAGTGTTAGATAGAGTTCGATAGAGTTCATGTCACAATGTACTTGGGGTTGTCACGACACGAGGAGCGATTGAATATGGATTAAAAATAACAATAGGAAAAAATATGTTTTTCGTCCCTATAGTTTCGGTCAACTTTAGTATTCGTCCTGTACTTTAAATCATGTGTTTTTTGTCCCTAAACTTTTTAAACCCCTAAACTGTGGTCCCTGTTCGTCAGTGAGATCTGTTAACATGATGAGCTGACCAACAAAAGTTACATATCAGACTCAATAGTGAGTCCCTACATAACCGAATGATCATCTAATTAATTTTTTTAATAATTTTTTATTATTAAAATAGGGTTTATCTATGGTGGACCATGGTTCACATGATCCAAAATGTAAAAATATAGTAATTTAAATCTCTAATCACCAAATTCAATGTCCATTTTTATTAATGATTGATATTAAAATAGTTTCAAGTTGCTTTTATGAAATATCACTAGAAAATAATAAAAACTCAACTCGATATTACCGTATAATGTAAAATTTCGCCCTTTAATTTTAAATTGATATATCCTCAATGAAATTAGCATAGATTATATTGTAAATTCATATTTTCTCTTAAATTAAACTCAAATATGTTGAGTCTCAAAAATATCATAAAGAGGTTTATGATGTTTTAAAGACTGAAATTTCTCTAAGTTTTAATGATCAACAAATTCAACTTAAGTTGTTTCTCATAAGATACAATTGTCTAATTGTTTATCTATGATTTTCAGCAAGAAGCCTACTATATAAGACTAAGTGTTGGATCCGTCTGAAGAAGCTGATGCTGTCTGAAGATGATCAACCCGTCTGAAGCATCAAAGCCGTATGAAAGCTTTTGATGACGTGGCATCTCTTGTCTGAAGCTGTGACAATCCATGTACCTCTGCACGTTTTTCACGCATGTTCTCTGCTACAAACAGCTGGCACCTGTGCAATGCAATTCAAGCACGTTCTCTGTCACAACGTGTCCTCTGCTACGCAGCAATTGCAGCAGCAACAAAGAGCACCTTTTTGGCAGGAGCAAACGTTGTAAAAGTGTCAGAATTTGTCAGGGAATATCCGAATATGTCAGAGAATATTCTGTACTGCAGCAGCTGTCTCACAACGGCTAGCATGGAATTCACAAGCATGAGAGTCTTCAATGGGCCAATCATTTGGTTATAAATACCCCCTCATTTGAAGACCTGAAATATAGAGAAGCATAGAAAAAGAACAAAAACTCTGCAAGTTTTTCGCTGTAACACTCTGATAGATTTTTATCATCTTTGTACACGCATATTGTATTATCCTGAGCATACCTCAGTTATCTTTGTACATCTGTAATTGTTTAAGTTTCAAAACTGATACAGTTTGTGAGCTTAAGCATTTCTCTTCTCTGTAATCGTTGTTGAGCCTGGAGAGGCTTGTCTGAAAAAGAATACTTGTGTTGTTGAGCCTGGAGAGGCTTGTCTGAAAAAGAATACTTGGTTGTAGAGCCTGAAGAGGCTTGTTAGAAAAGAATACTTGTAATCTTGCAAGATTAAGAGAAAATCCAAGTGTTAGTTGGCATTGGGACTGGATGTAGCTCACAAGTGGTAGTGAGTGAACCAGGATAAATTCTGTGGCTAAGTTTCTCTTCCCTTATCTTTGTCATTTCAGTTTTTAAACTAATTAAGGGGACTGAATATTTTATTAATATTTTAAAAAAGAAGAAACTTCGTTTAGAACCATTTTAAAGCAGTCTGAAACCAACTTCAGACAGCTATCTAAAAACTTCAGACAGCCCACTAGTAACCTGTCTGAAAATCTGTTTTTGTAAATATGTTTTCGAAAAGCTTCTTAAAATATTTAGAAACACTATTCAACCCCCCTTCTAGTGTTTCCCTGTGTTCCTACAAATAGTCATATAAAGATTATTTAATAAAAAATAAATTATTCATTCACCTTTTATAATGAAAAAAATGGAAGCTGGACTAGGTGGACCAAATAAAATTTGGTCTACCGTAGAATCGTTCATTAAAATAATCCTAATTGCTAAATTAGGGTTTTTCACCTTAGCAATTTTACCCGATAAAAACCTAATTTCATAATTATGGTTATTTTAATAATTTAAAATTAATAAAAAAGATTTATTAGATGATTCAGTTATTTGGGGTTCATTATTGAGGTTAACATGTAACTTTTGTTACCCGACTCATTAGGTTAACATATCTCACTAACGACTAGGGACCATGGTTTGGAGGTTTAGAAAGTTCAGGGACAAAAAACAAAGGATTCAAAGTACAGGGACGAAGACCAAAGTTGACCGAAACTATAGGAACGAAAACTTATTTTTCCCATAATAATAATTAATGGAGTGGCGCTGATGACATGGCACATCAGCAGCCTCCTACTGAAGCAGTCAAGGACATCACTGGACCAATGACTAGAGGACGTGCTAAGAAGATTAAGGAAGAGATGGGAAAATTAGTGTCCTACATTTTTAGGGATACTACCCTACAGAAGGACACCCTTGCCCTACAGAAGGACACCCTTCACCCAGGAATAGGACACATGGTCCTATGCACCACCCTAGACTAGGACACTTCTATTTGTTGTAATTTTCCTCTACCTTGGGCGCCCATAAACTTGGTTTGTTGGTTAGTAGGTTGCTTTGCTACAAGGTTTAAGAGGTCATGGGATCTAATCCCACATAGGATAGAAAATTAGCTCATCTTTTCTTTCCTATGTAGCTTTGGGCGCATTTTTGAGGGATTAGTGGCTAAAAGCTTAGCTTAACCAAATACCATTAGGAGCATGGGTTCAAACCCCATTGTGGATGAGTTTTCACTCATCTTTTTATTTTCTCCCCCACTCCCTCATGTAAGTGGCCGCCCCCCACACTCCCCTCTCCTATATAATGGGCCCTCCTCTCTTGTATTTTCACACATCATTTTTAGAGTAAAGGCATTATGCCAAATTTTCTCCTCTTTTGAGAGTTGAGTGAGGCTTGGTGGTTGTTGCTTAAACCATGGTGAGACTTATCTAATTCTCCTGAATTAGTGGCGTCTGGAGATTGGACTTATCTGCTGCAGGAGAATTCTTGCTTCAGTGGCGTCCCTCCATTTCTTTCCTCTTCACTTTTTCTTTCATTTTCTCTCATTTTCCTTCATTTTCTCACGTGGAATAGTTGTTGTTCCAGAACCTATTTTCGTGAATTAATTGCCTAATTTTGGTTCTAATTGGTTTGTTTTGCTCAATTCTAGATCCTGTGCAATTCCTGTCATCATTTGGTATCAAGAGCTTGATGGATTGAGCAATTTGGGGCTGTTTTTGGTGGCTGTTTGGGCGTGGTTGCTGCACCTATTTTGTGCAGAATTTTCTTCATTTTAGTGTAATTCAATCCCTCTTTTCATTTGTAATTTGGACTTGGACTGTTTCCGGGCCCGAGGTGCCTTTCTACTACTACTTTGTGCTTGTCTGCTTGATTGAATTGGGTGATTATCTTGCTAGTTGGGGGCTGTTTTGGGCCGCTAATTCCCACCCCCTAGGTGTTTGATAAATTGTCTCTTAATTGCTCATACTTGTTCTTGAGTGATTTCTACATATAATTGCTATAAATTGCTTGTTTGTTGGTGAAGTGTGGTAAGAGGAGGCATTGTTGTCTCATTTTTCCAAAGATCGTTCACCTACATTTTCTCCCAATCACCATTACATTGTCATCCCCCATATATCATCTCTTTACTTTCCGCTTTTAATTTCCGCCATTTAATTTCCGCTTCTCCCATCCCATTTAATTTCAGCTTTCCCCCTTTACTTTCAGTCATTTAATTTTCAGTCCTCCCCATCCTTTTAATTTCCGCTTCCCCCTTTACATTTTAGTCATTTACATTTTTGTCCTCCCCATCCTTTTAATTTCAGTTTTCCCCCTTTACTTTCTTGCAATTTATTTTTGCGCAATTTTCTCCTTTCTTTTGCCATTTTATGTGCATTTTTTTGGGCTTATGTTTTGTTCATATTCTACTCTTGTTATGTCTGTTTGATTGGCATTATGATTGCAAATTTGGATTGATTGCTATCTCTACCTAGAAACTTTCCCTGTTTGATTGTGCAAAACGCTCACCTATAGGATCTTTTTTGGTTCATAGTGTTGGAAGAAGATCAACAAATTCTAATTGTTGATTTTCCTTCAAATTTAATTCCAAACTTAAAATTGAACCAAGCGCATTTCTGTGACCACACTGGTCTTGTATAATCAACAAGGAAGTGCTAAGCAATTTTTTTTGGCCATTTTGAAATCAAGTTGCCATCACGTTTTTACAATTTTTAGAAATAAGTTTATTCATTATTTTCGCTTTTCTGGGCCACTTGGACCAGTTTATTGTCAGAAAATTCCAAAAATATTACAGTAGGTTCAGTATATTTTCTTTTCATTGTGTACAAATTTCTGTAATTTTCTGTTGGGGAAAAAGTCAAAAAAAAAAAGAAGGCAAAAAAATATAAAGAGTACGTACGTGCCAAAAATAGAAAAAGAGGTGTAAAAAGCAAAAAAATGGGTGCAAACGAAGAAAAGACAAAGACACCCAAAAGAGTCAAAATTCAGAAAAATAGAAAATTCAAAACAAAGAGATATCCCAACAATACAGTGACAGTTTTACTGTAATTTTTCTGTTTCATTTCCCTGTATACTGTAATTGAGTTGTATTTGCTGTTTTTCTTAAAAACGAAAAATTTTGGCAACTCTTTTTCAAAAATCACCAAAAACAATTCTCTTTGCAATTTCTTCCATCTTGTCTGTTTTGCTGTCTGCTCTTGTGTACAAGCTTGTTTGAGTGCCAGCTTTTCTTGTTTGTCATATCAATTCTTCTGTTTTGTCTTAGGATTTCTAATCCTCTTCCGGTAGATTTTTTCTTTTGTTAGCGCGCTTCTATTTTGGGTAAGGGTTAAGACTTAGACTCAATCTGGTCTTTGCAACTTCAATCAACCTCCAACCGAGTAGAAGAGGCAAGAGAGTCTCATTATAGAAAAAGCCAAAAAGAGTGACATACACGAGTGTTGCATTCCATTGAGTGTAAACACTTAGTTGAGTGGAAAGGACCATAAAACTTAAGAAACTAAAATCAATTTAGGAGAATGGAAGGAAGGAGGCAAGGAGAAAGGGCAACCATGTTGTTTAGAAAAGCCTTAGAAACACCTTTGGGTGAAGAAGAGAGCCAAAGAGAAAACCTATTCCACACTAGGTGCCACATTGAAGATAGGGTTTGCTTAGTGATCATAGATGGAGGAAGTAGTAGCAACTTAGCTAGCCTTAGGTTAGTTGACAAGCTAAACTTACCTACTACCCCACATCCAGAACCTTATACACTTCAATGGGTGAGTGATGAGGAAGAAATTATGGTGGATAGGCAAGTGAGCTTAAGGTTTAAAATTGGGGGATTACCTAGATGAAATGACCTTTGATGTCGTACCCTTAGAAGCCTCACACATCCTTTTAGGAAGACCTTGGCAATTTGAGAGAAGGGTAAAACATGATGGTACTCCAACACCTATAAGTTCCACCACCAAGGGGTTAAATTTACCTTAATGCCTATGGCCTCTAAAGAGATTAGGGAGACCAAATCCAACTTAAGGGGTTAATAGACAAGGAAAAAAGAAGAAAAGTCTAAAGAGATAGAAAGGAATTAGAAAAGGAAACTAGTAAGGTTATTTGGTAAAAGAAGGTAAGATAAAAAGAAACCTCCAAAGAAGAGTCTTGGTTCCTACTACTTAGTAAGGAAACCAATGAAGAAGAGAAGAGGATCCCTTGATCACTCTTGATCTTCCTCCAAACATAAAAGAACTCTTGACCGAATTTGGGGACATTTTCCCAAAGGAATTCCAAGTGGATTACCACCTGTTAGAGGAATTGAGCACCAAATAGATCTTATACCCGGTGCTGTTCTACCAATAGCCAACTTATAGTTGAAACCCAGGAAATACAAAGACAAGTAGGAGAATTAATTAGTAAAGGTTGGGTTAAGGAATCTCTAAGTCCTTGTGCTGTTCCTGTTATATTGTACCAAGAAAGATGGTACATGGAGAATGTGTACTGACTGTCGTGCTGCTTAATAACATAACAGTCAAATACCGGCATCCCATTCCAAGATTGGACGATTTACTTGATGAATTACATGGAGCCTGCATCTTTTCAAAAATTGATTTAAAAAGTGGCTACCATCAAATTCGAATCAAGGAAGGGGATGAATGGAAAACGCATTCAAGACCAAATATGGGCTATATGAATGGCTAGTTATGCCTTTTGGCTTAACTAATGCACCAAGTACATTCATGAGGTTAATGAATCATGTGCTTCGAGCTTTCTTAGGCAAGTTTGTGGTTGTATACTTTGATGATATACTTGTCTATAGCAAAAGCTGTGAAGATCACATCAATCATCTTAGAGAAGTACTTGAGGCACTAAGGAAGGAACACTTATTTGCAAACCTTGGAAAATGTATTTTCTATAAAGAAAGTGTCACCTTCTTAGGCTATGTCATTAGCTCCCAAGGGGTGCAAGTGGATGAAGAGAAAATCAAAGCCATCAAAGAATGGCCCACCCCAAAATCCGTGGGAGATGTGAGGAGTTTTCATGGGTTGGCAAGCTTTTATAGGAGGTTTGTCAAGAACTTTAGCACAATAGCTGCTCCTCTCAATGAAGTGGTTAAGAAAAATGTGGGTTTTAAATGGGAGAAAGCACAAGAGGATGCTTTCAAGGAACTCAAAGAAAGACTTATGCAAGCTCCCATTTTAGGACTTCCAGATTTTTCTAAATCCTTTGAAATCGAATGTGATGCATCTAATGTAGGAATAGGAGCTGTCTTAATGCAAGATGGACATCCTATAGCCTATTTTAGTGAGAAACTCAAGGGTGCAATGTTGAATTACCCCACCTATGACAAAGAATTTTATGCTTTGGTGAGGGCACTTCAAACATGGCAACATTACCTCCTACCTAAAGAATTGTGATACACACAGATCATGAATCCTTAAGGTACATCAAAGGACAAGGGAAACTTAACAAAAGACATGCAAAATGGGTTGAATTTCTTGAACAATTTCCCTATGTCATCAAATATAAAAAAGGCAAAGCCAACATAGTGGCTGATGCACTTTCAAGGAGGTATAGTTTGCTTGCTACCTTAGATGCAAAACTACTTGGTTTCGAAAATTTAAAGGGATTATATGTGCATGATTCCTTCTTTGCTGAAAAATACAAAGCCTGTGAAACAATGGCAAAGGATGGATTCTATAGGCATGAAGGATTTCTCTTCAAAGGGGATAAGTTGTGTATTCCCCATTGCTCCATTAGAGAGCTTCTAGTTAAGGAAGCCCATGAGGGAGGGCTTATGGGACACTTTGGTGTACCCAAGACCTTAGGGATTTTACAAGAACACTTTTATTGGCCACACATGAGCACACACGTTAAGGCACATTGTGATAGATGTATAAAATGTAAAAGTGCCAAATCAAAGGTAAATCCCTATGGCCTCTACACTCCTCTTCCTATTCCTGAAGGACCTTGGTTGGATCTAACCATGGATTTCATTGTAGGGTTACCTAGGACCCAAAGAGGAAAGGATTCAATCTTTGTGGTAGTGGATCGCTTTTCAAAGATGTCACATTTCATTCCATGCCAAAAGGTAAATGATGCACAAGAAATTGCTGATCTTTTCTTTAGAGAAATAGTACGCTTGCATGGCATTCCTAGAAGTATAGTGTCTGATAGAGATACTAAGTTCCTTAGTCATTTCTGGCGCACACTATGGCATAAGCTAGGCACCAAATTACTATTCTCTACCACATGCCACCCACAAACTGATGGACAAACAGAGGTTGTCAATAGGACAATAGGCGCTTTATTAAGGGCTATGGTGCAAAAGAGTTTGAAATCATGGGACTTATACTTACCTCATATAGAGTTTGCATATAATAGGACCAAGCATTCTACTACCTTGCATACTCCGTTTGAGATTGTTTATGGTTTTAACCCTTTGACTCCTCTTGATATTTTGCCTATTCCTAACTCTTCTTTTGTGGAGCATAAAGATGGTAAAGCAAAAGCCGAGTTCATTAAGAAACTCCATGCGCAAGTAAAGGCTAACATTGAGCGCAGATTGGCCACCCAAACAAAGAATGCCAACAAGGGGCGTAGGCGAATGATATTTGAGCCTGGGGATTGGGTTTGGGTTCATTTCCGCAAAGAAAGATTTCCAAATGAAAGGAAATCCAAACTCTCTCCTAGGGGTGATGGACCTTTTCAAGTCTTGGAGCGCTTGAATGATAACGCCTACAAAATTGATCTTCCTGGTGAGTATGGTGTAAGTGCTACTTTCAATGTCTCTGATCTCTCTCTTTTTGATGTAGGAGATGACTATCCAGATTTGAGGTCAAATCCTTCGCAAGGGGGAGGGGATGATGACATGGCACACCAGCAGCCTCCTACTGAAGCAGTCAAGGACATCACTGGACCAATGACTAGAGGACGTGCTAAGAAGATTAAGGAAGAGATGGGAAAATTAGTGTCCTACATTTTTAGGGATACTACCCTACAGAAGGACACCCTTGCCCTACAGAAGGACACCCTTGACCCAGGAATAGGACACATGGTCCTATGCACCACCCTAGACTAGGACACTTCTATTTGTTGTAATTTTCCTCTACCTTGGGCGCCCATATACTTGGTTTATTGGTTAGTAGGTTGCTTTGCTACAAGGTTTAGAGGTCATGGGATCTAATCCCACATAGGATAGAAAATTATTCATCTTTTATTTCCTATGTACTGGGCGCATTTTTGGGTTTAGTGGCTAAGCTTAGCTTAGCCAAATAGCCATTAGGGAGCATGGGTTCAAATCCCATTTGGATGAGTTTCACTCATCTTTTATTTTCTCCCCCCCCTTGTAAGTGGCCGCCCCCCACTCCCTCTCCTATATAATGGAGCCTCCTCTCTTGTATTTCACACATCATTTTTAGAGTAAAGGCATTATGCCAAATTTTCTCCTCTCTTGAGAGTTGAGTGAGGCTTGGTGGTTGTTGCTTAAACCATGGTGAGACTTATCTAATTCTCCTGAATTAGTGGCGTCTGGCGATTGGACTTATCTGCAGGAGGATTCTTGCTTCAGTGGCGTCCCTCATTTCTTTCCTCTCACTTTTTCTTTCATTTTCTCATTTTCATTTTCTCACGTGAATAGCTTGTTCCAGCACCTAATTTCGTGAATTAATTGCTATTTTGGTTCTAATTGGTTTGTTTTGCTCAATTCTAGATCCTGTGCAATTCCTGTCATCAGGCGCGCAACCAATATTAATATTTAGGGAAAATAATTGGAAAAATCCCTTTAATTTTGAAATACTTGTATTTTTTTAGAAAAGTTTGAGTTTAGAAGTCTATTTATGCACATGGAAGGGTATGGAAACTTAATTCCACCCGTGATACATCCATTAAAAATAGTTACCTTTAGTTAATTGTACAATTTATTTATAGATTTTAAAATAATTATTTTACCCCTAAAATGAACAAGATAAAATTTAAAATGATAAAATGATTTGATTATTAACAAAGAAAAATAATTTGTGAAAAAAATTTGGAAATATATAAATTGACTTGAGCGCTTCTACGTATACCCCAGTTTACAGAGAAACACAGAGTCACATAGTTCTCATTAGGATGATTGGATTGATTGATTTTGATTTGTTTAAAAATGATTTTGATAAAAAATAAGTTTATTTGAATTCTGAGAAGATTTTAATTATGAAAAGTTGAATTAAAATTAAAATGTTTTTTGATAAAAAAAATGATTTGAATAAAAAAGGATATGAGATAACATTTTTTATTGGAAGAATTGATAATGATATATGGAAGAAAATGGTTTTTTATTGTTGATGATTGATTTAAAATTAAGATGATATTGATTGAAAAATGATTAAAATTTTGAAAACATAAAATATATGATTTTGATTATGAAGAGTTGAATTGATGATGATATTTAAAATAATTTCAGTTGAGTTGAGTTGTATCATTACAAAATTATCATTTCAGATTTTTATTTGAACACTTTGAAGAATAGGATTAAAATTGATACATATTTATAAGATGATACGAAATTTCACTGTTGGAAACATGAGTTTTAATGACGTTAACAACAGTTGTTAATCTGTTGTTTACTCAGTCATCGTTCAAAATAAGACCATTCAATGACATTTTTTAGCCGTCGTTAAAACTTAAGAAACAACAATGGTTGCTTCAGCAACCGTAGTTGAAAGCTCAACAAAACACAACAACCGTTGTTGTTTCTGCTTGCTGGTTGTTGTAGGTACAAATAATTGACATCTATATATTATGGATTGCTACTGAAATTTTGTAACAAGCTAATTTATTCTTATATATAAATATTTATTATATTCCTATATTTTTTGAATAATGATTTATTTATTTTTTATATTAAAACAACTCAAATCAACTTTATATTATTAATTATGATTTAAATTATTGATTACTCTACATTGAATAAAAAATTAAAAATAATCAACGTATAAGACAATATGAACTTACGTATTGTTTTGTTTATATTTAAAATTAAAATTCAAAAAGCGTTTACGTATAATTTAATTATTAGAGATGTTAAAAGTATTTTTTTATAAACAGAAATGTTAAAAGTATAAAATCTATATATTCTCATCAAGTTAATTCAAGTTTTTAAAATAATGAATTGGTTTTATTTTTAATTTAAATATTCATTCAAAGATGTAAGACAAACAAAAGAATGCATCATTCTATAATCTTATATATTACGGAAACAGGAAAAAAATATAAAAGAATGTCTCTTGCTTGCAATAATCAGGTAGGAATTTGGATATAGCCCTGTAACAAGAGGACTTTCTTTGGAGAACTTAGTGGCATATATAGGTGTAATCACATAGCTAGAGGACACCTTTGATTGATTGTGTGTCAATGCCCTTTATAACAACCACAAGAAATCAACGTGTTTATCAGTAAATTAAAGATACTAAGTATATGTTTGGATTGACGTTTTGCATGGTTAAACTCACGTATTGGGCTGTAAACGTGAGTTTGCAAAATATGCATCTTGTTTGGCTCTCTACATGAAACACACGTATGGGTTCTGAAACTTAAGTTTGCAAAACGCAGGTTTTTGTATCTTCTGCGTGTGAAACTTGAGTTTCCTCAATATTCACTTTCTAAAATCATGTTTACAACAAATTATCCAAACATGAAATCACGTTTACTCATACTCAAGTTTATCATAAATCACATTCACTAGATCCACATTCATTCAAACTCAAGTTTGCAAACGCTAATCCAAACGCACACTTAGTATTATCCAAAGGATTTAATTTATATATGCTTACGGTGTATACTAATTAAACCCTTATTTAAATGTATAATGACTAGAAGAAAACGATTGTAATATATTCCAAAGAAATAACACTACTTTTATATTAAACTTGAGATTTATTGCAAAATTAAGAGACTAAGACACTGATATACTTGTTACAACCAACAAATATATCCAACCCCGAAATGCAGATTCTTTTCATAATAATTTTTGGTTCCTCACTCCTACCAAAAGTTTGAAATTGATATGTTCAAAATTTAATTTATCATTTAATCATAATCAATTTAATCATAATCAGTATGTCCCTTTTGCTTACAACTATTTATTTGCAAACAGTTTTTTTTTTTAAAAAAAGGTCAGAAATCAGATCAAGTATTATTGGACCTGAAAAAGAGGCATGTTTCCTTCAAAACAATTTGTTAGAATTCACAGAGAAGGACAAGGCTCTCGGGGTATAGTGTAACGTTCTAATTCCGTAAACATATAAATAATGTCTCTGTTGGAGACATATTCATAAATTTACCGAATTATTTTTCGCGACATTACCGATCGATATCGTCAGACAATACATTCAATGCTTCATGTAATTCCAAAGCGGAAACTTACAACATAATTCATGGGTTGTAATGCCTGTGACACCCTTCTACCCCAAATTCTTATACAATAATTAAATTGAAATTTTTGAAGATAAAATGCAACACTGGGTAAAAAGGTTCACAATCCTCATCATATAAAACGTCCTTTATTTCACGGTAAACTACTTTAAAGTAGAAACGATTTTCAAAACACTTAAGCAGCATAATCTCCAAAATATAACTAACAAAACATCTACTTGTCGTGCAAGGCATTTAAAGAAAAGTTTATAAAATCCTTCATAACTAAAAACATAAAGAGAGACCCCCAATGATATGCCCTGATGTCACATGTACCAGAGCAACATTCCCTTTACTCAAGACTCGACACCAGTTGTGTCTTCATCTTTAGCTGTAAAATAACCACAATGTAACGTTGAGGAAAAGAATACTACTCATACATACACATAGGATGCTACCCTATCCTCACCCTCATATAGACAACATTAGCATTAATCACACCACATACTCAACCATCCTCTAATTCATCGAATAATATTACTTATAATTCATCATATAACAAACATCAATATCATCATATAATTCTCCTATCATCATTTCATCATTACTAAATCATAGCATCATCAAATAACTCATTTTCACATCCTCATATATAAGACATATTCATCTATCATCATATACACCAACAACATCATCAATATCACCATAACCATCATAAATTATCAATATCACCATAATCATCATATTCATCAATGTCATCATAATCATCAATATCATCATAATCGTCATACTCATCAATATCATCATAATCATCGTTCACCTCCCTGAGTTACACTCAGGTACTATAATCAATATCATCATAATCATTGTTCACCTCCCTGAGTTACACTCAGGTACTATAATTCATAATTATAATCATCACTCGCCTCCCTGAGTTATACTCAGGTACCAAAATCACCTCCCCGAGTTAGACCCAGGTACAATACTCACCTCCCTGAGCTACACTCCACCCCTCCCTGGGTTTGTGTATCTCAAGTACAACAACATCTATGCTCAAGACATCATACACATCATAACATCAGTTATATCATCATCATCATCACCTCCCTGAGTTAGAC
This sequence comes from Sesbania bispinosa, assembly GCA_026901365.1. NCBI lineage: Eukaryota > Viridiplantae > Streptophyta > Magnoliopsida > Fabales > Fabaceae > Sesbania > Sesbania bispinosa. Next base: position 355,872 of record QLOH01000091.1, read on the forward strand.
TCAAGTACACTATTCACCTCCCTGAGTTAGCCTCAGGTACAACATCATTATCATCTATCATTCTCATCACCAATCATCATAATATCACTAATCATCATCATCATAAATATCACCAATCATAATATCACCAACCATCATAATTATCATCATAAATATCACCAATCATCATCATCATGCATCATCATGCTCATCATCAAACATCATCATACTCATCATTAAATATCATCATGATACATCATCATACTCATCGTCAAATATCATCAATCATCAACACCATAATCATTATAAAGCAACATTAACAGCATCAGTCACCATCAAGCACTCAGGATCTCAAAATCCACACCGGTAATCGATTACCAACCTCCAGTAATCGATTCACTATGCCAAAAAAGCTATTTAAGGGTGCTTTCGTGTAGCATAAAAGGGCGCTTCCGTGTGCCCTAATAGAAACTGCTCTTGTTTGGTCGTTAAAACGAGGGCGTGCTCAGAAGCGCCCTGACGGAAGGAAACGAGGGCGCTTCTAAAAAACACGGAAGCTCCCTCTGCAAAGTGTCTGGAGAGGAGGGCGCTCCAACGAAGCGCCCTCCTTCCCTTTTTTTTGCTCTATAATTTAGATGAAGCTGTGAATACAGTATTTCACACATGCAAAACTCCATACAGCATCCAGAATTTCATCCTTGAAATTAATGTCAAAAGTTTTGAATTATATGCTTAACATATACAACATCCTTAACCAAGACTAAGTCTAGTTATTAACCTATAAAAATTTTGCAGAGTTTCCTCTGTTTTTACAAGTTTTACCAATTTATCAAACACCTGTAAAACTCCATACCAGAAGCCAGAAATCATGTCATGAAAGTAATGTCATAAGTGCATAGAATGTGCTTAACAAACAACATCCAAACCATCACTAAGTCTGCTCATTATAAGCTAAAAAAAATTTGGCTTATTAGCATAAACTAGATTTCTATCTTTTGCACTTGACATGTGCAATGCTTGGGCAATTAAAGTCACACCACTATTTTGGACTGTTGTTCTATCATCATGGGCCTTTGTGTAGAAAGTGTTGCCATTAATCAAGTAAGCCTTGTAAGATATTACATTCAAACTTGGGCGATATGCTAAAAAACCTAGTCTAGTAGAGACTGAAGTAGGATTATGATTCAATTCATGAAAAATCCTCGACTGAAACCATGAGATAAAGCTTCGATTGTGTTCCCTTGTGATCCAATTATCTCCTTGGTTAGGATTCGAGTGCCGGAGTACCTCCTTGTGAATTTCAACATACGGCTCTACCTCATTATCATTGTGCAAGACATACAGGTGTGCTTGAACCCATTCCTCTCTTTGAATACCTATGACTTCATTTGCCCCAATCCCTCCTGATTCCGAGCTTCTGTTGTGTCCAGAGTTCGGAAGCCCTATGGAGTTCACACCACTAAGGTATCTGTGCAAAACTCAACAGCTTCTTCAACAATGTACCTTTCAACCATACAGCCCTTAGGCCTTCTGCGACTTTTAACATACCCTTTTAATATCTTCATGTATCGCTCAACCGGGTACATCCATCTCATGTATGTTGGTCCACACAATTGAGTCTCATGAACCAGGTGAACTGTGAGATGAATCATTATATCAAAAATAGAAGGGGGGAAATACATTTCTAGCTCGCACAGTGTTACCACTATCTGTCTTTGCAACATCGGCAACTTTCCAGGGTCAATCACTTTACTGCAAATAGCTCTGAAATGACACAATTTAGTTATTGTAACGCGCACTTTGTTTGGAAGAATGGAGCGTATTCCAACCGGAAGCAGATGACCCATAAGAACATGACAATCATGAGACTTCACACCTTTCAACCTTTGTTCTTTCAGTGATACTAGATTTCTAATGTTAGACGAAAAACCCTCTGGGACTTTGACTCCCTGCAGGAACTTGCAAAAAACTAGTTTTTCTTTTTTGCTAAGAGTATAAGCCGCCGAAGGAAGAAATGTACATGAACCCCTTTTTTCTGGGACCAATTCTTTCCTTATACCCATGGCCAGCAAGTCCCATCTCGCATTTATCCCATCCTTGGTCTTGCCTTTGACATTCAGTAACGTGCCGATAACACTCTCGCACACATTTTTTTCTATATGCATCACATCAAGGAAGTGTCTAACAAACAATGACTTCCAATATGACAACTCAAAAGAGATAGACTTCTTTTTCCAACCTCCAGTAACAAGTTGCCCGGCAAAAGGTTTGCCGAAATTGTTAGTTAGGTTACCCACCTTTTCCCACAACTCATCACCCGTCAATAGAGAAGGATGCCTCCCCTCCTCGGTCTCACCATTGAATGCTTTCTTCCATCCCCTATAACGATGGATAAAGGCAAAAACTTATGATGACCCTGGAATACATTTTTCTTACAATGCGCTAAACGCATCCAAGAAGTATTTTCATCACACACAGGACATGCACACTGACCCTTTACACTATAGCCAGACAAATTACCATAGGCCGAAAAATCGTTAATCGTTCCAAACAACATTGCCCTCAACAGAAAAGATTCTTCTTTGTAGCCATCATAGACCTCTACTCCAGTATCCCACAAAAGCTTCAAGTCTTCAATCAATGGTGCCAAGTACACATCTATATCATTACCCGGTTGTCTGGGCCCAGATATCAACATGGACAACATCATGTATTTGCGCTTCATACAAGCCATAGAGGTAGATTATATATCATCAATAACACTGGCCATGTGCTGTGGGTGCTAGATTGGACACCATGCGGATTCATTCCATCTGTTGATAAGGCAAGTCGAAGATTTCTTGCTTCCTCCCCAAAAGAGGGGTACTCATCATCTATCTTCCTCCATTGTGGAGAATCAGCGGGATGCCTCAACATGCCATCCTTGACTCGTTCATTTGCATGCCATGTTAAGTTCTTTGCATCGATGACACTACGGTACATCCTTCGAAACCTTGGAATTATGGGGAAATACCAAACCACCTTTGCTGGTGAAGTCTCTTTCTTATAACGAGACTCATTGCATTTAGGACACACACTTAATGATGTATGCTCATTTCTGAACAAAATTCAATCATTGGGACAAGCATGAATCTTCTCATAAGTCATCCCATTAGAACATAACATCTTCTTTGCCTCATAAGTTCTGTTAGGCAGCACATTGTCCTCCGGCAACATCTCCTTTAGCAATGTCAGTAAATATGTGAAACTCTTATCAGACCATCCATTTGATGCTTTTAAATTATACAGCTTCAACACCGCAGACAACCTTGTGTACTTGGTGCACCCGTTGTACAGTGGCTTTTCTGCATCACTAACCAGGGTATCAAACATCTTTGGGCAATCTCTAAGGTCCTCTTCAACCACGTTTCGAATATCGTCAATTCTGTCACAATCATCCCATCCGGTCCCAAACTCTCATCACTAGGTTCTACATTGACATTATTCTCTCCCTCACCATGATATGTCCTGTAACACCCGCGTTTTACCATTTTTGCCGTTTTTGCTGTTTTGAGTGTTTTATTGGATTTTGAGTGATTAAAATTTTTTTAATCATCAAAATTTATATTTTGGATTTAGAATTTAATTTCCTATTTTTAGGAAATTTCTGGGAATTTTTGGGGTTTCTCTGTGAAAAAAATGACCTTTTTGCCGCTACTGTCCCTTGAACCACCGGGCCCGAATACTCTTGATCCGGGCCAGAAAAAATTACACAGACCTTCCCTTGACTTTCCTTGATAGGTCGCGCATGTGTAGGCATGGTGCATGAGAGACACTTGTATTTTTCTTTCTTTTCTCCAAGACTTGAAAAAGAAGCAAGCCTTTATGGCACATCAACTCACCCCCTTTCTCTCTCATTTTTCCTACATGCAAGCTTAGAAACTCTTTCATTTTTTTTCTCTCTTTTTCTTCTCTTGGCCGTGAAGCTCTCTCACATTTTCTCTCAAAAGTTTTATCTTCCCTTAAACACATCAAGCCAGGTTCCATCTTTGAACCAAAGCTTCAAATTATAAGCTTCTAGCCTTGAAAAATCCTTGTTGGTGACTAAAAGAAGCATCTTTGGAAGCTGTTTTTAGGGTCAAATTCTGCACCTTTTTTCCTTGAAGATTTGAGGTAAAGGGGGGGGAGAACGTTGATGACTCTAGTAGGATTTGTAACTAGAGTCAAGGATTTGCCCTTAAATCCTTGTCTTTTCTCTTGTTTTTCCTTGAAAAAAAATCATTTTTTAAGCTTTTCTTTGAGCAAATGTTTTGGATTCTTGGAGCTGGGTTGTTTACATGTTTTTAAGTTCATTATGATGCTCGGAATGTGCTTGGATTGTGGTTGTTTATGCATGCAAGCCAAGAATCAATTTTGAGAAAAATTCCCACTTTTTCCTCCTATAGCTCTCGGCCTAGAGAGAGTAAAGGGCTGTATGTGTTTTAAAATTTTTTTGGCACTTGTAATGTGTTTGTATGATGAATCCATGAACATGCATGAAGTTTGGTTGGATGTATACAATTTTTTTTTATGATTGATCTTTGAAAAATGATGTTTTTGAGCTTGAAATTGGAGTTATGAACTTTAAAATGTATGTGGATGATTTTGGGTGAGATATTATGATATTTTGTATTTAGAATGTTTGTTGATGATTGTGTGAAAGTTTGGTGAAGATTGAATGTTGGGAAAAATTTGAAGTTTTGATGAACATTCAAGGTTGTTCTTGATGTTCATGAGTTGTTCTTGATGAAACTCATCAAGAATACCTTTTTGATCTTAAAAAAGGTCAAGTGAATGTTGAAAAACATGTTTTGGGCTTAATGGTCCAAATAGGACTAAGGAATACTTTCATAAGTAAAAGGGTTAAAATGCAAATAAAGAAGTTTTTTTTTTTAAAAAAAAAACTAAATTCGGATTTTTACCTTAACCCAAGTAAAAGTCAACCCAAAGTCAATGTTTTGAGTTGTTATGAGTAAAAATGAATTTCTAAGAGTTATCAAACCTTTAGACCTTGGTTTATAGGCCCAAAACCTTCAAAAAGTGAGTCAAGACTCATTGAAAATCAACCAAAAATAATTTATGAAAATTGGCTTAGATTAGAGTTGGACTTCAACTCTAATCCAAGTTATTAAAATTAAAACTTAGAATCAATTAGTGGACTTAGCTAATTTAATTACCTAAGTTAATTAATCTAATCTACTTAAGTTAATCAAGTAAAGAGAATAATTAATTAAGGTTAAAGTTAATTAACCTTAATGAAGATTAGTTTAATCTTAATCACTAATTACTAATGAGGGTATTAATTAAGTAATTAAGCCTTAATGATGACTAAGACTAATTAATATGATTACCTTAATCAAATATAATTAAAAGCTTAATCCAAGATTAAGGAAGAGATTAAGGGATAATTAGGAATTAATTAGGACCTTAAGAAAGGATTAAGACTTAATTAAGGAGGATTAAGATTGATTATAGTCCGGTTAATGAAGACTAATTATAATTAAGGGGTTAAACTCAATCTTAATTAGACATACAAGACAAATTAAGATACGGAAATACTATCCATAAGACACCATCCATAAGTCTTAGTAAATTATAGGACTCAAGTGGAAATGAATGCTGATTCAAAGAAGAATATTAGTATAAACTACCTTAAAAGATTTATAACCAACACCATCTTTCTACATAAGACTTGAGAAGGCTTAGGTGAGAGAGGCGCGGTTCCAAACCCAAGATAGGTTCGGTTTTCCTTTGAAGGAAAGACATTCGAATCGGGTCGCGGGAATCGGGCCGTAACCACGGGGAAGTGGTGACGTTGAATTGATTAAATGGCCTTGCCCTGTAAGGATTGTGTATGCCTGAGAAAAGCATGTTTGGTCTGAAGTTTGTTCGGCCTTGAAGGAAAGACATTTGAATCGGGCCGTACCACGGGTAAGTGGTGACGTTGAAATGATTCCGATGGGCTTTGGCCTGTAAGGAATTAAATGATGTAGGCATTGTTGTGTGACATGCATCATAAAGCATTGTTTGATGATTGAGGCTTGAATAACCTTGCGACCTATATGGCATGAACACGCGGTACAGTGGGAAACTGGTAGGGACGCGTGGCACTGGGATTTTTGCAAAGAACGCCACAGCGGGTCCTCGAGGGGGGGATGCCAGCCCTGAGGATAGTCAGGTTCCGAAACGGATCAGGTGACGTAGGCGAGAGACCTACTGTCGAGCACGCTGGTGATCAAGCTTGACTATCCTGTCGCTCTCAAGTTTTCGGGGTCAGTTGAGATTGTCTGGAAGTCGGGAAAAATTGGCCAAAAGAAAATAAGTACCGCGCTAGTACAGACTCTAACTCTTGATACGTTGTACACATATGGTCGGGCAGTTGCTGTGTGCTCTGCGGGTGGTGATGTTTCCCTGGGACCACATGCATTAGTTCATATGCATCATGATGATATAAACTGTATTCTTGTTGATTGAAAAGTGTGGATATCCTATGTATGTATGCTCTAGTTGTTGTATCCTACATGCTGTGAGTTCATGCGATGTTCTCACCCTTCTTTTCTATCTCTTCTTGTTATGCCCTTCTCGTCACGTCGATAGTCGGTATCGAAGACTTCAGCCATGACATCAATGCAAGTGCGGCTAAGGTGGATGCCGAGGGGCACCTGGAGGGTGACGGATATCCCGCGCAGATGCGAGTTCACGGGGGAAGTCCGTGTCATCATTTCTCATCCCGGACTTCCACTTGTACCAGAGATGGACCTTATCGTCCTGTGACTCTCGAGTTTCCGACGCCACCTAACTTGGTGCGCCATTCTACTTTTCACACCCTCCCGTCGTCGTCCCACTTCTTCGACATCATCTACGTCGTCGCGGATGGCAACTACGGCTAGTCCGAAGTCCCCCAGATACTCCCCCACTTCCGAGGGATCACCTTTTCAGTCCAGGCGTACTGATGCACGAGGACTCTCTGATGAGACGGATTTGATCGTAATTGATGACACTTCAGAGGAGGACGAGGACCCGGAGGAGGATTCTTCTGGCGACGTTCCCTCAGAGGATTTTGGGATGATCACCATCAGAGACGCTGGGAGGAGGAGCAGTAGGGTATTCACTACTGAGTCGGGAGATGAGGAGTAGTTTAGTGTCATTTTGAGTCTAGTAGTACAGCTCTAGTTTAGGAACCTCTTTTCTGTATTTTGTTTGAGGTTTTATGTATTTTAGTCTACTACTAGAACTCCTATTCTGTTAATATCTTTTGTATTACTTAGGGAGTACATTGCTATGTATATATGACTCATGTATGGTTTTATTTTCATGTGATAATTTTGTAGTCTTACGTATGATGTATGTTACTTATTGTGGTAATTATATTCCGTGTTTTGGCAATTGATTTCACCATTAAGGAAAGGATGTTTTATGAATACCTAAAATGAAATCAGAGATGTACTAGGCTGATAATGACTAAGACCTTTTTAAAAAAAAGAATTCAGCATTTTTAAACAATTTGTAAGTAATATTTTCCGTTGGTCACGTGTAACACATGTGGCATTCTTAGTGGTAACTAGGGGTGTCGCATGTCCAACATGTGTAACTCTTATCAATTCCGAAACAAAAAAAGATGGTTCCTTAACTCCGCTACACTTAGTTGCTTAGAATAAAAACACTTCGTACAAGGACACACAATCTTTCTAGGATTTGTTGCATGGTCAACGGCAAACTTTATGAATATTTCCACTCCTTCCTCATACTCACTTGTCAATCGGTTTGCAAACATCCAAGAATGATCCATATTCTATTAACAAAATTAAAAATCAAATCATTTATAATTTAACTATAAAATAACCATAATTTATATGTAATAACAAATTACTTTACCACATGCATGCATTACTAATTATTTTTAAAAAATTTCAGCAGCATTTCAGTTTATTTTTTTAAGTATCACAAATTTATGCAACACATTTCCAATCTTAATATCATCAATTACATCAATATGAATAATAATAATTATATCAAACATATTTTAATAAAAAATATGATTCAAAACAAAAAAATGGTGCAACTAGCAGAAACAGTGGTGCAGCTAGCAGAAAAATGGTGTAGCATGCAGAAACAGTGGTGCCGATAGCAGAAATAGTGGTGCAGCAGAAATAGTGGTGCAGTTAGCAAAATGAAGGTGCAATCAGCAGAAAACAAAAAACCTCATGCACAAGGATGTGGAAGAAAGCAAAAAAAGGTGGCAAAAGAAAAAAGTTTCAGAAAAAAAAAATCACCTCTTGCTGTAGATCAAGAGAGGGAGACGAGGAGGTGCTTGCCTTTGACGGAGAAGCGAAGCTACAGCTTGAGGAGCTTGTAGCTGCCCGGCGGTGGAGGGCGCTTTGCGAGGAGGAGCGACGAGGACGGAGGAGGCGACGCGGATGAAGCTTGCTTCAACGAAGGAGGAGCGGTTTGCGCGGAGGAGCTTCGCGGAGGAGGAGGTTTTGCGGCGACAGAGCTACGACCGCGCGACGGCGACAGAGCTTCTCTTTGCGGACGGAGGTGTGAAGGTTCGCGACGGTCGAGGTTGAGGGAGGAGTAGAGAGAGGAACTAAAAGTTTTAGAGTGAGTGAGAGAAAACGGATCTGAGAGGGAAAAAAAACTTAAATATTTCTCGTAAAAAAGCACTGTATATAAATTTATAAAAAAAAAAAAAATAAAAAAACCATTGTAAGAGGGTGCTTCAATGAAGCGCCCTGCACATAATTTACAAAAAAAAAAATTAACGGCCCTGATAAGAGGGCGCTTCAGTGAAGCGCCCTACACTATATTTATAAAAAAAAATTAAAAGGGCCCTAGAAAAGAGGGCGCTCTAGGAAGCGCCCTGCACTTATATTTAAAAAAAATTAAAGGGGCCCTGCTAAGAGGCCCTTTTACACCCTAAACCCTAAACCCTAAACCCTAAACCATGAAGCGCCCCGGACGTTAATTTACAAAAAAAAAAAATAAAATTTAGGCCCTGCTAAGAGGGCGCTGTCAGTGAAGGCCCTCCTAGCTTATATTTAAGGCGCTTCCCGCCAAATTTGAAGCACCCTGAAGTTAAAACGTTCATTTCAACACTTGAAAATACGGAAGCGCCCTAAAGTAGTGCTCTTATATCCTAAATTTGGGCAACAAGGTCTCTGGTAATCGATTACAAACAACCCCTGTAATCGTACTTGGCAAGCAAACACACTGGTAATCGATTACAACATCCCTATAATCGATTACCTGCAAGCCATCTCTCTGGTAATCGATTACAAGTTTGTTGTAATCGATTACCAGCGAACAAACAGCACTCCCAGGCTGCCCAGAACACTCTGGTAATCGATTACCACCCCTGATAATCGATTACCCCGTGACAGCAGATCGCAGTTTCTCGCGATCTCTACCAATTCTAAACCTCTCTATTCATCTCTAATCAATCTTTTTCATCAAAACATCATTTATATGCATTTATATTCATCAAACTCCACCAAAGTATCAATCTTTAACAGTTTTACAAGGTTTTCTCATTAAACCCCAAATCATCAAACCCCTCATTAATCCCCTTTCTCTATTCATACAAACAATCAGCATCTATAGTTTTCATCATCCATACCTCAATATATCAATCATTAATACGAATTTAAAGTCTTAGGTTACTACCTAAGAACCCCCACATGCACATATAAGCAACAACCCCTCTCCCCCACCGTACCTTAGTGAAGATTGATCAATCCGCAGGGAAGTCCCTTTCTTGGTTCTTGATGATCACATCAGCAGAAACCTCCTCTTGAGACTTGGTTTCTCCCCTCCTTGGCATTTCGCTCTCTGATGATCATACGAATAAGGATTAGGGTGAACTAATAACCCCTCCTTACTAGAATGCCTAATTGGGCTTGGGCCCAACCTCAACTCCCCCTCTATCCTCTTTTTAAATTTGAAATAGCTTTATCTTAATTACAAACTATTAATAATATTAATACTATTATTTTTATGTATTTATTATTTATTTCTCCCACTTTATTAATTAAATTTAATTAACTTTAGGATGTTACACAACTCTCCCCTCCCTACAAGAAAATTTGTCCTCGAATTTTACCTGAAACGAATAACTCTGGATACGACTCCTTCATCTTCTCTTCAAGTTCCCAAATAGCACTCTCGGGTGCAGGTCCTCCCCAGATCACCTTAACTAATGAATCTCTTTACCTCGAAGTTGGTTTCACCCTCCGATCCTCAACTCTCACCCGGCATGGTTTCCACCGTCAGGTTTTCCTTAATCTCAAGGTGGTCCGACTCAATCACATGCGAAGGATCAAGAATGTATTTCCGGAGTTGAGAAACGTGGAATACATTATGAAGGTTTGACAAGTGTGGTGGTAAAGCAATCTGGTAGGCAACATTGCCGACTCTTTTTAGAATTTGGTAAGGACCAATGAATCGAGGTGTAAGCTTCTAGACTTTAATGCCCTACCAACCCCAGTCCACGGAGTGACTTTCAGGAATACATGGTCCCCTTCTTTGAATTCTAACTCCCTCCTCCTCTTATCAGCATAACTCTTCTGCCTACTCTGAGCTGTCCTCAACCTCTCCTGGATTATCCTAACCTTATCAGTGGTCTGTTGCACTACCTCTGGTCCTAACACAAGGCTCTCTCCCGGCTCACACCAACACAATGGTGTTCTACACCTCCTACCATACAACGCCTCATAAGGCGCCATACCTATGCTAGAGTGAAAGCTATTATTATAAGTAAACTCTATCAAAGGTAAGAAGCTACCCCAACTACCCTACCCCCTTGGTCTAACACGCAAGCTCTAAGCAAATCCTCTAAGGATTGAATGGTCCTCTCGGTTTGACCATCAGTTTGAGGGTGATAAGCCGAACTAAGCCTAAGCTGGGTCCCCAAGGCATGCTGTAAACTCCTCCCCAAAATCTAGAGGTAAACCTGGGATCTCTATCTGAAACTATGCTAGATGGTATGCCATGCAACCTCACAATCTAACTGATGTAAAGCTGAGCTAGTTTCTCTAAGGAGTACTTAATATTAATGGGAAGAAAATGAACACTCTTGGTTAACCTATCCACAATGAACCAGATAGAGTCATGCCCCTTACGGTTTTCGGCAAGGCAACTACAAAGTCCATGGAAATACTATCCCACTTCCACTCAGGTATACTTAGGGGTTGAAGCAATCCTGAAGGCTTTTGATGTTCTACCTTAGACTTTTGGCAAACTAGACAAGCACTCACAAACTCTTCTATATCCCTCTTCATCCTAGGCCACCAAAACACTTCTTCAAGTCTTGATACATCTTAGTGGATCCTGGGTTGAAAACAAGCTTACTCCTATGGCCCTCTTCAAGCACTAAACGCTTAATGGTAGGTTCAACTAGGCACACACCACTCCGGTCTCCAAACCTCACTACTACCCCTTCGGTACCTATCACAAACTCTCCACCATTACCTCCTTCTATGGCCTCTCGCCTAAGCACCAAAAATGGGTCGTCCAACTGGGCTTTGCTAATATCCTTTAACAGATCATTACTTACTCTAGTCATTCCTAGCCTCACACTCTCAGAGGTCATCTCACAAGCTAAACTCAAATCCCTAAATTGGGTTAAGAGATTCCATCCTCCTTAATCATCAGGGAACTAACATGAGAATGACTTCCTACTTAAGGCATCAACTACTACATTAGTCTTACTGGGGATGGTAACTCAACTCAAAATCATAATCCTTAAGAAATTCTAACCACCTCCTCTGCCTCATATTCAGCTCTTTCTGATCAAACAAGTATCTTAGGCTCTTATGGTCACTAAAAAACCTCAAATCTGGAACCATACAATAATGCCTCCACATCTTCAACATAAATACTACGACTGCTAACTCTAGGTCGTGGGTAGGATAGTTTCTCTCATGGATTTTCAATTGCCTAGAAGCATAGGCTACTACCTTACCCCTCTTGCATTAAACACTCCACCTAAACCCATCTTAGAGACATCACCGTATACTACAAAGGATTTACTAGGTCAGGTAACACACTAACACTGGCGCACTAGTCAACTTCTCCTTAAGGTTTGGAAACTAGTCTCGCACTTACTATTCCACACAAAGGAAACTCCCTTCCTAGTCAACTCGGTCAAAGGCAAAGCTAAGTTAGAAAAAACCCTTTATGAATCTCCTATAGTACCCGGCCATCCCAAGGAAACTTCTAATCTCACTCACCCGACTTAGGAACCTCCCACTTAAGCGCGACCTCTACCTTAGAAGGGTCTACGCCTATACCACCCTTAAAAATCACATGTCCTAAGAAACTTACCTCTTCTAGCCAGAACTCACACTTGGACATCTTAGCATACAACTATTTATCCTTAAGCATCTGAAGTACTACCTTTAAATGTTCCTCATGCTCCTCCTTAGTTTTGGAATAAATTAGTATATCGGTCTATGAAGACAACTACGAATTTATCCAAATATGGGTGAAAAATCCTATTCATGTAATCCATAAAAATTACAAGAGCATTCGTCACACCAAAGGCATTACCAGATATTCATAATGCCCATACCTAGTTCTAAAAGTAGTCTTGGGTATATCCTGATCTAAGATCTAATCTTGCAAAACACACATGCCCCCCACTAGCTGATCCATCAAGTCATCTATCCTAGGCAAAGGATACCTGCGACACCCTTAGTTATACTGCTAAGAATATCACATTACAAAACGTAACCGTCGAACTTACTGTTTAAAACTTAGAAAATACTGGATATATTTTTTTTTGAAAGAGCTTAGCCATCATCAACTTATTACTTCCTAAGTTCCATTTTAAGTATTCATAAAAATGTACTTTCCTTAAGTCTGAAATTCATTTTCTAAAAACATCTAGACGATTCAATCATTCCTCATACATACACGACATACACACAGATAATAAAGTCGATCATATGAAGGAAACGTAAAATGAACGATATATATACAACTTGAGCCATAGGCCAAAGTGATCCCGAGAATAAACAACATTACACCACCATACAAACAAGAGGTTCTAGCAGTAGAATAGTAATTAAGACCCAACCAAAACAAAATGAGAGGCCGACTAATCAGAGGCTGCTACACACTAGACTGCATAACTACTACCCCCCAAAACTACCCTACTCGTCGTTGTCGTGCCTCAGCAGAGATCTCCACCCACACAGCGGCTCCTCCCTCCAGTGCCTCCAAGGTTGATGCAATCCCAAAGTCCTTCCGAGGGGTCGTCACTGGAAGAATCTTCTTTCGGCTCCTCACCATCTCAAGCGTCCTCCTCCGGGTCTTCCTCTAGAATCCTCATCCGCAGGATGTAGTGTCGTCATCATGATTAGTTCGGCTCACATCGAGGGGGAACGACCAAAAACACCAGGACGCACGGGCTGTGGAGGTGATGCTTCTGGACCGGGAGAGTAACGAGGGGGAATCTGGCTCGTCCATAAGTGCCATCCGTGAAAGATGGTGATGAAGAAGACGGAGTTGCGAACGACTGACGGACGGTTAAGGAAAGTGGTGTAAGCGCCTAAGTCCAGGTGGGCGTCTCGAACTCCAGAATCACCCGGCACTTTGAGTCAATCTCCGGAACCAGGGGCAGGCTGGAATGAGAAATAGTAACGCGCACCTCCCCTGTAAACATGCAGCGTCTAGGGATGTCGGTGACTCGCCACCGGCCCCGTGGCTCCCATCTCAGCTGGACTCTCATAGTTGACATCTTGAAGTTATCCAACACCGACTGTCCGACGTGACGAAGAAATACAAACGATGGGGAAATAACAGAAGCAGAGAAGGAAGGGTGAGAACATCACATGGACTCATATCAAGTAGAATACAACTAACTAGAGCATTCACAGGACATTACAAATCACAATCACAATCACAATCACAGAGATATAATTTATACTGTCATGATGCATATGATCAATGCATGAAGGCCCAGGGAAAATATCACCAACTGCAGAGCACACAGCAACTGCTCGACCATATATGGACAATGTCACAGGAGTTTTGTCTGTACTAGCAAATAGTACTTGGAGCATTGCTCAATCTCTGGCCAAGATGATTATCCCTGACTTCCAGACAACTCACTGATCGATGAAAACTTGAGAGCGACAGGATAGTCCAAGCCTGTACCCCGTTTGCACGACAGTAGGGGGCGAGCCTACGTCACTTGAGCCATTTCGGGATCTGACTTATCCTCACGGCTGACGTCCTTTATTGGACCCGCTGGAGTTCTTTGCAAAACCCAGGGCACCCGTCCCTACCAGTTTCACACTGTACTAGAGTGTTATTGTCATATAGGTCGTAAGGTTTTTAAAACCTTAATCATCCTTCATGCTTTATGATGCATGTCACACAATTAATACTTACAGTATTTCATCTTTACAGGCAAAGCACACTGGGTCATTCCACGTCACCACTTTACCGTGGCACGACCTGACTCAACATCTTTTCTTCACAAGGGAAACCAGATCACACTCTCTTGCCAAGATTCTCAAGTCCTTATGAAGGAGAGAAGTGTTGGTTATAATCTTTAAGGTAGTTTGTACTAACGTTATTGATAATTACATTCTCTTAAGTCTTATGGTTTACTAAGACTTATGGATGTGTCTTATGAAGGCATTATTAATCCTAATTCTCTTTGTATAACTAATTAAGATTAGGCTTATCCTTTAATTATAACTAATTCCCATTAATCGGGTTACAGTTAATCTTAGTCCTCTTTAATTAAGTCTTAATCCCTACTTAAGGTCCTAATTAATTTCTAATTATCCCTTAATCTCCCCCTAAATCTTGGATTAGGACTTTTAATTACGTTTGATTAAGATTATTTATAATTAATTAGTTCTTAACCGTCGTTAGCGATTAATTACTTAATTAACACTCATATTAAGATTATTATATTTAGGCTTAATTAATCCTTAATTAACTCAAATAAATTAGGTTAATCAACTTAGGTGATTAAATTAATTAGTCCATTAATTAATTCTAAGTTTAACTTTCACAAACTTGGTTTAGTATTGGAGATCAACACTAATCTAAGTCCAAACCTCATTGCCTAAAGGTTCTTGGACCCATGAGAAGCCCATTTTATTCATAATAAATTAAAAATATGACTTTTAAACATACTTTTATTTTAATTAAATTAAAAATCCGAATTTTATTACTTATTTAAAAACTTATCTTATTTGCAATTTAGTCCTTTTGGTACAATTTTATTCTTTAGCCCTTTTGGGCCAATTTAGCCCAAAAAACATGTTTTAAAACATTCACTTGACCTTTTAAGATCAAAAAAGGTATTCTTGATGAGTTTCATCAAGAACAACTCATGAACATCAAGAACAACCTTGAATGTTCATCAAAACTTCAAATTTTTCCCAACATTCAATCTTCACCAAACTCTCACACAATCATCAACAAACATTCTAAATACCAAATATCATAATAATTCACCCAAAATCATCCACATACATTTTAAAGTTCATAACTCCATTTTCAAAGCTCAAAAACATCATTTTTCAAAGATCAATCATCAAAAACAATTGTATACATCCAACCAACTTCATGCATGTTCATAGATTCATCATACAAACACATTACAAGTGCCAAAAATTTTTTAAAACACATGCAACCCCTTACTCTCTCTAGGACGAGAGCTATAGGAGGAAAAAGTGGGAATTTTTCTCAAAATT
Source organism: Sesbania bispinosa (assembly GCA_026901365.1). Taxonomy (NCBI): domain Eukaryota; kingdom Viridiplantae; phylum Streptophyta; class Magnoliopsida; order Fabales; family Fabaceae; genus Sesbania; species Sesbania bispinosa. Next base: position 371,585 of record QLOH01000091.1, read on the forward strand.
GATTCTTGGCTTGCATGCACAAACAACCATAATCCAAGCACATTCCAAGCATCATAATAAACTTAAAAACATGTAAACAACCCAGCTCCAAGAATCCGAAACTTTTGCTCAAAAGAAAAGCTCAAAAAGTGATTTTTTTCAATGAAAAACAAGAGAAAAAGACATGGATTCAAGGGCAAATCCTTGACTCTAGTTACATTTCCTACTAGAGTTCAAGTTCTCCCCCCTTACCTCAAATATCCAAGAGGAAAAGTGCAGAATTTCTCTCCAAAAACAGCCCCTCAAACTCCTCCTTTTGGGTCTCCAACAAGGTTTTTTAGGCTAGAAAGTGTGTATTTTTAAGCTTAAGTTCAAAAATGGAACTTAAAACTTGGTTGGTGTTATGGGTGGAAACTGAAGATTTTGGGGAGAAAGGGGTGATGGTGCCGGCGGCCAAGGAGAGGGATGAGAGAAAGGATGAGTGAATTTTGGTTTTGCATGTAATGAAAGTGAAAAGTGATAAATGGTGTGATTTAATGCCATCAAGTCACCTTTTTCACTCATTTGTGGAATGGAAGGGAAAGGGAGACAAGTGTCTTCCATGCTTCAAGGCTGGTTGCACGGTCTCCAAGGAGAAAAAGAGAAGGCTTGTGCAATTTTCTGGTCCGGATCAAGAGTATTCGGGCCCGGGTCAAGGTACGGGAGGGCAAAAAGGTCATTTTTCACAGAAAAACCCAAAAAATTCCCAGAAAATTCGTAAAAATAGGAAATTCAATTCTAATTCCAAAAATATAATTTTTGATGATTAAAAATAATTTAATCATTCAAAATCCAATAAAACACTCAAAACGGCAAAAACGGCAAAAACGGTAAAACGCGGGCGTTACAATACCTATTCTTAATGGTTACCTTATTCAATTGGCGGTAATCTGTACATAACCTCATGATACCATCCTTCTTCTTAACAAACAAGACAGACGCTCCCCAGGGTGACACACTAGGCCTTACGAACTTCTTCTCCAACAAGTCCTCTAATTGTTTCTTAAGTTCTGCTAACTCTATGGGCGACATCCTATAAGGTGTAGTGGAAATCGGTCCTGTCCCCGGTACTAAGTCTATAGAGAACTCTATCTCTCTCTCAGGTGGTAGACTAGACACATTATCTGCAAACACTTCCGGATACTCACACACTATAGGTATCTCACTAACAACAGTACTACTCTCAGACTTCAAAGAAGCTAAAAGCATGTAAACCTGGGCATCTTCTCTCAGAGACGCCTTTACCTGATTGGTAGTCATAAAGTCCTTATTCTTACTCTCAACAAGGTGACCAAACATGATAGTTTTATCAGCACAGTTCAATAGGACATGATTGGAAGATAACCAGTCCATTCCCAGAATAATATCTAGTTGACTTAGAGGTAAACAAATTAAATCAACTATGAATTCTCTATCATTAACACAAACAAGTATGCATCAGAAGTAGAAACTAACCCACTAGCTAGTGTTTCCACATTCAATACAAAAGGCAAGGAAGAAACAGGCAAATTTAACTTAGACACACAAGCATGTGATATGAAAGAATGAGTCGCACCAGAATCAAATAAAACAACTAAAGGATTACCTGCGATGTAACCAGTACCTTGGATCAAGTCCTCGGATTGAGCATCTTCAGTACCACTCAAGGCAAAGACTCTCCCAGTAGTCTGAGGTTTATTAGCGCTCCCATTAGCACCTCCACTTGCTGTTGTAGCTCCTTGCTTCTTCTTGTGAGGACAATAACGGGAAATATGTCCCTTCCCTTTGTAGATGTAGCCGGTGACCTCTGAATCTTCACATTGGTTCGCTTTATGTCCTTCCTTTCCGCATTTGAAACATGTAATAGGAGTGGTAGCACCCCCGCTTCCACCCTTGGACGCTTGACTAGCCGTCGGAACGTAACTCTTCTTCTACACTGAACCTTCATTGCCACCTCCAAACTTGGAGCCTCTTGTTGCGCGAGAATACGGCTTGCCCTTGTGAGTTGATTGGAACTTGTTCTGATTCCTCAAAGGCCCTCCACTCTTGTAATGCGTCGACTTTGCCCTGTTGTCTTCACCATAGATTCTGCATTTGTTCACCAGCTCGTGAAAGCGCATTATCCCTTGGTAGTTGAACACTTGCTTGATCTCCGGGCGAAGACCGCTGGGGATCTTCACGTACCTTGACTCTTCATTCGCAACTCCCTCATAGTTGGGATAGAATCGGACTAGCGCTTCGAACTTGGACGCGTAGTCTGCCACGGTGCCATCCCCTTGCTTTAAATCAAGGAATTCTATTTGCTTCTTGTTACGAACATCATATGGGAAGTACTTCTCGAGGAACATCCTCTTGAAGTTATCCCAACTCAACGCGGTGCCCTCATCGATCATCCTTTGACAGGTGCTCTGCCACCAGAATCCAGCATCCCCTGATAGCATGAACGCCGCTAACGTCACCTTCTGTAGCATCGGGCAATCCATCGCTCTGAAGATCTTCTCGATATCGTATATCCAATCGGCAGCTCCATCGGGGTCATAACCCCCACGAAACGTAGGTGGATGGTTCCTCTGGAACCGTGCAAGCCAATCCGTCTCATGGTGTTGGTTTAGGTTGCCAACAGCCTGCGTCATAGCCATTAAGGCATCGACCATCACTCTATAATTCCTCCCTCCAACCATTACTCTTCTGGTTCACAGAAAATTAAATAAGTCACATAATCAATTCAATCAAACAACCAATACAATCATTCAATCACACAAAACATTAGCACATAGAAGCATAGTAAACTCATAACTCAAAGGCCGGTGAACCGACCTTCTCTAATACCAACTAATGTGACACCCTTCTACCCCAAATTCTTATACAGTAATTAAATTGAAATTTTTGAAGATAAAATGCCACACTGGGTAAAAAGGTTCACAATCCTCATCATATAAAACGTCCTTTATTTCACAGTAAACTACTTTAAAGTAGAAACGGTTTTCAAAATACTTAAGCAGCGGAATCTCCAAAATATAACTAACAAAACATTTACTTGCCGTGCAAGGCATTTAAAGAAAAGTTTATAAAATCCTTCATAACTAAAAACATAAAGAGAGACCCCCAATGATATGCCCTGATGTCACATGTACCAGAGCAACACTCTATGCAAGACTCGACACCAGTTGTGTCTTCATCTTCACCTGCAAAATAACCACAGTGTAACGGTGAGGAAAAGAATACTACTCATACATACACATAGGAGGCTACCCTATCCTCACCCTCATATAGACAACATCAACATTAATCAAACCATATACTCAACCATCCTCTAATTCATTGAATAATATCACTTATAATTCATCATATAACAAACATCAATATCATCATATAATTCTCCTATCATCATTTCATCATTACTAAATCATAGCATCATCATATAACTCATTTTCACATCCTCATATATAAGACATATTCATCTATCATCATATACATCAACAACACCATCAATATCACCATAACCATCATAAATTATCAATATCACCATAATCATCATACTCATCAATGTCATCATAATCATCAATATCACCATAATCGTCATACTCATCAATATCATTATTATCGTCGTTCACCTCCCTGAGTTACACTCAGGTACTATAATCAATATCATCATAATCATTGTTCACCTCCCTGAGTTACACTCATGTACTATAATTCATATTATTATAATCATCACTCGCCTCCTTGAGTTATATTCAGGTACCAAAATCTATTGAGTCTCAAATAAAGTATGTCAGTAAATGAATACTTTCTGATGACAGGAATTCCACAGTATCTAGAATTGAGCAAAACAAACCAATTAGAACCACAATCAAGCAATAAAATCACGAAATATAGGTGCTGGGCAGCAGCTATATTCACGTGAGAAAGTGATAGAAAATGAGAGAAAATGAAAGAAAAAGTGGAGAGGAAGAAATGGGAGGGACGCCACTGAAGCAAGAATCCTCCTGTAGCAGATAAGTCCAATGCCAGACGCCACTAATTCTGGGGGAATTAGATAAGTCTCACCATGGTTTAAGCAACAACCACCAAGCCTCACTCAACTCTCAAGAGAGGAGAAAATTTGGCATAATGCCTTTACTATTCATCAAAGTTAGAAATACAAGGAGAGGAGGGTCCTATTTATAGGAAAAGTGAGGGAAGGGGGCGGCCTCCTAGTGGGAATAAAAGGGAGAAAATAAAAAGATGGGTGCAAACCCATCCTAAGTGAGATTTGAACCCATGACCCCAAGGCTTATGGCTAAGCTAAGTCTTAAGCCAATAAAGCCATACATGTAGCGCCCAAATCAAGGGGAAAAAGAAAGATGAGTAAAATTCTATCCTATGTGGGAATTGAACCCAAGACTCCTAAGCCCTTTAGCAAGGCAACCTACTAACCAATAGACCCATACAATTAGCACCCAACTAGGATGAAATAAAAAGGAAAATACAAAGATAAAAAGAAAATACAAGAGAGTCCTAATTAAGGGTGGTCCATAGGACAAGGGTCCTATCCAGGGTCAAGGTGTCCTTATGTAGGGTAGTGACCTTTATTTTGTAGGGTAGTGACCCTTTATTTGTAGGACACTAATTTCTCTAACTCTTCCTTGCTTGAAGCTCAGGCCAAAAGTTGGTGTATTTCCTCCAATGTAGGTCTTGCAGGTCCAAGCTTCTAGCAGTGTGTCATCATTCCCTCCCCCTTGAAAAGGATTTGACCTCAAATCTGGAAATTCAAAAAGAAGCCATAAGAATAATGAACTGGCTAGAAGAAGGGGATGGATGACAACAAGAAAGTACGAAGATACTTCCCTTAGCCCTTGGAGAGTAGAGTTAGAGGTCCTCAAGTTGAACATCTTCCTTGAGCCTAGACAATAAGAAGAAGACCCATAAGTATTATTCCAAAGCAAGCAAAGTGAAGGCTCATAACAAAAATACTTGGGGATCATAAAGATTATCAAAAGAAAAACATATGATATGAACAAGAGGTATTTGAGAAAAGGGTTAGAAAACTCCCTCAATGGAGATTGAACCATCTTGTCCATGTACTCTATGGATTTAGATCCTGGATCAAAGACTAATCTTTTGAAGCCCTCCCTTGCAAGTAAGAGAAGTAAGTGGTCATGGAGAAGGCTTAGGAAATAAATTCCACATAAGTACAAAATGTGTTTCAATGTGCAACATTCATCAAAATATTCTACACTATGTTCCCAAATAAATGCACAAGTGAAACTATGTGGCATAAATGTCTTAATATTTTTCAATAACATCCCAACATTTTTATTGAACATAACACATGCAACTTGAGTATGGTTGTCAAAAGGGTAGTGCATATGTTCATGCCATGAGGTATTCATGCAAGTTTGTTCAAGAGGCATATCCATTCTAATGCACTCACTCAAGTAATATGACACCTTTTGCATATTATCATTTGTGTTCATGTAAGGTGAAACATCAAAAGGATTATTTTGAGCAAGCACACTATGAAGCATATCATTATGTGAAATGGATGTCAAACAAGTTTTCTCATATGTGATAGCTTCATCCAAATTGTTATCATTTTCTTTTACTAGTTCAAGAGAATAATACACATCTTTATATAAAACAATTATTTTGGGTCCAAAATGTGTATGCACATTAAAGATACAAACCAAAGGTGCACGCATATTCCATCCAATTGTGTTATCATGCAATCTAAATTGATCAAAGGATTTGACTAAACATGCATCTCTAGTAAGTTTCATGGTACTCTTAAACTTAATTGATTTTTCTAAACATGCAATAGGTTTCAAGGCATCATCAACATTGTTTATTTCTTTCAAACATGTAATGCTTTGAGGCATAGGATTGTGCATAAAAAAAGGCATGCCATGCATAAAGAAAGTTAGTCTAGGATACTCCCTTTCAACCACTTGACTATTCCTCTTTGCAACACTAGATGTATTTTCCATCAACCTATTCAAGTTTAAACTAGAAGAGTTAGCATTTAATTGATCACAAGATAAGTTTGCTTCTTCTTTGTTTTTCTTTTCTTCTATTTGTACTTTTTCTATCTCCTTTTCTTTTTCTCTCTTCAACCTTTCTTCTTCTTCTTCTTTTTCTAATTTTCTTATCTCTTCTATCTCAATTAAGGATTTTGAAAAGAATTTTGAAATTTTATCTTCGATTTCATTTGAAAATTTTTCTAACCTTCTCTCAATTCTATCTTCAAAAGAATCTTTTGTAACTTTCCTATTTTCTCTTCTCTTTTCCTCTTTTTCATAATCTTTTCTTCTAATTTCACTCTCATAATTTCTCCAAAGTTTTCTCTCTTCTCTAATCTTTCTTTCATGGTTAGAGTTATGATAACTCCTTTCCTTATCTTCAAAATGATACCTATTTATTTCTCTCCTTTCCTTCCTATACCTTTCATCAACTTTGTCATGAGAAGAGTGTCTTCTCACTTCTTTTTCTCTTCTAAATTCTCTCCTATCTTCATCTAGCTCCTTTCTCCATATTCTATATGACATCTTAAATTGATTTTATTTGAAAGCTTTATGGACCTTTCCACTCAACTAAGTGTATACACTCAATGGAATGCAAAACTCGTGTATGTCACTCTTTTTGGCTTTTTCTATAATGAGACTCTCTTGCCTCTTCTACTTGGTTGGAGTTTGGTTGAAGTTGCAAAGACCAGATTGAGTCTAAGTCTTAACCCTTACCCAAAATAGAAGCGCACTAACAAAGAAAAATACCTACTGGAAGAGAATAGAAAAATCCTAAGACAAAACAAAAGAGTTGATATGACAAACAAGAAAAGCTGGGACTCAAACAAGCTTATACACAAGAGCAGACAACAAAACAGACAAGACGGAAGAAATTGCAAAGATAATTGTTTTTGGTGATTTTTGAAAAAGAGTTGCCAAAATTGTCGTTTTAAAAGAAAAACAACAAATACAACTCAATTACAGTATACAGGGAAATGAAACAGAAAATTACAGTAAAAATGTTACTGTATTGTTGGGATATCTCTTTGTTTATGTTTTTCTATTTTTCTGAATTTTTTTTTGAATTTTTAACTCTTTTTGGGTGTCTTTTGTCTTTTTCTTCTTTTGCACCCTTTTTGCTTTTTACACCTCTTTTTCTATTTTTGGCACGTACGTACTTTTCTATTTTTCTTGCCTTTTCTTTCTCTTTTTTTTGGCTTTTTCCCCAACAGAAAATTACAGAAATTTGTACACAATGAAAAGAAAATATACTGAACCTACTGTAATATTTTTGGAATTTTCTGACACTAAACTGGTCCAAGTGGCCCAGAAAAGCAAAAATAATGAATAAACTGTTTTCTAAAAACTGTAAAAACGTGATGGCAACTTGATTTCAAAAATGGCCAAAAAATTTGCTTAGCACTTCCTTGTTGATTATACAAGACCAGTGTGGTCACAGAAACGCGCTTGGTTCAATTTTAAGTTTGGAATTAAATTTGAAGGAAAATCAACAATTAGGATTTGTTGATCTTCTTCCAACACTATGAACCAAAAAAAAAGATCCTATAGGTGAGCGTTTTGCACAATCAAACAGGCAAAGTTCTAGGTAGAGATAGCAGTCAATCCAAATTTGCAATCAGAATGCCAATCAAACAGACATAACAAGAGTAGGATATGAACAAAACATAAGCCCAAAAATGCGCATAAAATGGCAAAAATAAAGAAGGAGAAATTGCGCAAAATAAATGGCAAGAATTAAAGGGGGAAACTGAAATTAAAAGGATGCTGAGGACAGGAATGTAAATGACTGAAATGTAAAGGGGGAAGCGGAAAATAAAAGGATGGGGAGGACTGAAAATAAATGACTGAAAGTAAAGGGGGAATCGGAAATTAAAAGGATGGGGAGAACTGAAAAGTAAATAGCAGAATGTAAAGGGGAGAGCTGAAATTAAAGGGATGGGAGAAGCGGAAATTAAATGGCGGAAATTAAAAGCGGAAAGTGAAGAGATGAATATGGGGGATGGACAATTAATGGTGAAGGGAGAAAATATAGGTGAACGATCTTTGGAAAAATGAAGACAACAATGCCTCCTCTTACCACACTTCACCAACAAACAAGCAATTTATAGCAATTATATGTAGAAATAACTCAAGAACAAGTATGAGCAATTAAGAGGAATTTAAACAAACACCTAGGGGGTGGGAATTAGCGGCCCAAAACAGCCCCCAACTAGCAAGATTATCACCCAAATTAATCAAGCAGACAAGCACAAAGTAGTAGCAGAAAGGCACCTCGGGCCCGGGAAACAGTCCAAGTCCAAATTACAACTGAAAGAGGGATTGAATTACACTAAAATGAAGCAAAATTCTACACATATGAGGTGCAGCCACACGCCCAAGAACAGCCACAAAACAGCCCCAAATTGCTCAATCCATCAAGCTCTTGATACCAAATGATGACAGGAATTGCACATGATCTAGAATTGAGCAAAACAAACCAATTAGAACCACAATCAAGCAATAAAATCACGAAATATAGGTGCTGGGCAGCAGCTATATTCACGTGAGAAAGTGATAGAAAATGATAGAAAATGAAAGAAAAAGTGGAGAGGAAGAAATGGGAGGGACGCCACTGAAGCAAGAATCCTCCTGCAGCAGATAAGTCCAATGCCAGACGCCACTAATTCCGGGGGAATTAGATAAGTCTCACCATGGTTTAAGCAACAACCACCAAGCCTCACTCAACTCTCAAGAGAGGAGAAAATTTGGCATAATGCCTTTACTATTCATCAAAGTTAGAAATACAAGGAGAAGAGGGTCCTATTTATAGGAAAAGTGAGGGAAGGGGGAGACCTCCTAGTGGGAATAAAAGGGAGAAAATAAAAAGATGGGTGCAAACCCATCCTAAGTGGGATTTGAACCCATGACCCCAAGGCTTATGGCTAAGCTAAGTCTTAAGCTAATAAAGCCATACATGTAGCGCCCAAATCAAGGGGAAAAAGAAAGATGAGTAAAATTCTATCCTATGTGGGAATTGAACCCAAGACTCCTAAGCCCTTTAGCAAGGCAACCTACTAACCAATAGACCCATACAATTAGCACCCAACTAGGATGAAATAAAAAGGAAAATACAAAGATAAAAAGAAAATACAAGAGAGTCCTAATTAAGGGTGGTCCATAGGACAAGGGTCCTATCCAGGGTCAAGGTGTCCTTCTGTAGGGTAGTGACCTTTATTTTGTAGGGTAGTGACCCTTTATTTGTAGGACACTAATTTCTCTAACTCTTCCTTGCTTGAAGCTCAGGCCAAAAGTTGGTGTATTTCCTCCAATGTAGGTCTTGCAGGTCCAAGCTTCTAGCAGTGTGTCATCACTTTCTAAAGTCTCATACTGTACTCTCAAATGTTTTAATGGATAACAAATATAAAAGTCAGGAGGTTATTTAAAATGAACAAATAAACTGTTATGTATCTTCTGTTCTGTTTCAGATCGTCTGAAGAATGCTTGTGCATCTGAAGACATCAGATCGTCTGAAATGCGTGTACATCTGAAGACTTCAGATCGTCTGAAGAATGCCTGTGCATCTGAAGACTTGTATGTCATCTGAAGATTTGCATTGGAAGCTTAACCTATCCTTTCAAGTTGACCATGCTAAGAGACGTTGTTGCGGTTGAAGGACGTCCTACCTCTGGTCTAACTATTTTCATCATCTGTGTCAGAAAAGATTTCCTACCTCATTCAAATGATTTGTACATTTATGGAAATGCTGCTGCTCTGCCCATCTGACACTGTCTGCGCATGCTGCTGTGAAGCCGTTCAACACTCTTTAAGGATAAAGGAGTCACAACGTCTTCTGGAATGCATTTAATGCTGCCTGAGACAACGGTTAAAGCTTTTCACCTTATAAATATCCCATGCAAAGCGAAATGAAGACAGAGAATATGTTAAGAATCATCAGAACTATTACGCTGCTAAAACTCTGTTTGAAATTCCTTGTACACAATTCTCTTCAGATTCTGAGTGTTATCTCAGTTGCTTGTACATCTTTGTGTTCATCCTATCTTCTGTGATAGTTGATTGAACTTCTTCTGCCTTTGACTTAAAACAGTTTGGTTTACTGAGCCTGGAGAGGCTTTCTGTTTAAAGAATACTTGGGTATAACACTTGGTTAAGTGTCTGAGAGCCTGAAGAGGCTTGGTGGAAGAAAGAATACTTGTGGTAGAGCCTGAAGAGGCTTGATAGAAAAGAATACTTGTATTTCTTGCAAGAATAGTGGAAGTCCAGTGGTGGTTTGCCTCTGGGACTGGACGTAGCTCACAGTGGTAGTGAGTGAACCAGGATATATCTTGGTTAAGTTTTCTTCTATCCCTTACTCTTTATCAATTCAGTTTTAATATCTAACCGAAGGGATTGGAAAGTAATTCTGGAAAACAACCTTTTGTGAAAATCTATTTCTACTTATCTAAACCATCTTTGCATCTGAACTCGGGTTCAGACGTACCAAAACGCTTCAGACGATAAAACTTATCATTTGAATATTTTCAAAAGGGCATTTTCATCTATATTTGTAAAAGATAAAAAGTTTCCGTTGAAACACTATTCAACCCCCCTTCTAGTGTTTCCCTGTGTTTTCCTACAGTTGGTACCAAAGCTTATCCTTGGGGTTAACACCTAAATAGTGTTAAGGACAAAGATCTTGATGGAAACTTCTACTAGCAATAGACAGTACATCACTGAAGGAGCCTCTATCACGAGACCCCCAACATTCAATGGAGTGGATTACCACTATTGGAGGGATCGTATGAAGTTGTTCATTGAGAGCAACAACATTGATGTTTGGGATGTGGTCACTGATGGAGACTTTGTGCTCAAGCATGCTGGAGTGCCCATACCTAAGGCTGACTGGACCTTAGAGCAGAAGGCTAGAGTTCAGTTAAATGCAAGGCCAAACTCTATCTGATATGTTCTCTGAATAAATCAGCATATGAGAAGGTTCATGGATTCTCATCTACCAAGGAGATTTGGGATACACTTGCAGCTGCCCATGAAGGGACTGAGACTGTCAAGCAATCCAAAATCAGCATGCTTGTACATCAGTATGAGATGTTCAAGATGGAAGAATATGAAACTATAGACCAAATGTTTAGGAGGTTTCAGACCATAACCAATGGACTAAGGTCTTTAGGTAGAACCTTTGAATCTGGAGATAATAACAGAAAGATTCTGAGGAGTTTGCCAAAGTCCTGGAGACCCAAACTTACAGCCATTCAAGAGGCCAAAGATTTAAACTCTCTTAGAATGGAGGAACTGTTGGGATCTCTCAAAGTTCATGAGCTTGAACTTGGGGAAGATGACACCAAGAAGAAATCACTGGCATTGAACTCCAAGGCCAGATTGTTGAGTCTCAAATAATGAATATTTTCTAAAGACTCATACTCTCAAATGTTTTAATGGATAACAAATATAAAAGTCAGAAGGTCTTTTGAAATGAACTATCATGTATCTTCTGTTCAATTTCAGATCGTCTGAAGAATGCATTTGCATCTGAAGATTTCAGATCATCTAAAGAATGCGTTTGCATTTGAAGGTTTCAGATCGCCTGAAGAACATATGTCCATCTGAGGACGTATACAGATTTGCATTGGAAGCTTAACCTATTCAAGTTGACCATGCTAAGAGACGTTACTACTGCATTTAAAGGACATCCTACCTGAGGTCTAACCATTTTCAGAATCTATGTCAGAAGAGCTTTTCTACCTCATTCAAATGATTTGCACATTTAAGGAAATGCTGCTGCTCTGCTCACCTGACTCTGTCTGCGCACGCTGGTGTGAAGCCGTTTAGCACCCTTTCTGGATAAAGTAGCCACAATGTCTTCTGCAATGCATTTAATGCTGCTGAAACAACGGTTAAAGATTCTCATCCTATAAATACCCTCACAAAAAAGAGAACAGAGTGCGAGAACATATCAAGAATTATCAAGAACTCTCACGCTGCGAAAACTCTGTTGAAAATTCTTTGTACACAATTCATTTCAGATTTTGAGTGTTTTCTCAGTTATTTGTACACTTTGGTGTTCATCCTATCGCGTGTGATAGTTGAGTGAACAGTCTCTATTTTAACTTAAACCAGTTTAGTTTACTGAGCCTGGAGAGGCTTTTTGTTTAAAGAATACTTGGGTATTACACTTGGATAAGTATCTGAGAGCCTGAAGAGGCTTGGTGGAAGAAAGAATACTTGTGGTAGAGCCTGGAGAGGCTTGATAGAAAAGAATACTTGTAGTTCTTGCAAGAATAGTGGAAATCCAGTGGTGGTTTGCCTCTGGGACTGGACGTAGCTCACAGTGGTCGTGAGTGAACCAGGATATATCTTGGCTAAGTTTTCTTCTATCCCTCAATCTCTGTCAATACAGTTTAATAATCTAATCAACGGGATTGAACAATATTTCTGAAAATTGACTTTTTGTGAAAACCTGTTTTTCTTATATAAGCTTCTTGTGCATCTGAACTCAGATTCAGACGAAACAAAGCACTTCAGACGATAAAACCTATCATATGAATATTTTCAAAAGAGCATCTTCATCTATAAACTTAAAAGATAAAAAGTTTCCATTGAAACACTATTCAACCCCCCTTCTAGTGTTTCCCTGTGTTTTCCTACAGTTGGTACGAGAGCTTATCCTTGGGGTTAACATCTAAACAGTGTTAAGGACAAATATCTTGATGGAAACTTCTAACAACAGACAATACATTACTGAAGGAGCCTCTATCACGAGACCCCCAACATTCAATGGAGTAGATTACCACTATTGGAGGGATCGTATGAAGTTGTTCATTGAGAGCAACAACATTGACATTTGGGACGTGGTCACTGATGGAGACTTTGTGCCTATGCAAAATGGAGAGCCCATACCTAAGGCTGAATGGACCTTAGAACAAAAGGCTAGAGTTCAGTTAAATGCCAAGGCAAAACTCTATCTGATATGTTCTTTAAATGAATGAGAATATGAGAAGGTTCATGGATGCTCATCTGCCAAGGAGATTTGGGATACACTTGCAGCTGCCCATGAAGGGACTGAGACTGTCAAGTAATCCAAAATCAGCATGCTTGTACATCAGTATGAGATGTTCAAGATGGAAGAATCTGAAACCATAGATCAAATGTTTGGGAGGTTTCAGACCATAACCAATGGACTCAGGTCTTTAGGTAGAACTTTTGAATCTGGAGATAATAACAGAAAGATTCTGAGGAGTTTACCAAAGTCCTGGAGACCCAAAGTTACAGCCATTCAAGAGGCCAAAGACTTAAACTCTCTTAGAATGGAGGAACTGTTGGGATCTCTCAAAGTTCATGAGCTTGAACTTGGAGTAGATGACACCAAGAAGAAATCTCTGGCATTGAACTCCAAGGCCAGACAGCCTAGGCATGGTAGCATGAAAGCTATGCAAGCACAAGACACTTCAGATAGTGATACTGAGTTTGAAGGCTATTCAGAAGACGATGATCTTGCTCTTCTCAGCAAGAAAATCAAGAAGATGCTGCAAAACAAAGGAAGATTCAGAAAATCTCAACCTTCCACATCTAGGAAAGGCAATTCAGGTAAAGATTCTTTTGATACTGACAAAATCACCTGCTTTGAATGTAAACAACCAGGACACGTGAAGGCTGATTGCCCGAAGTTAAAGAGGCCAACTTTCCAGAAGAAAAAATTCTTCAAGAATAAGAAAGGGTTGATGGCCACATGGGAAGATCTGGATGACTCCATGATGGGTTTCTGGCAAGCGAACCACAAATCCAGCAGTATAATAGTAAGTAAGTTATCGTATCCACAGGGAACGATTATTTATGTAGACCGAAATCGTATTTATCAAAAGAAAGCAATAGTTTAGAGAGAATTGTTGTATGTAAAGAACTAATTTAATGATAATAGAATTAGAAAGGAAGAGTTAGAGACACTTTACTTGGATCAGGATTGGATTTCATATCATCACACCCATTGTGCATATAAAGATTACTTATTTATGTTGGTATACTCTATAAAATATGTAGACAAACTTTGTTGCTAATGACCCCGAGTTACCAGCGCCCCTCACACTCAAAGGTAATCCATGCGGGCTCTCCTAGGCGACAGACTTACCCTCGGCTTATTTTGCTCTTTATTTTATTATTCCGTTTGTAAGAAACTAGTTGATAAAGGAGGCCTCATCCTGTGGACACACCCTTCATTAGAGTACTGTCACTACCCATCACTCACTAAGATACATCCATGTTCCGGTCCTAGATTCATAATCAACTAACTTCTTGCTATCGATGCTAAGGCTTAGCCTTGTGAACGCCCTTCGCTAGAGTACTCACACTACCCATCCCTCATTAGAAATGCCCATGTTTCAGTCACAGAGCACCGAGTAATCTTATTCAAACATGGGTTGAGTTTCCTATGTCTAGGCTCCCCCAAACTCGATCCTAGTCGTAACGTTAATTACAAACTAGCCTATAACTCCAGACGCAAGCGTGAGAATTAGGAATAAACACAGAATAAGACTACCACCATTATAGATAGGGACCTTATTGACACAATAATATAGCATTTATATACACTCAAGGATAGAATCGATTACATCCAATCCTACTGGAGAGTTAACTACGTGAAGTAGCCATACAAACCATTGAAGACGCTGTCACCATCTTCAATCCTCGTGAAGTGCTCCTCCTCTCCTACTCTAAACTTAGCCTTGGTACATAATCAATGAATTACAATGACTATCTACTGACTGCGTTACTCCCCTTTGTTACTCACTGTGTTGCAAGAGGTTTCTATTTATAGTTTAGGAAAGACAAAACAAATTTGGGAAGAGATCCTTTTAAAAACAGCAACTGGGACGTGATCTGCGTGTTCTGCGCTTCAAGCTGGCTGTAGCACAGGTTCCAGGGAGTTGCGCTTCACCCCGCGCTATAGCGCGGGGTGAAGCGCAGCTAGCGTCTGCAGCTTCAACTTTCCTCTTTTAAATTGTTGATCTCTCCCCAAGACTGGTTTTCGCTTGTTTGCCCTTCCTTGTTTCCCTTTATTCTCTGATATCTTTGTATTTATTGTGCAGTCCTTGTTTATTTGGGAAGATTGTCTGCAATATCTTTGATTGATTGGCTCTATCTCCTCATTAATGATTCAAATCTTCTTCAAATCTTTAATTAATTGTCCTCAATCAATCTCCAATCTTGCATGAATCCTCCTCATTTAATGCCATTTAATCTCTGAATTGAATCTTTGCAAAAATCCTGCAAAAATCAGCAATAAATCTATTAAAATAGCATCAAATTTAAAACTAGGATTAATAAATACAAATTATTAAATATTAAATAAAAAGGGATAAATATGGGGTAAAATTACCATTTTGTCCTTGATAAGTGAAATAAAATATATACTAATTTATCAACTATTTTTCACTTATCACTCCACTTCAGAAGGAGAAGAGGATACTTCAGAAGAAGCCAACCTGTGTATGATGGCAAGTCTACCATCCTCAGACAGCTCAGATTCTGAGGTAATTCCACAAACCTTGCAAGATCAGTATGATGACCTTGTTGAAAGTAGCAGGGAACTCTTGAATGAGTTCAAAGAACTTTCAAGAGCATTTTCTGAAATGTCCTTAGAAAATGAAAAATTACAAATAGAAAATCTTGCTCTGAAGGAAAATCTACTTCAACAAGATCCAAGTGGTTCTAAAAATCTTGTTAAGAAAAACAAAAAACTCCAAAACAAGGTCAAAGAACTAACTCTGGATCTAGCCAGATTTGTTAAAGGTACTGAAAATCTGAACAGATTATTAGGATCTCAGAAGCATGCCTTAGAAAAAAGTGGTCTAGGTTATTCACACTCATCTTCTTTTGAGCCATTAATATTTAAGGTGCCAAATGATGGTTTCAAGAAAGGAAATAAGTGTTCCAATTGTGGTAAACCTGGACATGTTAGGTCCAAATGTAAACACAAAAGGAAAGCTAAGCCCAATGCTAACAAAGAAGGACCCAAAAAAGTATGGGTACCTAAAAATTTGATTGTTCCTGTTGCAGATATGTTTAACAGGACAAAGGAAACACCACAAATGGTACTTGGACAGTGGGTGTTCGCGAGACATGACGGGAGAAAGGTGTTTGTTCCAAAGCCTTAGACCCAAGCTAGGAGGAGTGGTCACCTTTGGTAGAAATCAGCAAGGGAAGATCACTGGCATAGGGACAATAGGTATGACCCCTCTATCCCATATTAAAAATGTGCTTCTAGTTGAAGGATTGCAACACAATCTTCTAAGCGTAAGCCAATTATGTGATAGTGGATATGTTGTGTCTTTTACCAAAGAAGGATGTATAGTCAAAGACTCTTCAGATCAAATCCTCTTTTCTGCTAAGAGACACAATAATGTGTACAAAATTGATCTAGAGGAACTTGCAAGTCAAAATGTGAAGTGCTTTATTTCCATGGAAGATGAAAAACAGATTTGGCATAAGAAACTTGGACATGCCAGCTTGAGATTAATTTCAAAGCTAACCAAACACAATTTGGTTAAAGGCCTACCAAAACTCTCATTCAAATCTGATATTTTATGTGAACACTGTCTGAAGGGGAAAGAAACCAAAAACTCGTTTAAAAGCAAAAATATTGTTTCCACTAACAGACCATTGGAACTACTTCACATGGACTTGTTTGGCCCTACTAGCACTGAAAGTCTTAGCAAGAAGAAGTATGGGTTGGTCATTGTTGATGACTATACAAGATTCACATGGGTTATATTCCTCAGAAGCAAAGAAGAAACTTTTGAGAATTTCACAAAGTTCTGTAGGAAGGCGCAGAATGAAAAAGGAATCTGCATATCTGCAATTAGAAGCGATCATGGTGGTGAGTTTGAAAACTCAAGCTTCAGAATATTCTGTAATAAGAATGGGATCTCACAATTTCTCAGTGGCAAGTTGGCCCTACTAGCACTGAAAGTCTTAGCAAGAAGAAGTATGGGTTGGTCATTGTTGATGACTATACAAGATTCACACGGGTTATATTCCTCAGAAGCAAAGAAGAAACTTTTGAGAATTTCACAAAGTTCTGTAGGAAGGCGCAGAATGAAAAAGGAATCTGCATATCTGCAATTAGAAGCGACCATGGTGGTGAGTTTGAAAACTCAAGCTTCAGAATATTCTGTAATGAGAATGGGATGTCACAATTTCTCAGTGGCAAGTACTCCTCAGCAAAATGGGGTAGTTGAGAGAAAGAACAGAAGCTTGCAGGAGATGGGTAGAACCATGCTCATTTCAAGCAATCTACCAGGATCCTTCTGGGCAGAAGCTGTTAACACAACATGTTACCTTCAAAATAGATTTTTGATAAGACCAATTCTCAATAGAACTCCATATGAATTGTGGAAAGGAAGAAAACCCAATATTACCTATTTCCATATATTTGGATGTGAGTGTTTTATACTCAATACTAAAGATGACTTAGGAAAATTTGATGCTAAATCAGATAAAGGATTTTTCATTGGATATTTTGAAATTTCAAAGGCTTACAGAGTTTATAACTCCAGAACCTTAACAATAGAAGAATCAATCCGTGTAAAATTCAACGACTATAAAGAGACTGATAGGGAACTATCAGATCTGGAGGATGATTTTGCAGGTATGGAACTAAATCCAAAAGCAAAATCTGAAGGACTCTCTAAAAGGGTATCTGAAGGATCATCTGAGCATAAGTCTGAACTTGTGTCTGAACCTGGATCTTCTCAGACCAACATTGTTGAGTCTCAGACTGAGAGTGTATTTCCTCACAGTCGTGACTGGAGATACAGGTCTCATCACCCTAAAGAGCAAACTAATGGAGAAACCTCAGAAGGAGTGAAAACAAGGTCAAAGTTCAGAAGCATGAATAATCTTGCACTTCTCTCTAAGATTGAACCCAAAAATATTGAGGAAGCTCTACATGATGAAGGGTGGATCCTAGCCATGCAAGAAGAGCTAAATCAATTTTCCAGGAGTGATGACTGGACACTTGTGCCTAAACCCCATGGGAAAACTATCATTGGAACCAAATGGGTGTACAGAAACAAGTTGTCAGAAGAAGAAAAGGTTTTCAGAAACAAAGCAAGACTTGTTGCTCAAGGCTACAATCAGCAAGAAGGTATTGATTTTACTGAAACTTTTGCTCCAGTAGCTAGACTTGAAGCAATTAGAATTTTACTCTGTTACGCAGTAAATAATGGCATCACCCTATATCAGATGGATGTCAAGAGTGCCTTTCTCAATGGTTTTATTGAGAAAGAGGTCTATGTTAGACAACCACCAGGTTTTGAAGATACTGCTTTTCCTGAACATGTTTACAAACTGAAAAAGGCTCTCTATGGTCTGGAACAAGCTCCAAGAGCTTGGTACGACAGACTGAGTAGTTTTTTAATTAAAAATGATTTTGAAAGAGGAAAAGTAGATACAACTCTTTTCAGAAAGATGTCTAACAAAGACTTCATTCTTGTTCAGATATATGTGGATGACATTATTTTTGGTTCTACTAATTCTTCATTATGCAAGGAATTCTTTGAGCTTATGCAATCTGAATTTGAAATGAGCATGATGGGAGAACTTAAGTTCTTTCTAGGACTTCAGATCAAGCAACAATCTGATTGTATATGGATCCATCATGAAAAATATACAAAAGAAATGCTTAAGAAATTTAACATGCATGATTGCAAGCCCATGACAACTCCTATGCATCCTTCCATTGTGTTAAACAAGGATGAAGGGGAAGAACCAGTAAACCAATTTTTGTACAGAGGAATGATTGGCTCTTTATTGTATCTAACAACTAGCAGACCTGATATCATGTTCGGTGTTTGTATCTGTGCTAGATTTCAATCAGATCCAAGGATTACTCACTACAAAGCTGTAAAGAGAATTTTTAGATATTTGAATGGTACTACTAATCTTGGTCTTTGCTATAAGAAGAGTAAGGATTACAGGTTAGTTGGATTCTGTGATGCTGACTTTGCTGGAGATAGAATTGAAAGAAAATCAACCAGTGGAGGATGTCATTTCATTGGTGACAACATGATAAGCTGGTCCAGCAAAAGGCAAAGCACCATAGGACTCTCAACAGCAGAAGCTGAGTATATTGCAGCTGCCAGTTGTTGTTCACAACTACTATGGGTGAAGTATCAGTTAGAAGATTTTAATATTAATATATCTTGCATTCCTGTAATGTGTGATAATACAAGTGCTATTAATCTTTCTAAGAATCCCATTCAACATTCTAGAGCAAAGCATATAGAAATCAAGCATCATTTCATTAGAGACTATGTTCAGAAAGGAGTTTTTGATATAAAGTTCGTTGATACTGATCATCAATGGGAGTTTTTGATATAAAGTTCGTTGATACTCATTAGAGACTATGTCAACATTAAGAGAATGGGAATTCTTGTAAAGAAGGCACCACCAGTAAAGACTATGTTGGAGGAGGCTGCATCCAATAAGGCAGCAAGAACAGGAAGACATATTCTGGAAATTTTGCAAGAAGAAATGCAAGGAGATGTACGTAATTTTGAATTCGTTTCATCTCTAAGACCTGTGAAGGTTCAGAAAAAGAAGAAGGCAAGACCTCAGATGAAGGCCGGTGCGTCTGAAGATGAAACTACCCTTAGACAATTTGAGCCTGCTCAGGATGGATCTAGTGATACTCCTGAGATTGTGGGTCAAACTGGAGAAGGCACAACCATTGCTACTCAGCCTACTTCTCAAGTAGAAGGACAGGCAAAGGACAACAATGTGTTGACATCTGAGACCACTGCACCTATTCAGGCTATACCTTTAGCTTCCAGTATGCCTGAGGCTGATCTCAAGAAGATTGTTGAAGAAATTGAACAAGAGGAAAGAAGAAACAAGGAGGAGCAGGAGTAGGAGAAGCAAGATTATGCCATTGTTGTTGCTACACAACAAGCTGTTCTTGAAGATGAAAGGCTCGAACAAGCTTCTAGGCTTAAGAGAAGTAGAGCAAGTGCTCATGAAAGAAGAAAAACAAAGAAGATCAAGTTGCTTGACCCCATCATTAAAACTTCACAAATCAAAACAAGGAGCAGCATACAACAGTCTGAAGCTATAAAATTTCAGGAGGTAGCTGAAAATCAAAGAAAGAAGGCATTGGAGTTATTGTAACAAAAGAAGAAAGTTGTTGTTGAAGAGACTCAGGCGCCTGTCAAAAGACTTAAGGTATTATTTGACAATGTCTCTATCTCAGAAGATGAAGCTCCACCTGCTCGGTAGAATATACAGAATTCAGAATCTTTTCCCCCACTTTCACCTGAACCTGAACCTGCACCTAAATCTTCATCACCTCACATCTCAGAAGATTCTCAGGCTGAGGATGATGAGAATGCTGAATGCATGTGGTTTGGAGGAAATCTCTCTAGGGCAGTTCTGCTGAAAGCCAAGACCAGAGACTATTCCAGAAAACCATCTCAGGATCTTGCATTAAGTGTTCAGAGTGATTAGCAAATGTTGTGGGCTGCTGAAGTGCCACACAAATTTTATAATGTTCCTATAGCTGAAAGGCCCAGAGTGCCTAATTTTCCCAATCTCTTTGAAAAGCTTATTTTCTCCAGAGATCACCCCTCTCTCCAGCTTCATGATCTATCCAGGTTTCAGCTGGAAACCTCTTCAGAAGCAGAAATGAGAAGAAGCAAAAGAGGAGGCCGTGTAGCTGATGCTCTTGAAAAGATTAGAAGTGGAGCTGTTACAGCTAAGCATAAGTGGAGACTGCTGAATCCATTCATAGATGATAGACTGTCTTTCTCTTATGAAGACTGGGTTGTTGTCAGAACACTATGTCTTGAATCTGAACTAGTGGATCTGCAATGTAAGAAGTTCTTTGGTCTGAGAGGATTCATCCCACTTTCCAGGATCCATATGAAGCCTAATACTGAAATAAAGGTATGCCCTGATGCAATCATACCTAGACTACCTTATGCTGATGAATTTAAACTGAAGAAGAAGAAGAAGGTTGTAGCATCATACTCAGTTAAGGAACCCAGAGTCTTATCTGATGAAGATTGGAAGTTCTAAGTTGAAGAAGTTGCTGCAAAAGGAGGCATGGACCATTCTCTGTATGATGCTATGTGGGACTACTATTGGAATCTAGTGGAGAAAGAAGGAAGTTTCTCAGGCACACAATGGGATAATGCTGACTCCATGGTTAAGGTTGGAAAGAACACCACTCTTGAAACCCCAACATTCTTCAGAGGAAGATTCCCTTCATACAACTTTGATCATGTCTTCAATCTTCATTATGAATGGTAAATAATTGCATATGTTTTTGATCAACCGAAGTTTGTAAAGGTGACTGATGCCAGGAAGTTCAACCTTCCTCCAGGATTCAATTTTTTCAAATACTGTAGTAAGCAAATCACCTTGGTGTTCTATGAAGAAAACTTGGAAGCTGAGCTGATTGCCTTGACACAGGAGAATCTTGTTCTAAGAGCTTAGAATGCCGAGTTGATTCAAAGAACAGAACACATTCTTGTGGTACAACATCAGATAAGGGCTGGCCAGTCTGAACTAAAGGATGCAATGATTGTGGCTTTAGAGGAACACAAGCTCGTTATGAAACAAATGATGGAACAAGCTGTCAAGAGTCTTAAACCTAGTTCATGATGCTGCTGCCATCAGACTTGTCTTAGACTGCTTTATTCTGTGTTGTTACTTTCTTTACTGCTATAATACATTATGATTACGCTTTAGACCTGCTTTATCTTGAGTTGTTGCTCTAATTCATATCTGTTTTACAAGTTTTTGCTCTGTTACCCTTTTTCATTGATGACAAAAGGGGGAGTATATTATTTGTGAAATCTGTGAACTATCAAACTCTGAAAAAGATTGCAGGATGAACATTCTGAAAAAGATTGCAGGATGAACATACTTCAGATCATGATGAACATATCTTCAGAATTTGACTCAGAACTCATGGGGAGTCTTTGATGAACATACTTCAGATCATGATGAACATATCTTCAGAATATGACTCAGAACTCAGGGGGAGTCTTTGGTTAAGGGGGAGTTATCATCTAACCCTAAACTTTTCAGATTCTCTCACACATTTATATTTGTTATCATTACAAAGGGGGAGATTGTTGAGTCTCACATAATGAATATTTTCTAAAGTCAGAAGGTCTTTGAAATGAACTATCATGTATCTTCTCTTCAATTTCAGATCGTCTGAAGAATGCATTTGCATCTGAAGATTTCAGATCATCTAAAGAATGTGTTTGCATCTGAAGGTTTCAGATCGCCTGAAGAACATATGTGCATCTGAGGACGTATACAGATTTGCATTGGAAGCTTAACCTATTCAAGTTGACCATGCTAATAGACGTTACTGCCTTTAAAGGACATCCTACCTGAGGTCTAACCATTTTCAGCATCTGTGTCAGAAGAGCTTTTTTACCTCGTTCAAATGATTTGGACATTTAAGGAAATGCTGCTGCTCTGCTCACCTGACTCTGTCTGCGCACGTTGCTGTGAAGCCGTTTAGCACCCTTTCTGGATAAAGTAGTCACAACGTCTTCTACAATGCATTTAATGCTACTGAAACAACGGTTAAAGCTTCTCATCCTATATCTACCCTCACAAAAAAGAGAACAAAGTGCGAGAACATATCAAGAATTATCAAGAAATCTTACGCTGCGAAAACTCTGTTGAAAATTCTTTGTACACAATTCATTTCAGATTCTGAGTGTTATCTCAGTTATTTGTACACTTTGGTGTTCATCCTATCGCGTGTGATAGTTGAGTGAACAGTCTCTATTTTAACTTAAACCAGTTTGGTTTACTGAGCCTGGAGAGGCTTTTTGTTTAAAGAATACTTGGGTATTACACTTGGATAAGTGTCTGAGAGCCTGAAGAGGCTTGGTGGAAGAAAGAATACTTGTGGTAGAGCCTGAAGAGGCTTGATAGAAAAGAATACTTGTAGTTCTTGCAAGAATAGTGGAAATCCAGTGGTGGTTTGCCTCTGGGACTGGACGTAGCTCAGAGTGGTCGTGAGTGAACCAAGATATATCTTGGCTAAGTTTTCTTCTATCCCTTAATCTCTGTCAATACAGTTTAATAAACTAATCAACGGGATTGAACAGTATTTCTGGAAAATGACTTTTTGTAAAAACCTGTTTTTCTTATATAAGCTTCTTTTGCATCTGAACTTAGATTCAGACGAAACAAAGCACTTCAGACGATAAAATCTATCATCTAAATATTTTCAAAAGGGCATCTTCATCTATAAACTTAAAAGATAAAAAGTTTCCATTGAAACACTATTCAACCCCCTTCTAGTGTTTCCCTGTGTTTTACTACACAGATAGCCTAGGCATGGCAGCATGAAAGCTATTCAAGGACAAGACACTTCAGATAGTGATACTGAGTCTGAAGGTTGTTCAGAAGATGATTATCTTGCTCTTCTCAGCAAGAAAATCAAGAAGATGCTGCAAAAGAAAGGGAGAGTCAGAAAATCCCAACCTTCCACTTCTAGGCAAGGCAAGTCAGGTAAAGATTCCTTTAATACTTACAAAATTATTTGCTTTGAATGTAAACAGCCAGGGCACGTGAAGGCTGATTGCCCAAAGTTAAAGAGGGCAACCTTCCAGAAGAAAAAATTCTTCAAGAAAAAGAAAGGGTTGATGGCTACATGGGAAGATCTGGATGACTCCACTTCAGAAGAAGAGGATGCTTCAGAAGAAGCCAACTTGTGTCTAATGGCAAGTCTACCATCCTCAAACAGCTCAGATTCTGAGGTAATTCCACAAACCTTGCAAGATCAGTATGATGACCTTGTTGAAAGTAGCAGAGAACTCTTCAATGAGTTCAAGGAACTTTCAAGAGCATTTTCTGAAATGTCTTTAGAAAATGAAAAATTACAAATAGAAAATCTTGCTCTGAAGGAAAAGCTACTTCAACAAGATCCAAGTGGTTCGGAAAATCTTGTTAAGGAAAACAAAAAACTCCAGAACAAGGTCAAATAACTAACTCTGGATCTAGCCAGATTTGTTAAAGGCACTGATAATCTGAACAGATTATTAGGATCTCAGAAGCATGCCTTAGACAAAAGTGGTCTAGGTTATTCAGACTCATCTTCTTCTAAGCCATTAATATTTAAAGTGCCAAATGATGGTTTCAAGAAAGGAAATGGGTGTTCCAACTGTGGTAAACCTGGACATGTTAGGTCTAAATGTAGATATAGAAGGAAAGCTAAACCCAATGCTAACAAAAGAGGACCCAAGAAGGTATGGGTACCTAAAAATTTGATCATTCATGTTGCAGATGTGTTTAATGAAGTTGGCTGAATGTCTCTAGAGGGGGGGTTGAATAGAGACTTGAAACTGTACCTGAAAACACACACTTAAATTCACGTTGAGACATGATCTCAAGTTTTGACACTTGGAGTCTCATATAGGTTAGGTGAGATGTTGTCTCAACAATAATTATGTAATCAAGTAAAGATGATTTGATGATAAATGAAACTTGATTATCTTCGAATAGATTTGATTTAGTTTAGTAAACAGAATTGGGATGTGAGAATGATTAGCTCATCAAATGTTAAGACCCTGAAGGAGAAAAGGTGAAACTATGGACTGATCTCAGGTTGAGATAGGATCTGAGATGAGATGGGTCTGAGGTGAGATGTAAGATGAGATGCATGGATATAGTTTAGTAATTTCAATTTGGTTTTCTCTGAACAGATTTATATTAACAAACAGATTAGAGACGTGAGATGCATAATATAAATAAAGAGATAGGGAGAAGAGATGCACACAGAGATTTATACTGGTTCACCCACAACCTTGGGCTACGTCCAGTCCTCACAACTCGTGAGATTTCCACTATTGACAAACCCGTCAATACAAGTATTCTTTGTTTTCAACTGCCTCTTCAGGCAACTCATGCAGTATTCTTTTGCAAGCAGCCTCTCCAGGCGCAACGAGTATTCTTTCATTTTCAACTACCTCTCCAGGCAACTCATGCAGTATTCTTTTGCAAGCAGCCTCTCCAGGCGCAACAAGTATTCTTTTATTTTCAACTGCCTCTCCAGGCAACTCAGTGAGTATTCTCTTTACAATGCCTCTCCAGGCTTTACAATAGCTCACACTAAGCTCAGGCACCTCCTGTCTTAGTTGAGACTTGATGGTATGAGATGAGTTGTGATTGATCTAGCTTGGACTACATACAAAGTATGGATAAACCGTGAGCTCAGCTAGATGATAGCTCTCTAAATCACTCAAAGAGTGTATACAAATCAGTACATAACAAGAGCTAAACCTACTATAAGATATTGGCTAAGATAGCATAGGTAGGTAGGTTGAGATTCACTTGAGACTTGGATTTTTATGGTTGTGCAGCAGCATCTCTGCTGAGTCTCACTGTGTCTCATTACTTGTCTCATCAGAATGAGACTTCCTTTTATAGTCTTCAGAAAAACTAGCCGTTAACTAGCCGTTATACTAGCCGTTGGAAGAGAGAGAAGCTGACTTTCACTTTTCAGTGATGAGCTCAGTAATTTTCTGGTGCAGTCTCTGCTGTGACAGTGTACTTGCGTTGACTAGCTTTTTGCTGCTGCGTCTCTGATGAGATGAGTCTGATCTCTGCATCTTGTCTCTGTGTCTCAAGTCTGAGTCTCATGTCTGCATCTCAAGTCTGAGTTTCATGTCTGCATCTGATCTTGAGACTTCATTTGTCTCATGTCCGCATCTGATCTCTGTGTCTGATCTTGAGACTGCATCTGATCTGAGACTGTCTTATGTCTACATCTGAACTTGAGACTGCATCTGATCTTGAGACTGTCTGATGTCTGCATCTGAACTTGAGACTGCATCTGATCTTGAGACTGTCTCATGTCTGATTCTGCATCTCAAGTTGAGACTGCATCTCAAGTCTGATTCTGCATCTCTGTTGAGACTGCATCTCAAGTCTGATTATGCATCTCTGTTGAGACTGCATCTCAAGTCTAATTCTGCATCTTTGTTGAGATCTCATCTTGCTACGTCTGTTCTTGAGACGACGTCTCAAGCTGTCCTTACATCTCAAGCTGAACTAGCATCTGTTCATTGCTTGCATCTCAAGCTGAACTAGTGTCTGTTCATTGCTTGCATCTCAAGCTGAACTTGAGTCTCTTTTGGTTTCATGCTGAGATCCCTTTTTTTAGCATTGGTCTTAAGCTGATTTTTAGACTGAGCTTGCATATGAACATGAGATAGCATCTTATGCTTGAGTCGGCATTACTAGTAGAGATCCTTTCTGATTGTAGCTGAGACTTCACTTTGATGTGCACCTCTCTCAACTTAGGCTAACTTCATATTAAACCATTCTAAGCTTCTTGAAGACTTTCTGATAAAGGATATGTATTGAGGCCTTCTTCTGAAATTACCTTCAGCATATAGAACTTCTAAGCTCTGCCTATACTCCATAAATGATTCTGAAGTCTGATGCTTCTTAACATTAGGATTCTGATCTTTCTGAGTTCTTTGCTAAGCATACGAATCCTATCTTTCTAAGATCTCACACAAAACATCAGTAACTTCAAGAATAGAAAACATTAATTTTGATCAACAGGTTTGTTGTCATTAAAACCAAATCTCAGAGGGTTTTTGCGCCAACAATCTCCCCCTTTTTGATGATGACAAACCTATTTGAACAAAATTAAGTTTTCATGTATAATAGCATAAAAGGAATGATGAGAGTCTATATACTTTTCATAATATGATCCACTCAATTGAACTCCCCCTGAATTCATGCTTAAAAATGCAAACAATAATATCATAACATGATTCAGAATTATATTATGCTATTATGCACATGATAATTACTTTCAGAATTATATTATGCTATTATGCACATGATAATTACTTTCCTATTTCTATGCACATGATAATTACTTTCAGAATTATATTATGCTATTATGCACATGATAATTACTTTCCTATTTCTCCCCCTCTTGGCATCAACAAAAAGATGGAAGGAGAAATATATCAAATACATATCAGCAGAAAAATCTGTCAAATAATCACTTTATATTGATTTTCAATTATAGTAATGGCATCAAGGACATGATTTTTCTTATCAAACATATGTATGATCTCAACAGAGGGTTTTGAGCAAGAGATATGTGCAATAATATTCTCAATTTCCCTAGAATGATAAAACAATAGATCACACATATGGTTATAACAGTGATCACAAGAATTTTAGATGGAGCAACATGATATAGAAAGGGATAAAAGCTGCAACAATAATAGATAGAACAGAAGAGTCAAGGACTAAGGTAAGAAGAAGAGCTTTTAGAGTCTAGATTTCAGAATTTTCTTAGTAACTTGATATCCATATTTTTCATAATCTCTCTCACTAAGTTCAGAATCTTCTTAAACTTCTTTCTTACACTTTTCTCTTTGATCATCTTTCTCAATTCAAACCTCAAGAGAGCTATTTTCCCATTCTCTTTTTTTTATTTTAACATTTCCTCAAAAAAAGATAAAGGATGATTTCTAGAGTTGTAGAGGAAAGAGGTATATGCATTAATCTATAAATGATCACTCCCCAACTGAGTCAACATACATGGATAGCACATTAGCAAATAATTTGACTAACTCCCCCTCAAGATGTGAAGGTTCTGCTCATATTTCCAAAGTTGCTGGTTTAGCAACTCTTTAATAGCTGATGCAGAAAATTCAACTTTCAGAATGATCATTATTTAATCCAACATTGAGTAGGGGATGCAATTAGGATAGATCATTAGAAAACAGAACTCAATCTTAAACCAGAACAATAACTTATTCTGTTTGCATACTTGATTAGATGATAAGAATTTCATTTGATGCATATATATATTCAAGTAGCAAGAATACATTTAGCACAAAGATTGGTTCAGCTACTCCCCCTACATATGTTACTCACCTTGATTTTTATGCCCATAGTGAGTTAAATCTATAGAACATGAATAGAAGCATAAATACAAGATTACATACTTGGACAGCAGGGGAACACAGAACAGAAATTTATCAATATGATTTGCAGATAAGATCAAAATCATTGCATATTTTTCAGCAAACAAGATCTGTTCTGATAATATTTCAAAGATTGTGATATTCAATGTTAAGTTCCTTTCATACTCATTGATTCACCCAATATTTCAAATCATAATATGCACATCAATTTGATACAATAATTTACTTTTGATATGCCAAAGTTTATCACAGATTTGGGAATCAAGAGGACATTGTCAAAGGTATCACTTTCAAGAGATCAAGTCTCACTATTTTTCTATCATATATCCTTAATCTTTGACAAGTAATGCTCCTATCATAGATTGATCTAGAAATTTATATTCTATCACAATAAACCACATCATGACAACTTTCCAACGCCACAAAAATCAACTCATTTGGATTGGTACAATTAAAGATATTTTATTTTGAAGTTTCAGCACCAAATCAGAAAACATCCATTGACTTTAGCTACTTTAATCTGAACTTGTGAGTTATTTCCAGTTCATAAAAATATGAGATTTCAACACAATAAACTAGACATCACAAGCTTTCTAATGGCATAAAAGTCATTTCATTTGGAGTTTTCTATCATAAGATATGAGTGATCAAAGTTGGTTGTTCTATAATAGAGTGCTTTACTGTGACAGGTCTGGTTTTTCATTCACTGTGATCAATCTATGCATCCAACAACAGTGAAAATTAACACTGTTAAACCATAGAACAACATCTTTCAAATCCATCTGGTTTCATTTGAAAAAACTTTTCCTAGCTCCAAATATAAGCATGCAAAACAGATGTGTTCAGTTTTGACTATATGATAGATCAGTCCACTTGAAGTGTTTGCTTGGAATTATGCAGATGATGAAAAATTCTGAAACATTCCAGTCAAAAACGTATATGAGCTAACTTTCATACAAAACTGGTTTCACTCAAAAATCATTTCTCTAGCTCCAGTTATGATCAATTTAAGTGAACAGGTTTATATCAGACTTTGTATTAGTGAGACTATGTTCACGAATTTTCTGGCACTGTTGTGGTTAGTATAAAATCTTCAAAATTTCCAGTTTGATACTCATACAGAATATCTTTCACACAAAATTTGTTTCACTGAAAAAGCATTTCTATAACTTCTGTTATGACATTTTTAAGTGAACATGTTTACATTAAAGCTTGTAACACTGCAACTGTGTTCATAGATTTACTGGCACTTCTGTGATTTATATAAAAATCTCAAACTTTCCAGTTTGATTCTATTTTAAATTATCTTTCCAATAAAATTGGTCTCACAGAAAAACAATACCTACAGCTCCAGTTATGATGATTTTAAGTGAACATGTTTCTATGAGCATTTGTGGAACTGCAGCTGTGTTAACAAATTTTCTGGTACTTCTCTGCTCAGTATAACAGCTTCAAACTTTCCCGTTTTGTACTCTTATGAGTTAGCTTTCCAACGAAATTGGTTTTACTCAAAAATCAATTTTGTAGCTCAAGTTATGATCATTTTAGTCAGGCTATATCAGAAACATTTCTGCATACAGTGCAATAACCTCTTTGCCTTCAACTTTCACTTGTTTCACAATCCTTTTATGAGCCTTTCAATCTCAGAATTTCTTTTTCATATCAATTACTTAGAAGATTGACTTGATTAAATAATTTGAGAGCATATAGACTTAGCTTGTTGAAATGTTTTCTCCTAACTAATCAACTCAAACTTTCCAAGTTCTCTTTTCTCAATTATCATGAGATTGACTCAAGGATATATTTTCATATGATCAGCTCATGTTGCATAAATAGATTTCAAATTTAAATTCTCTCATGATGCAAGATCATAACTTAAGCATATGTTGCATTACATTATACTCACAATAGTTGAGATTCAAAACTGTATTAAGATCATGACAGAGAAGCATTCAGAATTCAAATTATCCAAACAGCACAGAATCATTCAAATAAGCATATGTTTATCATTGAAAAATGATTTCTAAATTCTGCATAGCATCATCATACATTAAATCCTATTTTTCAAGATGAGAATATCACATATGCATCATCATGAAAGATTAGAGTTTCAGAGTACCTTATGAAGCATTCCTCAAGTTGTCATTTGATCCATATGACTTCAAAATTTGCAGCTTGATATAAGTAGAGATAAACTGATCAACTTCTGCATTTTCTTTTCGAACTTAGACATCTCCTTGTGCTTTCTTCTCTTAGAAGCTTCTTTCTCTTTTTCATATTGTGGGAAAGCACTTGCTCTCTTGTGCAATAGCTATTTTCTAAAATACATGAATTTCCTTTTTGAGCTTGTCAAGATCAGAGTTGCAACAAGAGTCTCACTTGGTCTTCTCTCCATCTAAGTCTCAGGCTCAGTCTCATCTTGAGACTCATATGAGACTCTCTCAAGTGCAGTTGTACTTTCTTGCTTTTTATAATTTCTGAACATTCTTTTAACTTAGATATGAGGATTTTCTCATATTTTTCTTGTTGAGATCCAAGCATTCCATTTTGTCTCCAAATCTACAATCTTTCTCATCTCAAGTGTAGGATTAGTTTTGTCAAAACTATCATGCATGATTTCTTTCACATATTGAGCAATGAGAATATTGTAGACTCTATAGTTACTTTGGATGTTGTAGAATATTCAGAAAATATTCAGATTACAAATTGACAACTTGTTTCACAGATATGATCATATATTAAGCATTTTCAACAAGAGGACATTTATCATTTGATACTCCAAACTCTAAGTGAGCATATGAGACATTCAAAAATTTGATAAAGGGAGTAAAAATATAATTTACTTTGCTGTTTGATATTTCAAGTAATCATGACAGTGGTAACATAATGACCAAACAAATTTTCATATCTTTTGCAAACATGGTTTCTACAAATCTAGCATGCTTATTTATAAAAATACTTACAACCATAATGCCATTAAAATAAGTGAAGAGATATAGCAGAAATTTTCAATGATTTGATCAAGTATGTTTTAGTCCAAATATAAAGAGGGATAAGAAATTGATATCACCGATGGGTATTCCTTGTATAAGCACTTTCAACCTTCAAGCTTCAAGCATTTTTGACAGCATCTATTTCCCTTTCTTTTCTTTGAGAGTGTCCTTTAATGCTTTTGCTTAGCTTTGGTAATAAAAATTTTACCCAATGCTTCTCTTTGAGAGATTCCACTTTATGCGTTCAAGAAGCTTTGATTCAAAATCCTATATCCTCTTTTGACTAGACCAACATGCTCATCCTTTTGAAAACGTTGCTGCATAATCAAAACACTGGGGGAATATTTTGGTACCCATTTATCTCTTGGGTCCAGGTTGGTCAGTAATCAAACATTGATCATCATTAAAAAAATTTATAAGAATTTCTTTTACTAAAACTACAACATAAAAAAGGTTAATATTTTCCACTTGAATTTTAAGCGCTGTTCCAGAGAAAATGAATGGCAATTATGATGCTATCTAGCTTTAACTAATAGAAAGGGAAGAGATATATTTATATACTAACCTTGGCCCGTAAATTCTTTTTACCTTTGTGCGTTTCTCTCCGTCTCTTGAAATAATACTCATATTTGTAGAAGTTAATAATTGTTCATTGTTTTATTTCCTTTGTGGGCCATTCCATGAAAACCACAACTTGCTTACTCTTCATTGCCAATAAGCCAACAGATCACCAGCCGGCAAGATTCCGTGATTGAGCGTCCAACATTACCCATGTCAGTCCATTTTTGTTGATTCTCAAAGAGAGGCATTGCTGGAACATGTCAATTGCTTCCTTGATTTCAATATCAACTAATTTCTTTTCAGCATCAACATCCTCAGGTGGGTAAATCATCTTAAGTGGAGTTTGGTACTTCGGCACCAATATTTTGCTCTGCTGCAATTTTTGTAGTAAAATTTTTACTACAGAAGCCTACCATTTTCCCTTGTCATCGAAAGGTTTATAATCATAGGGCACCAACTAATGAGTCATAGGAAGTTTCCCTATGTGAGGAAACCAGTTCAGTAGTAGGCTCCTTAGATTTCCCAATGAGCTTGGAAGCGCTATGATTCATGTGAATTTGAATACATGTGGGAAATCCTGGCAGCAACAGTAGGGGACCAAACATTTCATTGGAAGAGGCTTGTTGATGATAAATGTTGAGGATTGGCACCACCAATGCCACCTCTTTGCTTTGGACAACATGGACGTCTACCCATCTTGATGTTTCTTCTTCTCCTTCTTTCGATTCTCATCAATCCAGCAAGTACTACTCCCTTACTGCCACTGAGTATCATCTTTTTAACTCTAGGCAGACAACTACTGCAGTACGAATTTTTTTTACTGGCTTTTATCTTTGTTCCATGCCACATTTTCAAACTCCGTTGTTATTCCTTTAGTTTCTCCAAATGATGTGAGTCATTTTCCATTTGCCTCAAAGTCATCTTGAGCCATGTAGGACTGTTATCTCAGTTTTCTGCATGATTGGCTCTTCCTTGAAATTATCTTTGTGATTCCAAGAGCAACCTCCTTCACGAATGAATAGAATAGAGCTAACTTCAGCCATCTTTAGATCTTTCTCCTCTTCACACGTTGGTGTGCTCAACCCCAAGAGGCCAAGCTCTGATACCAACTGAAGTTGGCTGAATGTCTCTAGAAGGGGGGGTTGAATAGAGACTTGAAAATATTGTACCTGAAAACACACACTTAAATTCACGTTGAGACATGATCTCAAGTTTTGACACTTGGAGTCTCATATAGGTTAGGTGAGATGTTGTCTCAACAATAATTATGTAATCAAGTAAAGATGATTTGATGATAAATGAAACTTGATTATCTTTGAATATATTTGATTTAGTTTAGTAAACAGAATTGGGATGTGAGAATGATTAGCTCATCAAATGTTAAGACCTTGAAGGAGAAAGAGTGAAACTGTTGACTGATCTCAGGTTGAGATAGGATCTGAGATGAGATGGGTCTGAGGTGAGATGTAAGATGAGATGCATGGATATAGTTTAGTAATTTCAATTTGGTTTTCTCTGAACAGATTTATATTAACAAACAAATTAGAGACGTGAGATGCATAATATAAATAAAGAGATAGGGAGAAGAGATGCACACAGAGATTTATACTGGTTCACCCACAACCTTGGGCTACCAGTCCTCACAACTCGTGAGATTTCCACTATTGACAAACCGTCAATACAAGTATTCTTTGTTTTCAACTGCCTCTTCAGGCAACTCATGTAGTATTCTTTTGCAAGCAGCCTCTCCAGGCGCAACGAGTATTCTTTCATTTTCAACTGCCTCTCCAGGAAACTCATGCAGTATTCTTTTGCAAGCAGCATCTCCAGGCGCAACAAGTATTCTTTTATTTTCAACTGCCTCTCCAGGAAACGCGGTGAGTATTCTCCTTACAATGCCTCTCCAGGCTTTACAATAGCTCACACTAAGCTCAGGCACCTCCTGACTTAGTTGAGACTTGATGGTATGAGATGAGATGTGATTGATCTAGCTTGGACTACATACAAAGTATGGATAAATCGTGAGCTCAGCTAGATGATAGCTCTCTAAATCACTCAAAGAGTGTATACAAATCAGTACATAACAAGAGCTAAACCTACTATAAGATATTGGCTAAGATAGCATAGGTAGGTAGGTTGAGATTCACTTGAGACTTGGATTTTTTCTGGTTGTGCAGCAGCATCACTACTGAGTCTCACTGTGTCTCACCACTTGTCTCATCAGAATGAGACTTCCTTTTATAGTCTTCAGAAAAACTAGCCGTTAACTAGCCGTTATACTAGCCGTTGGAAGAGAGAGAAGCTGACTTTCACTTTTCAGTCATGAGCTCAGTACTTTTCTGGTGCAGTCTCTGCTGTGACAATGTACTTGCGTTGACTAGCTTTTTGCTGCTGTGTCTCTGATGAGTTGAGTCTGATCTCTGCATCTTGTCTCTGTGTCTCAAGTCTGAGTCTCATGTCTGCATCTCAAGTCTGAGTTTCATCTCTGCATCTGATCTCTGCGTTTGATCTTGAGACTGCATCTGATCTTGAGACTGCATTTGTCTCATGTCCGCATCTGATCTCTGTGTCTAATCTTGAGACTGTCTTATGTCTGCATCTGAACTTGAGACTGCATCTGAT
The DNA here is from genome assembly GCA_026901365.1 of Sesbania bispinosa. NCBI lineage: Eukaryota > Viridiplantae > Streptophyta > Magnoliopsida > Fabales > Fabaceae > Sesbania > Sesbania bispinosa. The sequence continues at coordinate 405,737 of QLOH01000091.1, forward strand.
CTTGAGACTGTCTGCTGTCTGCATCTGAACTTGAGACTGCATCTGATCTTGAGACTGTCTCATGTCTGATTCTGCATCTCAAGTTGAGACTGCATCTCAAGTCTGATTCTGCATCTCTGTTGAGACTGCATCTCAAGTCTGATTATGCATCTCTGTTGAGACTGCATCTCAAGTCTGATTCTGCATCTCTGTTGAGATCTCATCTTGCTACGTATGTTCTTGAGACGACGTCTCAAGCTGTCCTTGCATCTCAAGCTGAACTAGCATCTGTTCATTGCTTGCATCTCAAGCTGAACTAGTGTCTGTTCATTGCTTGCATCTCAAGCTGAACTTGAGTCTCTTCTGGTTTCATGCTGAGATCTCTTTTTTTAGCATTGGTCTTAAGCTGATTTTTAGACTGAGCTTGCATCTGAACATGAGATAGCATCTTATGCTTGAGTCCGCGTCTCATCTTAACTTGACTTGATGATTGGCATTACTAGTAGAGATCCTTTTTGATTGTAGCTGAGACTTCACTTTGATGTGCACCTCTCTCAACTTAGGCTAACTTCATATTAAACCATTCTAAGCTTCTTGAAGACTTTCTGATAAAGGATACGTATTGAGGCCTTCTTCTGAAATTACCTTCAGCATATAGAACTTCTAAGCTCTGCCTATACTCCATAAATGATTCTGAAGTCTGATGCTTCTTAACATTAGGATTCTGATCTTTCTGAGTTCTTTGCTAAGTATACGAATCCTGTCTTTCTAAGATCTCACACAAAACACCAGTAACTTCAAGAACAGAAAACATTAATTTTGATCAACAGGTTTGTTGTCATTAAAACCAAATCTCAGAGGGTTTTTGCGCCAACATTTAATAGGACAAAGGAAACACCACAAATGGTACCTGGACAGTGGGTGCTCGCGACACATGACGGGAGAAAGGTGTTTGTTCCAAAGCCTTAGACCCAAGGCAGGAGGAGTGGTCACCTTTGGTGGAAATCAGCAAGGGAAGATCACTGGCATAGGGACAGTAGGTATGACCCCTCTATCCCTTATTAAAAATGTGCTTCTAGTTGAAGGATTGCAACACAATCTGAAGGGGAAAATGTGAAGTGCTTTATTTCCATGGAAGATGAAAAACAGATTTGGCATAAGAAACTTGGACATGCCAGCTTGAGATTAATCTCAAAGCTAACCAAACACAATCTGGTTAAAGGCTTACCAAAGCTCTCATTCAAATCTGATATTTTATGTGAACACTGTCTGAAGGGGAAACAAACCAAAAACTCTTTTAAAATCAAAAATGTTGTTTCCACTAACAGACCACTGGAACTACTTCACATGGACCTGTTTGGCCCTACTAGAACTGAAAGTCTTAGCAAGAAGAAGTATGGGTTGGTCATTGTTGATGACTATACTAGATTTACATGGATTATATTCCTCAGAAGCAAAGAGGAAACTTTTGAGAATTTCACAAAGTTCTGTAAGAAGGCGCAGAATGAGAAAGGAATCTGCATATCTGCAATTAGAAGTGATCATGGTGGTGAGTTTGAAGGCTCAAGCTTCAGAATGTTCTGTGATGAGAATGAGATCTCACACAATTTCTCAGTGGCAAAAACTCCTCAGCAAAATGGGGTAGTTGAGAGAAAGAACAAAAGCTTGCAGGAGATGGGTAGAACCATGCTCATTTCAAGCAATCTACCAAGATCCTTCTGGGCAGAAGCTGTTAACACAACATGTTACCTTCAGAACAGAATTTTGGTAAGACCAATTCTCAAAAGAACTCCATATGAATTGTGGAAAGGAAGAAAACCCAATATTTCCTATTTCCATATCTATGGATGTGAGTGTTTTATACTCAACACTAAAGATGAATTAGGAAAATTTGATGCTAAGTAAGATAAAGGATTTTTCATTGGATATTCTGAAATTTCAAAGGCTTACAGAGTTTATAACTCTAGAACCTTAACAATAGAAGAATCAATCCATGTAAAATTCAATGACTATAAAGAGACTGATAGGGAACTATCAGATCTGGAGGATGATTTTGCAGGTATGGAGCTAAATCCAGAAGCAAAATCTAAAGGACTCTCTAAAAGAGCATCTGAACGATCATCTGAGCATAAGTCTGAACTTGTGTCTGAACCTGGATCTTCTCAGACCAACATTGTTGAGTCTCAGACTGAGAATGTATTCCCTCACAGTCGTGACTGGAGATACAGGTCTCATCACCCAAAAGAGCAAATTATTGGTGACACCTCAGAAGGAGTGAAAACAAGGTCAAAGTTCAGAAGCATGAATAATCATGCACTTCTATCTGAGATTGAACCCAAAAATATTGAGGAGGCTCTGCATGATGAAGGGTGGATCCTAGCCATGCAAGAAGAGCTAAATCAATTTGTCAGGAGTGATGTCTGGACACTTGTGCCTAAACCCCATGGGAAAACTATCATAGGAACCAAATGGGTTTACAGGAACAAGTTTTCATAGGAAGGGAAGGTTGTCAGAAACAAGGTAAGACTTGTTGCTCAAGGCTACAATCAGCAAGAAGGTATTCATTTCACTGAAACCTTTGCTCCAGTAGCTAGACTTGAAGCAATTAGTATTTTACTATCTTATGCAGTAAATAATGGCATCACCCTATATCAGATGGATGTCAAGAGTGTCTTTCTCAATGGTTTTATTGAGGAAGAGGTCTATGTTAGACAACCACCAGGTTTTGAGGATATTGCTTTTCCCGAACATGTTTACAAATTGAAAAAGGCTCTCTATGGTCTGAAACAAGCCCCAAGAGCTTGGTATGACAAACTGAGCAATTTTTTTATTAAAAATGATTTTGAAAGAGGAAAAGTAGATACAACTCTTTTCAGAAAAATGTCTAACAAAGATTTCATTCTTGTTCAGATATATGTGGATGACATTATTTTCGGTTCTACTGATTCTTCATTATGCAAGGAATTCTCTGAGCTTATGCAATCTGAGTTTGAAATGAGCATGATGGGAGAACTTAAGTTCTTTCTAGGACTTCAGATCAAGCAACAATCTGATTGTATATGGATCCATCAGGAAAAATATACAAAAGAAATGCTTAAGAAGTTTAACATGCTTGATTGCAAGCCCATGACAACTCCTATGCATCCTTCTATTATATTAAACAAGGATGAAGGGGAAGAACTAGTAAATCAAACTTTGTACAGAGGAATGATTGGCTCTTTATTGTATCTAACAGCTAATAGACCTGATATCATGTTCAGTGTTTTTATCTGTGCTAGATTTCAATCAGATCCAAGAATTACTCACTACAAAGCTGTGAAGAGAATTTTTAGATATTTGAATGGTACTACTAATCTTGGTCTTTGCTATAAGAAGAGTAAGGATTGCAGGTTAGTTGGATTCTGTGATGCTGACTTTGCTAGATATAGAATTGAAAGAAAATCAACTAGTGGAGGATGTCATTTCATTGGTGACAACATGATAAGCTGGTCCAGTAAAAGGCGAAGCACCATAGCTCTCTCAACTGCAGAAGCTGAATACATTGCAGCTGCCAGTTGTTGTTCACAACTGTTATGGGTGAAGTATCAGTTAGAAGATTTTAATATTAATGTATCTTGTATTCCTGTAATGTGTGATAATACCAGTGCTATTAATCTTTCTAAGAACCCCATTCAACATTCTAGGGCAAAGCATATAGAAATCAAGCATCATTTCATTAGAGACTATGTTCAGAAAGGAGTTTTTGATATACAGTTCATTGATACTGATCATCAATGGGCTGATATATTCACAAAGCCTCTAGCTGAAGATAGATTTAAGTTCATTAGAGATAATCTAAATATCTTGGCTTTGTCTAAATAGCATGTGCTCAGTTCATCCTAACATGCATCTGAATGTGCTTCGTTTGAACATTCATCTGAACATGCATCATCTGAATGTTAATGTGTGTCTGAAGCACTAAGTCTGATGACGTGGCAAGCTGAAACGTTTGGATTTTCCTCTTTCTGAGTAACTGCTCTCTGCATGCTTGCACGATCTCCAAGACTGCAACTGCCATCATTAAGGTGTCTTGCGACTATTTAAGGAGAAGACTGAATCGTTTTGCAAGTTATGTTTCTCTCTCTTCTCTGCAAAACTGTTCAAGTGTTCCTTGTGCTCTAGGTTTTCTCTCTGTGCTTTCATCTTCTTCATCTCAAGCTTCTCAATGGCATCCAAGAAGGCAACCAAGTCTGCTGGAGGTCAACTCGTTGCATTTAGGACCATCGACCTGGATGACCTCAGTGCTTGTGGTATCAACCTCCATGATACTTTTGATGCAGCAAGATGGACCTACTTCTTCTCAGCAACTGACTATGCTTGGAACGAACAGAGTGTCATTGATTTCTGGAAGAATGCTAGGGACATCTCTACCAAAGATGGTTCCTACCAAGCCCTAGAAACCACTGTACTGGGAAAGAAAATTCCGGTAGATGCTAATGTGATTGCTGATGCAACCCATGTTCCAAATGAAGGAGCAATGTTCTCACCTGGTTGGGAAGGAAGAAACGGTTGCATTCCCAAGTTCACTATGAAGCTCTATTGAATGGAAGATGTTGATGACCTGAAGAGTTCGTACATGCACCCTAAAGCAAGGATTCTTCATGCCATTCTAGGTTGTTGTGTGCTACCTAAGTTTGGGAGCAGGAATCATATCTCAGAACTTGAAAGATTCTGCCTGATTCATCTACTGGACAAGAAAGCTCTGAACTTGCCCAGGATTATTCTATACAACATGCTGATTAGGGTTAGTGACTCTGCAACTAGTTACACTCACACAACCCTAATCACTAAGATTCTTCTGAAACTGAATGTTCCTATAGAGAGGCTCTATGATCACAAGGGCCCAACTCTATTTTCTGCTATCAAAATTAAGAGGATGTGTATTCTTGTGAAGAAGCCATCACCAGAGAAGACCATGTTGGAGGAGGCTGCATCTGGGAAGGCAGCAAGAACTGGAAGAAATGTTCTGGATATCTTGCAAAAGGAAATGCAAGGAGATGTACGTCGTTCTGAATTTGTTTCATCTCTAACACCTGTGAAAATCCAGAAAAAGAAAAGGTCAAGACCTCAGATGAAGGCTGCTGCGTCTGAAGATGAAACTACCATTAGTCAGTCTGAACCTGCTCAGGATGGATCTAATGATGCTCCTGAGATTGTGGGTCAAACTGGAAAAGCTACAATCATTGCTACTCAGCCTACTTCTCAACTAGAAGGACAGGAAAAGGACAACAATGTGTTGACATCTGAGACCACAAAACCTATTCAGACTATACCTTTAGCTTCCAGTATGCCTGAAGCTGATCTCAAGAAGGTTGTTGAAGAAATTGAACAAGAAGAAATAAGAAAGAAGGAGGAGCAAGAGAAACAAGATTATGCCATTCCTGTTGTTGCACAACAAGCTGTTCTTGAAGATGAGAGGCTGGAGCAAGCTTCTAGGCTTAAGAGAAGGAGAGAAAGTGCTCATAAAAGAAGAAAAGCTAAGAAGATCAAGTTGCTTGAACCTGTCATTCAAGCTTCATCAATCATAACTAGGAGAAGTATACAACAAGCTGATGTTGTGAGATTCCAAGAGGTAGCTGAAGAACAAAGGAAGAAGGCACTGGAGAAGTTACAACAAAAGAAGAAAGTTGATGCTGAAGAGACTAAGGTCCCTGTCAAAAGACGACAATGTATCTACTTCAGAAGATGAAGCTCCACCTGCTCAGCTGGATGTACAAAATTCTGAATGTTTTCCCCCACCTTCACCTTCACCTGAACCTGCACCTGAACCTTCACCATCTCACACTTCAGAAGATTCTCAGGCTGAGGATGATGAGAATGCTGATTGCATGTGGTTTGGAGGAAATCTCTCTAGGGCAGTTCTGCTGAAAGCCAAGACCAGAGACTACACTAGAAAACCATCTTAGGATCTTGCATTATGTGTTCAGAATGATCAACAAATGTTGTGGGCTGCTAAGGTGCCACACAGATTTTATAATGTTCATGTAGCTGAAAGGCCTAGAATGCCTATTTTTCCCAATCTCTTTGAAGAGCTTATTTACTTTAGAGATCATCCATCTCTCCAGTTTCATGATCTATCCAGGTTTCAGCTGGAAACCTCTTCAGAAGCAGAGATAAGAAGAAGCCAAAGAGGAGGACGTGTAGCTGATGCCCTTGAAAAGATTAGAAGTGGAGCTGTTGAAGCTAAGCACAAGTGGAGATTGCTGAATCCATTCACAGATGATAGACTGTTTTTCTCTTATGAAGATTGGGTTGTTGTTAGAATGCTATGTCTTGAATATGAACTAGTGGATCTTCAATTTCAGAAGTTCTTTGGTCTGAGAGGATTCATCCCACCTTCCAGGATCCATATCAAACCTTATACTGAGATCAAGGTATGCCCAGATGCAATCATACCTAAGCTACCTTATGCTGATGAATTTAAGCTGAAGAAGAAGCAGAAGGTTGTAGCATCATATTCAGTTGAGGGACCCATAGTCTTATCTGATGAGGATTGGAAGTTCTTAGCTGAAGAAGTTGCTACAGAAGGAGGCATGGACCATTCTCTATACAATGCCATGTGGGACTACCACTATAATCTTGTAGAGAAAGAAGGAAGCTACTCAGGAACAAGCTGGGATAATGCCGATTCCTTGGTCAAGGTTGGAAAGAACACCACTCTTGAGACCCCAACATTCTTTAGAGGAAGATTCCCTTCATATAGCTTTGATCATGTCTTCAATCCACATTATGAATGCGAAGTAATTCAGTATGTTATTGATCAACCAAAGTTTGTGAAGGTGACTGATGCCAGGAAGTTCAACCTTCCTCCAGGTTTCAACTTTTTCAAATACTGTGGAAGATGTATTACCTTGGTGTTTCATGAAGAGAACTTGGAGGCTGAGCTAATTGCTTTGGTAGAGGAGAATCTTGTTCCAAGAGCTCAGAATGCAGAATTGATTCAAAGAACTGCGCACATTCTGTAGGAACACAGGGAAACACTAGAAGGGGGGGTTGAATAGTGTTTCTAAATATTTTAAGAAGCTTTTCGAAAACAGATTTACAAAAACAGATTTTCAGACAGGTTACTAGAAGGCTGTCTGAAGTTTTTAGTTAGCTGTCTGAAGTTGGTTTCAGACTGCTTTAAGATGGTTCTAAACGAAGTTTCTTCTTTTTAAAATATTAAATAAAATATTCAGTCCCCTTAATTAGTTTAAAACTGAAATGACAAAGATAAGGGAAGAGAAACTTAGCCACAGAATTTATCCTGGTTCACTCACTACCACTTGTGAGCTACGTCCAGTCCCAATGCCAACTAGCACTTGGATTTTCTCTTAATCTTGCAAGATTACAAGTATTCTTTTCTATCAAGCCTCTTCAGGCTCTACAACCAAGTATTCTTTTTCAGACAAGCCTCTTCAGGCTCAACAACACAAGTATTTTTTTTTCAGACAAGCCTCTCCAGGCTCAAAGCAAATACAAATGAGAGAAATGCTTAAGCTCACAAACTATATCAGTTTTGAGACTTAAACAGCTACAGATTGTACAGAAATTACTGAGGTATGCTCAGAATAGAAATTTGTGTGTACAAAGATGATAAATTCTATCAGAGTGTTGCAGCGAAAAACTTGCAGAGTTTCTGTTCTTTTGCTATGTTGCTCTCTCTTTTTGTTGGTCTTCAAATGAGGGGGGTATTTATAACCAAATGATTTGAATCATTTAAGACTCTTAGGTTTGTGAAATCAATGCTAGCCGTTGTGAGACAGCTGCTGCAGTACAGAATATTCTCTGACATATTCTGATATTCCCTGACAATTTCTGACATTTTTACAAGGTTTGCTCCTGCCAAAAAGGTGCTCTTTGTTGCTGCTGCAATAGCTGCGTAGCAGAGGATACGTTGTGACAGAGAACGTGCTTGAATTGCATTGCACAGGTGTCAGCTGTTTGTAGCAGAGAACATGCGTGAAAAACGTGCAGAGGTACATGGATTGTCACAGCTTCAGACAAGAGATGCCACGTCATCAAAAGCTTTCAGACGGCTTTGATGCTTCAGACGGGTTGATCATCTTCAGACAGCATCAGCTTCTTCAGACGGATCCAACACTTAGTCTTATATAGTAGGCTTCTTGCTGAAAATCATAGATAAACAATTTAGACAATCGTATCTTATGAGAAACAACTTAAGTTGAATTTGTTGATCATTAAAACTTAGAGAAATTTCAGTCTTTAAAACATCATAAACCTCTTTATGATATTTTTGAGACTCAACATTCTCCCCCTTTTTAATGATGACAAATTTAACTTAAATTATGCAAAATTGAGAGATTAAGATTTAGCTCCCCCTGGGACAAATATATCCTTTTAGATGCTTTTATATATGATTTTCTCAGAAGTTCAGACAGCACAGCTTTGGACTATTTCATGTACTCCCCCTGAATCCTGTAATCACTCCAGATTTTGTTAGATTTAATACTCCCCCTTTTGTCATCAATCAAAAGGGAATTATAGAGCAAAAACAGTAATAGATCAATAAAACAAACAGGAGTATGAACTACAGATAGAGTAAAAACAAGTATCAGAGCAAGGATCAATAAAACAAGTATGAACACATGAGATGGAATAAAAACACTGATTGTATTAATGATGTAAGGATTAAACAGACAATCAGCACTTGAAACAGAAATATGAACATAAGACAATGGCAATAAATTAGTCCTTCTTCTTCAGCAGGGCTTCAGACAGAAAGGAGATCAGTTCTTCCTTGGCCTTGTCTATTGCAGCTTCAATAGAAGACTTCAACTCTTGTTGACCACTTCTTATTAGCTGTTGCTCATGAAGAATTTCTTGCTGATTCTGAATAACCTTTTGTGCTTTCTTTTCTGAGACTTCACATCTCCTCTCAGATTCTTCACATCTCTTCTCAAGGGCCTTGACCTTTGATTTCAGCTTCTGGTTTTCTTCAAACAGGTCAGGTTCAGACTCAACTAGGATGAGCTGAAGGTAGGGACAAACAAATCTCAAAACTCCAAATCCAGGCTGTAAGCCATATTCTGAAGGATTGTAGACTGGACAGAAAAAGGTCCCAACATACTTCAGAAGCACCCAAGCTTGGTTGAATGAATCTGCCTGTGGGGGAAAGTGATCTCTTAAGAAATGGTACTGAACATTTGTGAAGTGTCCAACACCCATTGCAGATTCAGCATCAGGATCACTACACCCAGAAGAAGACCCAGCAGCTTCTCTTATCTTCCAGTAAGATTCCCACATCCAGTTTTCCAGCAGGTGATTCAAGCCGCCTCCTTCTGACATAATAAACTCAGGAAGACCTTCCCATTCTGAAGCAGTCATGACTTCAGACAGGGGTGCTGATACAGAATATACCTTAGGTACCCTTCAATTTTTCATCTTGACCTTCTTTGAGGGGATACCTAGGAACAATTCTATCAGGCTTCACCAAGATTTTGGTTGAAGGCCTGATTGAACTGGTTCTAGGAGGCCTGTAGCCTATCATTCCAACTCCTCTAGCCAAGTCCCTTTGGAACAATTCAGCTTCTGTGTTCAGCATTCTTACCATTAGCCAATCTTCATTATTCAGCTTCCATGAGTCTTCAGAGAATGGATTGATAAGATCCCAAGTATGTTTAGGAGGGACAACACCCTTCCTTATCTTCTCCAAACCATCAGCATTGTTGGAATATAAAGCCCTTTCATCAGACACAGTTTTCTTAGAGAGACCCTGATGAAGTGAGACAGTAGGGGCTGTTCTAAAGTGATGCAGCTCTTCAGACAGATGCTGGAATTTTGGCAAAGGACAAGAGCCAAAGGAGGTTCTTGTCAGTCTCTTGCATAAGGCTGCAATCTCAGCTGAAAGGTTGAATTGATGAACAGATGAGGGTGGTGAAGGAGGTAAAGGTGTGTGAGGTGGAGATGATGATGGTGAGGAAGGTGATGAAGGTGAAGATAATGAGCTATCAGATAGTTGTATGTACATAGGTGAGAGGGGTTTGGATGGTGAAGATGTGGGTTCAAGAACTTGGTTTTCTTGAGGTGCAGGGGGTTCAGACAACAGGTTGTCTGATGGTATGATGAGTGTAGATGATGAGGGTTCAAATGGTATGAAAGGTTCAGAGGGTAATGAAAGTTGCTGTAAGGTTGGTAGAGGTTGGGAGATAGGTGGAGAAGGTTGCTTTTCAGGTGATGAAGGAGGTGAGGGAGTTACATTATCAAATCTCACCTTGATCCTTTTGTAAGGCTTGGGAGCAACAGCATCTTGAGCTTTAGCAGCTCTTTCTTTTTCTTCCCTTTCCTTGGCTTCCTTATCCTCCCTTTCTCTTTCTTCAGAGGAAAGAGCCCTTCTTCTCTTGAAGTATTGATTAGCCTTTACAAAATTTTGATACCTTCCAGCCATGTCTGCTTCTTCTAGATGAGAAGCAGTACTTCATGGTAATCCTAACTTCAGACACTGTTTGAAGTAGTTTACCCTTCTTCTTCTTCCTCTGAGGTGCACTTGACCTCTTTCTTTTCTTTGAGGCTTCAGCAATGACTGCTTGCTTGTCATCCTCAGCATAAGCAAGCTGTGAGGCAATTGCAAGAGCTCTGTCAGTTCTCTCTTGCTCTTCTTTCAGTTCTAACTCTTCTTGTTCAATGGCAGTAGCCAAAGCAGCAACCTGAATCAGTTCAGGGATCAGAGGAGCATGCAGCAAGAGGTTGAGCCGCAACTGCATCAATATCCACAGCCTGTCCTTCCATTATAGAAGTAGGCTTTGAGATTGTGCAGGTTCAGACACCTGACCCACAATTTCAGACAACCGTTGAGAAGGTTTCTGAACAGGTTCAGATGCTTGAATCTGTACAGATGCAGAAGCTATCTTAGCTGAGCTTCTTACAGGTAGCTTCTTCAGCTTAGGTTGAGGTGACGCCTTTGAGGGCTTGAACTCATGTCTTCTGATATCTCCTTTTAGTTCATTTTCCAGAATCTGCACAGTGGAACTTCTCCTCTGAGCTTTCTCCATCAGCAAACTTTCTTTCATGGTTGGCGATGGAGGCCTTGGAGTCAGCTTGATCTTCATGCTCTTCAGATTTGATTCACCAAACATAGGAATTGAGTGGTGATCAAAGAGCTGGTGAACTGGAACTTTAAAATGCAACAACACCTTGGTGATGATGGTGTTGTGAGGAAAACTTCCAGCAGAGTCTCTCAGCCTCTTCTGAAGGTGGTACATGATGATATTTGGAAGATTTATCTTCTGCTTCTTCAGAAGATGAATGAGGCAGAATCTTTCCAGTTCAGACACATGGTTTCTGCTGCCACTTTTAGGGATTACAGAGTTCCCCAAGATAGCATGCAGAACCCTAGCCTTATCTGACATATTCTTTGCATCCAGACTAGCAGGAGAGGAAGTTCCATATAAAAACTCAGTAAAATGCTTCTGACCTCCATTTCTTGATTCCCAGCCAGGAGAGAAGACAGCACCTTCAGTCTTGACACCACAGACAATGGCCAAGATGTCTTCATCAATAAAGATAGATGTACCGAGCACATTAGCCTTGATGGTAGTGTAGATGCCTTGAGGGTTAGGGATTCCTCTGGCTGTGGCCCAGAAATCAAGTATACTCTGCTCATGCCAATGTGAACGATTTTTGTTGAAGTATTCAAGCCACCCAGCAGCTTGAAATTCTGCATGAAGATCCATTCCTAGTGCTTCAAGTTCTTCCAGAAAGACACCCTTGGTCTTCACAATATTATCAGCTCCAGACTTCTTTGGTGCCATTGTTGAAGGATGGAAAGAACTTGAGAGAGAAAGTGCTTTCTTGAAGATGAAGAATAGCAAAGGTTTTGAGAGGGTAGTGAGCTGTAACGTACCAAGGACTCACTGCCTTACAGTACTTATAGACCTCTGAGGCAATGATGGCAGAAACTGGCCGCTGCAGACATAGGGTAACGTGCAAAGTGGATTTAAACCGCCCCTTTATTGCCACGTCATTTGTTCATTTCAGACAAGTGCAAGATTTCAGACATCCTAGTTAATTTCAGACGACCAAAACTTCAGACAGGTCACATGTTTCAGACAGGCTGAAGTTTCAGACACATTATTTTTCATACATACTCACAATGCATGAATGTTCAGTTTATCTCTGATGAACTTAAACCTATCTTCAGTTAGAGGTTTTGTGAATATATCAGCCCATTGATGCTCTGTATCAATAAACTGAATATCAAAAACACCTTTCTGAACATAGTCTCTAATGAAATGATGTTTGATTTCTATATGTTTAGCCCTAGAATGTTGAATGGGATTTTTAGATAAATTAATGGCACTGGTATTATCACATAACACAGGTATAACAGATATTGCAATATTAAAATCTTCAAGTTGATACTTCACCCATAATAGTTGTGAGCAACAACTGGCTGCTGAGATGTATTCTGCTTCAGCTGTTGATAATGCAATTGTGCTTTGCCTTTTGCTTGACCAGCTGATCATATTTTCTCCAAAGAAGTGACATCCACCACTGGTGCTTTTTCTTTCAACTCTGTCTCCAGCAAAATCAGCATCACAGTATCCTACTAACCTGCAATCCTTACTTTTCTTATAGCACAGACCAAGATTAGTAGTACCTTTAAGATATCTGAAAATTCTTTTTACAGCTTTGTAGTGAGTGATTCTTGGATCAGATTGAAATCTAGCACACAGGCACACACTGAACATGATGTCAGGCCTGCTTGCTGTTAGATACAATAATGAACCAATCATTCCTCTATACAAAGTTTGATTTACTGGTTCTTCATTATCATCTTTATTTAAAGATGCAGAAGGATGCATTGGAGTTGTACATGGGTTTGCAATCACTTAGGTTGAACTTTTTAAGCATTTCATTTGTATATTTCTCTTGATGGATCCATATACAATCAGAATCTTGCTTAATCTGAAGTCCAAGGAAAAACTTTAGTTCACCCATTAGGCTCATTTCAAATTCAGATTGCATTAACTCAGAAAATTCTTTGCACAATGAAGAATTAGTTGAACCAAAAATAATGTCATCAACATATATTTGGACAAGTATAAGATCCTTGTTAGACTGTTTTCTAAAAAGAGTTGTGTCAACTTTTCCTCTTTCAAAACCATTAGTTGCAAGAAAACTGCTCAGTCTTTCATACCAAGCTCTTGGGGCTTGTTTCAGACCATAGAGAGCTTTCTTGAGTTTAAACACATGTTCAGGAAAAGTTACATCTTCAAAACCAGGGGGTTGTCTAACAAAAACCTCTTCTTCAATGAAACCATTGAGGAAGGCACTTTTGACATCCATTTGATATAGTTTGATGCCATTATTTACAGCATAAGATAAAAGAATTCTAATTGCTTCTAACCTGGCCACTGGGGCAAAGGTTTCAGTGAAGTCAATACCTTCTTGCTGGTTATAACCTTGAGCTACTAGCCTTGCCTTATTTCTGATAACTTTGCCTTCTTCAGACAGCTTGTTTCTGAACACCCATTTGGTTCCAATAATTGTTTTCCCATGGGGTTTAGGAACAAGGGTCCAGACATCACTCCTAGCAAATTGATTTAGCTCCTCTTGCATGGCTAGGATCCACCCTTCATCATGCAGAGCTTCATCAATGCTCTTTGGCTCAATTTCAGACAGGAGAGCAAGAGAATTCAAATGTCTGAATTTTGATCTTGTCTTAACTCCTTCTGAAGTGCTGCCAATGATTTGCTCTTTTGGATGATGTGACTTGTATCTCCAATCAGATTTATGAGGAGACATCACATCTGTCTGAGACTCAACATTTGTCTGAAGAGGTTCAGAAACAGCAGGAGCTTCAGACAGGTGCTCATCCTTCAAATCGTTGTGATCATTCAGCTCCATTCCTGCAAAATCATCTTCTAGATCTGATAGTTCCCTATCAGTCTCTTTGTTATCATTGAATTTTACATGTATGGTTTCTTCAACAGTTAAAGTTCTAGAGTTATACACTCTATATGCTTTAGATGTTTCAGAATATCCAATGAAAAATCCATTATCAGACTTTGCATCAAATTTTCCAAGATCATCTTTGGTGTTCAGTATAAAACATTCACATCCAAAGATGTGGAAATATGATATGTTGGGTTTTCTTCCTTTCCACAATTCATATGGAGTCTTTTTCAGAATTGGTCTTACCAATATTCTGTTTTGAAGGTAACAAGCTGTGTTAACAGCTTCTGCCCAGAAGGTTCTAGGTAAGTTGCTTGAGTTGAGCATGGTCCTTGCCATCTCTTGCAAACTTCTGTTCTTTCTCTCAACAACCCCATTCTGTTGAGGTGTTCTTGCCACAGAGAAATTGTGTGAGATCCCATTCTCATCACAGAACAATTTGAAATTTGCATTCTCAAACTCCCCACCATGATCACTTCTTATGACAGAAATACAGAATCCCTTTTCATTCTGTACCTTTTTACAAAATATTGTGAAATTCTTAAAAGTCTCATCCTTGTTTCTAAGGAATATCACCCATGTGAATCTAGAATAGTCATCAACGATGACCAAACCATATTTCTTTCCACTAAGACTTTCTGTTCTAATAGGACCAAACAAGTCAATGTGTAAAAGTTCTAGTGGTCTGCTAGTTGAAACAACATCTTTACTCTTGAAGGAGTGTCTTGTTTGTTTCCCTTTCAGACAGCTATCACATAAAATGTCAGATTTGTATGAGAGCTTGGGCAATCCTTTAACAAGGTTGTGTTTTGCTAATCTTGAGATTAATCTCAAGCTGGCATGCCCAAGTCTTTGATGCCAAATCTGTTTTTCATCTTCAACAGAAATGAAGCATTTTACATTTTGACTTGCTAGATCCTCTAGATCAATTTTATACACATTGCTGTGTCTCTTAGCAGTAAAAAGTGTTTGATCAGAGGAGTCTTTGACTATGCATCCTTCCTTGGTAAAGGATACTACATAACCACTGTCACATAATTGACTTATGCTCAGTAAATTATGTTGTAGTCCTTCCACAAGAAGAACATTTTTAATGAGGGATGAAGGAATTATACCTATAGTCCCTATGCCAGTGATCTTCCCTTGCTGATTTCCACCAAAGGTGACCACTCCTCCTTCCTTAGGTCTAAGGTTTTGGAACAAAGACCTTTCTCCTGTCATGTGTCGCGAGCACCCACTGTCCAGGTACCATTTGTGGGGTCTCCTTTGTCCTGTTAAACACATCTGCAACAGGAATGATCAAGTTTTTAGGTACCCAAGTTCTTTTGGGTCCTGTTTTGTTAGCTTTGGGTCTTGCTTTTCTCTTGTGCTTGCACTGAATCACATTGTGTCCAGGCTTACCACAGTGAGAACACCCAGTGACCTTCTTTTTACTTTTAGAAAAATTTAAGACAGTAGGTGGTTCAGACAATGTTATGATCAAAAAAACCTAGTCCACTTTTGTCAGAGGAATGTCTTTGATTTCCAAGCATTATGTTTAAATTTTTTGTTCCTTTGACAAACTTGGCCAGATCATTTGTCAGTTCTACAATCTGTTTCTGAAGTTTTTTATTTTCTTCAGACACAGTTTGTGAACTGTGGTTTTTATTCTCAAGACCTTTTCCTTGAGTATAATATGTTCTATTTCCAGAGACTCATATTTGTTACACATTTCTGTGTGAGCCTTGGATAGATTCTTATACTCTAGGAACAGTTCCTTGGAACTTTCCACCAGATCATCATACATTTCTTGCAAGGTAAGAGTGAATACCTCAGCTTCAGAACTGTCTGAAGATGGTAGGCTTGCCATGAGACACAGATTTGCCTCTTCTGAGGTGTCTTCCTCCTCTTCTGAAGTTGATTCATCCAGATCCTCCCATGTTGCCATGAGACCTTTCTTTTTCTTGAAAAACTTCTTCTTCTTGAAGTTGTTTTTCTTTAGTTTTGGACATTCAGCCTTCATGTGCCCTGGTTGCTTACACTCAAAACAAATAATCTTGTCAGTTTGTATGTCTTTACCTGACTTACCTCCTTTTGAGGTTGAAGGTTGATTCTTTCTGAATCTTCCTCTGTTCTGTAGCATTCTCTTGATCTTCCTACTTAGAAGAGCAAGATCATCATCATCTTCTGAGCTATCTTCAGAGTCTTCATCTCCCTCTGAAGCTGCCTCAGCTTGCATAGCCTTGATGTTGCCATGCCTAGACTGTCTTGGTCTTGGAGTTTAGGGCTAGAGATTTTCTCTTGTTGTCATCTTCTCCAAGCTCAAGCTCATGGACCTTAAGAGATCCCAACAGTTCTTCCACTCTAAGAGAATTCAAATCTCTTGCCTCTTGAATGGCAGTAACTTTGGGTCTCCAGGACTTAGGCAAGCTCCTTAGGATTTTTCTGTTATTATCTCCAGAGTTGTATGTTCTGCCTAAGGACCTGAGTCCATTAGTTATGGTCTGAAACCTTCCAAACATTTGATCAATGGTTTCAGATTCTTCCATCTTGAACATCTCATACTGATGTATGAGCATACTTATCTTGATTGCTTGACAGTCTCAGTACCTTCATGGGCTGCTGCAAGAGTATCCCAAATCTCCTTGGCAGAGGTGCATCCATGAACCTTCTCATATTCTGATTTGTTCAAAGAACATATCAGATAGAGTTTGGCCTTAGCATTCATCTGGACTCTAGCCTTTTGCTCCACAGTCCATTCAGTCTTAGGTATAGGCACATCATTTAGCATAGGCACATAGTCTCCATCAGTGACCACATCCCAAACATCAATGTTTGTGCTTTCAATGAACAGCTTCATTCTATCTCTCCAGTAGTGATAATCTTCTCCATTGAAAGCTGGAGGTCTTGTGATAGAGGCTCCTTCTGTGATGTATTGCCTGTTACTGTTTGAAGCTTCCATGTGGATCTTTCAGTCCTCAGACACTTGTTAGGTGTATCAACCCTGAGTAGAGCTCTGGTACCAACTGTAGGAACACAGGGAAACACTAGAAGGGGGGGTTGAATAGTGTTTCTAAATATTTTAAGAAGCTTTTCGAAAACAGATTTACAAAACAGATTTTCAGACAGGTTACTAGAAGGCTGTCTGAAGTTTTTAGTTAGCTGTCTGAAGTTGGTTTCAGACTGCTTTAAAGATGGTTCTAAACGAAGTTTCTTCTTTTTAAAATATTAAATAAAATATTCAGTCCCCTTAATTAGTTTAAAACTGAAATGACAAAGATAAGGGAAGAGAAACTTAGCCACAGAATTTATCCTGGTTCACTCACTACCACTTGTGAGCTACGTCCAGTCCCAATGCCAACTAGCACTTGGATTTTCTCTTAATCTTGCAAGATTACAAGTATTATTTTCTATCAAGCCTCTTCAGGCTCTACAACCAAGTATTCTTTTTCAGACAAGCCTCTTCAGGCTCAACAACACAAGTATTCTTTTTTTCAGACAAGCCTCTCCAGGCTCAAAAGCAATACAAATGAGAGAAATGCTTAAGCTCACAAACTATATCAGTTTTGAGACTTAAACAGCTACAGATGTACAAAGATACTGAGGTATGCTCAGGATAATAAATTGTGTGTACAAAGATGATAAAATTCTATCAGAGTGTTACAGCGAAAAACTTGCAGAGTTTCTGTTCTTTTGCTATGTTGCTCTCTCTCTTGTTGGTCTTCAAATGAGGGGGGTATTTATAACCAAATGATTTGAATCATTTAAGACTCTAGGTTTGTGAAATCAATGCTAGCCGTTGTGAGACAGCTGCTGCAGTACAGAATATTCTCTGACATATTCTGATATTCCCTGACAATTTCTGACATTTTTACAAGGTTTGCTCCTGCCAAAAAGGTGCTCTTTGTTGCTGCTGCAATAGCTGCGTAGCAGAGGATACGTTGTGACAGAGAACGTGCTTGAATTGCATTGCACAGGTGTCAGCTGTTTGTAGCAGAGAACATGCGTGAAAAACGTGCAGAGGTACATGGATTGTCACAGCTTCAGACAAGAGATGCCACGTCATCAAAAGCTTTCAGACGGCTTTGATGCTTCAGACGGGTTGATCATCTTCAGACAGCATCAGCTTCTTCAGACGGATCCAACACTTAGTCTTATATAGTAGGCTTCTTGCTGAAAATCATAGATAAACAATTTAGACAATCGTATCTTATGAGAAACAACTTAAGTTGAATTTGTTGATCATTAAAACTTAGAGAAATTTCAGTCTTTAAAACATCATAAACCTCTTTATGATATTTTTGAGACTCAACACATTCTTGAGGTCCAACATCAGATCAGGACTGGTCAGTATGAGCTAAAAGATGCAGTGCTTGTTGCATTAGAGGAACAAAAGCTAGCTATGCAACAAATGATGGAGCAAGCTCTAAAGGGTCTCAAACCTAGTTCATGATGCTGCTTCCATTAGACTTGTCTTAGACTGCTTTATTTTGTGTTCTAGTTTTCAATATAATGTTGTTATTTTCATTACTGCTATAATATATTGTGTTCCTATTTGACACTACTTTATCTTGAGTTATTGCTCTTATCCATGTCAGTTTTACAAGTTTTTGCTCTGCTACCCTTTTTCATTGATGACAAAAGGGGGAGTATTATCTATGATATATGTGATCTAACAAACTCTGAAAAAGAGTAAAAGAAGATTGCAGGGATGAACATACTTCAGAACATGATGAACATGACTTCAGAATATGACTCAGATTTTAGGGGGAGTCTTTGGTTAAGAGGGAGTTATCATCTAACCCTAAACTTTTTCAGATTCTCTCACATATTTATATTTGTCATCATTAAAAAGGGGGAGATTGTTGAGTCTCAAATAAAGTATGTCAGTAAATGAATACTTTCTAAAGTCTCATACTATACTCTCAAATGTTTTAATGGATAACAAATATAAAAGTCAGAAGGTTATTTAAAATGAACAAATAAACTGTTATGTATCTTCTGTTCTGTTTCAGATCGTCGGAAGAATGCTTGTGCATCTGAAGACATCAGATCGTCTGAAGAATGCGTGTACATTTGAAGACTTCAGATCGTCTGAAGAATGCCTGTGCATCTGAAGACTTGTATATCATCTGAAGATTTGCATTGGAAGCTTAACCTATCCTTTCAAGTTGACCATGCTAAGAGACGTTGCTGCGGTTGAAGGATGTCCTACCTTTGGTCTAACTATTTTCATCATGTGTGTCAGAAAAGCTTTCCTACCTCGTTCAAATGATTTGCACATTTATGGAAATGTTGCTGCTCTGCCCATCTGACACTGTCTGCGCATGTTGCTGTGAAGCCGTTCAACACTCTTTAAGGATAAAGGAGTCACAATGTCTTCTGGAATGCATTTAATGCTGCCTGAGACAACGGTTAAAGCTTCTCACCTTATAAATATCCTCATGCAAAGCGAAATGAAGACAAAGAATATATTAAGAATCATCAGAACTCTTACGCTGCTGAAACTCTGTTTGAAATTCCTTGTACACAATTCTCTTCAGATTCTAAGTGTTATCTCAGTTGCTTGTACATATTTGTGTTCATCCTATCTTTTGTGATAGTTGATTGAACTTCTTCTGTCTTAGACTTAAAACAGTTTGGTTTATTGAGCCTGGAGAGGCTTTCTATTTAAAGAATACTTGGGTATAACACTTGGTTAAGTGTCTGAGAGCCTGAAGAGGCTTGGTGGAAAGAATACTTGTGGTAGAGCCAGAAGAGGCTTGATAGAAAAGAATACTTGCATTTCTTGCAAGAATAGTGGAATTCCAGTGGTGGTTTGCCTCTGGGACTGGACGTAGCTCACAGTGGTAGTGAGTGAACCAGGATATATCTTGGTTAAGTTTCTTCTATCCCTTACTCATTGTCAATTCAGTTTTAATAATCTAACCGAAGGGATTGAAAAGTAATTCTGGAAAACAACCTTTTGTGAAAATCTTTTTCTACTTATCTAAACCATCTTTGCATCTGAACTCGGGTTCAGATGATCCAAAACGCTTCAGACGATAAAACTTATCATCTGAATATTTTCAAAAGGGCATTTTCATCTATATTTGTAAAAGATAAAAAGTTTCCATTGAAACACTATTCAACCCCCTTCTAGTGTTTCCCTGTGTTTTCCTATAAAATCACCTCCCCGAGTTAGACCCAAGTACAATACTCACCTCCCTGAGCTACATTCCACCCCTCCCTGGGTTTGTGTATCTCAAGTACAACAACATCTATGCTCAAGACATCATACACATCATAACATCAGTTATATCATCATCGTCATCACCTCCCTGAGTTAGACTCAAGTACACTATTCACCTCCCTGAGTTAGCCTCAGGTACAACATCAACATCATTATCATCTATCATTCTCATCACCAATCATCATAATATCACCAATCATCATCATTATAAATATCACCGATCATAATATCACCAACCATCATAATTATCATCATAAATATTACCAATCTTCATCATCATGCATCATCATGCTCATCATCAAACAACATTATTATACATCATCACACTCATCATTAAATATCATCATGATACATCATCATACTCATCATCAAATATCATCAATCATCAACACCATAATCATTATAAAGCAACATTAACAACATCAGTCATCATCAAGCACTCAGGATCTCAAAATCCACATTGGTAATTGATTACCAACCTCCAATAATCGATTACCTGCAAACAAGGTCTCTGGTAATCGATTACAACCCCCTTGTAATCGATTACCTGCAAGCAAACACACTGGTAATCGATTACAACATCCCTGTAATCGATTACCTGTAAGCCATCTCTCTGGTAATCGATTACAACAAACCTGTAATCGATTACTAGCGAACAAACAGCACTCCTAGGCTGCCCAGAACACTCTGGTAATCGATTACCACCCCTGGTAATCGATTACCCGCGACGCAGATCGCAGTTCTCGCAATCTCTACCAATTCTAAACCTCTCTATTCAATCTCTAATCAATCTTTTTCATCAAAACATCATTTATATGCATTTATATTCATCAAAACTCCACCAAAGTATCAATCTTTAACAGTTTTACAAGGTTTCCCATTAAACCCCAAATCATCAAACCCTCATTAATCCCCTTTTCTCTATTCATATTATTTCATTCAACCCACTCAAGATTCGTCAAGAATCATACAAACAATCATCAATCTATAGTTTTCAACATCCATATTCAATATATCAATCATTAATACGAATTTAAAGCCTTAGGTTACTACCCAAGCACCCCCACATGCACATATAAGCAACACCCTCTCCCCCCACCGTACCTTAGTGAAGATCGATCTATCAGCAGGGAAGTCCCTTTCTTGGTTCTTGATGATCACTCAGCAGCAACCTGCTCTTGAGACTTGGTTTCTCCCCTCCTTGGCGTTTCGCTCTCTGATGATCATACGAATAAGGATTAGGGTGAACTGATAACCCCTCCTTACTAGAATGCCTAATTGGGCTTGGGCCCAACCTCAACTCCCCCTCTATCCTCTTTTAAAATTTGAAATAGCTTTATCTTAATTACAAACTATTAATAATATTAATACTATTATTTTTATGTATTTATTTATTTATTCCTCCCACTTTATTAATTAATTTAATTAAATTTTATTTAATTAAATTTAGGATGTTACAATGCCACCTAGTGGCTTAAATTACAACACTACTAATTCACAATAAAATCAACCTACATCTATATACATATATAACTCCAAACGTCTCCCCCATGGAGCAACACAATCAGTCCGGTGGACTAATCCACCATTGAGCCTTCAATCCACCCGACCATATATACTTTCAGTAGGAAAGTCCTGCGCAACTAAAATCAAATCCACAACGTGTGATGAAACTTACGTCCCAGTAAATGTGATCATGCATACAGTGAAGGGGGTAGACAAAAGAGAATGTAACATTAAACGCATGTATATACATATTTTCGTGCACATCACAATTCTATCATGCAATCAGGCAATGCACACACCAATTCCTCTAGTGGAAGACCACCCATTCATTTATGCAATCAATCGATAACTTTGGTGTTAAACCCACACCCAGGTGGTCTTTTCACCGTTTCCTCTTTAAGATTGAGCGTTCAAAATTTGGACCAAGGACCGTCGCCTTTAGAAACCTGAAATAGTTTTTTTGTACTCAAGAATGATATGAATTTTTTTTCCTCTTTGAGGATCCCATTTCCCTTTTGGCCAAAAGGTCCATCCGACTTTCTCGCTTGAGCGAAGACACTCCAGAGTGCACACATGGAGAAATTGCCTTGATGCCGCGTTCTCGCTCAAGCGAGGACCATCTCGCTTGAGTGAAACATTCCAGAGTGCTCCCATCCTCTGGACCTTTCTCTGTTAAGCGAGAATCCCCTCACTTAAGCGAGAGTTGCTCTTCTCTTAAGTGAGCCTCTCCTTACTTAAGCGAAAATCATCCAGAGAGCACTCCTCTCTCTGGACTATTTTCGCTTAAGAGAGAGAGGTTTCTCTCTTAAGCGAAAATATCAACATCCAAAATTTTCCTATTTGCTGAAATTCTCGCTCAAGCGAAGACCTTCTCGCTTGAGCAAAAGTACTCCAGGTTAACCCCTCAAATTCAGTTAACCACTCTTAAACCCAATTCCCTCATCCAAAACCTTTTCCCCTCATTATTTCTCACTTTTATACCTTTTTAACCTTTCATATCTAGGGTTTGGTCCCTCCTAAGTTCTACTACAATTTTGTTGGGCTTAATACTTGATTTCTCTCCTAAATTCCCTCCAAAATCACAGGTTCTCAGTCAACCTCCAACGTCCCTCTCTTGATAAGGTTCCCAACCTACGACTTCTATTATACTTTCTAGGCTCTAATTTTTAGGATGTTACAATTCTACCCACCTTAAATAAATTTTACCCTCAAAATGTGCCTCAATTGCCCTAAATTCTGCCACCTTACTTTCCTACATCCTTTCGGGTTCAGTGCTAGCGTAGTATTCTTACTCTCCACATTCTAACATTCTCCTTCCAGGCCTGACTCTAAGTTCTCATGTGTAGTACTACATACCTTGCGGTACATGTCCTCCGTAACCTCTAACTAACTAGCCTGTGTATTAAGGTTCATGACCTAACCCGACCATTTTCACTACAAGAAAATTGGATATTAGACATGAGTTTTTAGCGACAGTCTAAGGCCGTTGCAAACGATTTTTTAAAAAAAATTTTGATTTAGTAATTATCCAGAAAAACCTAGCGACAACTCGATCGTCGCTAGCTTTGTCGACTTTAGTGACGGTCAGGTCGTTGCTAGGCTAAAACAGAGATTTGTGATGACTTCCTTTGTATTTGCGACGGACTCGTCATCGCTAATTGAAAAGTGAATCTTGCGACGGCCGGGCCGTCGCAAACGCCGTCGCTAAGTTGAAAATTTATATGCGGGTTTAATTAAAAAATTAACTAATAGTGATGGCTTTGGTTGACATTAGCGACAACCAGGTAGTCGCTACTTAAAAACTAGCGTAGCGACGGTTGGCCGTCACTAAACCGACGCTAATTCTGAAACATATATGAGACCGACTTCCCCTTTCTTCTTTATCTTTTCTTCTTCCTTTTCTTCTCCCCTCCGACCACCGCAGCCTCACCGTCTATAGGTGTCCTTCATAGTCCCTGAAGCTCTCTTTCTCCTTCAACCTCTTCCTCTCCCTAAATTCTTCAATTTGACCGATTATTTTTTGCGAGACAACCACTGTGGGAGGAGAACGACGACCAACCACCGTGGGAGAACATTGCCGATGATCAAGCTCCGGCGATCAACCACCGTCTATAGGTGTCCCTCACTGTCCCTAAAGCTCTGCCGACGATCAACTTTTTCAATACTTCAATAATTGGTTCTATTTTAAAATATTGAATTATACATATAATTTAATAACACAAAATATTATAAGTAATATATTATTACTATTTTAATACATTTTATACTATTATTGTGTTTTTATTTTTCATGATTTTTATAATTATGAATATAAATATTCACATATTTTAATATATATATATATATATCGATTCAACTAGTTCAACCAGTTACTTACTAGTTTAACCAGTAACCCAACTAGTATCTCAGCCGAGTCAATGATCGGTCCTAGTTTTATAACATTGCTCATATTTGTGGGAATAAGGAACTATTTTTTTCTCTAGATGAAATGGTTAAATCAACGGTTCAACTAGTTCAACCAGTTACTTACTAGTTTAACCAGTAACCCAACTAGTATCTCAGCCGAGTCAATGATCGGTCCTAGTTTTATAACATTGCTCATATTTGTGGGAATAAGGAACTATTTTTTCTCTAGATGAAATGGTTAAATCAACGGTAAAGTCTAATAACAACTCAAACATGACAATTATATATGGCAACGAATGAATTTTTATTTGATTGAAAGATGGATCTCAAAATTTCAGCTATGATGTTTTCTATGATTCTGATGGCAACTGCCAGTGGAACTCTGAACTGACAGTAGAGATTCTGAGCTGAAGGAGAGCCTGAGCCTGTCTTGAGCGCATGAAGTTGGACCAAGCCTTGGTCAACTTTACTTTTGGTCAACCTCATGGTCAACCTTAATCAATTCAACATGAAGACTTCATCATAATTAGAAATATTTCATTAATTATTTCCAATGAAATTAGAATTATAATTTTTAATTACACTTCCTAAACTAGATTAAGTAAATAGGCGCTAATTTGGCTTTTTGTATTAGTGGTTAGTAGCTTGATGAGCTAACTAGGCCTTAGGACATGGGTTCTACACCCATATATTAAGAGTATCTTTTTTCATTCATCTTTTAATTTTAATTTCCTCACCATTTTGGCCGCCCCTACATCTATAAATAGGGAGACACGCCTATGTATTTCACTCTTGATGATTTCAGTAAAGACACTCTGTCAAATTTCCTCCTAAACTGTGTGGGTAGAGAAGGGTTGGTGGTGCTTGCATAAACTATCTGAGACTTATGCAATTCTCCTAAATTGGTGGTGTTCTGCACTGATCTTATATGCAGTGGCGATCTTCCAACTCTTATCTCCACCACTTTTTACTGAGTTTTCTTCACTTTTCTTCTTCATTAATTTTACACGCATCATTGCTGCACTTGCTGCACTCATTTATGCCTCATTTTCATCCATTTTCACCAATTATTTTGCTCATCTGTGTCTCTTGGTTCCAATTTCTTGATCAGGCAATTCAATTTAGCTTTTAGAATTTATCACAATGTTAAGTATGAGAAAACTATTAGATAAAGGCTATAACATAACATGAACCAATTGAGTTGAACGAAATTACAGTGTTAAAAGCTCTTATATCCGCTGGAGTAATTAGTGCAAGCTTGTCATGTTACTTTTGTTAACTTAATATTTCCTACATGTTATTATGAGATCGTTTCTATATAAAACAATCTTATATATCAATTGAGTTGAATGAAATTAATGTGTGAAAATGTCTTATATATCCACCGCTAAAATAATAAATACAAGCTTGTCTTGTTACATTCATTAACTCATTTCCTATTTTATTTTATTGTGAAACTTTCCTATACAAAACAATCTTATAAATCAATTGACTTGAATGAAATTAGTCAAAATGTGTTATATATCCACCGCTAAAGTAATTAATGCAAGCTTGTCGTGTTACTTTTAATTATTAGTAACTCATTTCCTAAATTATATATTTTATTGTGAATTTTTCCCTTATAAAACAGTCTTAACAAGAATAACAAATCAATTGAGTTCAATGCAACTGTGTTAAAATCTCTTCCTCTCCTCTCTTAGCTTCATTGTGCGTGAGTGTGTAAGGAAAAGAAGTTATAATAAAAGAAATCATCAAACCATGAAGTTAGAAGTGGCGATAACCTCCAAAGAAATCATCAAACCATCTTCTCCAACCCCTAACCATCTTCGCCACTACCAACTCTCCTTTCTTGACCAAGTCGCTCCCATTGTTTATAACCCTTTGGTTCTATTTTACTCTTCCGACGGTACCACTGACCAATTCAACACAACCACCATATCCAACCAGCTAAAGAAATCTCTATCACATGTCTTAACCCATTTCTACCCACTTGCGGGAAGAATTAATAATACCAAGAGTTTCATAGACTGCAATGATGAGGGCATCTCTTACTTAGAAGCAAAAGTGAAGTCCAAACTTATGGACATTATTCATAAGCCAGCCCCAAGAGAACTCAACCATTTGCTTCCATTTCAACTAGATGATATCACTGACGTCCCATTTGGTGTTCAACTTAACGTCTTTGATTGTGGTGGTATTGCAATTGGTGCATGCCTTTCTCACCAAATTGCAGACGGTTTATCATTTTTCACTTTCCTCAATAATTGGGCAGCTATTGCTAGTGAACAAGCTGTGTTGCCAAAACCACAATTTGTTTCAGCTAAGCACTTCCCACCCAAAAATGTATCTGTGTTATATCCTCAAGGTGACATCACGAAGCAGAACATAATATGCAAGATGTTTGTGTTTAATGCTTCCGTTATTGAAAATCTCAGGGCGAGATATGCTGACACCCCAGACTTCAAAAACGAGAAGTTCCCCACACGTGTGGAGGCTTTATCTGCTTTCATTTGGAGTCGTTATGTGGCTGTTACTAGAGACGAATATTCTTGTCCACAGAGAAGATATGTTGTGGTTCATGCAGTGAACCTGCGTCCAAAGATGGAACCTTCACTGCCTCCAGATTCATTTGGTAACTACTTCCGATTCATTATGACAATTCCAACGTTGAACGCTGGAGAGGAGTGTTATGGGCTGGCAAAGCAGATAAGGAATGAGATAAAGAAGATCGACAAGGAGTATGTGAGAAAACTCCCAGAGGGGAATGAACATTTGGATTTCCTTAAGGATAATTGGGATAGAGTGCTTGTGAAGGAGGAGTTAGTTTCGTTTAGTTTCACTAGTTGGTGTAGGTTTCCTGTGTATGATGCTGATTTTGGTTGGGGAAAACCAATATGGGTAGGTACTCCTGCTTTTAATTTAAGAAATTTGGTTGTGTTTGTTGATTCCAAGTTCGGTGGTGGCATAGAGGCGTATGTTAGCTTGAAGGTGGAAGACATGGCAAAGTTTGAAGCAGATGAGGAGTTTCTTGCATGTGTGGATAAAGAACGGACTTATTGATGTGCCTATGCATGCAAATTTGCAAACAAAGTAATTGTCAGCAATAATTAAGAAAAAGAAAATTATAATTGTCAGTTATATAGTTCCTTAAAATATTGGATTATATATGCATAATGGAGTAATATATAATTTGTGTGATAATGGAAAAATTATGTTAAATAGGTTAAGGGTCGATCATTCTTGTTTTAAGTATAAATAGAGAATTATACTCATGTATAATGCTTGTCAAAGAAATAAAAAAGAGTATTGTTATACAACAATACAACTCTACAACTTAATAAGACAAAAATTAGAAGAGAGAGAAATGTGGGATGTGATGAGTGATATGATGGAGAGAGATGGAGAGAAAAAAATGTGTTGTATGAGTTGTTGTATGAATTTAATTTCTCAATAAAAAATCATCCCCTTCTATCTCTTTTCTTCCTCTTCTCTACAAAGTGGCATAAAAGAGAGAAATACTTTTGAGTTGAGGGATGAGATGATTAGTAAAAAGATTTGTTTCAACTGCTCATCATCTCATGCATCAAAGAGAATTATGATATCATCACATGAAAGCTTTGCTTGTTTCTCAAGAAACTTAAGAGATTGTACAGAATGCTTTAACATATCTTTCTTAACAAGTTTTGGAATTTCTTTTTAACTACAAGAAATCTATCTTTTAATGACAAAAATTTGGTGATGAAAAAAATATTTGTCACTGATGATAATTATTTGTGACTAATTTTTATTTTATCACTAATATTATTCATAATAATGAACAAATTATATATCATCATTATAATTCCATTAATAGTGCCGAAAATATATATATGTATACCACAATTAATTCGTCACTTATAGAAAATATTGATGACAAATTTGTATGTCATTTTACAATATTACAGTGCAGTTGAGGTGAAAATTTAATGAACATCTAAAAAGTACTTGTGATAAAAAGTTACCATTGTTATCGATATAATATAATATTATTAAAACTACAAAAATTGTTATTCCTTTTTATTATTAATTAATGACATTTTTTAAGTTGAAATTCTAATCACAGGAAAGGGGGTTGAATTGTGATCTTTCAAAATTCTCTGCAATTTGATTTTAATACTTTTCTAGCTCAAGATAACCTTGGCTTAGTATTAAAATTTCTTTTCACAAAAAGTTAGCAATGTTCAAGAAATACAATTTTAACAATTATTTTTTAAGTTAACTATAATCAGCTGAAACTTAAATGAAGAGATAGGGAAAAGAAGATTGCACACAGAATTTTTATATTGGTTCACTTCTTCCAACCTGAGGCTACGTCCAGTCCCTACACCAAGTAGGATTTTCTTACTCAACTTGATCTTGTTACAAAGCTTTGGGTACACCTTACCCCCAGTATTCTTCTGCAGCCT
Organism: Sesbania bispinosa; assembly: GCA_026901365.1. Taxonomy (NCBI): domain Eukaryota; kingdom Viridiplantae; phylum Streptophyta; class Magnoliopsida; order Fabales; family Fabaceae; genus Sesbania; species Sesbania bispinosa. Next base: position 434,219 of record QLOH01000091.1, read on the forward strand.
CTTCAGGCTCACTTATGCAACACCCTCATCCCATGACAGGTATTACACAATTAACTCTATTGTGATTTGTTAATTTATCTCTTAATGAAAATTAGGAAAGTTGGTAATTGTTTTTTTTTGTAAAGCATATTATTAAATTATGTTCGGAATAAAACAAGGTGAAGTACATATCATTTCATTACTATTAAAAATTACAATGGACATGACGTACATCTAAGATGGGATTCTAACATACTGTATTACATAAGTAGTGAATTCTCTATTTGACTACAACCTTAAACACTACCATTTGTCTTAAACGAGATCCGGTTCGACCTGAACACCATGCCCTACTTCAGAACAACGTGCATCCTTCCAGAGTCCATGCCCTTTTAGGTGCCAAAATAATAACAGACAACAAAAGAAGACAAGGGGGTGAGAACACTTCACATGAACTCACTTAAAGCAGGATATAGTATACTAGAGCACACACACGGGAATTCCACACAATTCAACCAACAATAAATCTAATCATTCACATAGGAGGTCACAACGTCATAAGATGATGTGCTATGCTCATGCAATGCAAACAGTCACGTCATTCACCAAGGAATCTCAAGCAACCACTATGTACCATGCAATGTATTACGGCCCAGGGAAAATCATCACCACAGTGCACACAGCAACTGCCCGGCCATATATGCACAACGTATCAGGAGTTAGAGTCTGTACTAGCGCGGTACTTATATTTTTCTTTTGGCCAATTTTATCCGACTTCCAGACAATCTCAACTGACCCCGAAACCTTGAGAGTGACAGGATAGTCAAGCCTGATCCCCTTTGCAACTCGACAGTAAGGAGCGAGCCTACGTGATATGAACCTTGAGGTTCTATTTTTATGGACCTTAGAATTTTTTTCTGATAATAGAGAACTTTACGTAAACACTTCTTGCTTTGCAAGGAAAATAAACAATATTTTTGTTCTTTTTCTTTACGCACGTACGTAACTATTTTTCTTTTCTTTTCTTTTCTTTGACGTACGTATACCAAATAACCAAAACAAGAAATTGACAAGGAAATAATCAATAACAATAAGAATCCTTAGGAATACTTGAAGATTAAATCACATAATAATCAAGAAACGTAGAGGAAATAGAGTAACTGATTATATCAGATAGTAAAAGAAATAACTAGAAAACTGATAAATGGACGTCACACTTTCATGAATTGAAAGATAAGTCCATGAAGATGATCACACAAAGGTATATGAACCTTTGATAACCTTCACTCTTGACTAGCAAGAAAGATAGAGAAATTCACTCTCTCTAAGTAAGAAATTCACTTTCTAATTTCGACAACAATTTTGCATAAACTTCAATCTTATTTTGTGCATGCATGAAGCATGTATTTATAGGATTTACAAGGTGAAATTAGGGTTGTGCAACCAGCTATGTTACACGCCTAAATCATCCCCAAAATGCCCCTTTACACACTTCCCATGCAACCCTAAACATATTCTAGGAAATAAATAAATTAAAAGACAATTTAGCTAATAAAACTCAACCTAACTAGGCTTAGATGGCCGAATTTCCATTCAGATTTTTTATGGCACATGTGGGCTGAATTATTCCTTGAAAAGTAACACCAAATATGGAGTAAATTGGCTATTGAATCAGCCTTCATGTGGCCGCCCCAAACAGCTAAGATTCTTCAAGAGTTGGCTGCCAACTTCAATGCTATTCATGCTCCAATTCAATGGCTTGTTGGAACTCTTTTATGGCTTTTTACTCATCAAAATTATGCACATGTTTCATGCTTCTTTTGCTGACTCATGAGGCTCCTTTCATACCAAAAACGTGACCAGATTCATGCACCAAGTCAGCCCATTCCAACGGCTATAAACATGAAGTTTAATGCCATTACATCCATGTTTTGTAACCACCCAAGTAGGAAACATAACCATTCAAACCATTAAGTCTATTGTCTTGTAACTTCCCTATTATTATTGAAACAAATTAAAAACAACATTCAGCAAATTAAAAGAAAGAATGGCCGCCCACCATCATCCAATGTGGCCGCCCACAATGCCACATCATTGGCTTGCAAATGCTTCAATTATCAGTTGCATTAAATGCAACTGATTCTTCATCAATTAAGCTATCCTCTTCAACTTGAGTGCAATCAATGAACTTAAGACTTTCATTAATGTTTTGCTCAATTTGAGTTGGAACTTCTTTAATGATGACTTGGAGTGCCTCCTTAGCCTTCCTAGCTTGTGCCCTTGTCATGGGCCCACCTAGTCTGCTGACTGCCTGACTGATGTCCACATCACGCCCCCCTTCTTGAAAAGGATTTGTCCTCAAATCTGAAGGGTTCTCACCTGCATCAAAAAGAGTTAAGTCAGCAACATTAAAGGTAGCACTAACATTATACTCACCAGGCAAGTCTATTTTGTAGGCATTGTCATTGATCCTCTCAAGCACTTGGAAAGGCCCATCTCCCCTAGGTTGAAGCTTTGATTTTCTTTGTTCTGGGAACCTTTCTTTGCGCATGTGAATCCACACCCAATCTCCTGGTTGGAACACCATCTTCTTTCTTCCTTTGTTTGCTTGTTTGGCATAACTCTCATTTTTCTTTTCAATTTGAGCCTTAACCTTCTCATGCATCTTCTTGACAAAATCAGCCTTAGTCTGCGCTTCTTTTTGCTTAAACATGGAAATATTAGGCAAAGGTAATATATCAAGTGGAGTTAAAGGATTAAATCCTTAAACTACTTCAAATGGTGAACAATTAGTAGTGCTATGGATAGCCCTATTATAAGCAAACTCAACATGAGGCAAACAATCCTCCCAAGCTTTAATGTTTTTGTTTAGAATGGTTCTAAGCAAAGTCCCTAGTGTCCTATTAACCACTTCTGTTTGTCCATCAGTTTGGGGATGACAAGTAGTAGAAAATAGTAACTTAGTTCCAAGCTTTCCCCATAAAGTCCTCCAAAAATGACTCAAAAATTTTGAGTCCCTATCACTCACAATGCTTCTTGGTATTCCATGTAATCTGACTATTTCCTTGAAAAATAAATCTGCTACATGGCAAGCATCATCCACCTTCTTGCATGGTATAAAGTGAGCCATTTTTGAAAACCTGTCAACCACAACAAAAACAGAATCTCTTCCACTCTTTGTTTTTGGAAGCCCCAAAACAAAGTCCATGGAAATGTCAATCCAAGGAAATTCAGGAACAGGTAAAGGAGTATATAAACCATGTGGTTTAACTTTAGACTTAGCCTTTTTGCATACAATACATTGGTCACATATCTTATGAACGTCACGTTTCATATTTGGCCAATAAAAATTATCTTGCGAAATTTCTAAAGTCTTTTGCACTCCAAAATGTCCCATTAACCCCCCTTCATGCGATTCCCTCACAAGCATTTCCCTTATGGAACTTTTAGGCACACACAATTTATTTCCCTTAAACAAAAAATCATTATGCCTTAAAAATCCATTTTCTGATTTTTTAACACATGCCACATATAACTCAGCAAAATCCACATCATCACAATACATGTCTTTCAAAGATTCAAGTCCATATAGTTTAGTTTCAAGCATAGCAAGCAAAACATGTCTCCTAGAAAGAGCATCAGCAACTATATTTCCTTTTCCCTTTTTATGTTTTATGACGTATGGAAATTGTTCTAAAAATTCCACCCACTTAGCATGCCTTTTATTTAATTTTCCTTGGCCTTTTAAATACTTTAAAGATTCATGATCACTATGAATTACAAATTCCTTAGGAAGTAAATAGTGTTGCCAAGTTTTAAGAGCCCTTACCAAAGCATATAATTCCTTATCATAGGTAGAATAATTAAGTGATGGTCCACTTAATTTCTCACTAAAATATGCAATTGGATGCCCTTCTTGCAATAAAACAGCACCAATTCCAACATTAGAAGCATCACACTCCAATTCAAATGATTTTGCAAAATTTGGTAAGGCTAGAATAGGCGCATGTATGAGCCTATCCTTGAGGGCAGCAAAGGCCGCCTCTTGCTTCTCCCCCCATTTGTATCCCACATTCTTTTTCACAATTTCATTAAGGGGTGCAGCCAAGGTGCTAAAATCCTTAACAAATCTCCTATAGAAACTTGCTAAGCCATGAAAGCTTCTCACCTCACTCACATTCTTAGGTGTTGGCCATTCTTGAATAGCCTTCACCTTTTCCTCATCCACTTGAACCCCCTTGGAGCTCACAATAAAACCCAAGAAAACAACATGGTTGGTACAAAATATGCATTTCTCAAGATTAGCATACAAATTTTTCTTTCTTAACACATCCAAAACAGATTTAATATGTTCAACATGCATATCTAAAGAAGTGCTATAGATAAGGATATCATCAAAGTACACAACCACAAATTTTCCTATGAACTCTCTCAAAACATGGTTCATTAATCTCATAAAAGTGCTAGGCGCATTAGTTAATCCAAAAGGCATAACTAACCACTCATACAAACCATATTTTGTTTTGAAAGCAGTTTTCCATTCATCACCCTCTCTTATCCTAATCTGATTATAACCACTTTTCAAATCAATTTTTGTAAACAAACATGCACCATACAATTCATCAAGAAGGTCATCTAACCTGGGAATTGGATGTCTATACTTGATGGTGATGTTGTTTATGGCTCTACAATCAGAACACATCCTCCAAGTTCCATCTTTCTTTGGTACCAATATGACTGGTACAGCGCATGGACTCATGCTATCCCTCACCCATCCTTTGCTAATGAGCTCTTTTACTTGCCTTTCAATTTCTTTGGTCTCTTGAGGATTACTCCTATAGGCTGGCCGATTTGGCAAAGAGGCTCCTGGAATTAAGTCTATGTGATGCTCAATTCCCCTCAAAGGTGGTAAGCCATCAGGAACATTTTCTGGAAAGACATCCACATATTCCTGCAAAAGAGATTTAACTACAGAAGGCAATTCAAATTTTTCAAATTGGTTAGCAGTTAAAAGAAAGTGAGTATCCAACAATAAGTAAAGAGGCTGTCTTGTACATAACACTCTCCTCACTTCTCTTTCTTTTGCTAAACAAAGTTGTTTACCCTCTTGTATTTCTCTCTTTTTCTTTTGGCTCTCTTCTTTTTCAATCAATCTTTCTTGTACAATTTTCTCTCTTAATTTTTTTTTGATCCTCACTAACCTCTCTAGGTGTTAATGGTCTCAAAACAATTTTCTTATCTTGGTACATGAAAGAGATTTTATTGGTAAAGTCATTATGAATAGCTTTAGTGTCAAACTACCAAGGTCTCCCAAGAAGAACGTGGCTGGCCTCCATAGGTACCACATCACAACGTACCTTGTCTTGATATTTCCCTATAGAAAAAGGAATTTCATCCTGCATGCGCACATGTACTTCATCTCCTTCACTAAGCCATTGGAGCTTATATGGCCTAGGATGAGGTTGTGTGTCCAATCTCATTTTATTCACCAATCTGGAACTAACAACATTAGTACAGCTACCTCCATCAATAATAACCAAACAAACCTTACCATTGATTGAACATCGAGTGTGAAAGATGTTCTCTCTTTGGAACTCTTCTTTGCTCATGGTTTGGCTTCCTAGAAGCCTCCTAATCATGTAGACTTCTCCCACAACAGCACCTGTATCATCATCACTGGGCTCATCCTCCTCAACATCAGATTCGCTTGTGTACTCCCCATTGTCCTTAAGAAGAATGGTCTTCTTAGTAGGACACTCATAGGCATAGTGACCTTTTCCTTGACACCTGAAACAAGTCAAATCTCTACCTTTCTTTGTACCCTGTTCAGCGTCCTTTTGTTGTACCTTCCCTTGGGAAGATGATGTTGATGCTCCTTGGTTGGTTAGCTCTACAACCTCCTTTTTAACCTTGTCTCTCCAATTTGTAGGCAAAGTATTAGAATTCCTCCTTGCAACCCCTTTTCTTTTTAATTGTTGCTCCACCTGAAAGGCTTTGTGCAAAAGGTCCTCCATTTCTACAAATTCCTGTAACTCAACAATATCTCTAATGTCACTACTCAAACCATGTAAGAAACGTACCATAGTAATTTCTGGATCCTCCTCAATGTTGGCTTGAGTTAACAGCATCTCCATCTCCTTATAGTACTCCTCCACTCCTTTACTCCCTTGAGTAAGCCTTTGTAACCTTAGCTTCAAGTCACGTTGGAAACTAGAGGGAACATACCGTTTCCTCATAATTCTTTTCATTTCAACCCAAGTTTCCACCATTGGTTCCTCATCTCTGCGCCTCTCCCTTTGCAACTTGTTCCACCAAATAAGAGCATAGTCAGAAAACTCAGTAGTAGCAAGTTTTACCTTTTGAGTTTCTGTGTAGGTGTTGCAAGCAAAGACATGCTCAATCTTGAGCTCCCATTCCAAGTATGCTTCTGGATCACTGCGTCCTTTGAAAGCTGGTATAGTTAACTTGACACCTTGAATCCTTTCTTCATTTCTTGGTGGTGGTGGTGGTATTTGTTCTTCCTCTTGCCGTTCAGGTTGTGGTCTAATTTCCAATGCATCTAATCTAGCATGCAGCTCATCATATTGTTGCTTCATTGACATCTCCAATTGCTGGTACATTGCAGTAATTTGCAATTGTAGATCACGATTCTCCACCTTTTTTTCTGTCATAGTAACAAAGAACAAGTAATAGAGAAAAATAAAAATAAGAGTTAACTGTTTAGAACTCACCAACACTCGTGTATCACACACAAAAAATTGGCTTTTTCTATAATGTAACACTCTTGCCTTTTTCCTCTCTATTTCTCTTATTTTTCTTACCACGTCAATGAGGAGAAAATCAAACAATTCAGAACCTGTATGTTAGCCAAGAAAAATAACACAAGAAAAGCTAACAAGAAAATAAAACAAGAAAAGTTAACAAGAAAAGTTAGGAAAGAATAATCAGAAAAAAAAAATATAGTAACCGGAGCACTGATGACCAAATGATATGAACCTTGAGGTTCTAATTTTATGGACCTTAGAATTTTTTTCTGATAATAGAGAACTTTACGTAAACACTTCTTGCTTTGCAAGGAAAATAAACAATATTTTTGTTCTTTTTCTTTACGCACGTACGTAACTATTTTTCTTTTCTTTGACGTACGTATACCAAATAACCAAAACAATAAATTGACAAGGAAATAATCAATAACAATAAGAATCCTTAGGAATACTTGAAGATTAAATCACATAATAATCAATAAACGTAGAGGAAATAGAGTAACTGATTATATCAGATAGTAAAAGAAATAACTAGAAAATTGATAAATGGATGTCACACTTTCATGAATTGAAAGATAAGTCCATGAAGATGATCACACAAAGGTATATGAACCTTTGATAACCTTCACTCTTAACTAGCAAGAAAGATAGAGAAATTCACTCTCTCTAAGTAAGAAATTCACTTTCTAATTTTGACAACAATTTTGCACAAACTTCAATCTTATTTTGTGCGTGCATGAAGCATGTATTTATAGGATTTACAAGGTGAAATTAGGGTTGTGCAACCAGCTATGTTACACGCCTAAATCATCCCCAAAATGCCCCTTTACACACTTCCCATGCAACCCTAAACATATTCTAGGAAATAAATAAATTAAAAGACAATTTAGCTAATAAAACTCAACCTAACTAGGCTTAGATGGCCGAATTTCCATTCAGATTTTTTATGGCACATGTGGGCTGAATTATTCCTTGGAAAGTAACACCAAATATGGAGTAAATTGGCTATTGAATCAGCCTTCATGTGGCCGCCCCAAACAGCTAAGATTCTTCAAGAGTTGGCTGCCAACTTCAATGCTATTCATGCTCCAATTCAATGGCTTGTTGGAACTCTTTTATGGCTTTTTACTCATCAAAATTCTGCACATGTTTCATGCTTCTTTTGCTGACTCATGAGGCTCCTTTCATACCAAAAACGTGACCAGATTCATGCACCAAGTCAGCCCATTCCAACGGCTATAAACATGAAGTTTAATGCCATTACATCCATGTTTTGTAACCACCCAAGTAGGAAACATAACCATTCAAACCATAAGTCTATTGTCTTGTAACTTCCCTATTATTATTGAAACAAATTAAAAACAACATTCAACAAATTAAAAGAAAGAATGGCCGCCCACCATCATCCAATGTGGCCGCCCACAATGCCACATCATTGGCTTGCAAATGCTTCAATTATCAGTTGCATTAAATGCAACTGATTCTTCATCAATTAAGCTATCCTCTTCAACTTGAGTGCAATTAATGAACTTAAGACTTTCATTAATGTTTTGCTCACTTTGAGTTGGAACTTCTTTAATGATGACTTGGAGTGCCTCCTTAGCCTTCCTAGCTTGTGCCCTTGTCATGGGCCCACCTAGTCTGCTGACTGCCTGACTGATGTCCACATCACTACGTCATCTAAGCCTTTCTGGAACCTGACTATCCTCAGGGCTGGCATCCCCCCTCGAGGACCCGCTGGCGTTCTTTGGAAAACCCAGTGCACCCGTCCCAACCAGTTTTCCACTGTACCGAGTGTCACTGCCATATAGGTCGCAAGGTTTTCAACCTCAATCATCAACAATGCTTTATGATGCATGTCACACAACAATGCCTACATCATTCACATCCTAACAGGGAAAGCCCATCGAATCATTCAATGTTACCACTTACCCGTGGTACGGCCCGATTCAATGTCTTTCCTTCAAGGAAAATCAAACAATGCTTTCTCAGCATACACAATACTTACAGGCAAAGCCCATCGAATCATTCAACATCACCACTTACCCGTGGTACGGCCCGATTCAATGTCTTTCCTTCAAGGAAAACCAATCAATGCTTTCTCAGCATACACAATCCTTACAGGAAAAGCCCATCGAATCATTCAACGTCACCACTTGCCCGTGGTACAGCCCGATTCAATGTCTTTGCTTCAAGGAAAACCAAACCCTATCTTGGGTTGGAACCGCACTCTCTCACTAAGCTTCTCAAGTCTTATGTAGAAAGAGTGTGTTGGTTATAATCTTTTAAGGTAGTTTGTACTAATGTTCCTCTTTGAATCAGTATTTATTTCCACTTGAATCTTATAACTTACTAAGACTTATGACTGTGTCTTAAGGATAGTATTACTTACCCTAATTCATCTTGTATGACTAATCAAGACTAAGCTTATCCTTTAATTATAATTAGTCTTCATTAACTGAACTATAATTAATCTTAATCCTTTTTAATTAAGTCTTAATCCTTACTTAAGAACCTAATTAATTCCTAATTATCCCTTAATTTATTCCTTAACCTTGGATTAAACTTTTAAATATATTTGATTAAGGTCAATCATAATTAATTAGTTCTTAATCATCATTAAGGCTTAATTACCCAATTAATACCTCATTAGTAATTATTGATTATGATTAAGATTAATCTTTATTAAGGTTAATTAACTTTTAGCCTTAATTAATTATTCTTCACTTAATTAACTTAAGTAGATTAGATTAATTAACTTAGATAATTAAATTAGCTAAGCTCACTAATTAATTTCTAAGTTTTAATTTTAATAGGTTGGATTAGAGTTGAAGTCCAACTCTAATCTAAGCCCAATTCCATGAATTATTTTTGATTAACTTTTGATGAGTCCTTGACTCTCTTTTTTTTTAAGGTTTTGAGCCTGAACCAAGGGCCCAAAGGTTGGATGACTCTTAGGAATCCATTTTCACACATAACAACTCAAAATGTTAACTTTTATGGTGACTTTTATTTCGGTTTATTTTTGTACCCGAATTTAGACTATAGGGTTTACCAAAAATTTGTTTCTATTTAATTTAGTTACCACCTTAGATGGTTATGCTTTTTAGCCTATTGGTCCACTAGGGCCCATAAACACTTTAACACTTTCTCTTGACCAAAATCAAGATCATACCAAGTTTTTCATGAGTTTCTCATCAACAAACTTAAGAACATCAAGAACAAGGATGAACACTAGGAGTGTTCATCAAAACACCAAAATTTCCAGTAACCTCAAAATTCACCAAATCCAAGCATGATCATCCAAAGTCACCAAGCAAGCACATTAACAAGCAAGTTTTTCAATAAAACCCCAAATATATAGTCACAGTGCGGATCAAATATCTCCCTACCTAGACTTTGTATCAATGATCCGACCGTTCAAAATTAAGATTCCCATGCTAAGAATCAGCCATTAAACTCTCAGCCCGATCCAACGATGAACGAATCTGCAGTCGCCATTTTACGGTCACAGCTCTATGTAAAAACGGGAAAAATTTCTTTCCAACCAATTTCACAATTTGCATGCATCCAAAATCATCAAACAAGCACATTTCAAGCATCATAACAATTTCTAAAACACACATACAAACCACATGCAAACATCCAAACCATTTCCTCAAGGAAATAGGTTCCAAGAATTCATTTTTACAAAAGAAAAAGGGATAGGGACAAGGATCAAGGGCAATCCTTAACTCTAGTCACCAATACTACTAGAGTTCAAGGTTCTCCCCCCCTTACCTAAGGAAAATCTCCAAGAGCAAGGTGCAGAGAAAGTTCCAAAACAGACCCTTCTTTGAACTCCTTTGATCACCAAGACAAGAATCTACAAGGCTTGAAGGCTAGAATTTGAAGATCAAGGTTCAAAGATGGAACCTTTCTCTTGGAATGTGAAGGAAAAATGGAGGATTTTTGGAGAGAATGGAGAGGATGGAGAGGGAGGGGTTCACGGCCTCTTTGGGAGAGAATGGAGAAAATGAAAGGTATTTTGCATGTAAGGTTGAAGGAAGAAATGAAAAAGTGTCTCCAAATTTCATGACAGTTAAGCTTTATGTCATTTCTTTTGACTTTTGTCTTTAAGAAAGTGTGTTGGAAAAGCTATCTACATGCACATACACACATACTTACACGGCCTTGGGAGAAGGAAAAGGAAAGATGGTGCAGATTTTTCTGGCCCGGATCAAGAGTATTCGAGCTCGGTTCAAGAGACAGTAGGGGTGAAAATGGAAATTTTGCACCAAAATTTCCAAAAATTTCTAGAAAAATTCTTATAATTGCTCTAACCTATTTTAAGCCTAAAAATGTGATTACAACTCTCTTCTCACTTAAACTCTCTTATTTTTTTTCCCAATTTTCCAAGTTTTCGCATACAACGGTTAAATTTTTATAAGAGCTAGCGGATAGAAGATTATAGTTTTTTTTATACAAAAATCCTATAAGGTTACAAATATCATTTTCAATCATCTTTTAAGGTTCAAAGTATATTTTCCGTATTATTCTACAAATTTTCATATGTTGGTTAGGGTTACACTGTTAACCCGGGGCATTCTGGTCTTTTTGTCCAAAAGCGCCAGAAAATTCTAAATAATTTTCTATAACTCATTACTAATTATATTAAGAGTATTTTGACTAAAAGTATAGATCCTTTCAAGCTTTAGCTATTTTTCATAATTAAATTATATTTTTCCTTAACTGTATAATTACTAGAGGTATCTTAGGTTATTTTCTCAAACACCTCTCTAGAAAAATTTTATTTATAATTATGGTTGGATAATTTCAAAAATAAATTTGATTGTTTATTAATAGCTCCCAAATAATTCATAATTAAATCTATATTATTATTATTTTAAAACTTTCTTTATTTTATTTATATACCGATAGGGGAAATTGTGGGTGTTACATTTCTCCCCTCCTTTAAGAAATTTCGTCCTCGAAATTTGAAGTTCCTATTGCTGGGTAGGGCTAAATCTAGTTTCTTAAGCTTTAAGAGTTACTCTTCTAGTTGAATCATATAAGACCTTATTAGTTCCCTAAAAGTTGGATAATCATTTTAAACTACTCGTGGATATAGGGATGATATCTTGAATTGAAATCAACCTAGCTTTCAAAGTCTTACTTCTTCTCTAACAATCAGTAGCGAATTTTAAAACCTTTACCTAACACCTTACCGAAAAAATTTTCCGGTATGATCTATTATCCCATAAGATTTGATCAGGAACATATATTTTCGATGAGCAGATCTTATCAAACTTCCCACCATCATTCATACTACCTTAATTCTAACTAGAAGGCTAAGTTAATCCTTTATGAGGTGTGCTACTATGCTACCCCGTCTCCTTCCTCGGGTATTTGGCAAGCAACTAGACACTCCCTTTCAGCTTATAGTCAACATAGAGTTATAATACCTAATGAAACGCACAGTTTCAATCCATAAGTCAAATCGCTAAATTTTCCTATAAAAATTATTTTAAGAATCACCAAAGTATGCTCCTTATAATTACTAATTTCCTTAACATCTTCTTCTGATTCCCAATGACCTCTCGCAATATTTTGTTTTCTTACAACTCTAAAGTGTTCATTTTCCTTCACTATGTTTGAATATCTAATTCCACAATAGTTATAAGTATTTTTTTTATACCTATGATTACATTAGTTCCCTTGGTCTTAATATAAACACTCTTACTGATCTAGTTAATCTTCCATTTCTTCCTGATATAAAGATTCCTAGTTCTTTCTCTCATAAGAATCTTAAGTTTATCTCTATCCCATTAAGGTGAAATCATCTGACTCACGAATCAGGTTGTTTTTGCCTTATCTATCACTTATTATATTAATCGTTGTAGGATCTTCCTACCTAAACATCGATCACCACTTACAACCAAGGCTTAACTCCATAAGCCGTTACTCCTAAGAAGGTCTCACCATTCACCACAACCTTATGTTCTTTTCCTAAACAAATATGCCTCCAGAATTTTATTTCCACCCAACTAAGACTTATAATTATACCATCCCACTTCTAACCTACTTCTCCTTAATAATCCCAAGGTTAATCCAAAGAATTATATACCTCCCGTTGGATCCTAGAAATAGGCAAGAACATTGCATGAAAGAATGAAGATAAGTTGGCTTGAATGGGGCTAGAATATTGGGTTCACTGAGGAGGGAAAGGAATACCAATGACAACCAATCCAGATGGAATTACAAGACACCTATAGCATTCATAGTAAAGTCCAAAGCAGATTGTAAGATCACCTATAGTCTCGATATATAGATAGAGGTAATCTATCTTTAAACCTATCTTAGAGAATATTATTATTTTTTTTATTCCTTATGGTTATTATACTTCCAGGAATTGTATTTGTCCCCTAGGGCATCCTTTCGTGAAACATCACCTACTTAAGCGTAATACTATTCCCACCTTCAAAATCTTGCCTAGATATTCACCGATTTATATACTCTTCTTTGAGAATCTAAGCCCATCAAGATCAATGCATAAACTAATCCTATAAAATTTAGCAAGATCATACTTAATCAACACACTCGTAACCAAATCCAATCTAATCATTTATGAGATTTCACTCAAATACCTATTTCAATTTATAGAAGCATCAATTAAGCATATCTCTTAATCATCGAAGTCAACATATACAACAATCCCTCATTGTTTGTCATATCTATTATTTCTACTAACCTCATGGAAGTGTTATCCTTACTTAGCTCATACAAATGTAGTTCTTGTAGTGCTTACTTACACATCTAATTCCCCATCACATGATTTCTTTCTTCAATATCCTCTGCGCAATCTTCATACTAACAGATCATTTGCTTAGTCATATCCTATTATCCGACTAACATTTCTTAAGAATCTCATCTTGTGCTATTGGTCTCAACACTTTGACTTCCTCCGTCTTAAATCGTGTTTTCCACTTATTTCTATAAACCCTTATGTTACCAATCCATTAGAGATAGCAATCACACTCTATTGTATCTATTAACTTCAAGCATGTCACCTATTCCACAGTCAAACCCTTTTAGACTTCAAGTCTATCAACAAGGTATCCAAGTATGCCTTAACTGTTAAGATCTAATCTCAATTCATATGTTTGTCATTCCTATTCCTTAACCCTATCATCATTTATCCTGAGTATACACCAAGTCATCAATCACTTCTAACTCACCTTATCAATTTTTTTTTTGAATCCTCAAGAGCTATTAATATCAATCCCCAATATCAAAACCTTTATGATTAAACCTCAATGATCAATCATCTTAAACCTTGAATTGACAACCTCGAATCCATCATCGATCGCTTAGGTCATTCATCTAAAGAAATGGAAACCTAACCTTAGTGGTCATCCTACTCTAACTTTTGATGTCTCACTAATCACCTCAAATCACAAGTCAAATCAACTGTTGGCTACACTAGTGTACAACCTCAGGATCTAGAGGTCTTAGAAAACCCGTTTAGAAGCTTGATTACTTGGTTCATTCTTCAATTCGATTAACTTCTAATGGTAGAAACTCTCATGAGGGAAAGAGGATAGATCTAAGGATAAGGATTGGGACAATTCACTCACAAGGAAGAAACACCGGCATATCTAAGTGCTTTCTATACACATCCATATATATCTAGGATTTTTAAATAATTAATGCTCAAATACAACTTATATCAAGCTTAAACTCAATTATCAATTCAATTCCAAACAATAAGCATTCTACAAACTACTGCATACAAGCAGGAAGTAAAGCTCAACATGCCAGTCACACAAAACACCATAAAGCAATCACTTACACACTAGTTCATCAATCCAAACAAAAATCATGAAGAAAATTACTTAATTAGAACACATGGGGTTCCACTCAAGACATCAACAAGAAGACAAAACCCAATAGACGACATGACTCCATCTCCTTAACTACCTATTTTCGTCATACAGATGACCAAGACATCCTTCCACTCCTTCACAACAACTCAAGCTGAGATTATCAGCCTTGTGTTCCCAACACTCACAACTGCAAGTTGTCATACTTCCTCCAAACCTGAACAGGCCATTGGGGTGGCCAGTCTCACTGTCCTATACCAGAGTAGTCAGAAGCACATCAACCTTGCAAGACTCCAAAACACCTAAACCGGATCAAACTAGACTCGATATGACCATCAGACCCAAGCTTCACAGTCCGGTTGGACCGAACTGCTCTGATACCACTAAATGCAACACCCTCATCCCATGACGGGTGTTACACGATTAACTCTATTGCGATTTGTTAATTTATCTCTTAATGAAAATTAGGAAAGTTGGTAATTGTTTTTTTTTTGTAAAGCATATTATTAAATTATGTTCGGAATAAAACAAGGTGAAGTACATTGATATTAAACATATCATTTCATTACTATTCAAAATTACAATGGACATGACGTACATCTAAGATAGGATTCTAACAGACTGTATTACATAAGCAGTGAATCCTCTATTTGACTACAACCTTAAACACTACCATTTGACTTAAACGAGATCCGGTTCGACCTTAACACCACGCCCTTCTTCAGAACAACGTGCATCCTTCCAGAGTCCATGCCCTTTTAGGTGCCAAAATAATAACAGACAACAAAAGAAGACAAGGGGGTGAGAACACTTTACATGAACTGACTTAACGCAGGATATAGTATACTAGAGCACACACACGGGAATTCCATAATATTCAACCAACAATAAATCTAATCATTCACATAGGAGGTCACAACGTCATAAGATGATGTGCTATGCTCATGCAATGCAAACAGTCACGTCATTCACCAAGGAATCTCAAGCAACCACTATGTACCATGCAATGCACGAGGGCCCAGGGAAAATCACCATCACAGTGCACACAGCAACTGCACGACCATATATGCACAACGTATCAGGAGTTAGAGTCTGTACTAGCGCGGGTACTTATATTTTTCTTTTGGCCAATTTTATCCGACTTCCAGACAATCTCAACTGACCCCGAAACCTTGAGAGAGACAGGATAGTCAAGCCTGATCCTCTTTGCAACTCGACAATAGGGAGCGAGCCTACGTCACTTGAGCCTTTCTGGAACCTGACTATCCTCAGGGCTGGCATCCCCCCTCGAGGACCCGCTGGCGTTCTTTTCAAAACCCAGTGCACCCGTCCCAACCAGTTTCCCACTGTACCGAGTGTCACTGCCATATAGGTCGCAAGGTTTTCAACCTCGATCATCAACAATGCTTTATGATGCATGTCACACAACAATGCCTACAACATTCACATCCTTACAGGCAAAGCCCATCGAATCATTCAACGTCACCACTTACCCGTGGTACGACCCGATTCAATGTCTTTCCTTCAAGGAAAATCAAACAATGCTTTCTCAGCATACACAATCCTTACAGGAAAAGCCCATCGAATCATTCAACGTCACCACTAACCCGTGGTACGGCCCGATTCAATGTCTTTCCTTCAAGGAAAACCAAACAATGCTTTCTCAGCATACACAATCCTTACAGGAAAAGCCCATCGAATCATTCAACGTCACCACTTGCCCGTGGTACGACCCGATTCAATGTCTTTCCTTCAAGGAAAACCAAACCCTATCTTGGGTTGAAACCGCACTCTCTCACTAAGCTTCTCAAGTCTTATGTAGAAAGAGTGTGTTGGTTATAATCTTTTAAGGTAGTTTGTACTAATGTTCCTCTTTGAATCAGTATTTATTTC
The DNA here is from genome assembly GCA_026901365.1 of Sesbania bispinosa. Lineage (NCBI taxonomy): Eukaryota > Viridiplantae > Streptophyta > Magnoliopsida > Fabales > Fabaceae > Sesbania > Sesbania bispinosa. The sequence continues at coordinate 450,717 of QLOH01000091.1, forward strand.
CACTTGAATCCTATAACTTACTAAGACTTATGATTGTGTCTTATGGATAGTATTACTTACCCTAATTCATCTTGTATGACTAGTCAAGATTAAGTTTATCCTTTAATTATAATTAGTCTTCATTAACTGAACTATAATTAATCTTAATCCTTTTTAATTAAGTCTTAATCCTTACTTAAGATCCTAATTAATTCCTAATTATCCCTTAATCTATTCCTTAACCTTGGATTAAGCTTTTAAATATATTTGATTAAGGTCAATCATAATTAATTAGTTCTTAATCATCATTAAGGCTTAATTATCCAATTAATACCTCATTAGTAATTATTGATTAAGATTAAGATTAATCTTTATTAAGGTTAATTAACTTTTAGCCTTAATTAATTATTCTTCACTTAATTAACTTAAGTAGATTAGATTAATTAACTTAGATAATTAAATTAGCTATGCTCACTAATTATTTCTAAGTTTTAATTTTAATAGGTTGGATTAGAGTTGAAGTCCAACTCTAATCTAAGCCCAATTCCATGAATTATTTTTGGTTAACTTTTGATGAGTTCTTGACTTTTTTTTTAAGGTTTTGGGCCTGATCCAAGGGCCCAAAGGTTGGATGACTCTTAGGAGTCCATTTTCACACATAACAACTCAAAATGTTGACTTTTATGGTGACTTTTATTTCGGTTTATTTTTGTACCCGAATTTAGACTATAGGGTTTACCAAAAATTTGTTTCCATTTAATTTAGTTACCACCTTAGATGGTTATGCTTTTTAGCCTATTGGGCCACTAGGGCCCATAAACACTTTAACACTTTCTCTTGACCAAAATCAAGATCAAACCAAGTTTTTCATGAGTTTCTCATGAACAAACTTAAGAACATCAAGAACAAGGATGAACACTAGGAGTGTTCATCAAAACACCAAAATTTCCCGCAACCTCAAAATTCACCAAATCCAAGCATGATCATCCAAAGTCACCAAGCAAGCACATTAACAAGCAAGTTTTTCAATAAAACCCCAAATATACAGTCACTGTGTGGATCACATATCTCCCAACTTAGACTTTTTATCAACGATCCGACCGATTAAAATGAAGATTCAGATGTTACGAATCAGCCATTAAAATTTCAGCCCGATCCGACGGTGAACGAATCCGCAGTCGCCATTTTACGGTCGCAGCTCTATGTAAAAACGGGAAAAATTTCTTTCCAACCAATTTCACAATTTGCATGCATCCAAAATCATCAAACAAGCACATTTCAAGCATCATAAAAATTTCTAAAACACACATACAAACCACATGCAAACATCCAAATCATTTCCTCAAGGAAATAAGTTCCAAGAGTTCATTTTTACAAAAGAAAAAGGGATAGGGACAAGGATCAAGGGCAATCCTTAACTCTAGTCACCAATCCTACTAGAGTTCAAGGTTCTCCCCCCCTTACCTAAGGAAAATCTCCAAGAACAAGGTGCAGAAACAGTTCCAAAACAGACCCTTCTTTGAACTCCTTTGATCACCAAGACAAGAATCTACAAGGCTTGAAGGCTAGAATTTGAAGATCAAGTTTCAAAGATGGAACCTTTCTCTTGGAATGTGAAGGAAAAATGGAGGATTTTTGGAGAGAATGGAGAGGATGGAGAGGGAGGGGTTCACGGCCTCTTTGGGAGAGAATGGAGAAAATGAAAGGTATTTTGCATGTAAGGTTGAAGGAAGAAATGAATAAGTGTCTCCAAATTTCATGACACTTAAGCTTTATGTCATTTCTTTTGACTTTTGTCTTTAAGAAAGTGTGTTGGAAAAGCTATCTATATGCACATACACACATACTTACACGGCCTTGGGAGAAGGAAAAGGAAAGATGGTGCAGATTTTTCTGGCCCGGATCAAGAGTATTCTGGCCCGGTTCAAGAGACAGTATGGGTGAAAATGGAAATTTTGCACCAAAATTTCCCAAAAATTCTAGAAAAATTCTTATAATTGCTCTAACCTATTTTAAGCCTAAAAATGTGATTAGAACTCTCTTCTCACTTAAACTCTCTTATTTTTTTTCCCAATTTTCCAAGTTTTCGCACACAACGGTTAAATTTTTATAAGAGGTAGCGGATAGAAGATTATAGTTTTTTTTTAGACAAAAATCCTATAAGGTTACAAATATCATTTTCAATCATCTTTTAAGGTTCAAAGTATATTTTCCATTTTATTCTACAAATTTTCATATGTTGGTTAGGGTTACACTACTAACTTGGGGCATTCGGGTCTTTTTGCCCAAAAGCGCCGGAAAATTCTAAACAATTTTCTATAACTCATTACTAATTATATTAAGAGTATTTTGACTAAAAGTATAGATCCTTTCAAGCTTTAGCTATTTTTCATAATTAAATCTATATTTTTCCTTAACTGTATAATTACTAGAGGTATCTTAGGTTATTTTCTCAAACACCTCTCTAGAAAATTTTTGTTTATACTTATGGTTGGATAATTTCAAAAATATAAATTTGATTGTTTATTAATAGCTCCCAAATACTTCATAATTAAATATATTTTATTATTATTTTAAAACTTTCTTTATTTTATTTATATACCGATAGGGTAAATTGTGGGTGTTACAACTTACAGTAACTTTCTGACTCTTTAAAGGATTGTCCTCTTACTTCAGCTTCTTCTGCAGAAGATACAGTCATACAGACACTGCAGACACCTACTGCAGGTCCTTTTTCACCAAAACTTTGTTGTATTACGCTAATACAATTTTCAGCACACTCACATAAGAGGCACTTTTAATTTTCAAGCCTCTTTTACAATCATACAACTAATTAAGTAGTGAAAAAGAAAATATAAGGCTCACAAAATGGTTACAGTAGATGCAGCTGAGCCAGTTCTCTCTCAGAAGCTACAATTAGGTGTTTATTTTCCTTGAAGGGAGCTTCCCTTTTTATAGGGAAATTGAGGAAAGAGCCGTTGGAAGTGTCCCGCTAAGGCTCCTTGAAGTGTCCCTTTCATTTTGCAGGTTTGACAACTGTATGCAGCTGTTCTTTGACTCTCATCTGACCTTTCTTCTGCAGAGTTGTTCTCATACAGTTTTGCAGCTGTTTCTTCTGGAAACTTGCTGAAAATATTTTTCATCATAGAATGCCTTGTCCCAACGGATTTCTAAGCATTTTTTATTATTGGGAGATGATAAAAAATGTTGTTTTATCAATTTGTTCCTTCTGCAGTGTAACACCCGTATTTTACCGTTTTTGCTGTTTTGAGTGTTTTACTGGATTTTGAGTGATTAAAATTATTTTTAGTCATCAAAATTTATATTTTTGGATTTAGAATTGAATTTCCTATTTTTACGGAATTTCTGGGAATTTTTGGGGTTTTTCTGTGAAAAATTACCTTTTTGCCCTACTGTCCCTTGACCCGGGCCCGAATACTCTTGATCCGGGCCAGAAAAATTGCACAAACCTTCTCTTTTTCTCCTCAAAGACCGTGCAACCAGCCATGAATGCATGAAGAGACATTTGCTTTTCCTTCCTTTCCACTCAAGCTTTGTGTAAGAAAAAGGTGTCTTGATGACATTACATCACCACTTCATTTTCTCCTTTTCCTACATGCAAAGCTTAGGAACACTTTCATTTTCTCTCTTTTCTTCCTCCTTGGCTGTGAGCTACTCACCCTTTTTCTCTCAAAATTTTCATCCTTCCTTAAACACAATCAAGCCAAGGTTCCATCTTTGAACCAAAGCTTCAAATTATAAGCCTTCTAGCCTTGAAAAATCCTTGTTGGTGACTAAAAGGAGCATCTTTGGGGGCTATTTTTGGGAGCAAAATCTGCACCTATTCTCTTGAGATTTGAGGTAAAGGGGGGGGGGGGAGAACTTGAACTCTAGTAGGAAATGTAACTAGAGTCAAGGATTTGCCCTTAAATCCTTGTCTTTTTCTCTTGTTTTTCCTTGAAAAAAATCACTTTTTGAGCTTTTCTTTGAGCAAAAGTTTCGGATTCTTGGAGCTGGGTTGTTTACATGTTTTTAAGTTTATTATGATGCTTGGAATGTGCTTGGATTGTGGTTGTTTATGCATGCAAGCCAAGAATCAATTTTGAGAAAAATTCCTATAGCTCTCGGCCTTGAGAGATCTTGGGGCTGCATGTGTTTTAAAATTTTTTTTGGTGCTTCGAATGAGTTTATATGTTGAATCTATGAACATGCATGAAGTTGTTTGAATGTATGAAATTGTTTTGGATGATTGATCTTTGAAAAATGGTGTTTTTGAGCTTGAAAATGGAGTTATGAACTTTAAAATGTATGTGGATGATTTTTGGTGAATTATTGTGATATTTGGTATGTAGAATGTTTGTTGATGATTGTGTGAAAGTTTGGTGAAGATTGAATGTTGGGAAAAATTTGAAGTTTTGATGAACATTCAAGGTTGTTCTTGATGTTCATGAGTTGTTCTTGATGAAACTCATCAAGAATGTCCTTTTGATCCTAAAAAGATCAAAAGGATGTTTAAAACATGTTTTTGGGCTAAATTGGTCCAAAAGGGCTAAAGAATAAAATTGTAACAAAAAGGACTAAATTGCAAATAAGATAAGTTTTTAAAATAAGTAATAAAATTCGGATTTTTAATTTAATTAAAATAAAAGTATATTTAAAAGTCAAGTTTTTAATTTATTATGAATAAAAATGGGCTCTCATGGGTCCAAGAACCTTTAGGCTTTTTGTTTAGGTCCAAAGCCTTCAAAAAGAAAGTTAAAACTCAATTTAAAAGATAATTAAAAATAATTAATGAGCTTGGACTTAGATTAGTGTTGATCTCCAATACTAATCCAAGTTGTGAAAGTTAAACTTAGAATTAATTAATGGACTTAATTAATTTAATCACCTAAGTTGATTAACCTAATTTATTTGAGTTAATTAAGGATTAATTAAGTCTAAATATAATTAATCTTAATATGAGTGTTAATTAAGTAATTAATCGCTAACGACGGTTAAGAACTGATTAACCTTAATCAAACATAATTAAAAATCCTAATCCAAGATTAAGGAAGAGATTAAGGGATAATTAGAAATTAATTAGGATCTTAAGTAAGGATTAAGACTTAATTAAAGAGGACTAAGATTAACTGTAACCCGATTAATGGAAATTAGTTATAATTAAAGGATAAGCCTAATCTTAATTAGTTATACAAAGAGAATTAGGATTAATAATGCCTTTCATAAGACACATCCATAAGTCTTAGTAAACTATAGGACTTAAGAGAATGTAATTATCAATAACGTTAGTACAAACTACCTTAAAAGATTATAACCAACACTTCTCTCCTTCATAAGAATTGAGAAGCTTGGCAAGAGAGTGTGATCTGGTTTCCCTTGTGAAGAAAAGATGTTGAGTCAGGCCGTGCCACGGTAAAGTGGTGACGTGGAATGACCCAGTGGGCTTTGCCTGTAAAGATGAAATACTGTAAGTATTAATTGTGTGACATGCATCATAAAGCATGAAGGATGATTAAGGTTTAAAAACCTTACGACCTATATGACAATAACACTCTAGTACAGTGTGAAACTGGTAGGGACGGGTGCACTGGGTTTTGCAAAGAACACCAGCGGGTCCCATAGAGGACGCCAACCCTGAGGATAAGTCGAGTCCCGAAATGGCTCAAGTGACGTAGGCTCGCCCCCTACTGTCGAGCAAGCAGGGTACAGGCTTGACTATCCTGTCGCTCTCAAGTGTTCATCGATCAGTGAGTTGTCTGGAAGTCAGGGATAATCGTCTTGGCCAGAGATTGAGCAATGCTCCAAGTACTATTTGCTAGTACAGACAAAACTCCTGTGACATTGTCCATATATGGTCGAGCAGTTGCTGTGTGCTCTGCAGTTGGTGATATTTTCCCTCGGCCCTCATGCATTGATCATATGCATCATGACAGATTATATCTCTGTGATTGTGATTGTGATTGTCCTGTGAATGCTCTAGTTATTGTATCCTACATGGTGTGAGTTCATGCGATGTTCTCACCCTTCTTTTCTATCTCTTCTTTCTATGCTCTTCTCGTCACATCGACAGTCGGTATCAAGGACTTCTATCATGACGTCAATGCAGGAACGACCCAGATGGTTGCCGAGAGATACCTGGAGGGCGACGGGTATTCCGCGTAGGCGTGAGCTCTATGGGGGGGGGGAATCTGTGCTATCATCACGCACCCCAGACTTCCTCTTGTAGTGTTGTTTTGAGTCTAGTAGTACAGCTCTGATTTAGGAACCTCCTTTCTGTATTTTTGTTCGAGGTCTTACGTATTCAGTATACTACTAGAATTCATGTTTTGTATGGTCATCTTGTTGACTCAAGGAGCACTTTGACACTGTGGCATTGTATATATGCTTATGATGTTCTTTTCTTACGATTGGTTTCATAACTGCGTGTATGATGGGTATGTATGCGAAGTAATGATTGCCTAGATGTTTTTGGAAAACGAATTTCAGATTTAAGCAAGGGACATTTTCATAAATACTTAAACTGAAATTAGGATGTGATAAGTTAATGATGACTAAGCTCTCTTTCAAAAAAAAAAAATATTCTCGTATTTTTCACAATCTTAAAAACATTAAGTCGACGGTTACGTTTTGCAATGTGATATTCTTAGCATTATAACTAAGGGTGTCACATTTAGTGGTATCAGAGCTGTTCTTTCCTTTTGGCCTTGGGTATGGTCTGCAATACCTTTCTCTCTGTGTTTACTCTGTGTTGATTGTTTGTTTGTGTTGATTGTTTGCCTTGTGTGAATTGGTTTCTCTCATCTTACTATTTTAGTAATATGAGGATCTGTGTGTAGCGTTGCTTATTCTTGCTTGAATGATCATGCATAAGACGGAAGAAGTTGACTTGTTCTGCGAATACAGGATTCCATGGCAGGGAGAGGTAACCCTGAGACGAACGATCTTCTAGGAAGGATCGTGAACATTCTAGAAAATCAGCAGCAGACGTTGGCCAGCGTGTGCCACATCCTTGAAAATAACACCAAGAAGAGCCAAGCTTGTTGGAAGAATTCCGGCCCACGGAGGAACAAACCCAAGGTTGCACAAGAAAGGAGGAAGCCTTGTTCTGTTTCAAGAAACAATTTTGGATCATCATCTGGGGACACTGCGAGACCACATTCAGTGGTTGTTAGTGGGGGAAATCCTGCTAACAGTGTCGGCAACAACGATGGTAGTTGTCCACACGGTAAGAAAAGCTACTTTCTGAGGGATCGCCCGATCAAGGGCCTGATCTCAAACCAGTCTAACAGACGTACATGCTTTCATTGTGGACGAGCTGGCCACATCAAGAAGGATTGTCTAGTCAGGCGCCCGACTGCAAGCCCATCTGCCGGAGCCATATGCTTTTGTTGCAATCAAAATGGCCATTTTAAGAAGGATTGCCCTACTTTGAAAGGAAGTGGTAGTGGTGTTGCAAGTGAACCTGGGTCGAACCTGAATGCACAAGCTGGAAGGCCTAGAGCCAGAGGCAGAGCGTTCACCATGAGCGGTGTTGAAACTACCGAATCCGAAGATCTAATCCAAGGTAAGTGCGTCATAAGTGGAATTCCTTTAATTGTATTGTATGATTCGGGTGTGATGCATTCTTTCATTTCTCTGGAGTGTGAACAAAATTTTTTTTTCTAGATGGCCCCCCGATCTTGTTGATTCTACTTCCCCTGTTAAGATCTGTAGGTCCTAAGATCGTATATTAGTGTAGCCCATAGTTGATTTAGCTTGAGATTTGAAGTGTTGAGTAAGGCATTAAAAGTTAGAGTAGGATGACCACCAACATTAGATATCCGTTCCTTTATATGAGAAACCTAAGGGATCGATGATGAACTCGAGGTTGTAAATTTAAGTTTAGGATGATTGATCATTGAGGTTTGATTATTAAGATTTTGAGATTTAAGGATTGGTGCAAATAGCTCTTGAGGATTCAGTTATTGATAATGTATATATAATTTGGTAAAGCAAGTTAGAAGTGATTAGTGACTTGGAGTATACTCAGGATAATTAATGATTGAATTTAGGATGAGAATGACAAATACGCATATTGGAGTTTGATCTTAGCAATTAAGGCATATTCGGATACCCTGTTGATGAACTTGAAGTCTAAAAAGGGTTTAACTGTGAAATGAGTGCCATAATTGAAGTTCAATAAATACCCTAGAGTATGATCGCTATCTCTAACAGGTTAATAAAATAAGGGTGGAAAACTCGATTGAGATAAAAGAAGTCAAAATATTGAGACCAATGGCACAAGATGAAATTCTTAAGCAAGTATTAGCCGGATGATAGGATATGACTAAGTAAAGGATCTATTAGTATCAAGATTAAGCAGGAGGTTGAAGAAAGAAATCATGCGATGGAGAATTAGGCTTACCGATAAGAACTAAAATTGTGGGAGCTAAGGATAACACTTCCATGAGGATGGTGGAAATAATAGAGATGACAAACAATGAGGGGTTATGGTAGGTGTTGACCTTGATGATTAAGGGTTATGCTTGATTGACGCTTCTGTAACTTGAAATAAGTATGTGACTAAAATCTCGTAAAGGATCAGATTGAATTTGGTTACATGTTGATTAAGTATGATCTTGTTAAATGTTATAGGATTGGTTTACGCATTGATCTTAAGGGACTTAGACTTTCAGGGAAAGGTATGTAAATTAATAAATAGTTAGGCAGGATTTTGGAGATTAGATAGGAATAGTACTAGACATAAGTAGGTGACGTTTCGCGTAAGGTTACCCTAGGGGACAGATACAAACCCTAGAAGTATAATAACCGTGAGGAATAAAAAGTTGTGTGTTAAGTTGCCTAAGTGTGAATGTTGGTTGGAGGAAGTGAACTTCCTAGGTCATGAGATCCCTAGTGGAGAAGTTAGTGTAGACCGAGTTAGGGTAGAAACTGTATTACTATGAGAAGCCTTTCAGGGTTAGCTGGTTACCACCATAGGTTTATTGAGAATTTTTCTAGGATAGCAACTCCGTTGACCCGTCTGATTAGGAAAGATCAACCTCTTGTTTGGAGCCAGAAGTGTGAGGACAACTTTCAAGAGTTGAAAAGGAGGTTAACTTCTGCGCCTGTCTTAGTTTTACCTAGCCCACAAGAGAGTTTTGAAGTATATTGTGATGCTTCAAAACAAGGATTAGGTTGTGTGTTGATACAAAAAGGAAAAGTAGTGGCTTATGCCTCTAGGCAATTATGAACACAACAAAGTATATTACCCTACGCATGGTCTAGAGTTGGTGGCAGTAGTTTTTGTCTTAAAGATTCGGAGACATCATTAGTATGGCGCTAAGTTTGAAGTCTTTAGTGACCATAAGAGCTTAAAGTATCTGTTTAATCAAAAAGAGTTGAATATGAGGCAGAGGAGATGGATGGAGTTTTAAAGGATTATGATTTTAGCCTGCAATACCACCCTGGGAAAGCCAATGTAGTGGCTGATGCCTTGAGTAGGAAATCCCTGCATATGTCAGCAATGATGGTTAAGGAGCTAGAATTGATAGAAAGGTTTAGAGACCTGAACCTAGATGTTGGGTTTAGTCCTAAGAGTATAATTTTGGGAACCTTGAAGATTTCGAGTGATTTCTTGGAGCAAGTTCGTGTAGCACAGGAAAAGGATCAATCTTTGCAAGTCTCGAAGGGTCTAGTTCCTAAGAAAGGAGAATCTGAGTTTTGTAAAGGTACTGATGGTATTATTAGATTCAAGAATAGGATATGTGTACCCGATGATAAGGAAATAAGGAAAATGATCTTAGAGGAAGCTCACAAAAGTAGGTTGAGTATTCACCCTGGGGAGACTAAGATGTACCAAGATCTGAAGAAGATGTTTTGGTGGTCTGGGATGAAAAAGGAAGTAGCTGAGTATGTAGCATCTTGTTTGGTGTGTCAGAAAGCTAAGATTGAACATCAGAGACCATCAGGAGAGTTACAGCCTTTCGATGTCCCTGAGTGGGAATGAGATAGCATATCTATGGATTTCGTGGTAGGATTACCTAGAACTCCTGCAGGTTTTGATTCTACATGGGTAATTGTTGATAGGTTAACAAAATCTGCTTATTTCGTACCCATTAACATTAAAGTTTTCCCTAGGAAAGTGGACTCAGCTGTACATTAAGGAAGTAATTAGATTACATGTAGTTCCGCCTAGCATAGTGTGGCATAGAGACCCTAGAATTATATTCAGACTTTAGGAAAGTCGGCAACAAGTATTTGAAACCAAGATTAAGATGATTCAGGAAGGAGATTCCTTTGGTAAAGGTTATTTGGAGTGCAACTGATGAAGGAGATGCAACCTGGGAGTTGGAAGAACAGATGAAGAAGTCTCACCCTCAATTATTTCCAGAAGATATGCACAAATTTCGAGGACGAAATTTCTTTTTAGAGGAGGAGAGTTGTAACACCCGCATTTTACCGTTTTTGCCGTTTTTGCTGTTTTGAGTGTTTTACTGGATTTTGAGTGATTAAAATTATTTTTAGTCATCAAAATTTATATTTTTGGATTTAGAATTGAATTTCCTATTTTTAGGGAATTTCTGGGAATTTTTGGGGTTTTTCTGTGAAAAATGACCTTTTTGCCCTCCTGTCCCTTGACCCGGGCCCAAATACTCTTGATCCGGGCCAGAAAAATTGCACAAACCTTCTCTTTTTCTCCTCAAAGACCGTGCAACCAGCCATGAATGCATGAAGAGACATTTGCTTTTCCTTCCTTTCCACTCAAGCTTTGTGTAAGAAAAAGGTGACTTGATGGCATTACATCACCACTTCATTTTCTCCTTTTCCTACATGCAAAGCTTAGGAACACTTTCATTTTCTCTCTTTTCTTCCTCCTTGGCTGTGAGCTACTCATCCTTTTTCTCTCAAAATTTTCATCCTTCCTTAAACACAATCAAGCCAAGGTTCCATCTTTGAACCAAAGCTTCAAATTATAAGCCTTCTAGCCTTGAAAAATCCTTGTTGGTGACTAAAAGGAGCATCTTTGGGGGCTGTTTTTGGGAGCAAAATCTGCACCTATTCTCTTGAGATTTGAGGTAAAGGGGGGGAGAACTTGAACTCTAGTAGGAAATGTAACTAGAGTCAAGGATTTGCCCTTAAATCCTTGTCTTTTTCTCTTGTTTTTCCTTGAAAAAAATCACTTTTTGAGCTTTTCTTTGAGCAAAAGTTTCGGATTCTTGGAGCTGGGTTGTTTACATGTTTTTAAGTTTATTATGATGCTTGGAATGTGCTTGGATTGTGGTTGTTTATGCATGCAATCCAAGAATCAATTTTGAGAAAAATTCCCACTTTTTCCTCCTATAGCTCTCGGCCTTGAGAGATCTTGGGGCTGCATATGTTTTAAAATTTTTTTGGTGCTTGGAATGAGTTTATATGTTGAATCTATGAACATGCATGAAGTTGTTTGAATGTATGAAATTGTTTTGGATGATTGATCTTTGAAAAATGGTGTTTTTGAGCTTGAAAATGGAGTTATGAACTTTAAAATGTATGTGGATGATTTTGGGTGAATTATTGTGATATTTGGTATGTAGAATGTTTGTTGATGATTGTGTGAAAGTTTGGTGAAGATTGAATGTTGGGAAAAAATTGAAGTTTTGATGAACATTCAAGGTTGTTCTTGATGTTCATGAGTTGTTCTTGATGAAACTCATCAAGAATGTCCTTTTGATCCTAAAAAGATCAAAAGGATGTTTAAAACATGATTTTGGGCTAAATTGGTCCAAAAGGGCTAAAGAATAAAATTGTAACAAAAAGGACTAAATTGCAAATAAGATAAGTTTTTAAAATAAGTAATAAAATTCGGATTTTTAATTTAATTAAAATAAAAGTATTTTTAAAAGTCATATTTTTAATTTATTTTGAATAAAAATGGGCTCTCATGGGTCCAAGAACCTTTAGGCTTTTTGTTTAGGTCCAAAGCCTTCAAAAAGAAAGTTAAAACTCAATTTAAAAGATAATTAAAAATAATTAATGAGCTTGGACTTAGATTAGTGTTGATCTCCAATACTAATCCAAGTTGTGAAAGTTAAACTTAGAATTAATTAATGGACTTAATTAATTTAATTACCTAAGTTGATTAACCTAATTTATTTGAGTTAATTAAGGATTAATTAAGTCTAAATATAATTAATCTTAATATGAGTGTTAATTAAGTAATTAATCGCTAACGACGGTTAAGAACTGATTAACCTTAATCAAACATAATTAAAAATCCTAATCCAAGATTAAGGAAGAGATTAAGGGATAATTAGAAATTAATTAGGATCTTAAGTAAGGATTAAGACTTAATTAAAGAGGACTAAGATTAACTGTAACCCGATTAATGGAAATTAGTTATAATTAAAGGATAAGCCTAATCTTATTTAGTTATACAAAGAGAATTAGGATTAATAATGCCTTTCATAAGACACATCCATAAGTCTTAGTAAACTATAGGACTTAAGAGAATGTAATTATCAATAACGTTAGTACAAACTACCTTAAAAGATTATAACCTACACTTCTCTCCTTCATAAGACTTGAGAAGCTTGGCAAGAGAGTGTGATCTGGTTTCCCTTGTGAAGAAAAGATGTTGAGTCAGGCCGTGCCACGGTAAAGTGGTGACGTGGAATGACCCAGTGGGCTTTGCCTGTAAAGATGAAATACTGTAAGTATTAATTGTGTGACATGCATCATAAAGCATGAAGGATGATTAAGGTTTAAAAACCTTACGACCTATATGACAATAACACTCTAGTACAGTGTGAAACTGGTAGGGACGGGTGCACTGGGTTTTGCAAAGAACACCAGCGGGTCCCATAGAGGACGCCAACCCTGAGGATAAGTCGAGTCCCGAAATGGCTCAAGTGACGTAGGCTCGCCCCCTACTGTCGGGCAAGCGGGGTACAGGCTTGACTATCCTGTCGCTCTCAAGTTTTCATCGATCAGTGAGTTGTCTGGAAGTCAGGGATAATCGTCTTGGCCAGAGATTGAGCAATGCTCCAAGTACTATTTGCTAGTACAGACAAAACTCCTGTGACATTGTCCATATATGGTCGAGCAGTTGCTGTGTGCTCTGCAGTTGGTGATATTTTCCCCGGGCCCTCATGCATTGATCATATGCATCATGACAATATAAATTATATCTCTGTGATTGTGATTGTGATTGTGATTGTGATTGTCCTGTGAATGCTCTAGTTATTGTATCCTACATGCTGTGAGTTCATGCGATGTTCTCACCCTTCTTTTCTATCTCTTCTTTCTATGCTCTTCTCGTCACATCGACAGTCGGTATCAAGGACTTTTATCATGACGTCAATGCAGGAACGACCCAGATGGTTGCCGAGAGATACCTGGAGGGCGACGGGTATTCCGCGTAGGCGTGAGCTCTATGGGGGGGGGGAATTTGTGCTATCATCACGCACCCCAGACTTCCTCTTGTAGTGTTGTTTTGAGTCTAGTAGTACAAATCTGATTTAGGAACCTCCTTTCTGTATTTTTGTTCGAGGTCTTACATATTCAGTATACTACTAGAATTCATGTTTTGTATGGTCATCTTGTTGACTCAAGGAGCACTTTGACACTGTGGCATTGTATATATGTTTATGATGTTCTTTTCTTACGATTGGTTTCATAACTGCGTGTATGCTGGGTATGTATGCGAAGTAATGATCGCCTAGATGTTTTTGGAAAACGAATTTCAGATTTAAGCAAGGGACATTTTCATAAATACTTAAAACGAAATTAGGATGTGATAAGTTAATGATGACTAAGCTCTCTTTAAAAAAAAAAAATATTCCCGTATTTTTCACAATCTTAAAAACATTAAGTCGACGGTTACGTTTTGCAATGTGATATTCTTAGCAGTATAACTAAGGGTGTCGCATGCAGACCTTCTTGACAGCAAATTCCTTCAGCAGAAAATAGTTCTTGCTTTTCTGTAATGACCATCTTCTATATAAATTCTAAATAACTTAATTTTATGTTAATTGAACTAGTTTTCTTCTGTTAATGCTCCCAGAACTATGGTTTGCTTCTTCTGCAGAATTCTACTGCATAATTCATTTGCAGATTTGTGTAAAGGCATTTTCTGATCTTTGAGCAAGTGAATCTTCCTTCTAATATGATAATGTTAAAATCCTTTGAAGCAAGAATAAACCATCTTCTTGAATAGGTTCTTGTTATTTCTGAATTTTCTGCACAAGTGTTTCTTCTTAATTGTTAGTGTAGTAGATGCCTTTCTCTAAATTTCTTACTGGCTTTCTTGCTTTCACTTGTTATTTTAGAAATTTTGTTTGTGATGTCATAATCCCTTGTTGTTTTAAGAAGGTTGCCATCTTCTGGAGACTTTTCCTATAAATCGTTATACACTCAAAGTGAAAAGATTAGTCTTATTTAAATCAAAATTACATCAAGTGAATTTTGATTGTATGTCATCTTTAAAACCACTCAAGAGGATTCTTGGATCTTACAATCTCCCCCTTTTTGATGATTACAACCTTTCAAAATTTAGCTTGTGTTATTCTGATTTTCAAATATAAGGCTCCCCCTGATTTTGATGCTGAATAACTGATTAAAAATCTGATTTTTCAAATATAAGGCTCCCCCTGATTTTGATGTTGAATAACTGATTAAAAATGGAAGCCAGACTTGCATCATAATAAATGAAATCATAAACAGCAAGGATGCATCACAATAGTCATGTTCATTGATTTTTCAAAATGAGCTAATACATCGATCATTCAGCAAAATTCATAATTAGTCAAAATATATTACCAACCAAGCCATCTAAATATTTGAATACACAAACAGAATATTAGCTCAACCAGCTCCCCCTAAATTTACTACTTCTCCCCCTTTGTCATCAATCAAAATACAGTGAAAGCCCTATGTGTTAGGAGAAGCAGAATCATCATCTCCTACTTGGATGGACAGGAATGGTCAGGAGATGATGAAGTAGAGGGTTGTAGTATATTTTTTGGTGGCTGGAAAGGAACAAATGGCATTGGAGGTGCTTGAGGTGCAATGATTGGCAGCACAAATGTGTTAAACCAAAATTAGTGCTGAGTGAATCTATCAATCATGTCATTTACAGAATTCTGCAGTACATAGTCATTAGAGAAGAGTTTTTTGATGTCAGCTTTAATCTTTCTAACTTGTCTTTCAACAACTGAAGAAGAAAGTGGTTTAATTGTGCTTGCAGGTTCTGTCGCAGCTTCTTTAGACTTTTCAGATGATGGAGCAGGAGGGACATTAGCTTTTTCAGAACTTAACTGCTGAAGAAAAGTCTCCATTGATGAGAGTGTGGTAGAAATGTGTGGAATGTTTTCCGTGGTAGGTACAGAAGGAGGAAGGGATGAATCCATAATAGGAGAGGCAAGAAATTGATTGACAAATTTTGTACCAATAGTTCCTATAAATGGAACAGAATGTGCCTCTTCGTTTGGATTCTCCTCTTCTTCTGAAATGTGAAGCTCAACTGTGTTGACAGGAGAAGGTGGAATTTGACTTTCATTGATAGGATCAATATCCATTTGTTCATGACCTGAAAAGGATGGGTTTTAGATTAAGGGACTACTAAGAGAAGGAATTACTGAAAGACTAGAGGCAAGCATTGTAAGAGTATTTGCAGCCATACCTTCTGAAGATTCAACTCCAACATCTTCTGCAGAGGTATCACTTGCTTCCAACATTGAGGTGTCCTTTTCTTCATCATTAGTTCTTTCAACACCTTCTACAACAACATCCTTTTATTCTTTTGAAACAGTTTCTTCTTCAGGGGACTTTTTGTCACTATCTTCATATGTGAAGGATGCAGGAGGTTCTTGTTAGAACCACGGGCAACACTAGAAGGGGGGTTGAATAGTGTTTTAATCTTTTTAAACTATTTTGGAAATCTTTGATTAAATCAATCATGTAGGGTGATCAACGTGCAAAACGAATCCTAAGATCAGAGTTACTTTTAAAAACTTGCGGAACATATGAAAGATAAAGATAGAAAATCTTTCTCTTAAACTTAAGATTGTTTTAATTGAAAATCTTCTCTAAGTACCTTCTGAAGATTATTACTAAGAGTACCTTCAGAACTGTTTCTGAAATACTTTTGATGATCAGAGATCATCTGTTTTAACTTCTGAACTGAGCTCCTTTTGAACTCACCTCAGACAGTTATTTCAGAGGTTCTTCAACATACATTCTTTGTAATGCTTCAAACGATATAAGAGATGTTTTATGTTATGCTTGTTTGAAAACTTGTTTTATTGAAATCGTGTGTTAAGGTTATTATGAAAAATACTTTTCAATCCTCAACGTAAATGTAAAGACTGTAAATAAAAGAGATTAAGGGATGAGAAAACATAGGCACAAAATTTATCCTGGTTCACCCACAAACCCGTGAGCTACATCCAGTCCCAGAGGCAAACCACCACTGGATTTTCCACTAACCAAATAACAACACCCACAGGTGTCAGACAGAGTCACACCGACCCCATCAAACAGGTCACACAGACCCCAGATCACACCGACCTAACACACAGGGTCACCCAGACCCCAGGTCACACGGACCTAACACACAGGGTCCCCCAGACCCCAAGGTCACCCAGACCTTACCGAGTAGTCTTTTCTATCAAGCCTCTCCAAGCTCTACCGAGTATTCTTTCTTCCACCAAGCCTCTCCAGGCTCTCAGACACTTATCCAAGTGTAGAGTGATTTACTACTCAACCTAAGCTAGAAGTTCGCTAGAACTTCTCAACTCAGATTCTTCTTGTACATAGGGATTACTGAGTACACACTCAGGATACAGACATTACAAGCTAAGTACAAGGATAGACAGTGATACAAGTGTTTGAAATTAAGTACAATCCCTGTCTTTTCTATGAGGAATACCATCCTCTGAGAGTAGGCTAACAAAGATATGAATTTAAGCTCCAGCCTCATTCTCCAACCATTGGTTTCCATGGGCTACATTCTCACCTGTATCATTGGAACACCAAGGTATGTTCAGGGCTTCAAACCATTCCAGGTTTGATAGTCAGTTTGCTCAGTATGGTTGTCTTCAGACCAACAACCAACTTGATTGATCTAATAGATCAACTGACAAACATGACTAACTGACAAACAAGTCAGTAGCCTGATTGATCTCACCGACCAACATGGTAGGTTGTTCAACCGAACAACTACCACAACCAATGTCTCTTTCACTCTGGTTGTGTTATTAACAACAACAACTACAACTTCAATCTTGAGGCTATTTATATGTTCTGCTTGAATATAGCCGTTGAAGATGATTCATAATACCGTTGAGTTGATGATGATGTGGCTCACATAGCCGTTGTGAAATAGCTCTTCAAACGGTTGCTTCTTCATAAGCGAATAAGTGATGACAGGAATTGCACAGGATCTAGAATTGAGCAAAACAAACCAATTAGAACCAAAAGTAAGCAAATAAATCACGAAAATAGGTGCTGGAACAGCAGCTATTATGCGTGAGAAATTGATAGAAAATGAAGGAAAATGAAAGAAAAAGTGGAGGAGAAAGAAATGGAGAACGCCACTGGTGCAAGTCCCTTCTTGCAGCAGATAAGTTCAATCGCCAGACGCCACTAATTCAGGAGAATTAGATAAGTCTCACCATGGTTTAAGCAACAACCACCAAGCCTCACTCAACTCTCAAAAGAAGAGAAAATTTGGCATAATGCCTTTACTATAAAATGGATGATGAAAATACAAGAGAGGAGGCTCCTATTTATAGGAGAATGAAGGGGAGGGGGCGGCCAAATGAAGGCTCACAAGGGGGGGAATTAAAAAGGAAAATAAAAGATGAGTGGAAACTCATCCAAGGTGGGATTTGAACCCACTCCCCTATGGCTTTTAGCTAAGCTAAGCCTTTAGCCATTAAATCCATGAGTTATGCGCCCCACTCTACATAGAAAATAGAAAAGATGAATTAATTTCTATCTTATGTAGGAGTTGAACCCATGACTCTCTAAGCCTTCTAGTAAGGCAACCTCCTAACCAATAATACCCAAGCATGGGCACCCAAGGAAGAGGAAAAATACAATAGGGAAGACCCATCCTAATCTAGGGTGGTGCACAGGACCATATGTCCTTTTCCTGGGTCAAGGGTGTCCTTCTGTAGGGCAGTGGTGACCTTCTGTAGGGTAGTATCCCTAAAAATGTAAGACACTGTCATCAAAATGTAGGACACTGTAGGACACTGTCATCATCCCCTCCCCCTTGGAAAGCATTTGTCCTCAAATCTGAAGAAAGAAATGAGAAGATTATCAGATGTAGAAAAGAGTTCAGGGGAATTGGATGACAAGAAAGAAAAAGGTGGAAACTTCCCTTTCTGGATTAGTGAATCTGAAGTAGGCCTCAATCTTGGACATCCTTGTGCACCCTAGTCACAAGAAAAGAGGCTTATTATTCCTAAGCATATAATCTCTAATGCTCGTAACAATAATACTTAGGAATCATGTAGGGAGCTTTAGTGAAAGAAAGAGTGGTAGAAGAAGGAGATGAAGAAATAGGGGAAAAGGTTAGAGGAAACTCCCTTGTGGTGTAACCACTTCCTCCGTCCATATCCAGCAGGTCCTTTTCTTGAGTCCCTTCAAAACAATCAAGGTCAGCAGTTTTAAATTGGTGGAGCATTAGCATAGCTTCCCTTTTATTTTTTGTTTTTCCTTGTTTTTCACTTTTTCTACCATCACATTTGATGCTTCTTCTTTCTTTTTCTTTTTATCCTCACTTTCTATCTTAAGCCTTTTTATTCTTTCAAGCTCTATCTCTTTCTTCATGTGGGCTTGATCCTCACATATTTCTTGAATGGACATTGGCATTAAAGTGATTTTTGTTCCATCATGTTTGAAAGTGATTTGATTAGAGTAACCATCATGAATGGCCCTCTTATCAAATTGCCAAGGTCTACCCAAAAGAATATGTGTGGCATCCATAGGTACAACATCACAAAGAATATTATCATCATAATCACCTATGGAAATAAAGATGAGAGTTTGCCTATTTACTTCCCTTTCCCCATCATCACATATCCAAGATAACTTGTATGGCCTGGGGTGGGGTGTGGTAGATAACCCAAGTTTTGCTATCATTCTTGAACTTGCAATGTTAGTGCAACTTCCACTATCAACAATCAGGGAAGAAATGCGTCCCTCCCCTAACCATGCAAAGTTTGTCTTCGGCTCTATACACTTCTTTCTTAACTTCATTTTCATCTTCTTCACTAGTTTCTTGTTTTTCATCTTCACTATGTTCATTTTCGCTTTCACTAGTGTATTCACCATTTTCCTTAACCAACATTGCCCTTCTATTTGGGCATTGGGAAGCTATGTGTCCCTTTCCATCACACTTGAAACATTTGATGTTTCTTGTGGAAGTAGAGGGCTCTTCCTTTTTAGTAGAAGGAATGGGGTTAGAGGTAACCCTAGAACCCTTAGGTTCTTCCTTCTCTTGGCTCTTTCCCTTATCTTCTCTTAGGGTTTCCTTGTCCCTAGTTGCAAAACTAGTGTTTCCTCTTTTATAGTTACCCTTTCTTTTAAGTTGAGTTTCAATTTTAATGGCTTGATGTACCAAGTCCTCTATTTCAACATAAGGATGCAACTCCACTATGTCCCTTATGTCGAAATTTAGGCCATTGATAAACCTAGCCATAGTTGCTTCACTATCCTCAACTATGTTTGCCCTAATTAAAGCAAGTTCCATTTCCTTAAAATATTCATCTACACTTTTAGACCCTTGCTTAAGAGTTTGGAGTTTAATGTGCAACTCCCTAGTGTAATGTTGAGGTATGAACCTCTTTCTCATGATGGATTTCATTTCCTCCCAAGAGGAAACTAAAGGAGCATTGCACCTTCTTCTATCAGCTTGAAGCTGATGCCACCAAACTAAGGCATAATTCTTAAACTCAAGAGAGGAAATTTTAACTTTTTCTTCTTCCCCATACCTATGGCAACTAAAGATTTGTTCAATTTTAAGTTCCCATTCTAGGTATTGTTCTACATCATTTCTACCATTAAAGGTTGGGACTTCTATCTTTACCCCTCTAAACCCTTGTTCCCTTCTAGGTTCCTCTTCTCTCCTATGTTCCCTTCTATTCCTCCTAGGGTTTTCCTCATAGTATTCTTCTCTTCCTCTCCTAGGGTTTTCCTCATAATACTCTTCTCTAAACCCTCTATGTTCCTCACGCCTCCTAGGCCTCCTATTTTCCCTTCTCCTATAGGTATGGCTAGAGTGTCTCTCTCCCTCACTACTCTTTGGATGGTACCTATCTTCACTCCTAACCATACTATACCTATCCTCACTTCCTCCTTCTTGAGAAGAATGTCTTCTCTCCCTCCTACTCCCACTTAGCTCCTTCCTAAGTTCACTCATCTCATGCCTCATCATTCGAGTCATATCATGAATTGCACGTTGCAACTCGGACCTATACTTCAAAGTTCTAGGAGAAGGAGGTGGTGAGTTCCTACTACCCATTGTTTAAAGGTTTTTGATTTAAAATTTGGACCTTACCACTCAACTAAGTGTATACACTCAATGGAATGTAACACTCGTGTATGTCACTCTTTTTGGCTTTTTCTATAATGAGACTCTCTTGCCTCTTCTACTCGGTTGGAGGTCGGTTGAAGTTGCAAAGACCAGATTGAGTCTATGTCTTAACCCTTACCCAAAATAGAAGCGCGCTAACAAAAGAAAAAGATCTACCGGAAGAGAAACAGAAATCCTAAGACAAAACAGAAGAATTGATATGACAAACAAGAAAAGCTGGCACTCAAACAAGCTTATACACAAGAGTAGACAGCAAAACAGACAAGACGGAAGAAATTGCAAAGAGAATTGTTTTTGGTGATTTTTGAAAAAGAGTTGCCAAAATTGTCGTTTTTAAGAAAAAACAGCAAATACAACTCAATTACAGTATACAGGGAAAGAAACAAAAATTACAGTAAAATTGTCACTGTATTGTTGGGATATCTCTTTGTTTTGAATTTTCTATTTTTCTGAATTTTTTTGATTTTTTTTTTGAATTTTGACTCTTTTTTGGGTGTCTTTTGTCTTTTTCTTCGTTTGCACCCTCTTTTTGCTTTTTACACCTCTTTTTCTATTTTTGGCACGTACGTGCTCTTATATTTTTTTTTGTCTTCTTTTTCTTTTTCTGACTTTTTTTCCCAACAGAAAATTACAGAAATTTGTACACAATGAAAAGAAAATATACTGAACCTACTGTAATATTTTTGGAATTTTCTGACAGTAAACTGGTCCAAGTGGCCCAGAAAACAAAAATAATGAATAAACTGATTTCTAAAAACTGTAAAAACGTGATGGCAACTGATTTTCAAAAATGGCCAAAAAAATTGCTTAGCACTTCCTTGTTGATTATACAAGACCAGTGTGGTCACAGAAACGCGCTTGGTTCAATTTTAAGTTTGGAATTAAATTTGAAGGAAAATCAACAATTAGAATTTGTTGATCTTCTTCCAATACTATGAACCAAAAAAGATCCTATAGGTGAGCGTTTTGCACAATCAAACAGGGAAAGTTCTAGGTAGAGATAGCAGTCAATCCAAATTTGCAATCAAAATGCCAATCAAACAGACATAACAAGAGTAGAATATGAACAAAACATAAGCCTAAAAAAAAATGCGCATAAAATGGCAAAAAGAAGAAGTAAATTGCGCAAATTAAATGACAAGAAAGTAAAGGGGGAAACTGAAATTAAAAGGATGGGGATGACAAGAATGTAAATGGCAGAAAGTAAAGGGGGGAAGCGGAAATTAAAAGGATGGGGAGGACTGAAAATTAAATGACTGAAAGTAAAGGGGGAAAGCTGAAATTAAAAGGATGGGGAGGAGCGGAAATTAAATGGCGGAAATTAAATGGCGGAAAGTAAATGGCGGAAAGTAAAGAGATGATATGGGGGATGACAATGTAAAGGTGATTGGGAGAAAATGTAGGTGAACGATCTTTGGAAAAATGAAGACAACAATGCCTCCTCTTACCACACTTCACCAACAAACAAGCAATTTATAGCAATTATGTATAGAAATCACTCAAGAACAAGTATGAGCAATTAAGAGACAATTCATCAAACACCTAGGGGGTGGGAATTAGCGGCCCAAAACAGCCCCCAATCTAGCAAGAATTCACCCAATTCAATCAAGCAAACAAGCACAAAGTAGTAGTAGAAAGGCACCTCGGGCCCGGGAAACAGTCCAAGTCCAAATTACAATGAAAAGAGAGATTAAATTACACTAAATTGAAGCAAAATTCTGCACAAAAGAGGTGCAGAATGCAGCGCCCAAACAGCCCCCAAAATGCTCCCAATTTGCTCAAATTCAACAAGCTCTTGATACCAAATGATGACAGGAATTGCACAGGATCTAGAATTGAGCAAAACAAACCAATTAGAACCAAAAGTAAGCAAATAAATCACGAAAATAGGTGCTGGAACAGCAGCTATTATGCGTGAGAAATTGATAGAAAATGAAGGAAAATGAAAGAAAAAGTGGAGGAGAAAGAAATGGAGAACGCCACTGGTGCAAGTCCCTTCTTGCAGCAGATAAGTTCAATCGCCAGACGCCACTAATTCAGGAGAATTAGATAAGTCTCACCATGGTTTAAGCAACAACCACCAAGCCTCACTCAACTCTCAAAAGAGGAGAAAATTTGGCATAATGCCTTTACTATAAAATGGATGATGAAAGTACAAGAGAGGAGGCTCCTATTTATAGGAGAATGAAGGGGAGGGGGCGGCCAAATGAAGGCTCACAAGGGGGGGAATTAAAAAGGAAAATAAAAGATGAGTGGAAACTCATCCAAGGTGGGATTTGAACCCACTCCCCTATGGCTTTTAGCTAAGCTAAGCCTTTAGCCATTAAATCCATGAGTTATGCGCCCCACTCTACATAGAAAATAGAAAAGATGAATTAATTTCTATCTTATGTAGGAGTTGAACCCATGACTCTCTAAGCCTTCTAGTAAGGCAACCTCCTAACCAATAATACCCAAGCATGGGCGCCCAAGGAAGAGGAAAAATACAATAGGGAAGACCCATCCTAATCTAGGGTGGTGCACAGGACCATGTGTCCTTTTCCTGGGTCAAGGGTGTCCTTCTGTAGGGCAGTGGTGACCTTCTGTAGGGTAGTATCCCTAAAAATGTAGGACACTGTAGGACACTGTCATCAATAGGTGTTCAGATGATCCCGTTCTGACACTCATTATGTGCTTCTTTATGAGAGATATTCTGATATATTTATGCTTACTTTCTCTCTCTTGATCTGCTTTTGCTTTCTTCTGCTTTCTTCAGATTTCTTCTTATTTTCTTCAGAGTGTATATGAGGAAATATCCGTTGGATTTGTCCCTTTGCATATTCTGCGTATACTCCTTTTTCAACATGCTTCCTGACACCATTTCTTCTTTCCTCTTTGAGTGAGGTGTCTAGTCCAAAAGCTGTTGTTGCCGTTTCTTCTTTGGATAAAGATATATGATATTATAAGCATTTAATCATATAATCTTTTCTCCTGTGTTGAGAGCTGTTTCATGCATTCAGAGAGTTGATACGTTCAGATGATTGATCTCTTCAATCTTCACATATACTCTGATATTGTTAGTTCGTCAGCTTCAACAAGTGCTCATAATTATTTCAAGCTCATTTCAATTCTCCAGCTTGAAGTGCTTTCATTTCTTTGATATCAGCTTCATTCCTCTTCTTCTTCTTATGAGATATGCCTTCTGATCTTCAGATGATTGCAGCTTCATTCTTCTTCTTCTTCTTATGATATATGCCTTCTGATCTTCAGATGATTGCAGCTTCATTCTTCTTCTTCTTCTGATATGAATAAATATGTTGAATTATATGTATTTTATTCAAACATCTTTCTTGTTGTTTTTACTCGGTCTTTTGTCTTGTTCTGATCGATGGCAGACACTGGTGCAGTAGGTCTGCGCTCGCAGATACCTTTTGTTGCAGGAGCGGCAACATTGCAGAAAGTCTTTGTAGTGTTTCCTTATTTGTGCAAGACTTTGGTCGAGGTTGAAAAGCATGTCTGACTTTTGTATATAATTCATCTGATGGAGTGAGCCATACTCTTTGTAACGTCTCCAAGAGATTATTTCTGGATTCTGATACGTTCAGTCTTCAGATACATAAATTGCTTCATATTGTCTTCATTTCTTCAGATGATAGTTGTTCTTCAGATAGTTGCGTCTTCAGATGATAGTTAAACTTTCATTGTTGTCTTTAAGTCTTCAGATGGTCTTCAGATCTTCCGAGTCTTCAAAATCTTCAATTCTTCAGACGAAGTCTGTCTTCAGTTGATTGCTTCTTCAATTGCTTCAACCTTGTTGAGAATTACTCTTCTTCAGATTCTGCACTTCGTTCTTCTGATTCTGATCTTCTGATTCTGATCTTCTGATACTGTTCTTCTTATTCCGATCTCCTGATTTTGATTCTTCTGATTCTGATCTTCTGGTTTTGATTCTTCTGATTCCGATTCTGTTCTTCTTTTGTTGTGATCTTCTACTCTTCTTCTTCAGATAAATATTCTAACCTGAAACACAATCAACAAACAAATACCTTTCTCAGTAGAACCTGTTTACTTAATCTTATAAAGTTCTTATATAAACTTATTTGTCCTTAATATAATCTCATTTGTTAATCATTAAAACTTAAGGATGTTAAGTCTTATAGTCATGTTTAAATACTTAAACTTATTTATAGACTTCACAATCTCCCCCTTTTTAATGATGAAAAATAAGTTATATATTACTGACAAAATGTATATAGAAAAGATAAACAAGAGATGATAGACAAATTAATTAATTGTATTACTCCCCCTATCTATATTACTCCCCCTGAGACAGGCATAAATATTTTTTAATTATCTTCTGAACCAGTTAAATCTTTTATATGCCATTTGTTAATTAAATCTTTTAAATACCGATTGTTAGATATTACTTTTTCTGATTAAATCTTTTAGATACCAAATATTAATCCATACTCTTAATCTTTTAGATACTAATTGTTACTCTTATAGCCTAAATCTTTCAGACACCTTTGTTACTGAGAACCTAAACTCTGTTATTACCTTATTTTACTTATAGTTGTTCTTATCAGATGTTATGACTTTTAGTTTGTTATCTTCTGAGTTTCCTTATTTTCCTATTTATGTTTCTTCCTATATTTCTCCCTTTTATATTACATTCTTTTTAGCATTTTGTTAGTTTATATTTCTCCCCCTTTTATCATTGATTAAAAAGGTTTGGTGATTAGTTTTCTTCCTCTTTTAATAGCTTGTTATATTTCTTCCCCTTTTATCTTGCACAATCAGAATAAACATTTTAAACTACTTGTTATATAGACTGTTATAAGCCGAAAAAATACTAACCAAAAAGAAGATTTTATTAGATTAAATTTGTTACAGTTACTCAGATACGAGGTTTTGAAGAGAACCAAAACATAAAAGAAAGGAAAAACATTTTCTAAAAACATTTTATATGTACAAAAGTAGGTTTTCACAGAAAGCAAGGGAAGGTACATTCCAAAAACAGAATACATCCATCCATTGCTTCCTTCTTATTCCTATGGAGGCCTTAGGCATAGCCTCATGATAAGTGAAAAATAGTTGATAAATTAGTATATATTTTATTTCACTTATCAAGGACAAAATGGTAATTTTACCCCATATTTATCCCTTTTTATTTAATATTTAATAATTTGTATTTATTAATCCTAGTTTTGAATTTGATGCTATTTTAATAGATTTATTGCTGCTTTTTGCAGGATTTTTGCAAAGATTCAATTCAGAGATTAAATGACATTAAATGAGGAGGATTTATGCAAGATTGGAGATTGATTGAGGACAATTAATTAAAGATTTGAAGAAGATTTGAATCATTAATGAGGAGATAGAGCCAATCAATCAAAGATATTGCAGACAAGCTTCCCAAATAAACAAGGATTGCACAATAAATACAAAGATATCAGACAATAAAGGGAAACAAGGAAGGGCAAACAAGCGAAAACCAGTCTTGGGGAGAGATCAACAATTTAAAAGAGGAAAGTTGAAGCTGCAGACGCTAGCTGCGCTTCACCCCGCGCTATAGCGCAGGTGAAGCGCAACTCCCTGGAACCTGCGCTACAGCCCGCGCTGTAGCGCAGCTTGAAGCGCAGAACACGCAGATCACGTCCCAGTTGCTGTTTTTAAAAGGATCTCTTCCCAAATTTGCTTTGTCTTTCCTAAACTATAAATAGAAACCTCTTGCAACACAGCGAGTAACACAGGGGGAGTAACGCAGTCAGTAGATAGTCATTGTAATTCATTGATTATGTACCAAGGCTAAGTTCAGAGTAGGAGAGGAGGAGCGCTTCACGAGCATTGAAGATGGTGACAGCGTCTTCAATGGTTTGTATGGCTACTTCACGTAGTTAACTCTCTAGTAGGATTGGATGTAATCGATTCTATCCTTGAGTGTATATAAATGCTATATTATTGTGTCAATAAGGTCCCTATCTATAATGGTGGTAGTCTTATTCTGTGTTTATTCCTAATTCCCACGCTTGCGTCTGGAGTTATAGGCTATTTTGTAATTAACGTTATGACTAGGATCGAGTTTGGGGAAGCCTAGACATAGGAAACTCAACCTCTGATTGAATAAGATTACTCGGTGCTCTATGACTGAAACATGGGCGTTTCTAATGAGCGATGGGTAGTGTGAGTACTCTAGCGAAGGGCGTTCACAGGGCTAAGCCTTAGCATCGATAGCAAGGAGTTAGTTGATTATGAATCCAGGACCGGAACATGGATGTATCTTTGTGAGTGATGGGTAGTGACAATACTCTAATGAAAGGTGTGTCCACAGGATGAGGCCTCGTTTATCAACTAGTTTCTTACAAACGGAATAATAAAATAAAGAGCAAAATAAGCCGAGGGTAAGTCTGTCGCCTGGGAGAGCCCGCATGGATTACCTTTGAGTGTGAGGGGCTCCTGGTAACTCGGGATCATTAGCAACAAAGTTTGTCTACATATTTTATAGAGTATACCAACATAAATAAGTAGTCTTTATATGCACAATGGGTGTGATAAGATGAAATCCAATCCTGATCCAAGTAAAGTGTCTCTAACTCTTCCTTTCTAATTCTATTATCATTAAATCAATTCTTTACATACAACAATTCTCTCTAAACTGTTGCTTTCTTTTGATAAATACGATTTCGGTCTACATAAATAACCGTTCCCTGTGGATACGATAACTTACTTACTATTATACTGTCCGTGATGCAGTAAGATCGCCATAGTCCAAGTATAGAGAAATGGATTATCAGATGAACCCTTTCCCTTACTTTTCATCCTTGATGACTTGATCTTTCTCTCAACATATTCCAGAAGTCCTTCGACTATTTTTCTTTGCTTCTTCATCGTCCTTCTGAGAGCAACACACTTAGAACCTTAGACAAAGCTGTGGAAGAGCTTTGAGGATGTGAGTTTGTGCAAAGAACTCTTGTGAATTTATAGGACTTTGAAGCAGGGGTAAAATAGAGAAGTGAAGAAAATGAATCCATTGGATTGTTGTTCACGCGATGTATAAGGGATTGAGTAGCTTTTCATGATGACAGTTTTAGACCTTGGGAGTATGAAACATGCATCATAGATTGGTCATTGATGAAATACCATAGGAAATTGAGTCATTAGCATAGATAGTGTACGTTTTTGGAAAGCGTTTTCGAAAAAAAATATAAAAACATATTTAGAAAACTTTTTCGAAGAGAAAGAATTGAAAATCTTTTTAGAGAAAATATTAAAAAAAAAACTTTTTGAAAAGAAAAGAAAAGAAGTTGAATAGAGAAAAGAAAGAAGATAGAAAGTTTTGTAAAAGCAAGTATCCGAGAAACTATTATGGTTTGATTATCTTAGGTTTTTACTCCTTAAAGAAATAAAGGTTTGTTATCAGATTTTAAGGGTTTTACTAAAAGATAATTTTCAGAGATATTTAAGTTTTAAGGTGAAGTGATGTTACCGCTGGTCTGATTATTGTTCTCTGGATGAAGAGGTGCTTTTCTGACATTGCTCCTTTCTTTGAATACTTTTTCTTCATCTGAGGTCGCTTGATGTTTGCATGTTCCAGTATGCTTTTGTCTTTTGTGCTCCCAGAGAATCTTTGAACAATCATCTTAACCTATCCTCAAGGATTGAGTTAGACTAGATGTATAGAGTGTTAATCATCTGAACATTGTTTGACCCATAATTTCAATGAGTTCATTTCGAACTTTCTGAACATGGTTCAGACAATGGAAATGTTATCACACTATCCATCCTCTTAGATGATGTTACTTCGACTCATCCTTTTAGAAGCTATTTCCTTGTGATGATCCTCTTTAGAAAGCTTTCTTTAAAACCTGTTTTCTGAAACACAAATTAAGAATACCTTTTAGTAGCACCTGATTATAGTTTGTTAAATATTTAATTAAGTATTTTAAATTTTAGATAACATTTTATCAAAATTTGAAATTATCTTATTAAGATGGTTAATTTTAATTCTTTTATTAGGTTGATTAAGTTTATCTTTTACTAAATCAATTTGTTAATTTGTTAGGAAAGAATTATGTTCATGATTTAACTAATTATGCACAGATATTAACATGAAGGAATAAAAAACAGAGAGACTTTAAACAAAATAGAATTTCGATATAATTAAAAATATAAACACAAAGACAAAGAAACAAAGATTCTGAAACAGGACACAAGTATATCATTGAGCATTAGATTGGTTCTCATCAGCCTTTTCCTTTTCAGCCCTAAGCTTTTGAAGCTCTTTTTTCTGCAGCTCTTAATTTCTTTGCCAGCCGAGTTACTCTATCATTCACCTTCTTCAGATTATATGCACCCAATGTCATACTCTTCCTTTTATGAGATTTCAAGTTGGTATCTTCAATTCCTTCTTCAATGCGTGGAGCAAAAAAAAAGAGGAATGACCACTTGATTCTCAGGAGCTTCTTCTCTTTCAGTAAGAGTCCGGTCTAACTCAGCATATTCAGCCGGAGTGAAGAAGTCAAGAGACGATTGGTTAAAAAGACTTTCCATAGGAAATCCCTTGTGCAATAGAATTTTCATAATCAAGGTGTTGTGAAGATAAAGGTCCTTATTTCCCATCTCATCTCTGAAACACATCTGATACAACAGTACCCATGGGAGATTGATTTTCTTCTTTGTCATCAAGAGTCGCAATACGAACCTCTCCATCATACTTAAAGTCAAATTATTTCTTCCTCTGGGAAGAATGCAACAGTTTAGTACAGCAAGGAGGGCTCTGGGTGTGCTCAGAAGTTGAGAAGGTCTGAAAGGGGCAATCCTTCTTCTTCCAAATAGATGTTGGTCAAGAACGAATGTTCCACCATTAAGAGATTCCCATCTTTGGAAGTATTGTTCCCCGCTGTCAGGAACACCTATAACTTCAGCAATAAGTTTGGTGTCCACAGACAGTGATCTTCCCATCACCTTCGTCTCAATCCCGGTTCTGTTGGGTTCAGATATGATCTTGATGTTGTCCCAAAACTCCATTACACTTTCCTTATGCCAGGAGGAGGAAATGTTATTGAAGTATGGAGTCCATCCAACAGTATTAAAATATTCAGAAATCTTGTAATCTGCCTCGTCAAATTCTGAGAGTTTTACCATCTTACATGGGATGATTCTCTCATCAAAAGCTGAGGGAGCAGAGTTACTTGATGATACTGAAGTATTTGCCATGAATACTATAGGACAATTTATCTTTCTGAGATGAGAGTACTTGAAGATACTTGGCCTTTTTTAGAGAAGGAATTTGAATGAAGTGTAATTTCCATGTTGATCATCTAATCCTTTTATATAAGCAAGAGAGCGTGCTTCAGGCATTAACGAGGGATGGTTAAGTGCATTGAACCGGTGTGGGGAGTAGTGCATCGTCCCGATTGAGAGAAACAATTAATGATTCAATGATTCCTATTGCGCCGTTTCACATTTATCAGCAACAAGATTGACATACATGACTCTTCATCTACGAATGTACACATATATTCATACAGATGGTGCAGCTAATATGCAACAAATATACACACAAATCAAATAATTAATATCAATTAATTTTTATATACATATGCGTATAGGGAACTTAGCATACAACGATTTATATTCACACAACTATATATACATATATATAACAAGAATTAATTATTTCAATCAAACAGATCATGCAACACATTTTTATACTATATTTACCAAACAATTTCAACAAAACACACGACAGTTAAGTAACTATATTTAAATTTAAATTTAAAATTTAGATAGGAGAGGTGTTACCCATTTGTGATCTAGAGATAGATACACTTTCCTTTTCCAGTTACGTCCTGCGCTTCAGTTTCATGAATAATGAGTTTTGAAAAAATAATTTTCTTATTCTCATTATCATTCTTCAGAGTTGCTTCAGCTTGTGAGATTTCCATCTTCTGAGGATCTACTCCTTCTGCATTTGTTAGATGCTCAACCCGAAGGTGAGCTCTGATACCACTTGTTAGAACCACAGGCAACACTAGAAGGGGGGTTGAATAGTGTTTTAATCTTTTTAAACTATTTTGGAAATCTTTGATTAAATCAATCACAGAGGTGATCAATGTGCACAACGAATCTTAAGATCAGAGTTACTTTTAAAAACTTACGGAACATATGAAAGATAAAGATAGAAAATCTTTCTCTTAAACTTAAGATTGTTTTGATTGAAAATCTTCTCTAAGTACCTTCTGAAGATTATTACTAAGAGTACCTTCAGAACTGTTTCTGAAATACTTCAGATGATCAGAGATCATCTGTTTTTAACTTCTGAACTGAGCTCCTTTTGAACTCACCTCAGACAGTTATTTCAGAGGTTCTTCAACATACATTCTTTGTAATGCTTTAAACGATATAAGAGATGTTTTATGTTATGTTTGTTTGAAAACTTGTTTTATTGAAATCGTGTGTTAAGGTTATTATGAAAAATACTTTTCAATCCCAAACGTAAATGTAAAGATTGTAAATAAAAGAGATTAAGGGATGAGAAAACTTAGGCACAAAATTTATCCTGGTTCACCCACAAACCTGTGAGCTACATCCAGTCCCAGAGTCAAACCACCAATGGATTTTCCACTAACCAAATAACAACACCCATAGGTGTCAGACAGAGTCACACCGACCCCATCAAACAGGTCACACAGACCCCAGGTCACACCGACCTAACACACATGGTCAACCAGACCCCAGGTCACACGGACTTAACACACAGGGTCCCCGAGACCCCAAGGTCACCCAGACCTTACCGAGTAGTCTTTTCTATCAAGCCTCTCCAAGCTCTTCCGAGTATTCTTTCTTCCACCAAGCCTCTCCAGGTTCTCAGACACTTATCCAAGTATAGAGTATTTTACTACTCAACCTAAGCTAGAAGTTCGCTAGAACATCTCAACTCAGATTCTTCTTGTACATAGGGATTACTGAGTACACACTCAGGATACAGACATTACAAGCTAAGTACAAGGATAGATAGTGATACAAGTGTTTGAAATTAAGTACAATCCCTGTCTTTTCTATGAGGAATACCATCCTCTGAGAGTAGGCTAACTAAGATATGAATTTAAGCTCCAGCCTCATTTTCCAACCATTGGTTTCCATGGGCTACATTCTCACCCGTATCATTAGAACACCATGGTATGTTCAGGGCTTCAAACCATTTCAGGTTTGATAGTCAGTTTGCTCAGCATGGTTGTATTCAGACCAATAACCAACTTGATTGATCTAACAAATCAACTGACAAACATGACTAATTGACCAACAAGTCAATAGCCTGATTGATCTCACCGACCAACATGGTAGGTTGTTCAACCGAACAACTACCACGACCAATGTCTCTTTCACTCTGGTTGTGTTATTAACAACAACAACTACAACTTCAATCTTGAGACTATTTATATGTTCTGCTTGAATATAGCCGTTGAAGATGATTCAAAATACCGTTGAGTTGATGATGATGTGGCTCATATAGCCGTTATGAAATAGCTCCTCAAACGGTTGCTTCTTCATAAGCGAATAGGTGTTCAGACGATCCCGTTCTGACACTCGTTATGTGCTTCTTTATGAGAGATATTCTGATATATTTATGCTTGCTTTCTCTCTCTTGATCTGCTTTTGCTTTCTTCTCATTTCTTCAGATTTATTCTGATTTTCTTCGGAGTGTATACGAGGAAATATCCGTTGGATTTGTCCCTTTGCATATTCTGCGTATACTCCTTTTTCAACATGCTTCCTGACACCATTTATTCTTTCCTCTTTGAGTGAGGTGTCTAGTCCAAAAGTTGTTGTTGTCGTTTCTTCTTTGGATAAAGATATATGATATTATAAGCATTTAATCATATAATCTTTTCTCCTGTGTTGAGAGCTGTTTCATGCATTCAGAGAGTTGATACGTTCAGATGATTGATCTCTTCAATCGTCACATATACTCTGATATTGTTAGTTCGTCAGCTTCAACAAGTGCTCATAATTATTTCAAGCTCATTTCAATTCTCTAGCTTGAAGTGCTTTCATTAATTTGATATCAGCTTCATTCCTCTTCTTCTTCTTATGAGATATGCCTTCTGATCTTCAGATGATTGCAGCTTCATTCTTCTTCTTCTTCTTATGATATATGCCTTCTGATCTTTAGATGATTGCAGCTTCATTCTTCTTCTTCTGATATGAATAAAGATGTTGAATTTGTTAGTGCAAAAACCCTATTAGATTTGGTTTTAATGATAACAAACCTTTTGACCAAACTTAAGGTTTTCTGTTCTTGAAGTTACTGATGTTTTTATGGGAGATCTTAAGAAAGACAGGATTCTCATGAAGAACTCAGAAAGATCAACCATGACCAAGCTCAGACTGAGATTGAGAGGCAACCACAGATTGAGACTGGTAGTAAGCCTCAGACTTATGTTGAAGATAAAGATCAGCTTGAGATTGAGTAATTAATGCATGTCCTTCCTGAGATTCAGAAAGATCAGAATACTATTGTTAAGAAGCATCAGTCTTCAGAATTGTCTTTGAAGAATAGGCAGAGCTTAGAAGTTCTATATGCTGAAGGTCATTTCAGAAGAAAGCCTCAAGACATATCCTTTATCAGAAAGTCTTCAGAAGTTCTAAATGGAAGATAGCCTAAGTTGAGAGAGGTGCACATCAAAGTGAAGTCCCAGCTACAATCAGAAAGAGTCTCTACTAGAAATGCAAATCAATCAAGTCAAGTCAAGATGAGCTTAAACAGTGAATTAAGTTGCATCAAGAAGACCAATATTTAAAACTCAAGATGAGACGCAAACTCAAGCATAAGATGCTATCTCATGTTTAGATGCAAGCTCGGTCTAAAAATCAGCTTAAGACCAATGCTCAAAGAAGAGACTCATCTACAAACTTAAAAGGAAGGATCAACAGTCAGACGCAAGATCTGCCAAGAGATGAGACTCTAACTTAGCTTCAGAATCAAGAGATAAAATCATAATAGAAGATGTCAAACCAAGAAGAGATTCAAAGTCAGCTTGAGACAAGCTCAAACTGTAAAGTCAGATTGAGACAAGCCCAAATTCAATGTAAGATCATATTCAGTCCAAGCATGACAAAGAAGAACTTTGAAATATGAAGCTGAGCAAAGATGAGATTCAAAGTCAGACTTGAGATGTAGACTCAACAGAGATACAGAATCAGACTTGAGATGTAGACTCAACTTGAGATGCAGAATCAGACATGAGATGGTCTCAGATCAGATGTAGTCTCAAGATCAGACGCAGTCTCAAGTTCAGATGCAGAGATGCAGATGCAGACATGAGACAGTCTCAGATCAGATGCAGTCTCAAGATCAGACACAGAGATCAGATGCAGACATGAGACGGTCTCAGATCAGATGCAGTCTCAAGATCAGATGCAGACATAAGACCCAGACTTGAGATGAAGAGATCAGATGCAGACATGAGACTCAGACATGAGACGCAGAGATCAGATGCAAGCATGAGACGCAGACATGAGACGCAGAGATCAGATGCAAGCATGAGACTCAGACTTGAGACGCAGACATTAGACACATACATGAGATGCAGACAGAGTCTCAGCAGCAAAAAGCAAGTCAACGCAAGTACACTGTTACAGCAGAGACAACATCAGAAAAGAACCTGTCTCACGTCAGAAAAGTGAAAAATAGCCTCTCTCTCTTCTAACGGCTAGTTTAACGGCTCTATTAACGGCTAGTTTTCTGAAGACTAATAAAGGATGTCTCATTATGATGAGACACGTGAGAGAGACAGTGAGACTCAGCAGAGATGTTGTTGCACATTCTGAAAAATCCATGCCTCAAGTGAATGTCAACCTACCTACCTATGCTATCTTAGCCAATATCTTGTAGTAGGTTTAGCTCTTGTTTTGTACTGATTTGTATACACTCTTTGAGTGATTTAGAGCGTGATACCTAGCTGAGCTCATGGTTTATCTATACTTTGTATGTAGTCCAAGCTAGATCAATCACATCTCATCTCATCCCACCAAGTCTCAACTAAGTCAGGAGGTGCCTGAGCTTAGTGTGAGCGATTGTAAAGCCTGGAGAGGCACTGTAACAAGAATACTCGCTGAGTTGCCTGGGAGGCAGTTGAAAACAAAGAATACTTTGAAAACAAAGAATACTGCATGAGTTACCTGAAGAGGCAGTTGAGAACAAAGAATACTTGAGACTCAACAAGGTAGGAGTGCCTATGTTTGGTGTGAGGGGCGTCCTGAAGAGGCTGTAAGAATAATTATAATTGACGGGTTTGTCAATAGTGGAAATCTCATGAGTTGGGAGGACTGGACGTAGCCCAAGGTTGTGGGTGAACCAGTATAAATCTCTGTGTGCATCTCTTCTCCCTATCTCTTTATTTATATTGCGCATCTCATGTCTCAAATCTGTTTGTTAAAGTAAACTAAGTCTAGTCAGAGAAAACCAAGTATTAATAACTAAGATCTTATCTCACATCTCATCCTGCATCTCACCTTACATCTGAAGCCTATCTTATCTCAGATCCCATCTCAACTTGAGATCAATAAGTAAGTCTCACTATTTCTCCTTTAAGGTATTAACATTTGACGAGTTAATTAATCTTACATCTCAATCCTGTTTACTAAACTAAATCAAATCTATTCAAAGATAATCAAGCTTCATTTATTAACAAACCCTTATTACTTGATTACAAAATTATTGTTGAGACAACATCTCATCTAACCTACTTGAGACTCCAAGTGTCAAACTTGAGATCACGTCTTAACATGAATTTAAGTGTGAATTTTCAGGAACAATATTTTCAAGTCTCTATTCAACCCCCCCTTCTAGAGACATTCAGCCAACTTCAGTTGGTATCAGAGCACGGCCTCTTGGGGTTGAGCACACAAATGTGTGAAGATGAGAAAGATCCAAGAAAGAAAGATGGATGAAGAGAAGGAAAATAGCTACCAAAGCTGAAACAGAAAATGCAGAAAAGACACTGAGACTGCATTAACAAAAGCAGTAGTCAATGTTCAGGGTTCCTAAAGTGCAGAAAAGAACAATGAGGATTCAGCAATAAAGCTAGAGAATATTAAGGATTCCAATAGGCAAAGCATGCAATTGGAAGAGTTCACAGAGAAAATGCGAAAATGTAAACAACTTATTAAAGAGTTTGATAAAGAAGTCAAAGCTTTGGAGGGTAGCCTTGATAGAAAAACCAACAAAATGTTGAATAAAAGAAAAGGGGCAGTCAATGATCAAAGAATTAAAATCATATGCTACAAATATTGAGAATAAGAGGATTGAGCTCTTTGAGGGGCCCAATGAAGGCTATGCAGAAGAAAACGTCTTGCTAGCTTCGTCAATGACGAATCAACAACTAATTGATCTTGAGAATCAAATGATGGATGAGACAGATCAAGCCATTGAGAGAGGAAAGAAGGTTGTTCAAAAACACGATAAATATTGTTACAGAGACTGCAACAGATCTTAAGGCTCAGGAGCGGATGATATTGATACTGCAGAGCTCAGTGACATCACACCATCATGTGAACAACCTGTGGTTCAGCAGCAAGGCATTTGAACTCCTAGAAATATTGTCTTCAAAGGGTAATATGGTTCTCAAATGAGTTAATTGCAAGAGAGCTGTTCGTATCCAAATTTGGCGAATGGATACCTATAAAAAATATATAAAGGCATGGGGATTTTCAAAAAGAGCAGCTAGAAGCCATCCTGGACGATGATAGTTTGGTACGCACAGAAGTAAAGGAACCATCCCGTTGAGGTAAGTATATGCGCTAATTTTCTTCCTTTTGTTAACATTTGAAACAAGTTGGATAATACTCCAAACAATGATCCATCTAGCTCCAAACTTTTGGAATAACGTTTGATAGGTAATTTATCACAACCCATTTTCAATTTAAAAAGAAATCACGTGGACAAAAAGGGGCTGTTGAAATGAATTGTTTTTACTGAGGTATATATGGCTAACAATTAGTAAAGATTAAAGATATAGGAGTAAATGCCTAATCTGGATCATCACTATACTTCACAAAGCATTGATAGTTGAGATTCCTCCAAAATGTATAATATATTTGTTTCTCTAGCTCCGGATAAAACTCTAAAACTTAAAAAAACATTATTTAAGTGGCAATGTTAATATTTACAGTGATATTAGAAACTCTCAAATGATAAATATTTGGTTACTAACCCTCTTGGACCCAAGTTTAAATGGGTACCAAAATGTTCCCCTAAGTGATTTGACTATGCAAAAAAAATTCTCAAAATGATGGACACATTGGTCTAGTCAAAGAGGACATGAGATTTTAATCAAAGCTTCTCAAATGCACAAAGGGAACTCCTCAAGTTCAAAATTTATAAAGAGAAGCAATGGGTGAAGAAAATTGATGACCAAAGCTAAGAAAAAGCATTAAAGGACTTTTCAAAGATGAGAAAGGGAAATGCTGTCTAAAAATGCCTGAAGCTTGGAGGTTGAAATTGCTTATACAAGGAAGACTCATTGGTGATAATAATCTCGTATCCCTCTCCATACTTGGACTAAAAATGCCTGATCAAATCATTGATAATTTTTGTTATATGTCTTTACTTGTTTTAATAGCATCATGGTTGTAAGAGTTTTAATATACAAGCATGCTAGACTTGTAGAGACCTTGCTTGCAGAAGGCATTAAAATCCATTTGATCATTATTTGTTACCTTTGATGTTCTTATTTGAAACTCTGAACAACAAATTAAACATCATATTTTTACTCCCATTTAAATACCTAAATATCTCATATGCTTACTTAGAGTTTTGGAGTATCAAATGATAGATTTCCTCTTGTTTAAAAATGCTTAATATATTCATATCCTTGAAACAAGTTTACAAATTGAAATCTAAATATTTTATGAACATTCTATAACATTCAAGTAACTATAAAGTCTATATTCTCATTTCTCAATATGTGGAAGAAAGTATGCATGATAGTTTTGAAAAGACTAATCCTACACTTGAGATGAGAAAGATTGTAGATTTGAAGATAAAGTGGAATGCTTGGATCTCAACAAAAATACATGAGAAAATCTTCAAAGGATGTTCAGAAATGATAAAGATTAAAAGAAGTTAGAAGGAGTAGCTGCACTTGAGAAAGTCACATCTGTCTCAGGTTAAGACTGAGACTTAAATGGAAAGAACGGCCAAGAGAGACTCCTGTTGCAGCTCTGATTATGACAACACAAAAAGAAAATTCATGAATCTTATAAAATAGCTACTGCACAAAAGAGGAAGTGACTTCCCACAAGATGAGGAAGAAAAAGAAGCTTCTAAAAGAAGAAAGCACAAAGAAATGACTAAGCCTGAAAAATGCAGAAGCTGAGCCTGTTTCTACATATATCAAGCTGCAAAATTCTTAAATCATGAGGTTCAAATGCTAACTTGAAGATTACTTCATGAGGTACTCTAAAACTCTAATCGTCAATGATGATGCATATGTGATAAATCTTATTGTTCTCATTTTGAAGATAAGATCTGAATATGTTGATACTATGCATAATTTAGGATGATAAAGTATATGCTTATTTGAATAATCTTGACATGATCTTTGTGCTGCTTGAGTAAATAGAATTCAGATTGATTATTCTGTCAAGACTTTTATACAATTTTGAGTCTTCACTATTGTGAACTAAATGAGTAGACTTCAATACAACTATGCTTGTTATGATCTTGCATCATGTGAGAATTTAAGTTTGAAGTCTATCTATATTGGAATATGTGCTGATCATATGAAAAATCCTTGAGTCAATTTCATGATAATCAAGAAAAGAGAACTTGGAAAGATTGACTTGTTTAGTTAGGAGAAACATTTCTACAAGCTAAGTCTATATGCTCTCCATTTCCTTGATCAAGTCAATATTCTAAGTAAATGATATGAATAAGAAATTCTGAGATTGAATGCTCATAAAAGGATTTTGAAATAAGTGAAAGTTGAAGGCAAAAAAAGGTTATTGCACTGTATGCAGAAATTTTTCTGATATAGCCTGACTTAAATGATCATAACTTGAGCTACAAAATTTATTTTGAGTAAACCAATTTTGTTGTAAAGCTAATTCATAAGAGTGCATAACTGGAAAATTTGAAGCTGTTACACTAAGCACAGAAGTACCAGAAAATTTGTTAACACAGCTGCAGTTTTACAAATGCTCACAGAAACCTATTTACTTAAAATCATCATAACTGGAGTTGTAGATATTATTTTTCTGTGAGACCAATTTTATTGGAAATACAACTTAAAGTAAAATCAAACTGGAAAATTTGAGATTTTAATACTAATCACAGAAGTTCCAGTAATTATATGAACACAGCTACAGTTTTACAAGCTTCAATATATACATGTTCACTTAAAATGATCATAACTGAAGTTATAGAAGTGTTTTTTCAGTGAAATTAATTTTGTGTGAAAGATATTTTATATGAGTACCAAACTGGAAATTTTGAAGATTTTACACTGACCACAAAAGTGCCAGTAAATTCATGAACGCAGCTTCACTGATACAAAGTTTGATATGAACATGTTCACTTAAATAGATCATAACTAGAGCTACATAAATGATTTTTGAGTGAAACCAATTTTGTATGAGAGCTAACTCATATAAGTATTTGAATTTAAAGTTTGAGAAGTTTTTATCATCTGCATAATTCCCAGCACAAACTTCAAGTTGACTGATCTCTCATGTGATCAAATCTGAACACATCTGTTTTGAATGCTTATATCCGAAGCTATGAAAATCCTTTTCAAATGAAACCAGTTGGATTTGAAATATGTTGTTAAATGGTTTAATAGTATTAATTTTCACTATTTTTGGATGCATAGATTGATCACAGTGAATGAAAAACCAGACCTGTCACAGTAAGC
Organism: Sesbania bispinosa; assembly: GCA_026901365.1. Classification (NCBI taxonomy): domain Eukaryota; kingdom Viridiplantae; phylum Streptophyta; class Magnoliopsida; order Fabales; family Fabaceae; genus Sesbania; species Sesbania bispinosa. The sequence continues at coordinate 490,155 of QLOH01000091.1, forward strand.
ACTCTATTATAGAACTGCCAACTTTAATCACTCATATCTTATGATAGAAGACTCCAAATGAAATGACTTTTATACCATTAGAAAGCTTGTGACGTCTAGTTTATTTTGTTGAAATCTCATATTTTTATGAACTGGAAATAACTCACAAGTTCATATTAAAGTAGCTAAAGTCAATGGATGTTTTCTGATTTGGTGCTGAAACTTCAAGTTAAAATATCTTCAATTGTACCAATCCAAATGAGTTTATTTTTGTGGCATTGGAAAGTTGTCATGATGTGGTTTATTGTGATAGAATATAAATTTCTAGATCAATCTATGATAGGAGCAGTACTTGTCAAAGATTAAGGATACATGATAATGAAACTTGATCTCTTGAAAGTGATACCTTTGACAATGTCCCCTTGATTCCCAAATATGTGATCAACTTTGGCATATCAAAAGTGAATTGCTGTATCAAATTGATGTGCATATCATGATTTGGAATATTGGTTAAATCAATGAGTATGAAAGGAACTTAACATGGAATATCTTAATCTTTGAAATGTTATCAGAACAGATTTTGTTTGCTGAAAAATATGCAATGATTATGATCTTATTTGCAAATCATATTGATAAATTTTTGTTCTGTGTTCCCCTACTGTCTAAAATCTGTAATCTTGACCTTTTATGCCTTTATCCATGTTCTACAAAGTTAACTCACTATGGGCATAAAAATCAAGGTGAGCAACATACTTAGGGGGAGTAACTGAACCAATCTTTGTGTTGAATGTATTCCTTCTACTTGATTATGCATCAAATGAAATTCCTATCATTTAAATCAAGTATACAAACAGAATAAATCATTGTTCTGGTTTAAGATTGAGTTTTGTATTCTATCCTAACTGCATCGCCTATTCAAATGATCTTTCTGAAAGATAAAAATTTCTGCATAAGCCATTAAAAAGTTGCTAAACCATCAACATATAAAATATCAGCAGAACCATCTCATTTTGAGGGGGAGTCAGCCAAATTGTTTGCTAATGTGTTTACCATGTATGTTGACTCAGTTGGGGTGTGATTATTTATGGATTTTGATGAATCCATATTCCTCTTCCCTCTACAATCCTAGAAATCATTCTTTATTCTTTTGGAGAGGAAATGTTAAATTGAAAAGAGAATAGTAAAATAGCTCTCTTGAAGCTTAAATTGTGAAAGATGATCAAAGAGAAAATTGTAAGAATGAAGTTTAAGAAGATTCTGAACTTAGTAAGAGAGATTCTGCAAAATATGGATATCAAGTTACTAAGAAATTCTGGAATCTGGACTCTAAAAGCTCTTTTTCTTACCTTAGTCTTTGATTTTTCTATTCTAACTATTCTCATTGGTGCATTTATCCCTTTCCATATCATATTGATTTATCTGGACATCTTAGGCACTTGGGACTGTTGTTAAAACAGTTGGTTGTTGATGAATATCACTGCATATATCTCTTGCTCAAAACCCTCTGTTAAGATCAACATATGTTTGATAAGTGAAAATCATACCCTTGATGCCATTAGTATAATTGAAAATCAATATGAAGTGGTTAATTGACAGATTTTCCTAATGTTACGTGTTTGATATTTTTCTCCTTCCATCTTTTTGTTGATGCCAAAAGGGGGAGAAATAGGAAAGAACAAAAAATTTTCATGCTTAAATAGGAAAGAACAAAATTTTCATGCTTATCATATAATTTCTGAATCATGCTATGTTATTAATTGAAATTTTCATTGTTATACACATGAATTCAGGGGGAGTTCATTTGAATGAATCATACTATGAAAGATTTATATACTCCCATCATCTCTTACATGTTGTTATACATGAAAACTTAATTTTTTTCAAATAGGTTTGTCATCATCAAAAAGGGGGAGATTGTTAGCGCAAAAACCCTATGAGATTTGGTTTTAATGACAACAAACCTTTTGACCAAACTTAAGGTTTTTTGTTCTTGAAGTTACTGATGTTTTTATGTGAGATCTTAAGAAAGATAGGATTCTCATGAAGAACTCAGAAAGATCAACCATGACCAAGCTCAGACTGAGATTGAGAGGCAACCACAGATTGAGACTGGTAGTAAGCCTCAGACTTATGTTGAAGATAAAGATCAGCCTGAGATTGAGTAATTAATGCAAGTCCTTCCTGAGATTCAGAAAGATCAAAATCCTATTGTTAAGAAGTAGGCAGAGCTTAGAAGTTCTATATGCTGAAGGTCATTTCAGAAGAAAGCCTCAAGACATATCCTTTATCAGAAAGTCTTCAGAAGTTCTAAATGGAAGATAGCCTAAGTTGAGAGAGGTGCACATCAGAGTGAAGTCCCAGCTACAATCAGAAAGAGTCTCTACTAGAAATGCAAATCAATCAAGTCAAGTCAAGATGAGCTTAGACAGTGAATTAAGTTGCTTCAAGAAGACCAATATTTAAAACTCAAGATGAGACACAGACTCAAGCATAAGATGCTATCTCATGTTTAGATGCAAGCTCAGTCTAAAAATCAGCTTAAGACCAATGCTCAAAGCAGAGACTCATCTACAAACTTAAAAGGAAGGATCAACAGTCAGAAGCAAGATCTGCCAAGAGATGAGACTCTAACTTAGCTTCAGAATCAAGAGATAAGATCATAATAGAAGATGTCAAACCAAGAAGAGATTCAAAGTCAGCTTGGGACAAGCTCAAACTGTAAAGTCAGATTGAGACAAGCCCAAATTCAATGTAAGATCATATTCAGTCCAAGCATGACAAAGAAGAACTTTGAAATATGAAGCTGAGCAAAGATGAGATTCAAAGTCAGACTTGAGATGTAGACTCAACAGAGATACAGAATCAGACTTGAGATGCAGACTCAACTTGAGATGCAGAATCAGACATGAGATGGTCTCAGATCAGATGTAGTCTCAAGATCAGACGCAGACTCAAGTTCAGATGCAGAGATGCAGATGCAAACATGAGACAGTCTCAGATCAGATGCAGTCTCAAGATCAGACACAGAGATCAGATGCAGACATGTGACGGTCTCAGATCAGATGCAGTCTCAAGATCAGATGCAGACATAAGACCTAGACTTGAGATGAAGAGATCAGATGCAGACATGAGACTCAGACATGAGACGCAAAGATCAGATGCAAGCATGAGACGCAGACATGAGACTCAGGCATGAGACGTAGAGATCAGATGCAAGCATGAGACTCAGACTTGAGACGCAGACATGAGACACATACATGAGATGCAGACAGAGTCTCAGCAGCAAAAAGCAAGTCAACGCAAGTACACTGTCACAACATAGACAGCATCAGAAAATCACCTGTCTCACGTCAGAAAAGTGAAAAATAGCCTCTCTCTCTTCTAATGGCTAGTTTAACAACTCTATTAACGGCTAGTTTTCTGAAGACTAATAAAGGAGGTCTCATTATGATGAGACGCATGAGAGACACAGTGAGACTCAGCAGAGATGTCGCTGCACATTCTGAAAAATCCAAGTCTCAAGTGAATCTCAACCTACCTACCTATGCTATCTTATCCAATATCTTGTAGTAGGTTTAGCTCTTATTTTGTACTGATTTGTATGCACTCTTTGAGTGATTTAGAGCGTGATACCTAGCTGAGCTCACGGTTTATCCGTACTTTTTATGTAGTCCAAGCTAAATCAATCACATCTCATCTCATCCCACCAAGTCTCAACTAAGTCAGGAGGTGCCTGAGCTTAGTGTGAGCGATTGTAAAGCCTGGAGAGGCACTGTAACAAGAATACTCACTGAGTTGCCTGGAGAGGCAGTTGAAAACAAAGAATTCTGCATGCGTTGCCTGGAGAGGCAGTTGAAAACAAAGAATATTGCATGAGTTTCCTGAAGAGGCAGTTGAGAACAAAGAATACTTGAGACTCAACCAAGGTAGGAGTGCCTATGCTTGGTGTGAGGGGCGTCCTGAAGAGGCTGTAAGAATACTTGTAATTGACGGGTTTGTCAATAGTGGAAATCTCACGAGTTGTGAGGACTGGACGTAGCCCAAGGTTGTGGGTGAACCAGTATAAATCTTTGTGTGCATCTCTTCTCCCTATCTCTTTATTTATATTGTGCATCTCATGTCTCAAATCTGTTTGTTAAAATAAACTAAGTCTATTCAGAGAAAACCAAGTATTAATAACTATGATCTCATCTCACATCTCATCATGCATCTCACCTTACATCTCAAGCCTATCTTATCTCGGATCCCATCTCAACTTGAGATCAATAAGTAAGTCTCACTATTTCTCCTTTAAGGTATTAACATTTGATGACTTAATTAATCTTACATCTCAATCCTGTTTACTAAACTAAATCAAATCTATTCAAAGATAATCAATCTTCATTTATTAAAAAATCATTATTACTTGTTTACAAAATTATTGTTGAGACAACATCTCATCTAACCTACTTGAGACTCCAAGTGTCAAACTTGAGATCACGTCTCAACATGAATTTAAGTGTGAATTTTCAGGAACAATATTTTTCAAGTCTCTATTCAACCCCCCCCCTTCTAGAGACATTCAGCCAACTTCAGAATTATATGTATTTTATTCAAACATCTTTCTTGTTGTTTTTACTCGGTCTTCTGTCCCGTTCTGATCGATGGCAGACACCGGTGCAGTAGGTCTGCGCTCGCAGATACCTTTTGTTGTAGGAGCGACAACATTGCAGAAAGTCTTTGCAGTGTTTCCTTATTTGTGCAAGACTTTGGTCGAGGTTGAAAAGCATGTCTGACTTTTGTATATAATTCATTTGATGGAGTGAGCCATACTCTTTGTAACGTCTCCAAGAGATTATTTCTGGATTCTGATACGTTCAGTCTTCAGATACATAAACTGCTTCATATTGTCTTCATTTCTTCAGATGATAGCTGTTCTTCAGATAGTTGCGTCTTCAGATGATAGTTAAACTTTCATTATTGTCTTTAAGTCTTCAGATGGTCTTCAGATCTTCCGAGTCTTCAAAATCTTCAATTCTTCAGACGAAGTCTGTCTTCAGTTGATTGCTTCTTCAATTGCTCCAACCTTGTTGAGAATTACTCTTCTTCAGATTCTGCACTTCGTTCTTCTGATTCTGATCTTCTGATTCCGATCTTTTGATATTGTTCTTCTTATTCCGATCTTCTGATTTTGATTCTTCTGATTCTGATCTTCTGGTTTTGATTCTTCTGATTCCGATTCTGTTCTTCTTCTGTTGTGATCTTCTACTCTTCTTCTTCAGATAAATATTCTAACTTGAAACACAATCAACAAACAAATACCTTTCTTAGTAGAACCTGTTTACTTAATCTTATAAAGTTCTTATATAAACTTATTTGTCCTTAATATAATCTTATTTGTTAATCATTAAAACTTAAGGATGTTAAGTCTTTTAGTCATATTTAAATACTTAAACTGATTTATAGACTTCACAGTTCTAGGCTGGGAGAGTTCATAGGAATTTGTTCACTACCTACAAGGTTTGCACCTTCTTCTGCAGGTGCTGAGGTACCTTCTCCACCTCTCTTTCTTTTCCTGCTGAAGGCTTAACTTAATTTTCTTGATTACTTGGATCTATTAGGGCTAGAATCACTCTCCTCCTCCTCAGAATCATCCCTCATGTAGTGGGAAATACCGAGAATTTTGATATGCATTTTCCTAACGTTTGTTCTATCAAAGTAGTTGAATTCTTCATACCTTTCTTCTTCTTCTTCCAGTGAGACTTGATGATGTTTGAAAATTTTGGTGAGCAACATCCCATAAGGCAGGCAGGCATATGATCTCTGTGGATTTGCAGCAGAAATCATTGTTCTCAGAATGATGTAAGCTAGAGAAACTGGTTCTCCCTTCAGAAGATGATACAGAATGAGAAGGTCTTGATCAGTGACCCTTTCTAAGGTTCCAGCCCTAGGGATGATAGAGCAGCAGCAAAGCTTGTGAAAGATTCTGCAGATTGGGGTTAGTTTGCTAGAAACAAGCTTTGTAGAAGGGTCACTGGATACTTTGTGAATCACCTCCTCCCTTGATGTTCCAGAAGATGCAAACCAGTTCTCTTCATACAGTTGATTGGGACAATGTGAAAGTCCTAGAGCTTCTTATATGGATTTAGCTGTGAGAATGATAGTTGATCCTTTAATGTCTACAACCAGTGAGTTCCCATCACTTCTATACTCACTGGCAGCAGCATAAAAGGCCTTCACTAGCCTAGGATAGACAAGTTTTTTGACAAGAAGGAAATCTCCCCAACCTTGCAAATTCACAAAGTGATTTGCATCCCATCCTTCTTTTCTAACTTCTTGCAGCAAAAATATTTTTCCTGCAATAATGGTTTTCCATTCCCATTTCTCATAGAAAACCTTAAGTAGCTCCTCACTTGCAAAAAGATCTCCATTCAGATCACCTTCTTCTTCATAAGGGTCAGACTCAATGCTACTTTCTTTAGCTGATTCTTGCTCCATTTTCTCCTGTTGGCTAGAGTGTTCGGAAGAGGGTGAGTCAATCCTAATAGGCTTGTCAGGATCATTTCCTTTAGTTTGAAGAACAGAGACAACACCTGCTATAAGTCTTCCTGATCTCCTTACTTTCTCAGAGGTTTCTTCTATTGGCTTCTTTCCCTTAGAGATAGAGGGACCTTTAGAAGAAGATGGTTTAGCTGAAGAGCAAGTTTTGGGTGATGAAGAGGAAGTATGTTGGATTGGAGAGGGTGGTTTAGTTGAAATAGGTTGTACGTTAAGAGCTTCTTCAATTGGGATAATCTGCATCTCAGCATGCAGTGTGGCTTCTTGTACATTCTCAGAATCTCAAGAGGAAGTAGTCCTGTCTCTGTTGGCTCGTTGTTTGATTCTCATTGTGATGATAATGGCTGTTACAGAGGGATTAAAAAAAAGAGCACGAGAGTTTGAGCTAAGGAGTTGAGAACGAAGAGATCTTATCAGAGTGGTGATGATTTAGATACGAGGAAGTGATGATGCTTCATCTAAAGTGAGAGGTTTAATAAGCATTCTCAACTAGCTGTTTGAGAAGATGAAGAGAGTTTGATGAGAGAAGGAACGGGAGAGAGGGAAACCGTTCATAGGCACAGTATTTTAGGGAAGCAGTTTGTGCTTCAACGGTCAAGAGAAGTAAATGTTGTTTTAGTGAAAAAAACTTCTAAGCTCTCTTATTTAGGACAAAAGTCCACTTTTCATCATCTATTTGTTTTTCTTAGGCGCAACAAAGGTGCATCATAGGGACGTTGACATTTCATAAAGTCATTTGACTAAAATAACTTTTGTTTGGTCTTCCCTTTTTTGACAGATTGTGACATCTCATATAATTCTAATTGATCAAGGTACGATATTGATTTATGACAGCAAAGTTGTGTCAGCCAATTACCAGAGATGCTAAAGTTTCACTTAGAATGGTATCAGAAGAAGGTGCTTCTTCTGCAAGCAGAATCCTATTGGAATCATCTCAACATTTCTTCTGATCTTTCAGAGGAAGCAATTTATCGTACTGATGATGGGTTTCTGGCAAGCGAACCAAAAGTCCAGTAGTATAATAGTAAGAAGAGTTATCGTATCCACATGGAACGGTCAATTAACGTAAACTCGTGATCTAATTATCAAGGAGAACAACGGTTTAGAGAGTATTGTTGTGCGAAAAACATAAATAACAGATTAATAATCAATAGAATTAGAAAGGAAGAGTTAGAGACACTTTACTTGGATTAGGATTTAACTTCATCTCATCACACCCTTTGTGCATGTAAAAACTATCTATTATTTTAGGTTTACTCTATAATACTGTAGATAAACTATATTGCTTATGACCCCGAGTTACCAGGCGCCACTCACACTCAAAGATAATCCATGCGGGCTCTCCCAAGCGACAGACTTACCCTCGGCTTATTTTTGCTCTCTTTATTCTGTTTGTAAAAGACTAATTGATAAACAAGGCCTAATCCTGTAGACGCACCTTCATTAGAGTACTCACACTACCAATCACTCATCAGGATACATCCATGTGTCGGTCCTGGATTGACAACCAACTAATCCTTTGCTATCGATACTAAGGCCTAATCCTGTAAACGCCCTTCGCTAGAGTACTGTCACTACCCATCGCTCATTAGTAACGCTCATGTGTCGGTCACAGAGTACCGAGTCCTCTTATTCAATCAGAGTTTGGGTTTCCTATGTCTAGGCTCCCCCATCCTCACTCCTAGTCGAAACTAGCCTATAACTCCGGCGCAAGCGCGGAAGTCAGGGATTAAGTACAGAATAAGATTACCAATATTATAGACAGAGAGGTCAGGAAATATTAATATAGAGTTTACATACACTCGGGGATAGAATCAATTATATCCAATCCTAATGGAGAGTTAACTACACGAGGTATCCATACAAACCACCGAAGATGTTGTCACCATCTTCAATCCTTGTGAAGCGCTCCTCCTCTCCTACTCTAAACTTAGCTTTGGTTCATTATCACTGAATTACACTGAATTACAATAATCGTGCACATCGGATTTGGCACAAGAGGTTCCTATTTATAGACTAAGGAAAGACAAAGCAATTTGGGGAGAAATCTATCTAAAAACGGCAACAGGGAGCAATTCAGCGTGAGCGCAGGATGGAGCGCAAGATCCAGAGAGTCCGCGCTTCACCCTGCGCTGTAGCGCAGGTAGCGTCCTGCAACTCCAACTTTCTATTTTTAATTTTGATCTCTCCCCGAGACTGGTTTTGGCAGATTTGTCTTTCCTTGCTTCCCTTTTCTTGATGAAATCCTTGCATTTATTGAGCAATTTTTGATTTATCTGGGAAGCTTATCAGCAGAATCCTTGATTGATTTGCAGTGATCTCCTCATTAATTTCCTTAAATCTTCCTCAAATCTTCATTAAATGTCTTCAATCAATCTCAAATCTTGCAGATATCTCCCTCATTTAAGGCTATCTATCCTTCAAATCAAATCTTTGCAATATCCTGCAAAAATCAGCAATATTTCTATCAAAATAGCATCAAATTCAAATCTCAGATTAATAAATACAATTTCTCTAAAATTTAATAAAAAGGGATTAAACTGGGGCAAAATTACCATTTTATCCTTGATAAGTGAACTAAAAAGTGCTATAATTTATCATATAATATTCACTTATCAAAATCCCCCAACTTAACTTCTTGCTTGTCCTCAAGCAAGAGACCTCTTTGCAATTAAAAATCAATTCTATTCCCAGTGTATTTCAAACAATTAAAACAAATTAAAGGAACTATTCCTCAACTCCTTCCTAAGTAGCAGTCACTTTCCAAACATAAGAAAAACTCAGGATCAAGGGATGTTACCAATCATTAATCAGAATAGAAATACAAACATCAATCAAACTTCTCAATAATAGCAATTGAAGCAGTAAGTGATAAACCAAGGAAATCTCTCATTCTCACGGGTAAGTGTTTCCCTCAATCTTATTCACCACTGTTTAACAACTAGAATTGATAATCGTTTCCAAGATCTGAACCTGCAAGCAGTTAATATGGATCAAAAGGTCTTTCTTAGGTTGTAATGACGCTGGGCTATCAAGAAATCATGGTTTTTCTGGATATTCAAGGAACACTTTGAATAGAGAGCATCTTGTGATTGTGCTTGGGACTTCTCTCAATTCACCTGGTCATTCTTGAATGGTCACCCTTTTTCAGCTTGGCCTCATTGTTTGAAGAAATTCTCCCCCTAACTTATTCAATTTCCACACTTTTGTGCAGAATATTTTTTTCTTTTTTTTCTCTTTTTTTTCTTTTCTTTTTTTGAATCATAAACAATAACATAGAAAATTTATTTATGGGAGAGTATTCTTCTTTGTGATTTTCTTGTGCCCTTTCTTGACAATCTGTGACTTTTCACTTCACCAATCTCTTGCCCCATGTTGTTGTGGTGCACCTTGCTCTCTATCCCAAGTGTTAAGGGACAGGTTACATTCAATGAATATGGTTAGGGTGCATCATGGAAATATTCAAGCTCAAATGGGCAGTCAATAAATGGAAACATTTAATCAGGGTTGGCTATTTGGCACTGAGCAAAATATTATAATCACAAAATATGCCTTTGTCACTTCCATATCTTCTTCAAGCAAGCAAAAATTCAGAAACTCAAGCAATAACAGTTGACAAGCAGCGGTGAAAAGCTCTCAATTTCAGTGTTTGGGCTATCATCTCACCGGTTATTGGCTAAAATTCCTTGATAAAGCACTTAATGGTTTTAATTAACTATCCTGTTAGGTTCTCCTGAGAAGTACCCTAATCCTAACTGATTATGGAATTAATCACAAAATCCTATCATCTTTCCTAGTCTAGTTAGTTAAACTACTTAATTACAGAGAATTTGAAAAAGTTACCTTGATTCCTAATTTCCTAAGGTCCTAAAAATTTTAAAAAATTCTAAAAATTTTAAAAAATATGAAATACAAAACAAAAAATCCTAATTAATAGAAAAAATAGTAGAAAATAAAAGAAAAACTAAAAGAAAGAAAACACCAGTATCAATCTTCATCCTCTGTATCCTGTGAGTTCTTATCCTACTGCTGCTTCCATCCCTCCTGGGAAAATAGGCCTGTCCCCTGGCCACTGCAAGAATATCCGGAACTCTTCAAGCAGCAAACTTAGGTATGGGTCTAGTACTCCTGATTGGTTTGAGGTCAACTGGTCTTTATACTTTGCAGCAGTCTGTGTGATTTATGAAGAACATGGAAGCCATCATTAACCAATTTACATGCATAATTCAAAGAATTAATATTTTCACAAAAAAAGTTCAGTGCACTTGGTAATGACTTCCTAAAAACAATCATACTCATTTGTTTTGCAAGTATTCAATTAATCCATGGAAAGTGAAAGTTCAAGATTTTTGAAAGAAACAAAGCATAACACTTTCAAATTTAATAACTCTCAAAACAAAGAGCATTTAAATTCAGCAAATTGTTCCTCATGTTCCACACAGCCAAATCCACATTCAAGATGGCAATAATCAATAATATTCACAATCCTAAGGTTGCTACCCTAAAGTGCAAATCATAAAAATAGAGTAAATTAAGATTTCAATTGGTAAAAATTAAAGAAAACATAACTAAAAGTTTTAAAATTGATGGAAGTTTGTGAGTGGAAAGAGTGAAAAGAAAAGCTTAGGAAGTAGAGAAGCAGTACATGAGAAAATAGAAGATTTTTTTTTTAAATTTCGTATCCTGTGCTTCACCCTGTGCTACAGTGCAGGGTGAAGCGCAAAATACAGTGACTAAAATTGCATTTCTGCACTTTACCTGCGCTACAGCGCAGGTTGAAGCGCAGAAAACAGAATGCAATTTTGTAATTTTTAGTCACGTTTTCTGCTACTTCCTATTTTTTTCAAAAAATTTATTTTCCACAAACGTATTCCCATCAATTTTGAAAATTTCCTAAATCCTAAAAAAATTGAAAAATCCTAATTAAAACAAAACTGAAATTAATTAAAGACTTTTAAAATCTCTAGGTTGCCTCCCAGAAAGCGCTTGTTTAACGTCTGATAGCTCGACGCCTGTTGTCTTAAGGTGGCTGAAACAGAAATATTTTAGTGAGCTTGTGAGCTGCACCCTTCCTTTCTCTGGCCCATAAACCTCCCCATAATCTTGCCTTGGAGCAACCAGTAGTGTGAAGTGACTTTGACCATTTGGGCTTCTTCCTGGAGTTAGACCATGCTTTTGACTCCCTTGGCTTGACTCTTCTTTTCTTTATTATCTTGCTCTCATGTGCATGAGTCTTCTTTTCCTAAAGCTTAAATGATTCACATTTGATTGCTCTCAATTTCTTTGATTCGCAGGGGTCTTTGATATGGAACACACCTGACTATTTGATTTTCAATCTGGCTCTAGGCTCTGAATTTAAGTCTAGCTTGACTTTTCTTCTTTTTGCCCTGTCTTGGTCAGTGTGATTGCAGGCCTTTCTTTTGTGAGATCTGGAAGGTTCATCACTTGCACCATGCCTTTCTTGATCTTCCTTTAGAGGACTGGTTGGATAAGGCAAGGCCTTTGTTCTTGAAATCACTTTCCTTCCTTCCTCGAGCTTTGATTCACCATCTCCCTGTTCAATCTTTTTCTTATTTTCTTGATCATGTACACCCTCATATGTTGTATTCTCTACCTCCCTTTCACAGCCAATCTCTTCTTCAAGCACAATCTTTTCTGTTTCACCCTCTCCTTTTTCTTCTTCTTCTTCTGCTGCACCTTCTTCTTCTTCAGCTTCTCTTTCTTGTGTTTCTTCAAATTCATCTTCTTTATCAGCCAGATCATCATTGATTTCCTCCCCTATCAGTTGAACAATGTCATTGCACTGCTCTTCGGGGTTGGGTTATGCATTTGCTGAAGATTGCTTGTTCCAACAGTTGATCATATTTTCTATCTCCTCTAGTACGAGGCCAATGGTTAGTCCTTCTCTTTCACAATACTGCTGAAATTGTATAAATTCATCCCACTTTTCTTCCATGAAATTGTCACTATCTGAATGCCTTTCTGAGATTTGTTCTGACTGTTGGTTAGCTCCTACTTCTTTGAATTGCTCCAACAAGGTGTCAGTGTTTCTTCTTGCTTCCTTTTTATTTTCTTCAGCAGCTTCTTCTGATTTCCTTTCTTCAATCTCTCTTTCTTGTATTTCTTTAGTCTCCTCTTCTTGAATCTCTGGATAAGAGCAGTAACCATTGAGATGGTTACCTCCGCAAAAATCACAAATTAATTGTGGTGACTGGACAGGATAAGAGTGAACTGGTTGCGATGGCTGAGAAAGTCTGTCTATCTGCTTTTGGAGTGCTTCTAATGACTACTTCAAACTATTATTTTCTGCCCTAAGTTCATCTTCAAAAGTTTGCTTATGGGATGAAATAACATCTTGTTGCCACCCAAAATTTTGATTCTGGTAACTTCCCCAATCCTGTGAAAGATTGTTAGAATAATTATTGTAATTAGAGAAGTTACCTTGAATCGGTGCACGGGAGAAATATTTAGGTTCTTGCTTGAATGAAGAAATGTTTGCCTTGGCTTGAATGTAACATGGCCTGCGAAAGAATCTCCTTAAAAAATTTTCTTCTACCATGTTCCAATTGGTCAGACTTTGGCTGGGGTGTGACCTTAACCAATCCTTTGCTTTTCCTGTAAGAGAAAAAGGAAATAAACATAAATATGCAGTCTCTTTGTCTTTTTCTTCAAAACCCATAGTTTCAATCTGTTTAAGGAATGTAGAAAGATGCTCATTTGGATTTTCATGTTCTAAGCCTGAGAACTGGTGATCTTCCACAAGTTGAAGGTGTGATGCTGTGAATTCCAAAGCTTTTGTGGTACTTGGGAGACCAATAGTTGAGCAATAACGTATCCCTTAAGGCATAATGTAGTCTCCCAAGAGTCTTTTTGGTCGATTTTGCCATTCAGAAGCCATGTGACATTCACTTCACTTGAGGTGGTTGAACAGAGAGTGTTGAGATTGTCTCCTTGAGCTTGTCCCTTCTTCTTCTTGGGTGATAAGAGATTGTTGAAATTGTCTCCTTGAGCTCTGCCCCTTTTTTTCTCTCTCTATTTAGACCATTCTCTCAATTGATTTTGAGAAACCTGTCTTTCACAAGAGCACTATTCAAGAAGCTCAAACAAATGTTAGCTCAGGAAAGAGGAACAAAAATATTTTATTTTATTTTTAAAAAATAATAATTAATTATTATTTTTTATTTAAAAAACGAAAATAAATATATACATATATATTTTTAAAAAAAAATTAATAAAAATAATAATAATAATATATTTTTTTTATAAAAAAAAGTAATTAAAATAAAATAATTAAAATAAAATAATAATAATAATAACAAACACAACTGTTTACCCTCACAAATTTCTTTTTTTATTCTTTTCATCCTCACGTGTTTCACTCTCTTTTTCTCTTGCTATCTTTTCTTTCAATTTTCTTTGGTCCTCACTCACTTCTTTTGGGGACAATGGTTTGAGAACCACTTTCTTTTCCTGAAACATGAAAGAAATTTTGTTAGAAAAACCATCATGGATGGCTTTTGTATCATACTGCCACGGCCTCCCCAGTAAGATATGGCTAGCCTCCATGGGAACTACATCACACAACACTTTGTCTTGATATTTCCCAATGGTGAAAGGAATCACAGCTTGCTTCTTAACACGCACTTCATCTCCCTCACTAAGCCATTGAAGTTTGTATGGCCTAGGATGTGGCTTTGTCTCCATGTTCATTTTTTATACCAATCTGTCACTGACCACGTTAGTGCAACTACCACCATCAATTATAACTAAACATATCTTACCACCAACAGAACACCTGGTATGAAATATGTTTTCTCTTTGATTGGCTTCCATGGCTGTGGTTTGGCTTCCAAGAAGCCTCCTTATCATGTAGACCTCACCAATTTCAGCACCTGTGTCTCCATCACTTGCCTCCTCTTCATTATCAGATTCGCTTGTGTACTCTCCATTGTCCTTAAGAAGAATGGTCTTCTTAGTAGGACACTCATAAGCATAATGTCCCATTCCTTGGCACCTGAAACACTTAACATCCCTTCCTTTCTTAGGTACCTGTTCAGCGCCTCTTTGAGGTAGTTTCCCTTGAGAAGATGATGCTCCCTGATTTGATAGTTCAACTACTTCCTTTTTGACTTTGTCCTTCCAATTTGGGGGTAAGGTAGTAGGACTCTTCCTTGCTCCTTTTCTTTTAAGCTGTTGTTCTACTTGAAGTGTTTTGTGTAACAAGTCATCCATCTCTACATATTCCTGCAGCTCTACAATATCTCTAATATCATGATTTAAACCACTAAGAAAACGTGCCATAGTTACCTCAGGGTCCTCTTCAATGTTAGCTTGCATCATAAGCACCTCCATTTCTTTGTAGAACTCATCAACTCCTTTACTTTCTTGGGACAACTTTTGCAGCTTCAACTTCAAGACTCTTTGGAAACCTGAGGGAACATATCGTTTCCTCATAATTCTTTTCATTTCAGTCCACGTCTCCACCAATGGCTCCTCATCTCTACGTCTTTCCCTTTGCAATTTGTTCCACCAAATGAGAGCATAGTGAGAAAACTCAGTAGTAACAAGTTTTACCTTTTGCACCTCTGTGTATGTATTGCAGGCAAAGACATGCTCAATCTTGAGTTCCCACTCCAAGTATGCTTTTGGGTCACTACGACCTTTAAAAGGTGGTATAGTAAGCTTGACCCCTTGAATCTTTCCTCCATCTCTAGGTGGTCTTTCTTCTCCTTCTGGATTAGGCTGCTCAGGTTGTGGCCTAACTTCTAGTTGATCCAACCTAGCATGCAACTCATCATATTGTTGCTTCATGGAGTTCTGCAACTGCTGGTACATAGCAGTAATTTGCAGCTGGAGATCACGATTCTCAACTTTCTTTTCTGCCATGGTAACAAAGAACAAGTAACAGAGAAATAAAAATTAAACTGTTTAGAAACCTCACCACACTCTAGTGTTCACACTCAATAATTGGCTTTTTCTATGATGTATCCCTCTTGCCTTTTTCCACTCTATTTCTCTTTGAATTCTTACCAAATCAAATAGAGGAAAAAATCAATAAGTTCACCAACCTGTGTGCAGACAAGAAAAAAAATAAAAACAAGAAAAGCTAAGAACAATAAGAACAAATGTTAGAAAGAGTAGAAATAGCCTTGAATTTCTAATAACCGGAGCTCTGATGGCCAAATGATATGAACCATCATGTTCGAATTATAAGGACCTTTAGAAATATGAGGCTGAAACTTGTACTTTTCTTGAAACACTTGTATTTTCTTTTCTTTTTTCTATTTTCTTTGATTTTTCTTTGCTTGAAATTTTAAAACGTACTAAAATAAATGCTTGTGAAAGAACTCTTTTCCTCAACAAGAAATATAACTAGGCCCTTTGAACTTGAATTGTAAATCACTCACATGCAAGCTCTCACGCATAGAAATCAGTTTCTTGAATAAGAATAACAAAAGAAAACAAGAAGAGAAGAAGAAATGGATGTCACACTTTCAAGGTTTGAAAGATAAATCCTTGAGATTAAACACACAAAGGTGAAGAACCTTTGATAAACCTCACACTTGACAAGTCAAGAAATCAAGAGAAACACTCTCTTTTGATTGATAATCTTTTAGCAAAAACATTCTAATCTTCTTGCATGGTTTGCATGCTTCTTAAATAGCTTCATACTCACCATGCATGGCTATTAGTATTCAGCCCATTACAATTAAAAGAAAGAAATAAAAATGCTTAGAAAATAATTAAAATATGCCCTATTTTCCTATGTAGCCGCCCACCCTATTACACCCATGTGGTTAATTCTTCATTCTCCTAATTAAGGCATTTGATATTCAGCAACTTTGAGCCTTATGATAGCCGTGCATGTGCTTAAACAATTCAGCCACCATATGTTACAAATTGAAGGAAATTAACTCAAATTAACCATGTGTTGGCCGCCCACCTTAAGTGGTATTCACTCTTCCAATTCATCACATGTTGGTTACCCTTTTAATGATCATGAATGAGCTCTTTTATGCATATGTTGGCCGCCCACTTTAGGTTGAGAAATCAGCCACATTCATCCCTTTGTTGGCCGCAACAATGAGAACAAAATGTAACTTCCAGCAAGTGATTCATTGTCATTATTTCCTTGTCTCCTTGTAACCGTTTTGCCTTCAATTCTTTCAATTACCTTTTGTAACCAACCAGCCACATGAATGATTATGCAACAGCCACATAATGTTTATTGAAAGCCATAAAATAAGAAAAACAACTCAGCCATTCACTCCTTGTGGCCGCCCCAATCCTACTTGGCCGCCCCCTCCTTCCCTTTTCTTTGTTTTCAAGTGGTTTTGGACATTAATGGCAACTGGGCTTCATTGATTGCAGCACTACCATACTCTTCCTCTTGCTTGAGACAAAGAACAATTTTAGGGGTTTGTTCTTTAAAGTTTGCGCCCTTAGCTTGTAGGGTTGCCACTAACATCTGCAAAGCCTCTTTTGCCTTCTTTGCCCTTGCCCTAGTCATGGGTCCTCCAAGTCCTTCAAGTGCCTTGCTTTGGGTCATGTCCTCATCACTTCCCTCCGCTTGAAGAGAATTTGTCCTCAAATTTTTATCTTCTTCATCTGCATCAAAATGAGATAAATCAGAAACATTAAAAGTAGCACTAACCTGATACTCACCAGGAAGGTATATCTTGTAAGCATTGTCACTGATTCTTTCTAGCACTTGAAAAGTTCCATCTCCCCTAGGTAGAAGTTTGGATTTCCTTTGTTCAGGGAACCTCTCCTTGCGCATATGAACCCACACCCAATCACCAGGTTGAAAAACAACCTTCTTTCTTCCCTTGTTGGCTTGCTTAGCATAACTTTCATTCTTCTTCTCAATTTGTGCCTTCACTTGTTCATGCATTTTCTTGACATATTCTGCCTTGGCCTGCCCTTCATCATGCTTAAATATAGAAATGTTAGGCAAAGGTAATAAATCAAGAGGAGTTAAAGGGTTAAAACCATATACTATCTCAAATGGAGAACAATTTGTAGTACTACGGATAGCCCTATTGTAAGCAAATTCAACATGAGGCAAACATTCCTCCCATGACTTAATATTTTTATTTAAAATTGTCCTAAGTAATGTGCCCAATGTTCTGTTTACTGCTTCTGTTTGCCCATCAGTCTGAGGGTGACAAGTAGTAGAAAATAGCAGCTTAGTTCCAAGCTTCCCCCACAGAGTTCTCCAAAAATGGCTAAGGAATTTAAAATCCCTATCACTCACTATGCTTCTTGGCAAACCATGCAGCCTTACTATTTCTTTGAAAAATAAATCAGCCACATGACAAGCGTCACCCACCTTCTTGCAAGCTATGAAATGAGCCATCTTTGAAAACCTGTCAACAACAACAAACACAGAATCTTTTCCATACTTTGTTTTAGGAAGTCCTAAAACAAAATCCATGGAAATATCAGCCCAAGGATATTCTGGTACAGGCAAAGGAGTATACAATCCAAGAGGCTGAACCTTTGATTTTGCTTTCTTACACACAATGCAGTTTTCACACAATTTTTATACATCATGTTTCATGTGGGGCCAAAACAAATGCTCTTGTAAAATTTCTAAAGTCTTTTGTATTCCAAAATGACCTATCAATCCCCCCTCATGTGATTCATGCAAAAGTAATTCTCTAATGGAACTCTTAGGTACACACAATTTACTCATTTTAAACAAAAATCCATTTTGCTTATAGTACCCATTTTCAGAGAATTTCTCACATGCTGCAAAAATTTCAGCAAAATCGTCATCATTCTCATACATGGCTTTCAAAGATTCAAGACCAAACAATTTTGTCTCTAACATAGATAATAATGCATACCTCCTAGAAAGCGCATCAGCTACTATGTTCCCTTTACCTCTCTTATGTTTGATCACATATAGAAATTGCTCTAAATACTCTACCCATTTACCATGTCTTTTGTTTAGTTTTCCTTGTCCCTTCAAATATTTTAAGGACTCATGATCACTATGTATGACAAACTCTTTAGGTATCAAGTAATGTTGCCATGTTTTCAGAGCTCTAACCAATGCATACAATTCCTTATCATAAGTAGAATAATTAAGTGCAGCTCCACTTAATTTTTCACTAAAATAAGCAATTGGATGTCCTTCTTGTAACAAAGCAGCCCCTGTGCCTACATTTGATGCATCACATTCCAATTCAAAAGATTTAGCAAAGTTAGGCAAGGCTAATATAGGCGCACGAGTGAGCCTATCCTTAAGGGCAGCAAAGGCCGCCTCTTGCTTCTCTCCCCAATGAAATCCCACATTTTTTTTAACAATTTCATTTAATGGTGCAGCAAGGGTACTAAAATCCTTAACAAATCTCCTATAGAAACTTGCTAATCCATGAAAACTCCTTACTTCACTCACATTATTAGGTGTTGGCCACTCTTGAATGGACTTTACCTTTTCCTCATCCACTTGAACTCCCTTGGAGCTCACAACAAATCCCAAGAAAATAACATGGTTGGTACAAAATATGCATTTATCAAGATTAGCATACAAATTTTCTTTTCTTAGCATATCCAAAACAGTTTTTAAATGATTAACATGCATATCCAAAGAAGTGCTATAGATAAGTATGTCATCAAAATACACAACCACAAATTTTCCTATGAATTCCCTTAAAACATGGTTCATCAATCTCATGAAAGTGCTAGGAGCATTAGTTAATCCAAAAGGCATAACTAACCATTCATATAAACCAAATTTTGTTTTAAAGGTTGTTTTCCATTCATCACCTTCTTTTATTCTAATCTGGTTATAGCCACTTTTTAAATCAATTTTACATGCACCATACAATTCATCAAGAAGGTCATCTAACCTGGGAATTGGATGTCTATACTTGATGGTGATGTTGTTTAAGGCTCTACAATCAGAACACATCCTCCAAGTGCCATCTTTCTTAGGCACCAAAATAACAGGAACAGCGCATGGGCTCATGCTGTTTCTCACCCATCCTTTGCTTATCAAGTCAGCCACTTGCCTTTCTATTTCTTTGGTTTCCTGTGGATTACTTCTGTAAGCTGGACGATTTGGTAGAGATGCTCCTGGTATGAGATCAATTTGATGCTCAATCCCCCTTAAAGGTGGCAGCCCATCAGGAACATTTTCTGGAAACACATCATGAAAATCCTGCAAAAGAGATTTAATGGCCAAAGGCAAATCATAATTTTCAAATTGGTTAGCATGAAGTAATTGGTTTTCACCAATTAAAAGAAATAATGGACAATTAGCACTAAGCTCCTTCCTAATTTCTTTTTCTCTTGCCAAACACAACTGTTTACCCTCACAAATTTCTCTTTTTTTATTCTTTTCATCCTCACGTGTTTCACTCTCTTTTCTCTTGCTATCTTTTCTTTCAATTTTCTTTGGTCCTCACTCACTTCTTTTGGGGACAATGGTTTGAGAACTACTTTCTTTTCCTGAAA
Organism: Sesbania bispinosa; assembly: GCA_026901365.1. NCBI lineage: Eukaryota > Viridiplantae > Streptophyta > Magnoliopsida > Fabales > Fabaceae > Sesbania > Sesbania bispinosa. The sequence continues at coordinate 510,138 of QLOH01000091.1, forward strand.
CATGAAAGAAATTTTGTTAGAAAAACCATCATGGATGGCTTTTGTATCATACTGCCACGGCCTCCCCAGTAAGATATGGCTAGCCTCCATGGGAACTACATCACACAGCACTTTGTCTTGATATTTCCCAATGGTGAAAGGAATCACAGCTTGCTTCTTAACACGCACTTCATCTCCCTCACTAAGCCATTGAAGTTTGTATGGCCTAGGATGTGGCTTTGACTCCATGTACATTTTTTATACCAATCTGTCACTGACCACGTTAGTGCAACTACCACCATCAATTATAACTAAACATATCTTACCACCAACAGAACACCTGGTATGAAATATGTTTTCTCTTTGATTGGCTTCCATGGCTGTGGTTTGGCTTCCAAGAAGCCTCCTTATCATGTAGACCTCACCAATTTCAGCACCTGTGTCTCCATCACTTGCCTCCTCTTCATTATCAGATTCGCTTGTCTACTCTCCATTGTCCTTAAGAAGAATGGTCTTCTTAGTAGGACACTCATAAGCATAATGTCCCATTCCTTGGCACCTGAAACACTTAACATCCCTTCCTTTCTTAGGTACCTGTTCAGCGCCTCTTTGAGGTAGTTTCCCTTGAGAAGATGATGCTCCCTGATTTGATAGTTCAACTACTTCCTTTTTGACTTTGTCCTTCCAATTTGGGGGTAAGGTAGTAGGACTCTTCCTTGCTCCTTTTCTTTTAAGCTGTTCTTCTACTTGAAGTGTTTTGTGTAACAAGTCATCCATCTCTACATATTCCTGCAGCTCTACAATATCTCTAATATCATGATTTAAACCACTAAGAAAACGTGCCATAGTTACCTCAGGGTCCTCTTCAATGTTAGCTTGCATCATAAGCACCTCCATTTCTTTGTAGAATTCATCAACTCCTTTACTTTCTTGGGACAACTTTTGCAGCTTCAACTTCAAGACTCTTTGGAAACCTGAGGGAACATATCGTTTCCTCATAATTCTTTTCATTTCAGTCCACGTCTCCACCAATGGCTCCTCATCTCTACGTCTTTTCCTTTGCAATTTGTTCCACCAAATGAGAGCATAGTGAGAAAACTCAGTAGTAACAAGTTTTACCTTTTGCACCTCTGTGTATGTATTGCAGGCAAAGACATGCTCAATCTTGAGTTCCCACTCCAAGTATGCTTTTGGGTCACTACGACCTTTAAAAGGTGGTATAGTCAGCTTGACCCCTTGAATCTTTCCTCCATCTCTAGGTGGTCTTTCTTCTCCTTCTGGATTAGGCTGCTCAGGTTGTGGCCTAACTTCTAGTTGATCCAACCTAGCATGCAACTCATCATATTGTTGCTTCATGGAGTTCTGCAACTGCTGGTACATAGCAGTAATTTGCAGCTGGAGATCACGATTCTCAACTTTCTTTTCTGCCATGGTAACAAAGAACAAGTAACAGAGAAATAAAAATTAAACTGTTTAGAAACCTCACCACACTCTAGTGTTCACACTCAATAATTGGCTTTTTCTATGATGTATCCCTCTTGCCTTTTTCCACTCTATTTCTCTTTGAATTCTTATCAAATCAAATAGAGGAAAAAATCAATAAGTTCACCAACCTGTGTGCAGACAAGAAAAAAAATAAAAACAAGAAAAGCTAAGAACAATAAGAACAAATGTTAGAAAGAGTAGAAATAGCCTTGAATTTCTAATAACCGGAGCTCTGATGACCAAATGATATGAACCATCATGTTCGAATTATAAGGACCTTTAGAAATATGAGGCTGAAACTTGTACTTTTCTTGAAACACTTGTATTTTCTTTTCTTTTTTCTATTTTCTTTGATTTTTCTTTGCTTGAAATTTTAAAACATACTAAAATAAATGCTTGTGAAAGAACTCTTTTCCTCAACAAGAAATATAACTAGGCCCTTTGAACTTGAATTGTAAATCACTCACATGCAAGCTCTCACGCATAGAAATCAGTTTCTTGAATAAGAATAACAAAAGAAAACAAGAAGAGAAGAAGAAATGGATGTCACACTTTCAAGGTTTGAAAGATAAATCCTTGAGATTAAACACACAAAGGTGAAGAACCTTTGATAAACCTCACACTTGACAAGTCAAGAAATCAAGAGAAACACTCTCTTTTGATTGATAATCTTTTAGCAAAAACATTCTAATCTTCTTGCATGGTTTGCATGCTTCTTAAATAGCTTCATACTCACCATGCATGGCTATTAGTATTCAGCCCATTACAATTAAAAGAAAGAAATAAAAATGCTTAGAAAATAATTAAACTATGCCCTATTTTCCTATGTAGCCGCCCACCCTATTACACCCATGTGGTTAATTCTTCATTCTCCTAATTAAGGCATTTGATATTCAGCAACTTTGAGCCTTATGATAGATGTGCATGTGCTTAAACAATTCAGCCACCATATGTTACAAATTGAAGGAAATTAACTCAAATTAACCATGTGTTGGCCGCCCACCTTAAGTGGTATTCACTCTTCCAATTCATCACATGTTGGTTACCCTTTTAATGATCATGAATGAGCTCTTTTATGCATATGTTGGCCGCCCACTTTAGGTTGAGAAATCAGCCACATTCATCCCTTTGTTGGCCGCAACAATGAGAACAAAATGTAACTTCCAGCAAGTGATTCATTGTCATTATTTCCTTGTCTCCTTGTAACCGTTTTGCCTTCAATTCTTTCAGTTACCTTGTGTAACCAACCAGCCACATGAATGATTATGCAACAGCCACATAATGTTTATTGAAAGCCATAAAATAAGAAAAACAACTCAGCCATTCACTCCTTGTGGCCGCCCCAATCCTACTTGGCCGCCCCCTCCTTCCCTTTTCTTTGTTTTCAAGTGGTTTTGGACATTAATGGCAACTGGGCTTCATTGATTGCCACACTACCATACTCTTCCTCTTGCTTGAGACAAAGAACAATTTTAGGGGTTTGTTCTTTAAAGTTTGCGCCCTTAGCTTGTAGGGTTGCCACTAACATCTGCAAAGCCTCTTTTGCCTTCTTTGCCCTTGCCCTAGTCATGGGTCCTCCAAGTCCTTCAAGTGCCTTGCTTTGGGTCATGTCCTCATCACTTCCCTCCGCTTGAAGAGAATTTGTCCTCAAATTTTTATCTTCTTCATCTGCATCAAAATGAGATAAATCAGAAACATTAAAAGTAGCACTAACCTGATACTCACCAGGAAGGTATATCTTGTAAGCATTGTCACTGATTCTTTCTAGCACTTGAAAAGTTCCATCTCCCCTAGGTAGAAGTTTGGATTTCCTTTGTTCAGGGAACCTCTCCTTGCGCATATGAACCCACACCCAATCACCAGGTTGAAAAACAACCTTCTTTCTTCCCTTGTTGGCTTGCTTAGCATAACTTTCATTCTTCTTCTCAATTTGTGCCTTCACTTGTTCATGCATTTTCTTGACATATTCTGCCTTGGCCTGCCCTTCATCATGCTTAAATATAGAAATGTTAGGCAAAGGTAATAAATCAAGAGGAGTTAAAGGGTTAAAACCATATACTATCTCAAATGGAGAACAATTTGTAGTACTACGGATAGCCCTATTGTAAGCAAATTCAACATGAGGCAAACATTCCTCCCATGACTTAATATTTTTATTTAAAATTGTCCTAAGTAATGTGCCCAATGTTCTGTTTACTGCTTCTGTTTGCCCATCAGTCTGAGGGTGACAAGTAGTAGAAAATAGCAGCTTAGTTCCAAGCTTCCCCCACAGAGTTCTCCAAAAATGGCTAAGGAATTTAAAATCCCTATCACTCACTATGCTTCTTGGCAAACCATGCAGCCTTACTATTTCTTTGAAAAATAAATCAGCCACATGACAAGCGTCACCCACCTTCTTGCAAGCTATGAAATGAGCCATCTTTGAAAACCTGTCAACAACAACAAACACAGAATCTTTTCCATACTTTGTTTTAGGAAGTCCTAAAACAAAATCCATGGAAATATCAGCCCAAGGATATTCTGGTACAGGCAAAGGAGTATACAATCCAAGAGGCTGAACCTTTGATTTTGCTTTCTTACACACAATGCAGTTTTCACACAATTTTTATACATCATGTTTCATGTGGGGCCAAAACAAATGCTCTTGTAAAATTTCTAAAGTCTTTTGTATTCCAAAATGACCTATCAATCCCCCCTCATGTGATTCATGCAAAAGTAATTCTCTAATGGAACTCTTAGGTACACACAATTTACTCATTTTAAACAAAAATCCATTTTGCTTATAGTACCCATTTTCAGAGAATTTCTCACATGCTGCAAAAATTTCAGCAAAATCGTCATCATTCTCATACATGGCTTTCAAAGATTCAAGACCAAACAATTTTGTCTCTAACATAGATAATAATGCATACCTCCTAGAAAGCGCATCAGCTACTATGTTCCCTTTACCTCTCTTATGTTTGATCACATATAGAAATTGCTCTAAATACTCTACCCATTTACCATGTCTTTTGTTTAGTTTTCCTTGTCCCTTCAAATATTTTAAGGACTCATGATCACTATGTATGACAAACTCTTTAGGTATCAAGTAATGTTGCCATGTTTTCAGAGCTCTAACCAATGCATACAATTCCTTATCATAAGTAGAATAATTAAGTGCAGCTCCACTTAATTTTTCACTAAAATAAGCAATTGGATGTCCTTCTTGTAACAAAGCAGCCCCTGTGCCTACATTTGATGCATCACATTCCAATTCAAAAGATTTAGCAAAGTTAGGCAAGGCTAATATAGGCGCACGAGTGAGCCTATCCTTAAGGGCAGCAAAGGCCGCCTCTTGCTTCTCTCCCCAATGAAATCCCACATTTTTTTTAACAATTTCATTTAATGGTGCAGCAAGGGTACTAAAATCCTTAACAAATCTCCTATAGAAACTTGCTAATCCATGAAAACTCCTTACTTCACTCACATTATTAGGTGTTGGCCACTCTTGAATGGACTTTACCTTTTCCTCATCCACTTGAACTCCCTTGGAGCTCACAACAAATCCCAAGAAAATAACATGGTTGGTACAAAATATGCATTTATCAAGATTAGCATACAAATTTTCTTTTCTTAGCATATCCAAAACAGTTTTTAAATGATTAACATGCATATCCAAAGAAGTGCTATAGATAAGTATGTCATCAAAATACACAACCACAAATTTTCCTATGAATTCCCTTAAAACATGGTTCATCAATCTCATGAAAGTGCTAGGAGCATTAGTTAATCCAAAAGGCATAACTAACCATTCATATAAACCAAATTTTGTTTTAAAGGTTGTTTTCCATTCATCACCTTCTTTTATTCTAATCTGGTTATAGCCACTTTTTAAATCAATTTTACATGCACCATACAATTCATCAAGAAGGTCATCTAACCTGGGAATTGGATGTCTATACTTGATGGTGATGTTGTTTAAGGCTCTACAATCAGAACACATCCTCCAAGTGCCATCTTTCTTAGGCACCAAAATAACAGGAACAGCGCATGGGCTCATGCTGTTTCTCACCCATCCTTTGCTTATCAAGTCAGCCACTTGCCTTTCTATTTCTTTGGTTTCCTGTGGATTACTTCTGTAAGCTGGACGATTTGGTAGAGATGCTCCTGGTATGAGATCAATTTGATGCTCAATCCCCCTTAAAGGTGGCAGCCCATCAGGAACATTTTCTGGAAACACATCATGAAAATCCTGCAAAAGAGATTTAATGGCCAAAGGCAAATCATAATTTTCAAATTGGTTAGCATGAAGTAATTGGTTTTCACCAATTAAAAGAAATAATGGACGATTAGCACTAAGCTCCTTCCTAATTTCTTTTTCTCTTGCCAAACACAACTGTTTACCCTCACAAATTTCTCTTTTTTTATTCTTTTCATCCTCACGTGTTTCACTCTCTTTTTCTCTTGCTATCTTTTCTTTCAATTTTCTTTGGTCCTCACTCACTTCTTTTGGGGACAATGGTTTGAGAACTACTTTCTTTTCCTGAAACATGAAAGAAATTTTGTTAGAAAAACCATCATGGATGGCTTTTGTATCATACTGCCACGGCCTCCCCAGTAAGATATGGCTAGCCTCCATGGGAACTACATCACACAGCACTTTGTCTTGATATTTCCCAATGGTGAAAGGAATCACAGCTTGCTTCTTAACACGCACTTCATCTCCCTCACTAAGCCATTGAAGTTTGTATGGCCTAGGATGTGGCTTTGACTCCATGTACATTTTTTATACCAATCTGTCACTGACCACGTTAGTGCAACTACCACCATCAATTATAACTAAACATATCTTACCACCAACAGAACACCTGGTATGAAATATGTTTTCTCTTTGATTGGCTTCCATGGCTGTGGTTTGGCTTCCAAGAAGCCTCCTTATCATGTAGACCTCACCAATTTCAGCACCTGTGTCTCCATCACTTGCCTCCTCTTCATTATCAGATTCGCTTGTCTACTCTCCATTGTCCTTAAGAAGAATGGTCTTCTTAGTAGGACACTCATAAGCATAATGTCCCATTCCTTGGCACCTGAAACACTTAACATCCCTTCCTTTCTTAGGTACCTGTTCAGCGCCTCTTTGAGGTAGTTTCCCTTGAGAAGATGATGCTCCCTGATTTGATAGTTCAACTACTTCCTTTTTGACTTTGTCCTTCCAATTTGGGGGTAAGGTAGTAGGACTCTTCCTTGCTCCTTTTCTTTTAAGCTGTTCTTCTACTTGAAGTGTTTTGTGTAACAAGTCATCCATCTCTACATATTCCTGCAGCTCTACAATATCTCTAATATCATGATTTAAACCACTAAGAAAACGTGCCATAGTTACCTCAGGGTCCTCTTCAATGTTAGCTTGCATCATAAGCACCTCCATTTCTTTGTAGAACTCATCAACTCCTTTACTTTCTTGGGACAACTTTTGCAGCTTCAACTTCAAGACTCTTTGGAAACCTGAGAGAACATATCGTTTCCTCATAATTCTTTTCATTTCAGTCCACGTCTCCACCAATGGCTCCTCATCTCTACGTCTTTCCCTTTGCAATTTGTTCCACCAAATGAGAGCATAGTGAGAAAACTCAGTAGTAACAAGTTTTACCTTTTGCACCTCTGTGTATGTATTGCAGGCAAAGACATGCTCAATCTTGAGTTCCCACTCCAAGTATGCTTTTGGGTCACTACGACCTTTAAAAGGTGGTATAGTCAGCTTGACCCCTTGAATCTTTCCTCCATCTCTAGGTGGTCTTTCTTCTCCTTCTGGATTAGGCTGCTCAGGTTGTGGCCTAACTTCTAGTTGATCCAACCTAGCATGCAACTCATCATATTGTTGCTTCATGGAGTTCTGCAACTGCTGGTACATAGCAGTAATTTGCAGCTGGAGATCACGATTCTCAACTTTCTTTTCTGCCATGGTAACAAAGAACAAGTAACAGAGAAATAAAAATTAAACTGTTTAGAAACCTCACCACACTCTAGTGTTCACACTCAATAATTGGCTTTTTCTATGATGTATCCCTCTTGCCTTTTTCCACTCTATTTCTCTTTGAATTCTTATCAAATCAAATAGAGGAAAAAATCAATAAGTTCACCAACCTGTGTGCAGACAAGAAAAAAAATAAAAACAAGAAAAGCTAAGAACAATAAGAACAAATGTTAGAAAGAGTAGAAATAGCCTTGAATTTCTAATAACCGGAGCTCTGATGACCAAATGATATGAACCATCATGTTCGAATTATAAGGACCTTTAGAAATATGAGGTTGAAACTTGTACTTTTCTTGAAACACTTGTATTTTCTTTTCTTTTTTCTATTTTCTTTGATTTTTCTTTGCTTGAAATTTTAAAACGTACTAAAATAAATGCTTGTGAAAGAACTCTTTTCCTCAACAAGAAATATAACTAGGCCCTTTGAACTTGAATTGTAAATCACTCACATGCAAGCTCTCACGCATAGAAATCAGTTTCTTGAATAAGAATAACAAAAGAAAACAAGAAGAGAAGAAGAAATGGATGTCACACTTTCAAGGTTTGAAAGATAAATCCTTGAGATTAAACACACAAAGGTGAAGAACCTTTGATAAACCTCACACTTGACAAGTCAAGAAATCAAGAGAAACACTCTCTTTTGATTGATAATCTTTTAGCAAAAACATGCTAATCTTCTTGCATGGTTTGCATGCTTCTTAAATAGCTTCATACTCACCATGCATGGCTATTAGTATTCAGCCCATTACAATTAAAAGAAAGAAATAAAAATGCTTAGAAAATAATTAAACTATGCCCTATTTTCCTATGTAGCCGCCCACCCTATTACACCCATGTGGTTAATTCTTCATTCTCCTAATTAAGGCATTTGATATTCAGCAACTTTGAGCCTTATGATAGATGTGCATGTGCTTAAACAATTCAGCCACCATATGTTACAAATTGAAGGAAATTAACTCAAATTAACCATGTGTTGGCCGCCCACCTTAAGTGGTATTCACTCTTCCAATTCATCACATGTTGGTTACCCTTTTAATGATCATGAATGAGCTCTTTTATGCATATGTTGGCCGCCCACTTTAGGTTGAGAAATCAGCCACATTCATCCCTTTGTTGGCCGCAACAATGAGAACAAAATGTAACTTCCAGCAAGTGATTCATTGTCATTATTTCCTTGTCTCCTTGTAACCGTTTTGCCTTCAATTATTTCAATTCCCTTGTGTAACCAACCAGCCACATGAATGATTATGCAACAGCCATATAATGTTTATTGAAAGCCATAAAATAAGAAAAACAACTCAGCCATTCACTCCTTGTGGCCGCCCCAATCCTACTTGGCCGCCCCCTCCTTCCCTTTTCTTTGTTTTCAAGTGGTTTTGGACATTAATGGCAACTGGGCTTCATTGATTGCCACGCTACCATACTCTTCCTCTTGCTTGAGACAAAGAACAATTTTAGGGGTTTGTTCTTTAAAGTCTGCGCCCTTAGCTTGTAGGGTTGCCACTAACATCTGCAAAGCCTCTTTTGCCTTCTTTGCCCTTGCCCTAGTCATGGGTCCTCCAAGTCCTTCAAGTGCCTTGCTTTGGGTCATGTCCTCATCACTTTGTGTATGTAAAAACTATCTATTATTTTAGGTTTACTCTATAATACTGTAGACAAACTATATTGCCTATGACCACGAGTTACCAGGCGCCACTCACACTCAAAGATAATCCATGCGGGCTCTCCCAAGCGACAGACTTACCCTCGGCTTATTTTTGCTCTCTTTATTCCGTTTGTAAAAGACTAATTGATAAACATGGCCTAATCCTGTAGACGAACCTTCATTAGAGTACTCACACTACCCATCACTCATCAGGATACATCCATGTGTCGATCCTGGATTGACAACCAACTAATCCTTTGCTATCGATACTAAGGCCTAATCCTTTAAACGCCCTTCGCTAGAGTACTGTCACTACGCATCGCTTATTAGTAACACTCATGTGTCGGTCACAGAGTACCGAGTCCTCTTATTCAATCAGAGTTTGGGTTTCCTATGTCTAGGCCCCCCCATCCTCACTCCTAGTCGAAACTAGCCTATAACTCCGGCGCAAGTGCGGAAGTCAGGGATTAAGTACAGAATAAGATTACCAATATTATAGACAAAGAGCTCAGGAAATAATAATATAGTGTTTACATACACTGGGGATAGAATCAATTACATCCAATCCTAATGGAGAGTTAACTACACGAGGTAGCCGTACAAACCACCAAAGATGCTGTCACCATCTTCGATCCTTGTGAAGCGCTCCTCCTCTCTTACTCTAAACATAGCTTTGGTGCATTATCACTGAATTACACTGAATTACAATAATCGTGCATACCGGATTTGGCACAAGAGGTTCCTATTTATAGACTAAGGAAAGACAAAGCAATTTGGGGAGAAATCTATCTAAAAACGGCAACAGGGAGCAATTCAGTGTGACCTGCGCTCTAGGCTGCGCTACAACGCAGGATGGAGCGCAAGATCCAGAGAGTCTGCGCTTCACCCTGCGCTGTAGCGCAGGTAGCGTCCTGCAGCTCCAACTTTCTCTTTTTAATCTTGATCTCTCCCCGAGACTGGTTTTGGCAGATTTGTCTTTCCTTGTTTCCCTTTTCTTGATGAAATGCTTGCATTTATTGAGCAATCTTTGATTTATCTGGGAAGCTTGTCTGCAGAATCCTTGATTGATTGGCAGTGATCTCCTCATTAATGTCTTCAAATCTTCTTCAAATATTTATTAAACGACTTCAATCAATCTCAAATCTTGCAGATATCTCCCTCATTTAATGCTATCTATCCTTCAAATCAAATCTTTGCAATATCCTGCAAAAATCAGCAATATTTCTATCAAAATAGCATCAAATTCAAATCTCAGATTAATAAATATAATTTCTCTAATATTTAATAAAAAGGGATTAAATTGGGGCAAAATTACCATTTTATCCTTGATAAGTGAACTAAAAAGTGCTCTAATTTATCATATAATTTTCACTTATCAACTAACAGATAGAATTTTCAAAAATCTTTTAATTATCTAGCGTAATTAAATGAATTTTATTTCTTAAAAATACAAACCTATCTTCTACAAGAGGTTTAGTGAATATATCAGCAATTTGCAGTTTGGTTTCAATGAATTTGAGTTCAATATCATTCTTCTGGACATGATCTCTAATAAAGTGATGCTTAATGTCAATATGTTTTGATCTGGAGTGTTGAATAGGATTTTTTGATAGATTTATAGCACTAGTGTTGTCACAGAAGGTAGGGATCTTGGTGTACCTTAGACAATAGTCTTCTAACTGATGTTTTATCCATAGCATTTGAGAGCAACAGCTTGCAGCAGAGACATATTCAGCTTCTGCAGTAGATAGAGCTATGGTTGGTTGTTTTTTGCAAGACCAGGATATCAATGATTCTCCAAGAAATTGAAATCCTCCACTTGTGCTTTTTCTATCTAATTTATCTCCAACATAATCAACATCACAATATCCTGTTAGATCAAAATTTGTACTTTTCTTATACCAAAGACCAAGATTAGTAGGTCCAACAAGATATCTGAATATTCTTTTTACTGCAGCAACATGAGATTCTTTTGGAGAAGATTGAAATCTAGCACAAAGTCCTACAGAGAATAGGATATCTGTAACATCCTAAATTTTATTAAATAAAATAAAATTAATAAAAGTAGTGAAATAAATAAATAAAATAAGATAAGAAGAATAAATAATAGAATTATTAATATTTTATTATGAATGATGTTATGTTAATAAAAAGAGGATGAGTGGGTTGAGGGTGGGCCTAGCCCAATTAAGTATTTATTTAAGGAGGGGTTCTCAGTCCACCCTAATCATTATTCGTAAAATCGTCAGAGAGCGAAACGCCAAGGAGGGGAGAAACGACGTCTCAAGAAGGGGTTGCTGCAGAATAATCATTGAGAATCAAGAATTGTTGCGGTTCGATCTTCACTTCAAGGTACGGTGGGGGAGAGGGTGCCGCTTGTATGTGCATGTGGGGGTGCTTGGGTAGTAATTTAAGACTACAGATTCGTATGAATATATGTTATAATTGAGAATGAATGATGAAACTGTTGATTTATGATTGATTGGATGAATCTTGATGAATTCTTGAGTGAAATTGAAGAGGATAGCGAAAATAGCGAAAAGGGTATATAAGGGTTTGATGATTTGGGGTTTTGATGGGTTAACTGTATAATCTGTGTAAAGATTGTTGTTTTAGCTGAGTTTAATCGATATAAACGAATATGATTGAAGTATAAACGATGAGGATTAAGTAGGGATTGAAGAAGGGGAGAAATAGGGGCAAAACATGGTATAGTTGTGTTCTACATAACTTGCGCTGCAGGTTGCGCTGCAGCGCAGGTTGAAGCGCAGCTCGCAGAACTTCTGTTTTTGATGTGATTTTGATGAGTTCTTTTCGGAGTGAGGATGGTTTTCCTTAATACATGGACTTGAGATTGATATGTATTTAATATAAATGTTATTTTTTGGATTTGATGATATTTAATGATGAAAATGATGATGTATAAATGATACTTGACGATGTATGATGATGAGGTTTGATGATGAGTACGATGTTGATGATGATGATGTATATATATCTTTATGATGATGATAATTATGATGACTAGTGATATTTATGATGATGCTTGATTGATGATACCTATGATGATTTATGTTGAAAATGTATTATGATGATTCTATGATGATAATGATGATTGAGGATGATGATGATGATGATGATGATGTATATAACTGCACAATGTGTGTAATATGATGATCATGCATTGAGTATATGAAGTGTGGTACCAAGGAGCATAAGCCCGGAGAGGGGCGAGTGCGACTTGGGAGAGTTTGTACCAAGGAGCATAAGCCTAGAGAGAGGCGAGTGCAACTTGGGAGAGTTTGTACCAAGGAGCATAAGCCTAGAGAGAGGCGAGTGCAACTTGGGAGAGTTTGTACTGAGGAGCATAAGCCTAGAGAGGGGCGAGTGCGACTTGGGAGAGTTTGTACCGAGGAGCACAAGCCTAGAGTGCGAAGTGCAACTCGGGAGAGTATTGATGAGGATGATGAGATTGATGATATTGAATATGGTACCTGAGTGTAAGTCAGGGAGGTGAATGATGATTATGATGACATTGATGATTATGATGATTATGGTGATATTGATGATTATGATGGTTATGGTGATATTGATGATGTTGTTGGTGTATATGATGATGGATGAATATGTCTTATATATGCTGATATAAAAATGAGTTATATGATGATGCTATGATTTTGTAATGATGAAATGAGCAATAGGTGTTGAGAATAGAGTAGGCGAATTATTTGGTGAATGGGATAGGAGAATTACATGATGATATTGATGTTTGTTATATGATGAATTATAGGTGATATTATCTGATGAATTATTTGATGTTTGAGTATGTGGTGTGATTGATGATGATGTTGTCTATATGAGGGTGAGGATAAGGTAGCCTCCTATGTGTATGGATAGGGTAGCCTCACCATTACACTGTGGTTATTTTACAGGTGACGATGGAGACACAACTGGTGTCGAGTCTTGAGTAAAGGGAGTGTTGCTCTGATACATGTGACATCAGGGCATATCATTGGGGGTTCTTTCTTTATGTTTTTAGTATGAAGGATTTTACAAACCTTTCTTTAAATGCCTTGCACGGAAAGTAGGATGTTTTGTTATTTATATTTTGGAGATCCCGCTGCTTAAGTATTTTGAAAACTGTTTCTACTTTAAATTGGTTTACCGTGAAATAAAGGATGTTTTATATGATGAGGATTTGCGAACCTTTTTACCCAGTGTGGGATATTATCTTCCAATATTTTGATTTATTACGGTATAAGAGTTTGGGGTAGAAGAGTGTCACAATATCTGGTCTACTAGCAGTTAGATAGAGCAATGATCCAATCATGCCTCTATACTCCTTTTCTGAAACAGTTTTCCCATTAATATCCAAGTCCAGAATTGTTGAAGGATGCATGGGTGCTCCCATTGGCTTAAAACTATCCATTTTATATTTTTTAAGAAGATCCTTTATGTATTTTTCTTGAAAAGTAAAAATTCCTTTTTCTTCTTGTTTTATTTGTAACCCAAGGAAATATTTTAATTCACCCATGAGACTCATTTCAAATTAACCTTTCATGAGATCAGAGAATTCTTCACAAAGCTTTAAATTAGTAGATCCAAAAATTATGTCATCAACATAGATTTGAACAATTAGTAAATCTTTCTTAAAGGATTTTCTAAATAAGGTAGTATCAACCTTTCCTCTTGTGAAATTATATTTAAGTAAGAAACTACTAAGTCTTTCATACCAAGCTCTAGGGGCTTGCTTTAATCCATATAAAGCTTTAGTAAGTTTGAAAACATGATTTGGATAATCTTTATTTTCAAAACCAGGAGGTTGATGAACATAATCTTCCTCATTTATAAATCCATTTAAAAATGCACTTTTAACATCCATTTGATATAACTTAAATTTTTTATGTGCAGCAAATGCAAGAAGTATTCTAATTGCTTCTAATCTAGCTACAGGAGCAAAGTTTTCATCAAAGTCAATACCTTCTTGCTGATTGTATCCTTGAGCTACTAACCTTGCTTTGTTTTTTATCACACTACCTTTTTCATCCATTTTATTTCTGAAAACCCACTTAGTTCCTATGATGGAATGATCTTCAGGAGATGGAACCAGGGTCCAGACCTTGTTCTTGTCAAATTGTTCTAATTCTTCTTTCATTGCCTCTACCCAGGACTTATCTTCAAGAGCTTCATTTACATTCTTTGGTTCTATTTGTGATAGAAGAGCAACATCATTTTCATTATTCTTTAGTTGTGATATGGTTTTTACACCTTCTGCAGTACTCCCAATAATTTGATTATGGGGATGAGCAGTTATCATCGTCCAGCTTTTAGGAAGATCCTTTCTATGTGTGCAGATATCTTCTGCAGAATTTTCTGTAGGGTTAACCCGTTCAGTTGCATCTTCTAAAGAGATATCTTTGTAAGAAGAAGCCTTCTGTACTACATCAGATTCATCATCCGATTCTCTGCTTCTTTCTTTGAGAAGAAGGGTTAGAATCATTGAAAATAACATGCATGCTTTCTTCTATAGTTTGATTATTAACATTATAAATCCTATATGCCTTTGAGGTTGTGGAGTATACAAGGAATTGATGAGGACATCAAAACAGTCAAAAGACTAGGGGGAATCATGACAGGGGCACAAACAAGAAAGGCAAAGGAGGTTGAAGAAGGAGGAAGCATTGATGAAGCTACAGTTGCATTTAATTCAACTACCAGTTGAAGAACCTTTATTATCATGAGATGGGGCCATGGTGGGCGGCCAACTCATCCACCAATTGCTGGCGGATACACAAATGGATGTTTAATTTCCTGGCGGTTACAAGACAAGGTCATAATTGCATAAAAACCTTGTCTACTAGCCGTTATGAAGTGGAGTTGCTAGTGCATGAACCTGGACCTTTTACAAGCCACAAGGAGACCTTCCAACAAGCAATTGTGGGCGGCCAACATGTGATAAAATGGCTGAGTTATATGCCATTAAATGGGGCGGCCAACATATGCTTCTTTAGGAGAGTTAAGTGCCAACAAGCATGTGCCAACAAGTGAGTAATTGGCTGAGTAAAATGCCATTACTTGGGCGGCCAACATGTGCTAAAATAGGCTGAATAAAGTGACTTCAAAGAGGGTTATGAAGGGTGTAAACGGTTGTTTCCTTTGCCATCAAAGTTGCGGCCACATTCATGAAGAGAAGGTTACAAATTGAAGGCATACTTGAAGATTTTGGGCTGTTTTGGGCGGCCACTTCAATGGCTGATTCAATCGCCATTTTAATCCACATTTGGAGGTTACAAACCAAGGAATCAATCAGCCACATGTGCCACAAAATTCTGGTTGAAGTTGCGGCCACCTAAGCTTACATAGGTTAAGTTTTAGTAGCTATTTTTGTTCCTTTAATTTATTTAATTTTAGTAATGTAATTAGGGTTGATTGCGGCCACCTAAGGGGTATTTTTGGGAGTATTTTGGGCGTGAAGGTGTAGCTGATTGCATGGCCCTAATTCACCTTGTAAACTCTATAAATACATGCTTCATGCATGCAAGAAAAGTTAGATGTTTTATGCCAAGTTTATCAATATAAGTGAAAGTGATTTTCTCTAAATTTCTTGCTAGTCAAGAGTTGAAGATTATCAAAGGTTCTTCACCTTTGTGTGTGTATCTTCAAGGACTTATCTTTCAAGTCTTGAAAGTGTGACGTCCACCATTTATCTTTTCTATTTCTTCTACGTTTTTCTTTTTGTTCAAAACCTATTTTTCCTATACGTATTACTTGAATTATATGTGATTTATTCTTCAAGTTTTAAAAGGGTGAATTTCGTTTTCGCAAGGTTACTATTTGCTATTCATATATTTCAATTTTATTGGTGTTAGAAAATCAAGAAAGAAAAAGAAAAGAATATAGTAAAAGAAAAGAAAAAAAATTAAAATATTGCAAAGAATACAAAAAGTGCTTGTCAAGAAAAGTGATATTTTTATTCAGAAATTTTCTAAGGTCCATTCAAAATAGAACCTCAAGGTTCATATCAGGAATATTCCTTTTTCAGATTTAGCATCAAACGTTTCAAGATTTTCTTTGTTATTTAGAATATAGCAGTCACAACCAAACACATGAAAGTATGCAATATTTGGTTTTCTTCCTTTCCAAAGTTCATATGGAGTTTTATTAAGGATGCTTCTTATAGTGACTTTGTTAAGTATATAACATGATGTGGATACAGCTTCAACCCAAAAATATTTTTGAATTCCACTATCACTTAACATAGTTCTAGCCATTTCTTGGAGGGTTCTATTTTTTCTCTTAACAACTCCATTTTGTTGAGGAGTTCTTGGACAAGAAAAGTTGTGAGAAATTCCATTTTCATAAAAAAAAACTTTTAAATGAGAAATTCTCAAATTCATCTCCATGATCACTTCTAACAGAGACAATCACTTGTCCACTTTTATTTTGTATCTTTTTAGAGAAGATTTTAAAAGTATTAAATGGTTCATCTTTGGTGGTAAGAAATAAAACCCAAGTATATCTAGAGTAGTCATCTACTATAACAAGTCCATATTTCTTTCCACTTAAACTTGGTGATTTGGTAGGACTAAATAGATCAATATGAAGCAATTCAAGATTTCTTTTAGTGGTTATTATATTTTTTGGATGAAAGCTAGAGTGAGTATGTTTTCCTTTAGCACATGCATCACAAACTTTGTCTTTTTCATACTTTAATTTTGGTAAACCTCTAACCAAATCTAATGTAGATAGTTTTGAAATGCTTTTCATATTTAAATGTCCAACTTTTCTATGCCAAGTCCATTTATCATTTTCAAAAGAGGCAAAACAAGTATGATCAGATAATTCTTCTAGGCATATGCTATAAAGATTCTTATTTCTTTTTCCTGAAAATAAGATTTTCTTAGTAGTTGATTCTTTTATCTCACAGAATGTTGGTTGAAACATAACTTCATAGCCATTGTCACATAGTTGACTTATGCTAAGAAGATTATGCTTTAAATCTTTCACATAATAAAAAATATTAATTTGAGTAGAATTTGCATACCTATCTTTCCAATACCTTTGATTTGTGCCTTGTTGTCTCCAAAAGTTACTGTACCTCCTTCTATCTTGTGTAGTTGGATGAATTTGTTCTTGTCCCCAGTCATATGTTTTGAGCAGCCACTGTCCAAGAACCATTGTGTAGATGCCTTGATTACAGGTTTTGATGATGCCAATAAGAATGAAAGAAAATAGAAATGCAATGGCAAAGGAAAGAGCTAATTCAAGAATCAAGGATGAATAGAAGATCAAGATCAAAGTCAAGTCAAGAAGGTCTATTAGGTTAAGGTTAATTAAGTTAGACAAAATGTTAAAAGAAGTCTTAAATTTGCAAGGAACTTGGCACTAAAAAGAAAATTAAACAAAGTATTTTTATAAAGTAAAAATCAGTTCAAAGGATTTAATTTTTTGAACTGGTAATCAATTACCAGAGAGTTCAGAATTCAAAGTTTAAAATCTTTGAACTGGTAATCGATTACCAGTTTCATGTCATCGATTACCAGAGTGCAGGAAATTCAAATTTTGAATTCCAGGCACAACGGTTCGCAATTTTAAACCGTGTAATCGATTACCAAACCCTTGTAATCGATTACCAGAGTGCTTTTTCTGAAAATCTTGAAGAGACATGACTTCAAATCAAGGATTATTACAAAAATCAATTGTGCCAAATACTTGCAAGTCTTAAAGATTCTTATAGGCCTTTCAATTTGTATTATCTACTCTAAAGGAGAGTCCATATGTATTCAAAGATTGAAATTGTTATTGTGGGTTGAAGAGAGGGTGCCTCTCTTGTTTTGTGGGTGATTCTCAACACAAGGAATGGTTCCAAGGTGTTGGAGGATTCATCGTTTGTAAAGAATTTTACAAGTAGTGGAAATCTCAAGTGGGTACTTGAGGACTGGACGTAGGCAAGTGGTTGGCCGAACCAGTATAAACTGAGTTTGCACTTTCTTTTCCCTTAACTCTTATTTAATTTTCGCGATTACATATTCATCATATTAAGAAGTACGCATTCTTCTTCATCTTAATTAAAGCTTTTTAAGTACACTAAGGGCAAGATAAATTAGTAATCGAAAAAGATTAGATAAAATTGAATAACTTAATTCACCTCCCCTCTTAAGTTAGTGAGGCCACTTGTCTAACAAGTGATATCAGAGCTTGCATCTTGTATAAGGATTAGAAGCCTCAAGATCAAATATGGCCTCATCCAATTCCCTTTTCGCAGAAGGAAACTCATTTAACAGACCCCCCGTATTTAATGGAGAAGGTTTCCATTATTGGAAATCTAGAATGCAAATCTTCATAGAGTCAATAGATCTAAACATTTGGGATGCTGTAGAAAACGAACCTTTTGTTCCTTCAATGCAAGTAGGGGACGAAGTTAAGATAACACCTAGGGATCAATGGAGTGAGGAGGATAAAAGGAAAGTTCAATATAACTTAAAGGCTAAACACATAATCACATCTGCATTAGGCATAGACGAATATATTAGGGTCTCAAATTGTAAGAGTGCTAAAGAGATGTGGGATACATTGGAAGTAACTCATGAGGGAACAAGTGATGTCAAAAGATCTAGAATAAACACCCTCACACATGAATATGAACTATTTAGAATGAATCAAAATGAGAGCATACAAGACATGCAAAAGAGATTCACTCATATAGTTAATCATCTTGCATCATTAGGAAATTTTTTTCCAAATGAAGATTTAATTAACAAAGTTTTAAGATGTTTAAGTAGGCAATGGCAGCCAAAAGTGACCGCAATTGCAGAGTCAAAGGATCTTACAACAATGTCTCTTCATTCACTATTTGGAAAAGGTCCATCACCCCTAGGAGAGAGTTTGGATTTCCTTTCATTTGGAAATCTTTCTTTGCGGAAATGAACCCAAACCCAATCCCCAGGCTCAAATATCATTCGCCTACGCCCCTTGTTGGCGTTCTTTGTTTGGGTGGCCAATCTGCGCTCAATGTTAGCCTTTACTTGCGTATGGAGTTTCTTAATGAACTCGGCTTTTGCTTTACCATCTTTATGCTCCACAAAAGAAGAGTTAGGAATAGGCAAAATATCAAGAGGAGTCAAAGGGTTAAAACCATAAACAATCTCAAATGGAGTATGCAAGGTAGTAGAATGCTTGGTCCTATTATATGCAAACTCTATATGAGGTAAGTATAAGTCCCATGATTTCAAACTCTTTTGTACCATAGCTCTTAATAAAGCGCCTATTGTCCTATTGACAACCTCTGTTTGTCCATCAGTTTGTGGGTGGCATGTGGTAGAGAATAGTAATTTGGTGCCTAGCTTATGCCATAGTGTACGCCAGAAATGACTAAGGAACTTAGTATCTCTATCAGACACTATACTTCTAGGAATGCCATGCAAGCGTACTATTTCTCTAAAGAAAAGATCAGTAATTTCTTGTGCGTCATTTACCTTTTGGCATGGAATGAAATGTGACATCTTTGAAAAGCGGTCCACTACCACAAAGATTGAATCCTTTCCTCTTTGGGTCCTAGGTAACCCTACAATGAAATCCATGGTTAGATCCAACCAAGGTCCTTCAGGAATAGGAAGAGGAGTGTAGAGGCCATAGGGATTTACCTTTGATTTGGCACTTTTACATTTTATACATCTATCACAGTGTGCCTTAACGTGTGTGCTCATGTGTGGCCAATAAAAGTGTTCTTGTAAAATCCCTAAGGTCTTGGGTACACCAAAGTGTCCCATAAGCCCTCCCTCATGGGCTTCTTTAACTAGAAGCTCTCTAATGGAGCAATGGGGAATACACAACTTATCCCCTTTGAAGAGAAATCCTTCATGCCTATAGAATCCATCCTTTGCCGTTGTTTCACAGGCTGTGTATTTTTCAGCAAAGAAGGAATCATGCACATATAATCCCTTTAAATTTTCGAAACCAAGTAGTTTTGCATCTAAGGTAGCAAGCAAACTATACCTCCTTGAAAGTGCATCAGCCACTATGTTGGCTTTGCCTTTTTTATATTTGATGACATAGGGAAATTGTTCAAGAAATTCGACCCATTTTGCATGTCTCTTGTTAAGTTTCCCTTGTCCTTTGATGTACCTTAAGGATTCATGATCTGTGTGTATCACAAATTCTTTAGGTAGGAGGTAATGTTGCCATGTTTGAAGTGCCCTCACCAAAGCATAAAATTCTTTGTCATAGGTGGGGTAATTCAACATTGCACCTTTGAGTTTCTCACTAAAATAGGCTATAGGATGTCCATCTTGCATTAAGACAGCTCCTATTCCTACATTAGATGCATCACATTCGATTTCAAAAGATTTAGAAAAATCTGGAAGTCCTAAAATGGGAGCTTGCATAAGTTTGTCTTTGAGTTCCTTGAAAGCATCCTCTTGTGCTTTCTCCCATTTAAAACCCACATTTTTCTTAACCACTTCATTGAGAGGAGCAGCTATTGTGCTAAAGTTCTTGACAAACCTCCTATAGAAGCTTGCCAACCCATGAAAACTCCTCACATCTCCCACGGATTTTGGGGTGGGCCATTCTTTGATGGCTTTGATTTTCTCTTCATCTACTTGCACCCCTTGGGAGCTAATGACATATCCTAAGAAGGTGACACTTTCTTTATAGAAAATACATTTTCCAAGGTTTGCAAACAAGGTTCCTTCCTTAGTGCCTCAAGTACTTCTCTAAGATGATTGATGTGATCTTCACAACTTTTGCTATAGACAAGTATATCATCAAAGTATACAACCACAAACTTGCCTAAGGAAGCTCGAAGCACATGATTCATTAACCTCATGAATGTACTTGGTGCATTAGTTAAGCCAAAAGGCATAACTAGCCATTCATATAGCCCATATTTGGTCTTGAATGCCGTTTTCCATCCATCCCCTTCCTTGATTCGAATTTGATGGTAGCCACTTTTTAAATCAATTTTTGAAAAGATGCAGGCTCCATGTAATTCATCAAGTAAATCGTCCAATCTTGGAATGGGATGCCGGTATTTGACTGTTATGTTATTAACAGCACGACAGTCAGTACACATTCTCCATGTACCATCTTTCTTTGGTACAATGATAACAGGAACAGCGCAAGGACTTAGAGATTCCTTAACCCAACCTTTACTAATTAATTCTCCTACTTGTCTTTGTATTTCCTGGGTTTCAACTGGGTTAGTCCTATAAGCGGGCCTATTGGGTAGAACAGCACCGGGTATAAGATCTATTTAGTGCTCTATTCCTCTAATAGGTGGTAATCCACTTGGAATATCCTTCGGGAAAATGTCCCCAAATTCGGTCAAAAGTTCCTTTATGTTTGGAGGAAGATCAAGAGTGATCAAGGGATCCTCTTCTTCTTCTTCTTTGGTTTCCTTACTAAGTAGTAGGAACCAAGGCTCTTCTTTGTAGGTTTCTTTTTTTATCTTACTTTCTTTTACCAAATAAAACTTACTAGTTTCCTTTTTTAATTCCTTTTCTATCTCTTTAGACTTCTCTTCTTTTTCCTTGTCTATTAACTCTTTAAGTTGGATTTGGTCTTCCCTAATCTCTTTAGAGGCCATAGGCATTAAGGTGAATTTAACCCCTTGGTGGTGGAACTTATAGGTGTTGGAGTACCCATCATGTTTTACCCTTCTCTCAAATTGCCAAGGTCTTGCTAAAAGGATGTGTGAGGCTTCTAAGGGTACGACATCAAAGGTCATTTCATCTAGGTAATCCCCAATTTTAAACCTTAAGCTCACTTGTCTATCCACCATAATTTCTTCCTCATCACTCACCCATTGAAGTGTATAAGGTTCTGGATGTGGGATAGAAGGTAAGTTTAGCTTGTTAACTAACCTAAGGCTAGCTAAGTTGCTACTACTCCCTCCATCTATGATCACTAAACAAACCTTATCTTCAATTTGGCACCT
This sequence comes from Sesbania bispinosa, assembly GCA_026901365.1. Taxonomy (NCBI): domain Eukaryota; kingdom Viridiplantae; phylum Streptophyta; class Magnoliopsida; order Fabales; family Fabaceae; genus Sesbania; species Sesbania bispinosa. The sequence continues at coordinate 532,194 of QLOH01000091.1, forward strand.
AGTATGGAATAGATTCTCTCTTTGTCTCTCTTCTTCTCCCAAAGGTGTTTCTAAGGCTTTCCTAAACAACATGGTCGCCCTTTCCCCTTGCCTCCTTCCTTCCATTCTCCCAATTGATTTTATGTTTAAAACCTTTAAGGACCTTTCCACTCAATCTAAGTGTATACACTCAATGGAATGCAACACTCGTGTATGTCACTCTTTTTTGGCTTTTTCTATAATGAGACTCTCTTGCCTCTTCTACTCGGTTGGAGGTTGGTTGAAGTTGCAAAGACCAGATTGAGTCTAAGTCTTAACCCTTACCCAAAATAGACGCGCGCTAACAAAAGAAAAGATCTACCAGAAGAGAAACAGAAATCCTAAGACAAAACAGAAGAATTGATATGACAAACAAGAAAAGCTGGCACTCAAACAAGCTTATACACAAGAGTAGACAGCAAAACAGACAAGACGGAAGAAATTGCAAAGAGAATTGTTTTTGGTGATTTTTGAAAAAGAGTTGCCAAAATTGTCGTTTTTAAGAAAAACTGCAAATACAACTCAATTACAGTATACAGGGAAAGAAACAAAATTACAGTAAAATTGTCACTGTATTGTTGGGATATCTATTTGTTTTGAATTTTCTATTTTTCTGAATTTTTTTTGAATTTTTTTGAATTTTGACTATTTTTGGGTGTCTTTTTGTCTTTTTCTTCGTTTGCACCCTCTTTTTGCTTTTTACACCTCTTTTTCTATTTTTGGCACGTACGTGCTCTTATATTTTTTTGTCTTCTTTTTCTTTTTCTGACTTTTTTTCCCAACAGAAAATTACAGAAATTTGTACACAATGAAAAGAAAATATACTGAACCTACTGTAATATTTTTGGAATTTTCTGACAGTAAACTGGTCCAAGTGGCCCAGAAAAGCAAAAATAATGAATAAATTGATTTCTAAAAACTGTAAAAACGTGATGGCAACTGATTTTCGAAAATGGCCAAAAAAATTGCTTAGCACTTCCTTGTTGATTATACAAGACCAGTGTGGTCACAAAAACGCGCTTGGTTCAATTTTAAGTTTGGAATTAAATTTGAAGGAAAATCAACAATTAGAATTTGTTGATCTTCTTCCAATACTATGAACCAAAAAAGATCCTATAGGTGAGCGTTTTGCACAATCAAACAGGGAAAGTTCTAGGTAGAGATAGCAGTCAATCCAAATTTGCAATCAGAATGCCAATCAAACAGACATAACAAGAGTAGAATATGAACAAAACATAAGCCCAAAAATGCGCATAAAATGGCAAAAAGAAGAAGTAAATTGCGCAAAATTAAATGACAAGAAAGTAAAGGGGGAAACTGAAATTAAAAGGATGGGGATGACAAGAATGTAAATGGCTGAAATGTAAAGGGGGAAGCGGAAATTAAAAGGATGGGGAGGACTGAAAATTAAATGACTGAAAGTAAAGGGGGAAAGCTGAAATTAAAAGGATGGGGAGGAGCGGAATTTAAATGGCGGAAATTAAATGGCGGAAAATAAATGGCGGAAAGTAAATGGCGGAAGGTAAAGAGATGATATGGGGGATGACAATGTAAAGGTGATTGGGAGAAAATGTAGGTGAACGATCTCTGGAAAAATGAAGACAACAATGCCTCCTCTTACCACACTTCACCAACAAACAAGCAATTTATAGCAATTATGTATAGAAATCACTCAAGAACAAGTATGAGCAATTAAGAGACAATTCATCAAACACCTAGGGGGTGGGAATTAGCGGCCCAAAACAGCCCCCAAACTAGCAAGAATTCACCCAATTCAATCAAGCAAACAAGCACAAAGTAGTAGTAGAAAGGCACCTCGGGCCCGGGAAACAGTCCAAGTCCAAATTACAAAGAAAAGAGAGATTGAATTACACTAAATTGAAGCAAAATTCTGCACAAAAGAGGTGCAGCAACCACGCCCAAACAGCCACCAAAAACAGCCCCAAATTGCTCAATCCATCAAGCTCTTGATACCAAATGATGACAGGAATTGCACAGGATCTAGAATTGAGCAAAACAAACCAATTAGAACCAAAAGTAAGCAAATAATTCACGAAAATAGGTGCTGGAAAAGAAGCTATTATGCATGAGAAAGTGCAAGAAAATGAAGGAAAATGAAAGAAAAAGTGGAAGAGAAAGAAATGGAGAACGCCACTGGTGCAAGTCCCTTCTTGCAGCAGATAAGTTCAATCGCCAGACGCCACTAATTCAGGAGAATTAGATAAGTCTCACCATGGTTTAAGCAACAACCACCAAGCCACACTCAACTCTCAAAAGAGGAGAAAATTTGGCATAATGCCTTTACTATAAAATGGATGATGCAAATACAAGAGAGGAGGCTCCTATTTATAGGAGAATGAAGGGGAGGGGGCGGCCCAAATGAGGCTCACAAGGGGGAAATTAAAAAGGAAAATAAAAGATGAGTGGAAACTCATCTAAGGTGGGATTTGAACCCACTCCCCTATGGCTTTTAGCTAAGCTAAGCCTTTAGCCATTAAATCCATGAGTTATGCGCCCCACTCTACATAGAAAATAGAAAAGATGAATTAATTTCTATCTTATGTAGGAGTTGAACCCATGACTCTCTAAGCCTTCTAGTAAGGCAACCTCCTAACCAATAATACCCAAGCATGGGCGCCCAAGGAAGAGGAAAAATACAATAAGGAAGACCCATCCTAATCTAGGGTGGTGCACAGGACCATGTGTCCTATTCCTGGGTCAAGGGTGTCCTTCTGTAGGGCAGTGGTGTCCTTCTGTAGGGTAATATCCCTAAAAATGTAGGACACTAATTTTCCCATCTCTTCCTTGATCTTCTTAGCATGTCCTCTAGTCATTGGCCCAGTGATGTCCTTGACTGCTTCAGTAGGAGGCTGCTGGTGTGCCTGGTGTGCCATGTCATCACCATTGTCCAAGATCAATGTTCAAAGCATCACGAATTTCTCAATCTTATAGGTGAGATATTAACTCATACTTAATTTACAAAATGAATTTAACAACAAAAATATTAAAATTAAAAGCATAAGCATATTAAATTAATATTATTAATCACTATCAGATGATGTTATCTATGCATTTTTCATTTACCTCTAGATAAAAGCATAAGCTAAAACATCACTAAGTTTCAATTTGCAGAATTGCACAAACCTTGTAACTATCAAGTTTCCAATAAGAACATAAGCAAATTATGAAGCTAGACTCTGGGATAGATGCTTACAATGTGGTAGCAACTGAAGGCAGAGGAAGGAACTGCAAATTAAAGATAAATCAAAACTCAACAATAGAGAATGAAAATTAATACTTAACAACCAAAATAAGCAATATGATTATCAACCACCAAAGAAGCCAGCACACCAAGAATTGAATATTATTTTAATTTTAAGAATGAATTCAGCACATCAAATAGAGTATTCTCCAGTATCCAAATTTACTATGAAGACCAACAAAGTTAATTAACTTCAGATCACACAAAGGAGCATGCCATCCTAAAAAACAATATAGCAGTATAGCCATTTGGGTTATTCATTTCAAGAGGTATACCCCTATTCTTTCCTATTTGCTTGTTTAAATTTATAATCCTAAGTCCCTGGCTACAATCAGCCATTGTCTCCTCCCAAGTCACCTGCACCCACCCACAAACAGAGAACCAGAAAAGATAATATTTCTTTAATTGTTCTTTAAATTGCCCCTTCACAATATCATATACTTCAAGATGACATTTCAAAAAGATAAAAAAACATGTAGAAACAAATAGAAAACATGCATAGAATTCAACATTCTGGATGGTTTAATAAACTTACAAAACATGCATGATTTAACCATGTTGAATCACAAAGACACAATGGTACTTTCCCCTTACATAGAAACCTCTTAACTTAATCCAAACATGTTGAACCTCCAAGCTCCAACATCCCTTTTTATCTACTTCCGTTTCATTAAGTAGCGGGTGGTTTCTATTGGAATGCTCATCCAAGCTTTTAACTCAACAACACATAGATTGATAGGCTAACTTGTAAGCATATTAAAAAAAATAATTAGAAGCATACATTAGGCTGCAAGAGGTCAGGATATCCTACAATAACTTATTATCCCTCCCCAATTCTGTTGATACTCCACACAATCAATCTTGGACCATATCTCTGCTCCCTTTCTTTTTCATGACTAAAACTCACATCCAATTAACTTTCTTTTCTTTCAAAAATAAATAAGCTTATTATCATATAAACCTTAAAAGATGAACACTCCTTTTGCAAATTCACTATTGCTACCATAAACACAACTATCTATTTGCAAAACACAATTCTTGTATGAGCAAAGAACAGAACACCTTTTATTATCTATATTTGTTCCATTGTTTAAAAAAGAAAGCTATTAACATGCTGCAAGGCAAAACCTCTAAATCTCACATCATAACAGAAATTCAGTCGGCACCAAGAAAAAGAATATCCATATATGAAGCCAATAGAGATTACATGTAATGAAACTTTCCTCTACTCCAGAAATCAACTTATTTAGGTCATTGTGAATGTTGACCGTGATTAAATGTGTATAAATCTAAATATAACATTTAAAATTATATTTAAATGTTGGGAGGGAAAACCAAAAAATAAAAGCACAGAGAATTAGAAAAGAAGCAGAAGTGAAGGAAGGAGAGGTAGTGTCCTTCTACCTCGCGGGCCCCCCGCTCCACCGCCTGACGCCGTCTTTAGTCTTTCCATGGCCACAGTGCCGTAGTATTACCCTCTCAACTACATCTCCACCCCAACCTCTGTCATCCCTCATGCACCACCTGCCAAAAGTAAAAAAAATGGATAGAAAAGAAAAGATCAGGAAAACAAAAAAGACATGAACAGACAAGAGAAATACAAAGAATGTAATCAAATAGTGAGAAAACCAGAGAAATAGAGAGGCCGCGCGAATCCATATAGCCAATCGCCGTTTCCCGGTCCACAGCCGAGAACTACCACCGTCGCCACCACAATCCTGATCTTTGTTTAGACCAGGCTACCGCCCTTGTCAACAATGTATAGATTGAAAAGAATAAACTCAATCTTAGAGAAAGTTTCCAATAACAACGGACAATCAACAAATTGATCAACGACAGTAACTCAGTAAGTATTAACTCAGTCGATAGTCCTAGGGTTCACACCGTTGTCCCGAAATCAAGTTCATAATCACCACCATCGAACCATCAGAGGCATTGATTTGAAGAATTACACTACTCTTAATTTCATATTTTTCATCAGAAGAGGGAAAAAAGAATTACCTAAACAACCTTGTCTGTTCGAGGACAACATCTTCGCCTTCTTGTCCTTCTTCTGGTTTTCTTTCTCCGCTCGATCCGACGCCGAGATCGATGCTTTCTTCCTCTTCCTTCCACGGCAACAGCGCGATCGGGCCGCTCCTCCTCCGCCGCTCCACGGCTGCATCGCCTTCACCTTGCGTCGTTGAATCGTTTTTCCATCTGTGTCCAACCACCACCCCGACGGTAACCGCCTTAACTGCAGTGGCCTAAACCCTAAATTGCAGCGTCACCGATCCAACCCTTACCCTGGCGCCACTTTGATCCGCCAAAGATGTAGCGGCGCCATTTGATTTTCATGCCTTCACGCCTTGTCATTAGTTTGTCAATAGAGAAATAAAAGCATATAGAAATGGGAGAGGGAAGATGTGTGAAGAAAGAAAGAGCGGTTATTCTGAGAGGAGGGGAGAAGTTATTTCGGAGAAGGGGAGAAATGGGTAGTGGGGAGAAGTGGGAAGTGGTTTATGTGTATTTTTTCAAAAGAAATTAGGGGTATTTTGGGTATACAAATGTGGAAACCAAAAAGGGGCTATCGGCTTTATAATAGTATAGATATAGATACATATATCATCAAAGATTACATTCGTTAGTCTTTATTCGGCATCAAAGGTTTGATTTAAAGTTCAGACACTATAACTAGCCTAACGTTTCCTTTACAATTGAGAAGTAGAGACTACAAGTAGCCTATAGTTATCTCTTTACAAATCAGAACAAAAAAAATTATTTGCTAGTCTTTATCCAACATCACAGGTTTTACATGCTCTGCACATGGCTTACATGCTCAACTTGCCCAATTATCTCAACTTCTATTTGTTCAATCAGCTTGAGTAGTATATAGAACCATCAATAGCTTATGTGAACTCGAGTACCATAGAAGGTTTTATAGTCAAGGACTTTTCATATCAAAACCTTTTTTCTGCTAAGAGACACAATAGTTAAAATTGATCTAGAGGAACTTGCAATACAAAACGTGAAATGTTTTCTCTCTATGGAAGATGAAAAACAGATTTGGCTTTAGAAACTTGGGCATGCTAGCTTGAGATTGATCTCAAAGCTAACAAAACACAATCTTGTTAAAGGTTTACCCGAGCTCTCATTTAAATCTGACATTTTATGTAAAAACTGTCTAAAGGGAAAGAAAACAAGATGCTCTTTCAAGAACAAGAATGTTGTGTCTACCTACAGACCTTTAGAACTTCTTCACATTGACTTGTTTGGTCCAAATAGAACAGAAAGTCTTAGTGGAAAGAAATATGGTTTGGTCATAGTGGATGACTATACTAGATTTACATGGGTGTTATTCCTCATAAGCAAGGATCAAACTTTTGAGAATTTCACAAGATTCTGTAAGAAGGTGTAGAGTGAAAAAGGATTCTGCATATCTACCATAAGAAGTGATCATGGTGGGTAAATCTTCTGAACTTGCGTTCAGACACAAATTTAGTTCGCAACAGTAACTTTGATAAACAATAAGGTTCTCTGATTAAAATACTTTTCACACCCCTTTTTGTTTAGATGAAAAACAAATTCTAAAAGATTAAGGGAAGAAGAGAACACAATCAGATTTATCCTGGTTCACCCACTTCACCGTGAGCTACGTCCAGTCCCAAAGGCAACCCGCCAATGGCTTTTGACTATTCTTGCAAGAATAACAAGTATTCTTTCTTACACCAAACCTCTCCAGGCTCTCATACAAGTATTCTTTCTTACACCAAGCCTCTCCAGGCTCTCACACAAGCATTCTTTCTTACACCAAGCCTCTCCAAGATCTCACACAAGTATTCTTTCTTACACCAAGCCTTTCTAGGCTCTCACACAAGTATTCTTTCTTACACCAAGCCTCTTCAGGCTCTCACACAAGTATTCTTTCTTCCACCAAGCCTCTTCAGGCTCTCAGACACTTATCCAAGTGTATAACCCAAATATTCTTTAGACAGAAAGCCTCTCCAGGCTTATAACCCAATCTGCTTATTCTAAGCAAAGAGTGTTCTATAATACTATCTCAGAGGATAGCTAAAACTCAAGTACAAACTGAGATTAATTAAGGATATAAAATAAGATTGTACAAGAATATATCAGAGTGTTTTTCACAGCGTTTTTGCAGCGTAAGGGCTCAAAGAATGTTTCTCTTAATTTGTTCTCGTCTTCAGAATCACGAGCCTTTATATAGCCCTTGATACTCTTCTTCCCGTTGTCAAATAGCATTAAATGCTTTAAGACGTTGGACTTCTTTTCCAGTATTCCTGGGATGCTTTTCAGGTGCAGGTTCTGCACACCCAAAGCTTTTACATTGCAGATGCAGCATTCATTGCTGAATTTCCTTATTTGTGCAATACTCTTGAACCAAGTAGAAAAACGTTCCTGTCTCTTATGCTGAAATAGGTTAGACCAAGAAGATGAACGTTCTGTATTGACAGCGACGTCTTCACGAGGTCTTCATTTGAATCTGATACCTTCAGCCTTCAGATGCAACTGATATATTTGCCTTTATGAATTTCAGACGGTGAAGCCCTTCAGATGATGTTTGGCTTTTAAGTCATTTTGAAGTTCTTTCTCATGATCCTTCTCAGCATTGTTGATTTGAAATAAGCATAATGCTTGTGAGAGAATGTTCTTATAAACATTATTATGTTTTCATTTGTAATCCATTAAAACATTAAGAGCATGAGACTCAAGATAAGTTTCACAATTTATGATTTTATCTTCTGAGACTCAACAATTACAACCAAAGAAAAGACCTTTTGATCCATATTGACTATTTGCAGGTTTAGAAGTTGGAAACGACTATCAATTCTAGTTGCTCAACGGTGGTGAAAAAGATTGAGGGAAACACTTACCCGTGAGAATGAGAGAATTCCTTGATTTATCACTTATTGCTTTAGTTTCTATTTTTTAGAAGTTTAATTGATGATTGTGTTCTTATTCTAATTGAGGACTGGTAAAATCTCTTAAGCCTGAATTTTTCTGACATTTGGAAAGTGACTGCTGCTTAACAAGAAGATGATGAATTAATTTTTTATTACAAGGAGGTCTCTTGCTTGCGGACAAGCAAGAAGTTAAGTTTGGGGATATTTGATAAGTGAAAAATATATGATAAATTAGAGTACTTTTTAGTGCACTTATCAAGGGTAAAGTGGTATTTTATGCCCCAAATTAATCTCTTTTTATTAATAATTATATAAATTGTATTTATTAGTCTTGAATTTGAATTTGATGCTATTTTAATATAAATTTGGCTGATTTTTGCAGATTATGGCAAAGATTTGATATGGAGAGAAGATGGCATTAAATCAGGGAGATATTTGCAAGATTTGAAGTTTAATTGAGGATAATTAATGAAGATTTGAAATTTAATTGAGGACAATTAATGAAGATATCAACTGCAATTAAACAAGGATTCTGCAGACAACCTTCCCATTTAAATTCAAGATACTCAATAAACGCAAGATATCATGAGGAAAAAGGGAAACAAGGAAAGACAATCAACCAAAACCAGTCTTGGGAAGAAATCAACTTAAAAAGAGAAAGAATGAAGTTGTGCAACCCGTGTTTCTCGCTTCACCTGCGCTGTAGCGCAGATGAAACGCAACAAATTAAATGTAGCTTCTCACATCTGCGCTTCACCCACGCTGTAGCGCAGGTGAAGCGCAGAACACATATTGTTTGCTTTGTTTCCCATTTTAGATAGATTTCTTCCCAATTTCCTTTGTCTTTCCTTAGCCTATAAATAGGACCCTCTTGCACCAGATCAAGGGTGCAGGGAGTAGTACAGGATTAGTCAGTATAAATTCATGCACCATATTTACTTTTCGAATAGGAGAGGCGAAGCGCTGCACGAGGATTGAAGGTGACAGATTCTTCGATGGCTTGTATGGCTACCATGAGTAGCTAACTCTCCAGTAGGACTGAATGTAGTTGATTCGATCTCCTGAGTATATGTAATTTCTATTTTATTGTTTATGATTCCCTATCTTGTAATTTCGGTACCTTTATTCTGTGCTTAATTCCTAACTTCCGCGTGTGCGCCGGAGTTATATGCTAGCGTCTGTGACATAGTGTGGATAGAGACTTCCAGCTAGGACTGAGGATGAGGGAGCCTAGACCTAGGGAACTCAAACTCTGATTGTTTAAGGGTACTCGCTAGTCTTATTGAAATATAGGCGGGATCTAGTGATTGAGGGTGTGGTGACATCTCCCAATTGAAGAGCGTTTATAGGAAGGTACGGTTAGTTGATAGTAACATAATTGAAAGTTAATTGTATGTGAGGGATAAACAGGATCTCGTGATCGAGGGGTGTTTGTTGTGAAAATTTTCAATTAAAATCGAAAACGTTCTTGATTCTTAAAGTACAATCTGGGACTAGAATCTGAATCCTCTAAAGGTTCTTTTTAAAATTAGGTTTATTTAGAAAAACGCTTTCAAAGAGTAACATAATTTTGAATCAATTACTTCTTTAAGAAAAAATGGTTTCCTCGAAAATCAGTTTTGAAAGATTTAAATAGAATTTCAAAGAAATGAAAGTTTTTTAAAGGACAAAGTGCAAGAATTGAAATTGAAAAATGTAGACAAAAGAGAGAAAGATTTGCTGAAAAGTAAATGCAGAATTTAAACAAATCAAAAGAAAAAGTGCAGAAATGTAAAGAACATAATGTAAATCAAAGAACTGAAAATGACTGAATTGTAAATGACATTAATTTAAAGTTGGTATGGATACACATACTGGGCACTCTCTTGAGTTAACCTCTTAGTCGTTTGAATGTTAGACGTTGGGTGTTTCAGAGAAGTTTCAGTAAATGAGAATCCAACCTTTGTTACATCGTAATTTGACCTATTTATAGACTTCTATTCTAACAGACACTTAACCAGATTTTGACACGTTTACAAGCCTAGATTACGTGTCAAAAATCTAAGTATGCCACGTGTTCAAATCAGCAACGGTCTTCTATTTGAAAAGTAACTGACTGCTTGAGATCTTGCAATCTGTCTTCAGATAATAACTTTCAATAACTGTCTGCTTGAGATTTTGACACCTATCTTCAGATAGCAACGTTCACTAACTGCTCCATTTGAAATTTGAACGCTTTATGAACAAACTTCCAGTAACTGCTTCATTTGAAATTTGAATTTCTTTTGAATGACCTTCCAATAACTGTCTTATTTGAAATTCAAATTTCCTTCAAAATGGCTTTCAATAACTGCTTCTATCTTCATGAATTTTTCTAAGTTACTGGACTCATTTCAAAATCGAACCAGATTTCGATTTTGATTAACTGTCAACCCATATTAGGAAACTTAACCAAATATTGACTGATTAATTTCCCTTAAGTTTCCTTCGTATTCAAAATACCTTTTGAATTCGAATAGGCACTTAATCAAAGATCTGCATTACTTTTGAATACATATAACATAATACCTTCTATTTCGAATTCAACATGTAAACTCCAAACTTCACTAAGTTATAGTATCTTTCAATTCATAATCCACCTTTCGAATCTTCTTGTGTATACCTCGAATTCGAAGGTACTAAATATTGTAATAACTTACTATATTTGTAAATTTCTCCCCAATAGATGCCCCCTTAAAATATTAGTTTCGAGGAATATCATAGCTTCAAGAGAAACTAATATTTTAATAATTCATGAGGAATTTATTGAACAATTTCTTTTAATTCGAAACCACTTTTCGTTTTGAATAGCATAAAATTGGCAACAACAGTTTTTTTTAAACTCATTTCAAATCAAACTATTCTTTCGATTTTTACATGTTAAATTTTATTGCTTTTGTCTTATTCAGATCAAAAGACAAATACCAGTTAAGAGAGTGAATTTGGTGATGAGGAACAATCTACCAAAAAGAGGAAATCTAAGGTAGCTTCACTTCGAATAATTCTCTTTCGACTATTATTGTTTGACATTTTCAAAAATTACCTTAACCTTTTTCAATTTTCCAGTCTTCTGCTTTTCCTAAAGCTTCAAAGGTTACGAAGGTTAAACCAGCCTCCTCTGCTAGAAAAAGCAAAAGAAAACAAGTCCAAGAGACTTCTGATTCTGCCACCCATAGTGATCGAAAGGTATTATTAACTTCGAATCTTTTGTCTAAATAAACTTTGGTATTTATTTCTAATTGAATCCCTTGTTTTTGTAAAGCTTAAGAAAATTTCTCCATCAGAGAATGATTCTTCAGACTCTCCTCTACCTGCTTCCAACCCAAAAGCTGAGAGACGATCTAAAGCTCGTTCTGATTCGAAGAGCTCTAGAGCCAATGAGGATGATGATGAGAAAGATGAGAATGCTAATAAAGAAGATCCTGAACTTCCCTCCAAATCAAAACCTGCTGAAACGGGATCTTGAAGGGTTATTAAGAAAAAGAAAGTTGATGCTTCTCAGGTAAAACTTCTCTTTCAAATTTAAGGGTTAGCATTCAAATATTTCATTCATCTATTCATACATCCTCTCATCTCAAATAGGTGGCTAGAAAATATTATGCACTTCGAGTGAAACATATTGCTCCTAAGAGGCCAAGGCCAAAGAAACTATTAATTCCAGAAGGCATTGAGGTGGAATCTTCGAATTCCTTCCTTAATTTTTATAGATTCTTTTAATATGATTCTTATTATCAAATTCACCATATGTAGGTTCATATTATAAATTCATCTTCGAAATCAACAGTTGAACAAACATCTAATGAATCTGAACAGGAGGAATCTTCGAAAGAAGAAAATGTAGAAAAGGAACAAAGTGTAAGTTCTCCTCCACCAACTCAACTAAAAGATGAAAATCCTCAACAAGAATCAGAATCCAAGGAAGAGAATGAAGAAGGTAATGTCCAAGGCACTGCCATGGAAGGAGTTGAACCGTGTTCAAAGGATAACGTTGATAAAAAGTCTAATCCTGAGTCTTCTTAATCGAAGGAGAAAGAAACAGAAAATCTGATTAAGGCAACTACTTTGAACAAGGATCCTCTTGAAGATCAATCAAAAGTTGACATCCCTTCAACTACATTCAAAGAAACTCCAATCCCTCATAATCCTTCAGAACTTCATGTTGAGTCTCAAAAATATCATAAGTAAATTATGATGTTTTAAGACAATATAATTCCAAGTTTTAATGACTAACAAATTTGGGTTAAAATAATTTATCATAGATACACATATGTTTTTAATGATTTATCTATGTTTTCAGCAAGCCACCATGATCCTACAAAAAGACTTTGAAGTATTTCAACCTGTCTAAGGGATCAAGCCTTCTAAAGGTTCAACCCGTCTGAAGTGTTGAAGCCATCTGAAGTGTTGAAGCTGTCTGAAGTCTCAATAATGACGTGGCACCTTTGCTGAAGTTTTGTGAAGACGTTTTCTGAGTCTCTGCTGCACGTACCTTTTCAAGCATATTTATGGCAAGGAACACAAAGGTCTTTCCTGGTGTTTTTAAAATTCATACACCACTGGGGAAATTTCTGCAACGCAGCCTCTGCAGAAGCATTTGAAGCAGCTTTTTGGCAGATGCAACCTTGTTCTGTGTCAGAAAGGTCAGGACTCTCAGAAGCATGTCTCACAACGGATTAAATAGCATTTAATGCTATCTCTAAACGGTGGTTTTTCAACGGACTGAAGCCTGGGTATAAATACCCCTCATGAAGACTATCAGAAAAAAAGAGAGAAAGTGAGCAAAGAAGCTAAGGATTTCATTTTCAAGAAAATAAAAGAGAAACAAATCGCTGCCAGATTTTACTCTGTAAAAACTCTCTCATAATATTCTTTGTACACACATTTGTATATCCTGAGTATACCTCAGTTATCTTTGTATATTGTATTTGTTTGAGTTTAAAAACTGGTTTAGTTTAAAAGCCTAAACTTATCTTTCTCTGTAAAATTGTTCTTGAGCCTGGAGAAGCTTGTTGTCTAAAGAATACTTGTTTGTAAGAGCCTGGAGAGGCTTGGCTGTAAAGAATACTTGGTTGTAGAGCCTGAAGAGGCTTGACTGTAAAAGAATACTTGTAATCTTTGTGAAAGATTAAGAGAAAATCCAAGTGCTAGTTGGCATTGGGACTGGACGTAGCTCACAGTGGTAGTGAGTGAACCGGGATAAATTCCTTGGCTAAGTTTTCTATCCCTTAACTATTGTCAATTCGTTTATACTAATTTAAGGGTGTTGAAAAGCAATTCTAAATATTTTAAAAGCTAAGAAACCTTTTAAAATACATTTTCAGAAGTTGTCATAAAAACTTCAGACAGCCCTCAAAATCCTGTCTGAAATAGTTTTATACCTGTTGCTTTGAAAAAGCTTTCAAAAATATTAAGAAACACTATTCAACCCCCCTTCTAGTGTTTCCCTGTGTTTCTACACTTCAAAGTGAAGGAGTTGCTGCCCCTCAAAGTGTTCCTTTGAACACTTCAAAATCTATGCCAAGTTCTTCCAACAGATCTCCAACACCTTCGAGTTTACAAGAATGCCTGCACGTATTGGATGAGAACCTTTTGCTGTTTTGGATCTTTTGACAGGCGAAGGTTCAATGTCCTCTGCTCAATCTGATTCAAGATCTTATCAACCATCAATTGAGTCTCTTGAGGATTTGATTGAAGGTTTAAGGAACTTATTATTCCTTGATGATTTTCTTGATCTTTACAAAAAGGACGTTGAATACCAATACAAGGTGCAAAAGAAACTCGAAGCAATTTATGCACGTCAAACTGACTTATCTGCTACTCAATTGAAAGGACTAAATGCTTTCAAAAACATTTTCAGCAAAGTAACAGACATTTTGAGAGAGCATCAGTCAAATGCCACAAAAGCTTTTGAAATTCGTGTTGAGACTGAAGACATGTTGGATAAATGGAAGGATTCAAAGACCAAGATGTCAAGACTTCAAGAAAACATGGGAACTCTAAGCATTCAACTATCTTCTGTTACTAAAAGACGTAAGAAGATTGAAGAGCAAATTAAGAAACTTCAAGAAGATGACAAGGCTCTGGTCTTAGAAGAAAATACTTGCAAGACTTCGATATCCAAACTTGAAACTAGAAAGCTCGAGCTCATTGAAGGAGTAAAGTATGTTTCAAGTGAGCTGGTGAAATCAAATGAGCTTTTGACTAATATTAATCAAAGGGACAAAGTCTTGACAAAACAATATGAAGATCTGAGCCAGCTTTATGAGCCCATATTTTTAACTTAGCATTATATATGTCTTGTAAGAACATATTTTGATTAGTGCTTTGGAGTCACCAATTAACTCAAATGCTTTCAAACAATTTTAATTTCATGCAAAGTTGGTATATATTGTTTTAAATATTTTCCATTTATGCTAATAATTCGATCATCACCTGACAGTTCTCGAATTGAGTACGCATTATTAGAAAATACTTTTTCAACTTCGAATGGTCCTTCCCAATTCGGAGACCATTTTCCAAATCGTTTAGATTTTTTATCAACAGGTAATACCAATTTCCAAACAAGATCTCCCTCGTCAAAAGTCTTAACTTTTAATTTACGATTATAAATTCGAGAGACTTGTTCTTTCTGCCTGATGATATTCTCTAAAGCTCTTAATCTAAACTCATCGAATTCATTTAATTCATCCAACTTCAAGTTATAATAATCTTGAGTGGTTAAATCAAATTGTCTTTGCACTCTCATTGATGGCAATTGAATTTCAACTGGTAAAACTGAATCATGACCATAGACCAAATTATAAGGTGTAAATTTTGTTGCATCTCGAGGAGAATTTCGATATGCCCACAAAATTTGACTTAATGTCTTATGCCAATTTCGAGGTCGTTGGTCAAGATGTTTCTTAATCAAAGAAATAATTGTTTTATTTACAACCTCAACTTGTCCAATTGCTTGCGCATAATAAGGAGTCGAAGTAAGAAGTTTAATTCCATTTTCTTGTGATTCTTTGGCCTGTAAACATAGTTCCTTGGTCAATTGAAATTTATTCAGGAAGTCCAAATCGAAAAACTATGTTTTCTTGAATGAACTTAATCATGTCTTCTTGAGTTACATCCTTTAATGGGATTGCTTCTACCCATTTTGTAAAATAACCTATACCCACCATAATATATTTATGCCCCTAGATGATGAAGGATGAATTTAACCAATTAAATCAATAGCCCATCCTCTAAAAGGCCATGGCTTTATTATTGAATGTAACTCACTTGCAGGGATTTGTTGAATAAAACCATGTTTTTGACATTCTTCACAAGCTTTCGAAAAATCATTACAATCCTTGGCCATTGAAGGCCATCATAGATTTTTTCTTTTCAAAACCCATTCCATTTTTCGACCTGCTTGATGAGCTCCACAAATCCCTTGATGAGTATCAACCAAAGCTTGATATGCTTCTGATCCTTCTAAACATCGAAGTAAATTGCCATCAGGTGCTTTCTTATATAATTGATTAGCCAAAATTACATAATGTAAAGCCCTGTATTTTAATTTCGATCCACTTGCATATTTGGGTTTTGCAAGTATTTGACTAAAGATTTTCTCCAATCATTTATATCTAAAGTTTCAATATCTAAAACTTCAAATTTCATAACTGGCATATCCTTTTCGAATCGAATCAATTCTTCGAATTTAGATTTACAAATTTTATAACCAGAAGCAATCTGTGCCAATTCATTGGCAACTTCATTATCAATTAAAGATATTTGTTTGAATTCCACTTCATCAAAATGCCTTAATAGTTGAAAAGCTTTGAATAAATATTTTGACAATCTAGGATTCAAACACTTATATTGTTTAGTGACTTGTTTGATCACTAACTGTGAATCTCCTCGAATTAAAACTTGTTTAGCTTTGAATGATATTAAAATCTCCAATCCTAATAATAAAGCTTTGTATTCAACTTCATTATTTGAACGATCCATTCCTATTCGAAACATTACTTTTGTTGGTAACCCTTCAGGTGAAATCAAAAGAATTCTGATTCCAACACCATCTTTGTGCTTTGATCCATCGAAATAAAACTTCCAAGGTTTTAAACCTATGAAGTCTAATTCACTAATTCGAATAGGAGGATGATCAACTAAGAAATCAGCCATAACTTGGTCATTCACAGCTTTTAATGGAAGATACGTTAGCGAAAATTCAGTTAAAGCTAACGCCCATTTACCTACTCTACTGTGAAGAATAGGTTTCCATAACATGTGCTTTATTATATCATAATGCGAAATTACATAAACGTCAAAAGGTTTTACATAGTACTTTAACTTAGTACAAGAAAAGTAAAGACATAAACATAATTTCTCGATAGCACAATATCGAGTTTCAGCATCATTTAGAGTTCTACTAAGATAATACACTGCTCTTTCGATTCAACTTTCATCTTCTTGAGCAAGCATACTTCCCAAAGTCTCTTCAGATGCAGATATATATAATTTCAAAGACTTTCCTTTGATTGGGGGTGTCATAATAGGAGGATTTGTAAGAATCCTCTTTATTTCTTCGAAGGCCACTTGGTGTTCTTCTTTCCATTCAAATTTCTCTTCTTTCTTGAGTTTCAACAGAGGAGAAAACACCTTAGTCTTGGCTGAAAGATTTGCAATAAATCTTCGAAGAAAATTGATTTTACCC
This sequence comes from Sesbania bispinosa, assembly GCA_026901365.1. Classification (NCBI taxonomy): domain Eukaryota; kingdom Viridiplantae; phylum Streptophyta; class Magnoliopsida; order Fabales; family Fabaceae; genus Sesbania; species Sesbania bispinosa. Next base: position 549,082 of record QLOH01000091.1, read on the forward strand.
AATAAAGACTGTAATTGTTTCTTGTTCGAAGTAGGAGAAGTTTCAAGAATTGCCTTTGCTTTATTTTTGTCAATCTCAACTCCCTTCTGATGAACCAAGAAACCTAGAAAATTACCTGCAGATACACCAAAAGCACACTTAATAGGATTCATTTTTAACTTATGTAATCTCATCCTTTCAAATGCTTCTTTCAAATTTGAAAGATGATCATTCTTAGACTTGGATTTTACGACTACATCATCAATATAAACTTGCATGAATCTTCCTATCAAATCATGAAAAATTGAATTCATGGCCCTTTGATAAGTAGCACCGGCATTTTTAAGGCCAAAGGGCATCATTACCCATTCATAAGTGCCTATTGCACCAGGACATCAAAAAGCAGTTTTCGAAATATCCTCTTCAGCAATAAAAATTTGGTTGTATCCTGAATAATCATCTAGCATACTCAATATTTCATTTCCTGCTGCTGAATCTATTAACATATCAGCTACAGGCATGGGATATTCATCTTTAGGAGTTGCTTTATTCAAATCTCTAAAATCTATGCAAACTCTTAAAGCACCTTTTTTCTTAATAGCTGGTACTATATTAGAAATCCAGTCAACATACCTGGCGGTTCGAATGAACTTAGCTTTTAATAACCTCTCGATTTCACTTTTGATCTTCAATATGATTTCTGGTGCAAATCTTCGAGGTGCTTGCTTCACAGGTTTCTTATCAGGAAAAGTAGGTAATTTATGTTCCACAAGCTCTTTACTTAGACCAGGCATTTCATGATAATTCCATGTAAAACAGTCTTTATATTCTCTAAGTAATTTGACCAACTTACACTTAAAATCTTCTGATAAATCTTTACTTACAAAAGTTGGCCTTGGGTCTTTAGTATCTCCCAAATTTATTTCTTCAAGGGGATCTTGAGCCTCCATCTTTTCAATTCCATGAGACAAAGCTGTTTCGAACCCAAGAGGAGTATCATCATATATGCAATCAAGCTTTTCAAGAGATATTTCTTCCTCTTCAAGTCTCATGCTTGAATCTTCTATGTTTTCATGTTCAAAGTCTTGTACGGCCACTGAAGCCGTTTCAAAATTATTTTTGAACTCTTGTTCAAAATTGACTTCGGTCTCAAGGATCGTTTCACAATCTGCGGCCTCTAAGGCCGTTTCAAATTTCTTCTCAGCAACATATGCTGAGGTTCGAGCTGTGAAGCTCGAAACTACTCTTCTTCTGAAATCCATCCAAAAGTAGAGGTGGTCCCTGAAGGACCAGTTGCACTTTGACTAATCAAACCATATTCAACATTGAAAAACGCCTTGTGTGGAATCTTACCAGGCATAAAACCACGCTTTTCAATTGTACAAGGTGTCTGATTCATTATCCATTTCTCACAGTTCCTTGCATTGACTGTGTCTGCTTCAACCTTGTAATATGTTTGATCAGCTTCAACATACTCTAGAATGCCATCATCATTCCATAAGCATAATTTTTTATGGACAGTTGAAGGAACTGCTCCTACACCATGTATCCATTCTCTACCAAGAAGGACATTATAATTTGCCTTCGACGGAACTAATACAAAAACAGTGGGCCTTTTGACTGAACAAACAGTCACATCAAAACACAATAATCCCTCTGATTTCGAAGTCTTTCCACTAAAATCAATAATAATCATATTGTGTGGCATCAAATCACACTTCTTTTTGTTGAATTTCTTCAACAGAGAATGATGACACACTGCTAGAAGCTTGGACCTGCAAGACCTACATTAGAGGAAATGCACCAACTTTTGGCATGAGCTTCAAGCAAGGAAGAGTTAGAGAAATTAGTGTCCTATGAATAAATGGTCACTACTCTACAAAATAAAGGTCACTACCCTGCAGAAGGACACCTTGACCTTGGATAGGACCCTTGTCCTATAGACCACCCTTAAATTAGGACTTTCTTGTAATTTCTTTTATTCTTGTAATTTTCTTTTAATTCCTCCTTCTTGGGAGATATCTTTAGTGGGTTTATTGGTTAGTAGGTTGCCTTGCTATAAGGCATAGGAAGTCATGGGTTCTATTCCCACATAGGATAGAAATTTGATTCATCTTGTATTTTCCTACATAGTTGGGCGCCTTTTTAGAGGTTTAATGGTTTAAGGCTTAGCTTGGCCATAAGCCATTAGGGGCATGGGTTCAAATCCCACTTGGGATGGATTTGCACCCATCTTTTATTTTCTCCCCCTTTTATTTTCCTTGTTGGCCGCCCCCTCCCTCTCATTTTCCTATAAATAGGAGCCTCCCCTCATGTAACACACATCATTTTTAGAGTAAAGGCATTATGCCAAATTTTCTCCTCTCTTGAGAGTTGAGTGAGGCTTGGTGGTTGTTGCTTAAACCATGGTGAGACTTATCTAATTCTCCTGAATTAGTGGCGTCTGGCGATTGAACTTATCTGCTGCAAGAAGGGACTTGCACCAGTGGCGTTCTCCTCTTCTTTCTCCTCCACTTTTTCTTTCATTTTCCTTCATTTTCTTTCATTTTCTCACGCCATATAGCTGCTGTTCCAGCACTATATTTCGTGAATTAATTGCTATTTCTTGGTGCTAATTGGTTTGTTTTGCTCAATTCTAGATCCTGTGCAATTCCTGTCATCATTTGGTATCAAGAGCTTGTTGAATTTGAGAAAATTGGGAGCATTTTGGTGGTTGTTTGGGGCGTGCAACCTGCACCTATTTAGTGCAGAATTCTCCTCTTTTTAGTGTAATTCCATCCCCTTTTTCAATTGTAATTTGGACTTGGACTGTTTCCCGGGCCCGAGGTGCCTTTCTACTACTACTTTGTGCTTGTTTGCTTGATTGAATTGGGTGTTTATCTTGCTAGTTGGGGGCTGTTTTGGGCCGCTAATTCCCACCCCCTAGGTGTTTGATAAATTGTCTCTTAATTGCTCATACTTGTTCTTGAGTGATTTCTACATATAATTGCTATAGATTGCTTGTTTGTTGGTGAAGTGTGGTAAGAGGAGGCATTGTTGTCTTCATTTTTCCAAAGATCGTTCACCTACATTTTCTCCCAATCACCATTACATTGTCATCCCCCATATATCATCTCTTTACTTTCCGCCTTTACTTTCCGCCTTTAATTTCCGCCATTTAATTTCCGCTTCTCCCATCCCATTTAATTTCAGCTTCCCCTTTACTTTCTGCAATTTACTTCCATTCCTCCCCATCCTTTTAATTTCAGCTTCCCCCTTTACTTTCAGTCATTTATTTTTCAGTCCTCCCCATCCTTTTACTTTCTGCCATCCCCTTTTACATTCTGCCATTTACATTTCTGTCCTCCCCATCCTTTTAATTTCAGTTTCCCCCTTTACTTTCTTGCAATTTATTTTTGCGCAATTTTCTCCTTATTTTTTTGCCATTTTATGCACATTTTTTGGGCTTATGTTTTGTTCATATTCTACTCTTGTTATGTCTGTTTGATTGGCATTCTGATTGCAAATTTGGATTGACTGCTATCTCTACCTAGAACTTTCCCTGTTTGATTGTGCAAAACGCTTACCTATAGGATCTTTTTTTGTTCACAGTATTGGAAGAAGATCAACAAATTCTAATTGTTGATTTTCCTTCAAATTTAATTCCAAACTTAAAATTGAACCAAGCGCGTTTCTGTGACCACACTGGTCTTGTATAATCAACAAGGAAGTGCTAAGCAATTTTTTTGGCCATTTTTTAAAATCAGTTGCCATCACGTTTTTACAGTTTTTAGAAATCAGTTTATTCATTATTTTTTGCTTTTCTGGGCCACTTGGACCAGTTTACTGTCAGAAAATTCCAAAAATATTACAGTAGGTTCAGTATATTTTCTTTTCATTGTGTACAAATTTCTGTAATTTTCTATTGGGAAAAAAAAGTCAGAAAAAGAAAAAGAAGACAAAAAAATATAAAGAGTACGCACGTGTCAAAAATAGAAAAAGAGGTGTAAAAAGCAAAAAAAGGGTGCAAACGAAGAAAAAGACAAAAAGACACCCAAAAAGAGTCAAAATTCAAAAAAATTCAAAAAAATTCAGAAAAATAGAAAATTCAAAACAAAGAGATATCCCAACAATACAGTGACAATTTTACTGTAATTTTTTGTTTCTTTTCCCTGTATACTGTAATTGAGTTGTATTTGCTGTTTTTCTTAAAAACGACAATTTTGGCAACTCTTTTTCAAAAAACACCAAAAACAATTCTCTTTGCAATTTCTTCCGTCTTGTCTGTTTTGCTGTCTGCTCTTGTGTATAAGCTTGTTTGAGTGCCAACTTTTCTTGTTTGTCATATCAAATCTTCTGTTTTGTCTTAGGATTTCTAATTCTCTTCCGGTAGATCTTTTCTTTTGTTAGCGCGCTTCTATTTTGGGTAAGGGTTAAGACTTAGACTCAATCTGGTCTTTGCAACTTCAATCAACCTCCAACCGAGTAGAAGAGGCAAGAGAGTCTCATTATAGAAAAAGCCAAAAAAAAGAGTGACATACACGAGTGTTGCATTCCATTGAGTGTATACACTTAGTTGAGTGGAAAGGTCCATAAAGCTTTCAAATAAAATCAATTAAGATGTCATATAGAATGTGGAGAAAGGAGCTAGATGAAGATAGGAAAGAATTTAGAAGAGAAAAAGAAGTGAGAAGACACTCTTCTCATGATAAAATTGATGAAAGGTATAGGAAAGAAAGGAGAGAAATAAATAGGTATCATTTTGAAGATAAGGAAAGGAGTTATGATAACTCTAACCATGAAAGGAGAAGATATGAAGAAGAGAGAAAACTTAGGAGAAATTATGAGAGTGAAATTAGAAGAAAAGATCATGAAAAAGAGGAAAGGAGAAGAAGAGAAAGTAGGAAAGTTACAAAAGATTCTTTTGAAGATAGAATTGGGAGAAAGTTAGAAAAATTTTCAAATAAAATCGAAGATAAAATTTCAAAATTCTTTTCAAAATCCTTAATTGAGATAGAAGAGATAAGAAAATTAGAAAAAGAAGAAGAAAAAGAAAGGTTGAAGAGAGAAAAAGAAAAGGAGGTAGAAAAAGTACAAATAGAAGAAAAGAAAAACAAAGAAGAAGCAAACTTATCTTGTGATCAATTAAATGCTAACTCTTCTAGTTTAAACTTGAATAGGTTAATGGCAAGCACTTCTAGTGTTGCAAGGAGGACAACTCAAGTGATTGAAAGGGAGTTTCCTAGACTAACTTTCTTTATGCATGAAATGCCTTCTTCTATGCACAATTATATGCCTCAAAACATTACATGTTTGAATGAAATAGAAAATGATGATGATGCTTTGAAACCTATTGCATGTTTAGAAAAGTCAACTAAGTTTAAGAGTACCATGAAACTTACTAGAGAGGCATGTTTAGTCAAATCCTTTGACCAATTTAGATTGCATGATAACAAAGTTGCATTGGATATGCATGTGCCTTTGGTTTGTATCTATAATGTGCATACACATTTTGGTCCTAAAATAATTGTTTCATATAAGGATGTGTATTATGCTCTTGAACTAGTTAGTGAAAAGAATAAAAATTTTGATGAAGTTGTCACATATGGAAATACTTGTTTGACATCTCATTCATATGATGATATGCTTCTTGATATGCACACTCAAAATAATTCTTTTGATGTTTCACCTTACATGAACACAAATGATAATATGCAAAAGGTGTCATATTACTTGAGTGAGTGCATTAGAATGGATATGCCTCTTGAACAAACTTGCATGAATACCTCATGGCATATGCACTACCCTTTTGACAATCATACTCAAGTTGCATGTGTTATGTTCAATAAAAATGTTGGGATGTTATTGAAACATATTAATACATTTATGCCACATAGTTTCACATGTGCATTCATTTAGAAGCATGTTGTGGAATATTTTGATGAAATAAACATTTCTTGTTGTGACAACCACTTCTTAAGCTTTCCTTATAATTACTTGTTCCTGTTACTTGTTAGGAAAGGCTTCAAGAGATTGGTCTTTGACCCTGGATCTTGGTCTATAGATTACCTGGACAAGATGGTTCAATCTCCATTGAGGGTGTTTTCTAACCCTTTTCTCAAATACCTCTTGTTCATATCATATGTTTTTCTTTTGCTAATCTTTATGATCCCCAAGTATTTTTGTTATGAGCCTTCACTTTGTTTGCTTTGGAATAAAACTTATGGGTCTTCTTCTTGTTGTCTAGGCTCAAGGAAGACGTTCAACTTTAGGACCTCTAACTCTACTCTCCAAGGGCTAAGGGAAGTATCTTCTTACTTTCTTATTGTCATCCATCCCCTTCTTCTAACCAGTTCATTATTCTTATGGCTTCTTTTTGAATTTTCAGATTTGAGGTCAAATCCTTTTCAAGGGGGAGGGAATGATGACACACTGCTAGAAGCTTGGACCTGCAAGACCTACATTAGAGGAAATGCACCAACTTTTGGCATGAGCTTCAAGCAAGGAAGAGTTAGAGAAATTAGTGTCCTACGAATAAAGGGTCACTACCCTACAAAATAAAGGTCACTACCCTGCAGAAGGACACCTTGACCTTGGATAGGACCCTTGTCCTATAGACCACCCTTAATTAGGACTTTCTTGTAATTTCTTTTATTCTTGTAATTTTCTTTTAATTCCTCCTTCTTGGGAGATATCTTTAGTGGGTTTATTGGTTAGTAGGTTGCCTTGCTATAAGGCTTAGGAGGTCATGGGTTCTATTCCCACATAGGATAGAAATTTGATTCATCTTGTATTTTCCTACATAGTTGGGCGCCTTTTTAGAGGTTTAATGGTTTAAGGCTTAGCTTGGCCATAAGCCATTAGGGGCATGGGTTCAAATCCCACTTGGGATGGATTTGCACCGATCTTTTATTTTCTCCCCCTTTTATTTTCCTTGTTGGCCGCCCCCTCCCTCTCATTTTCCTATAAATAGGAGCCTCCCCTCATGTAACACACATCATTTTTAGAGTAAAGGCATTATGCCAAATTTTCTCCTCTCTTGAGAGTTGAATGAGGCTTGGTGGTTGTTGCTTAAACCATGGTGAGACTTATCTAATTCTCCTGAATTAGTGGCGTCTGGCGATTGAACTTATCTGCTGCAAGAAGGGACTTGCACCAGTGGCGTTCTCCTCTTCTTTCTCATCCACTTTTTCTTTCATTTTCTCACGCCATAAAGCTGCTGTTCCAGCACTATATTTCGTGAATTAATTGCTATTTCTTGGTGCTAATTGGTTTGTTTTGCTCAATTCTAGATCCTGTGCAATTCCTGTCATCAGAGAACTTGGCAATAAATTGATTGCCGCTCCTCCATCAACCAATACCTTATAACCCCTTCAATTTGAGCCTGAATGAACATAGGCTTTATATGAGAAACCATTCCAATAGAAGGCCTATCAAACACTGCTGAATCTTGCTTAACGGCCTGTGTTGACAAACAAGTTTAATATGTCTGTGGCTCTGATGATTCATCCTCCATGAAGTCATCCTCATAACCTTCTTCATATTCCTTTTCAAATTCTGCAGGCAGAATCGAAACTACACCACAAATGTCTTCAATCCTCTCTGGGAATCCAGTTTCGAAGTCATCAGTAAGCAAGTCTTCTTCAACCAAAACCTTTTTCTTTGGGACAACTTTTAACTTGTCTTTCTGAAGGATTTGGGAATAAGTTGGTTGACTAGATGCCCCTTACACTTGAATTAACTGTGCATTCTTGGCATTCAAATTCTTTGAAAATTTTGAAGAACTGCCCCCTTGTTCCACTGCTGCCTTTCGATAACGTTGGTTTCTCCTCCATTGTGTCTTAGTCATAAAGGGCTTCCCATTAAAGGAGTTATTGTACTGCCTAAGTACTCGTGGATTCTGACGATATTCTTGACTATCCGTTACTCGAATCCACTTGTTAGGAGGGACGTTCGAAGGAGGCACATATGATTTTGGCTTATGGAACATGGGAGGTTGTACCTTGTTCATTTCATACTTTTTCTGAAAAGATGGTCTCCAAACTTCAACATTTGAAACAGGCTTTGTTACCTTCTGAAACCTTTGATTAAAAGTCTTTTGATACTGTTTCTTGATTTCTGATGACTCAAAAGATTTGGCTACCGTTTGATCAAAAACTGCATTACAACGAGGACAGAGGGAAACATCAGTATTTTCCTCTTTCTTTAGAAGTAGAAAATCTACTAAAGTCTCCTTACTCTTTGGAAAGATGTCTTTCACTTCTTTTTCGAACTCCTCAATTGCAATATCAATTGTTGTCTTCGAATCTACAGTAGGTTCAGCCCCTACCATATTAATTTCAACAGTATCAACACAACTTACATTGACATTCAAAGGGTCTGAATCAACCTTCATCGCCATTTTTTGCTTTTCTTCGAATTTCAATCTGCCTTCTTTAATGGCCTCTTGAATGAGATCCCTGAAACGAATACAACTGTTAGTCCAATGTCCAAATGCATTGTGAAACTTACAGTATTTCTTTCCTTTTCTTTGTTCGAAAGAAGGGATTTTATGATCTTCACTAAGGACAATTTGTTTATCCTTTACTAATATATCAAAGATTTGTTCAACTTTTGATATATCGAAACCATACGTCTTTTTGGGATATTTACTTTGTAAATTTTGATTCCCTGAACTACTATATTGTCTAAGGAATGAACATGCATAAGGAGGTCCTGGTCTTAACTTAGTGACATCAATTTCGTTTTCTTCGAAATCTGAATTTTCATCACTGAAATTTCCATTAACATCAACATAGGCAATTTTATCTCTTCTTCCTATCTTTTCGAGTTTCCTATGTTTTTCCTTTTCAAGTTTTAACTGTTCAATTTTCCTGACTCTTTCAGCCAATTGAGCCATATCCCTCAATTGTTGATTTACGAGTTTCTTTCGAATTGAATAGTCAAATCCTCCTGCTGCAATTTTAACTAATTCATTTTCAGGAATTGGTACAAGACACCTAGATCTCATCTGTCTAAATCTATTCAAATAATCTTCAACAGATTCATCTGAAGTTCGTCTAACTGTAACCAAATCCATAAGACTAACTTTCGTTTCGGCTCTAAAGAATTGCTCATGAAATTGTCTTTCTAACTGGTTCCAAGAGTGGATCGAACCAGGAGCCGAAGTTGTAAACCATGTAAAAGCATTCTTAGTTAGGGAATTTGGAAAATATTTCATTTTTAATTCTTCATTATTGGCTAAATCCGCACATTCTACATGATACCGTGCAATGTGTTCAACTGTGGATTCATTAGCTTCTACTGCAAACTTAGTAAATTTTTGGACTTTCCAACCCGTTGGTAACTCAGTTTGTAACACATAAGGTGTTAAAGGAGAGACGAAACGAGGTCTAGCAGTTTGACCCACCTCGAATCCATGTCTATTCAACCCTAATTCAACTATATTTGCTATATTATTTTCTCCCCTAATATTGTTTTGCCTTATTCTTTCTAAAACCTCATCAGCATTTTGATTCCTGTTCAAAATAAATGGTTGGGCATTAACATTTTGAACTAGCTCTCGAAAGACACGTTCATTATTCTCCCTTGGACCATTATTATTTCTAGGATTCTGATTTTGGTTTTGGTTTTGATCAAGGCCAATATTACCATGTTGTTGGTTTTCAGGGTATGAGGGTGCACCAAATACATCAGCAATTCTAGCCATTTTCCTGGCCAAGGTGTTATAATTTTGATTAGTGTTTTCAATGAGTGGATTTACCACTGTTGTCAATTGAGTAGACAACAAGTTAACCATTTCATGGTTACTCTCATCAACTTGCTGCCTTATCGAATTCACATCAGTATTTGTTAATGAATTCGAATTTTGCCCAGAATTCAATCCAGAAAAACTGGTTCCAAAAACACCTAAGTTTGAAGGACCAACCTGATTGAATGAAGGTGTCATTGTACTTGCGTACACGACTGGGGATGTTCCTTGAGTAGGTGGAACAAAACCAAAAGGAAGTCCATATGGAGGAGGCCTAACATTTGAATTTGTAACCTGTATGCCCCCACTTGATTGTGGATTTGTATTCATAGCCTGAGTCCTTAAAGGATCTTCAGTTTGAGTAGTGTTCACCGGTGGATCGCGTTGATCACGGTTCACACTATTATTATTTTCCACTCCATTAGTCTCATTATTGTTAACAGACTCATTGTTATTCCTTTGGTTTGTAGGACTGCCTTGATTTGCAGAGGCATTTCCAGTGACATTTTCAAAAGTATTTCTGTTACGGTTGTTATTTGCCATTGAATTAGAAATGGTTCTACCACTTCTCAAGATCATGCAATTTCTAACACTGATTTAGCACTTAGTCCCACCGGGCGTGCCAATTTGTTTGTTGTGAAAATTTTCAATTAAAATAAAAAACGTTCTTGATTCTCAAAGTACAATCTGGGACTAGAATCTGAATCCTCTAAAGGTTCTTTTTAAAATCAGGTTTATTTAGAAAAATGTTGTCAAAGAGTAACATAATTTTGAATCAATTACTTCTTCAAGAAAAAATGGTTTCTAGAAAATCAGTTTTGAAAGATTTAAACAGAATTTCAAAGAAATGAAAGTTTTTTAAAGGACAAAGTGCAAGAATTGAAATTGCAAAATGTAGACAAAAGAGAAAAAGATTTGATGAAAAGTAAATGCAGAATTTAAACAAATCAAAAGAAAAACTGCATAAATGTAAAGAACAGAATGTAAATCAAAGAACTAAAAATGACTGAATTGTAAATGACATTAATTTAAAGTTGGTATGGATACACATACTGGGCACTCTCTTGAGTTAACCTCTTAGTCGTTTGAATGTTAGACGTTGGGTGTTTCAGAGAAGTTTCAGTAAATGAGAATCCAACCTTTGTTACATCGTAATTTGATCTATTTATATAGACTTCTATTCTAACAGACACTTAACCAGATTTTGACACGTTTACAAGCCTAGATTACGTGTCAAGTTTCTAAGTATGCCACGCGTTCAAATCAACAACGGTCTTCTATTTGAAAAGTAACTGACTGCTTGAGATCTTGACATCTGTCTTCAGATAGTAACTTTCAATAACTGACTGCTTGAGATTTTGACACCTATCTTCAGATAGCAACGTTCACTAACAGCTCCATTTGAAATTTGAACGCTTTCTGAACAAACTTCCAGTAACTGCTTCGTTTGAAATTTGAATTTCTTTTGAATGACCTTCCAATAACTGTCTTATTTGAAATTCAAATTTCCTTCAAAATGGCTTTCAATAACTGCTTCTATCTTCATGAATTTTTCTAAGTTACTGGACTCCTTTCAAAATCGAACCAGGTTTTGATTTTGATTAACTGTCAACCCATATCAGGAAACTTAACCAAATATTGACTGATTAATTTCCCTTAAGTTTCCTTCGTATTCAAAATACCTTTCGAATTCGAATAGGCACTTAATCAAAGATCTGCATTCCTTTTGAATACATATAACATAATACCTTCTATTTCGAATTCAACATGTAAACTCCAAACTTCACTAAGTTATAGTATCTTTCAATTCATAATCCACCTTTCGAATCTTCTTGTGTATACCTTGAATTTGAAGGTACTAAATATTGTAATAACTTAGTAAATTTGTAAATTTCTCCCCAACAAGGGGGGTAGTGACAGCTCTTGATTGAAGAGCGTTTATAGGGAAGTACAATTAATGGGCAATTCAAACAAACAGAACAATGATTAATTAATTAAGAGCTTAATGAGTCGAGAGTAATTTGTCGCTTGGGAGAGCCCGCATGGATTATCTTTGAGTGGTAAGCTAATGGTAACTCGAGGTTGTATCAATTTAGTTTGGCTAAGTCTTTACAAAAATATAATAATAAACAATAGATAGTCATTACATACACAAAGGGGTGAGATGATACGAAGTTCAATCCTAATCCAAGTAAAGTGCTTTCATCTCCTTCTTTTCATTGCTTTTATTTATTATTCTGCAATTTATATTTTCCGCAACAATTATTCTCATAAATCTATTATTTCCACTTGATAAATAGATCACGAGTATACGCGAATTGAACGTTCCCTGTGGATACGATATCTTACTTACTATTATACTGCTGGACTTTTGGTTCACTTGCCAGAATTCCATCACCATGATGGGGGACATTCTTGCACGGGCCCATTGAGGGGGTGCAACCTATCGGCCTGTGTGGTGATTAACGGTAGGGCCATCATCGGTAACAACTAGGGAGATTGATGAGGTGCACCCATTGTGCGGAGTTTCGAGTCATGATCCTTGGGATGAGTGTTGGTGTGCATGAGCAAAGAGTGAACCTACATTGTAATTTTATGATGATATTGAAATGTGAAATGATGATATGAGCATTATATGTTGAGTGTATAGAATGTGTTTTCTTGATGATTGGTGAAGTGTGACTATAAACTTGTGATGAGATATTATAGTGATAATAAGAGTGTAAGATGTTATGATTGATGATAATTATGACTATGTATGGGTAAGAATAGGGTAGCCTTCTGTGTGCATGTATGAATTGGCATTCTTTTCCTCACCGTGTTTCCGTGGTTAATTTTACAGGTGATGATGATGGCACGTCAGGTGCCGAGTATTGATTGAAGGGGGTGTCGCTCTGATACTTGTGACATCAGGGATTAGTGTTAGGGGTTTTATTTTATGATTTTAGGAGGAGATTATGAAAACAGTTTTAAGTGCCTTACATGGCTAAGGGGGATAATTTATTGTTAACCTTTGAGGTATTGATGTTTTATTTACTTTGGAAACCTTTGACTTCAATTTCTATTTTAAATGAGTTGACTTTAAAATAAATGATGTTTTAATGAGAGAATGTGAACCTTTTTACCTAATGCGGTCCGTTACTTTTCCTAAATATTCCTAATTGCTGAATGTATAAGAGTTTGGGGTAGAAGGGTGTCACAGAGAACCTTTGCGGCAGTTCTATCCTTGTTGAAATGTCCCCCATGTGGCGAACTATGACAATGCCATAAAACGCTTTGAGCTTCTTTTCCTGCGATGCATCTTCCTAACAAATTATCAGCTCCCATTTTGAAAAGATAAGGGTCCTCCCACATATCTTTTTGCTTCCCTTAAGAATTTCTTCTTTTGTTGCCATGTTAGGTCATCTGGTAATAGTCCTGCTGCTTTGAAGTTGGCCATGTCAGCAAACCATGGTCTTGCATGAATCATCATAAGCTTTTCGTCAGGGAATTCCTCATGTAAATCAGCCTGGGCAGTTGTTACTTCTTCATTCACCAGTCTTGATAGGTGATCAGCTACAACATTTTCGCTTCCTTTTTTGTCTTTAATCACCAGATCAAACTCCTGAAATAATAAAATCCATCTAATCAGTCTAGGATTAGAATCTAGTTTAGTTAGAAGATATTTTATTGTAGCATGGTCAAGATTGATAGTGACAAATGATCCTATCATATAAGGTCTAAATTTTTCCAGAGCATACACTATTGCTAATAACTCCTTTTCTGTAGTAGCATAATTAATTTGTGCCTCATTCAAAACTTTACTAGCATAGTGTATAGCATGAAAAACTTTAGATTTCCTTTGCCCTAAAACTGCCCCTATGGCATAATCACTAGCATCACGCATGAGTTCAAAATCAAGTGTCTAATCAGGACCAATAATGACAGAAGCAGATATTGATCTTTGTTTCAACAAGTTAAAAGCATTCAGACAATCAACATCAAATTTAAATGGAATATCCTTGTTAAGCAAGTTGTTGAGTGGCTTGGCTATCTTTGAAAAATCCTTGATGAAACGTCTCTAGAATCCTGCATGGCCTAAGAAGCTCCTGGTGCCCTTTACATTTACTGGTGGTGGTAAATTTTCAATGACTTCTACTTTTGCTTTATCCACCTCAATGCCTTTTGAAGAGATTTTGTGTCCTAAGACTACACCTTCAGTCCCAGTTTAACACAAGATTTGTCTTGACACGCTGCTTCAGCATGGTGTCTAAGTTCTTTAAGCAATCATCATAAGAAGACCCAAAGACTGAGAAGTCGTCCATGAATACTTTGATGCATTTCTCCACCAGGTTAGCAAAAATAGCAAGCATGCATCTCTGGAATGTGGCCGGTGCGTTGCACAATCCAAAAGACATTTTCATGTAAGTAAAAACACTGAAAGGACAAGTAAAAGCAGTCTTTTCTTGGTCTTCTGGATTCACCGCTATTTGGTTATATCCAGAGTACCCATAAAAAAAAACAGTAAAATTCTTATCCTGCCAATCTTTCTAACATTTGATCCATGAATGGTAAAGGAAAGTGATATTTCCTTGTTTCCTGGTTTAATTTCCTATAATCTATACACATTCTCCATCCAGTAACTGTCCTAGTAGGAACCAATTCATTTTTATCATTTTTGACAACAGTCATACCCCCTTTTTTAAGAACAACTTGTACTGGACTTACCCAAGCACAATCAGATATAGGATATACCATACCTGCATCAAGGAATTTCAAGACTTCCTTTCTTACTACCTCTTTCATGGTGGGGTTTAATCTCCTTTGAGGTTGTATGACTGGCTTGTAGTCTTCCTCCATGTGGATCTTATGCATGCAATATGATGGACTGATGCCTTTGAGATCTGACAAAGACCAACCTATTGCTCCTTCGTTTTCCTTCAAAACAGAGAGTAGCTTTTCCTCCTCGGATGGGGTTAAAGCTTTACTTAAAACAACAGGTTTATTTTTATCATCATCAAGAAAAGTATATTTAACATGAGAGGGTAATACCTTTAATTCCAGCTTCTGACTCTTAGTTGTCTTGTCCTGTTGTAATGTCTCGAAATCTTTTTCCTCTGGTAGTACTATCTTAGCCAAGTCCAATCGCCTTGAGTAGTCATCAACTTCACTCCTTTCTTTTTCATCAAAGTCATTGCTCATACCTGTTAGAGCTTTTTCTAAAGGATCTGCCTTTGTTAATATCTCATGATCAGCTAAAGAAGTTTCTTCTACCACATCTAATTGAAGACACTACTGCTTCTCTTTAGGATGTTGCATTGCTTCAAACACGTTGAAACTCACCTCGCCGTCTTGTACCCTTACCTTTAAGTTACCATTATCAACGTCGATGATTACCTTGGCAGTCTTCATAAAGGGTCTCCCAAGGATGAAAGGTACTTCAACGTCTTCTTCAGTATCCATGATTACAAAGTCAACTGGAAACATGAATTTGTCTACCTTGACTAGTACATCTTCAGCGACCCCATATGGATATTTCATGGATCTATCAGCCAATTGCAATGTCCTCCTTGTCGGCTTCACTTCCAGATCTCCAATTCTATTGAGCATAGATAAAGGCATTAAATTTATGCTAGCTCCTAAGTCGAGTAATGCCTTTCCTACAGGAAGCGCCCCAATTGTGATTGGTATGGTAAAACTCCTTGGATCTTTGGTCTTTTGTGGCAATGACTTTTGAATTATGGCACTGCATCCAGCTTCATGCTCAACTGTTTCATCTATAACATTTCTCTTTTTAGTGAGGAGCTCCTTCATGAACTTGGCATATGTAGGCATCAAATCCATGGCTTCCATCAGTGGGATATTGATTTTCAATCTTTTTATAATATCCATGAATCTGATGAATTGCCCGTCTATGTCATTTTTGGAAGGATTCTTAGGGTATGGTAGTTCCCTAACTTGAGGCGTTTGTGTATCCTTCTTCTCTTTCTTCTTTTTTTTTCACCTCAAGCTCTCCTTCTTCTTCATTTGTTTCTCCTTTCTCAGTTTTGTCTTCGTTATTCTTTTGCTCTTTCTTTTCTAGAACTTCTCTTTCTACCACCAGGTTATCACCAATTCCTTTTCCCATTTCCTTACCACTTCTGGTGGAGAATGACTTGCAATATTCTTTTTGCGCAACAAATTGCTTCCTTACTTGCTCTACTTGAGTTGCCAGGTTTCTGAATGTTGTCTCTATGATTCTCTGGATGGCATTCATATCCTACATGAGTCTATCGAGTTTTTCTTCAATTATTGAATTTATGTCATGCATTTCAACTTCTCTATCTTGGATTCTCCCAGAGTTTTTGGGAAAGTCATATTTCCTTTCCTGGGTTCCCACATAGTTGACCTGTTCTGCTTGAATATCCTCATAGGAACAGTGAACATTGGGGTGATCGCCTCCGCAGAAGTCACAAATCAACTATTAGGCTTGACAAGGTTGAGATTGCACTGTTTGCAGTTGTTTAGGAAGTGCTTTCAATTGCTCGATGAGTGCCTCTAGCTATCACTTGATGAGCTTGTTTTCTGCTAATAGTACATCATTGCTTTTTAGCTCCAACAACTCCTCCTTCTGAACCGGCTTCCCCCAATATTGAGCTTGTTGGTTATTCATTACAAAATTCTCAATTATTGTGAGAGCACGCTCTCCCTCCACCGCCAGAATAGTCCCTCCTACTGCATCATCTAGGTATGACTTTGAATCGGGTTTGAGTCCATTGCATAAGATGTTTGATTGGGCAATGTTGCCAAAACCATGATTTGGGCACCTTTACAGCAAGGACTTGAGTCGCTCCCAGGCATCACATAGTGGTTCGTCCTTTCTTTGCCTGAATGTGGAGATGTTTGTTTTTGCTTGAATGTAGCGTGATATTGGAAAGAATCCTTTCAGAAATTTATCTTCTACCACGCTCCAATTGCTCAGACTCTGACTAGGATGCAATTTCAACCTTGTCAAGAATCCTTTCAGAAATTTATCTTCTACCACTCTTTTGCCTTAACTATTAAAGAAAAGGGAAACAATCGTAAGTAGGCTGATTCTAAATCTTCTTCCTCAAATCCCATAACACCAATCAATTCATAGAGAGTAGAAAGATGTGTATGCGGATCTTCGTGATCCAATCATTTGAATTGGTGGGCACTGATGAGGTTTAAATGAGCAAGCTTTATCTCCAAGGACTTCGTTGTAGCTGATAGAGCTATGCTTGAGTAATGAAGAGGTCCTTGGTGCATGACATAGTCTCCTAAGACTCTTTTCCTTGATTGTATTTCAGCCATATTTTTGTTTTCTTCTTCACCTCTCTGTTGTCTCCTTTTTTTAAATCAAGAAAACTCAAAAAAAGGGTAAGTGTGGAAGAGAATTAAAAAATAAAAATAAAAATTAAAACTTTCCTAAAAATAAAAATCATAAAAGTAATATATACAACTTAATAGAATAGACCTCCCAAGTCTTTAAAAATTGACACACCGTTCCTCGGAAACGATGCCAAAAATACTTGTTGAAATTCTGGCAAGCGTACCAAAACTCCAGCAGTATAGTAGTAAGTAAGAGTATCGTATCCACAAGGAACAATTCAAGTTATAAAGATTAGTTTTTATAACTATCAAGTAAGAGCGTATGTTTGTTTGTTGAGAATTGCAAAACTAAATAAATTTGAAATTGAAGTGAGATATAGATAGTTACTTGGACTAGGATTGAACTTCGTATCATCGCACCCCTTTCGTATGTGAATGCCAATAATATTTATTAATATGTAGTAATGATACCTTAGCCAAACTATGTTATTGTACCCTAGTGTCCTAGCGATAAAATACTCAGAAATAATTCATGCGGGTTCTCCCAAGCGACAAATTACCCTGGCTTTAAAGATATACTTTTCCGTTTGTTAAAACTATCAGTTCGCCCTATAGCTCTAATCCCATAGTGACTACTTTGAGTATTTTTACCAATCAGAGTTCAAGTTTCCTATGTCTATGCTCCCCCAAACTCGCTATTGATTTCACAAAACCATTTACCAATGAATATTATAAAATCAACCTATAACTCCGGCACACAGGCAGAAGCTAAGCATTAAGCACAGAATAAAAATACCGATATCATAAAAACAGGGATTCATAGATATTAAAGAAAATTCACATACAATTGGGTATTGAATCAACTACGTTCAATCTTATCGGAGAGTTTAGCTACGCATGGTAGCCATTACAAACCAACGGAGAAACTGTCACACTTTTCTCCAGCCCCAGCTCTGCTTTGTCGTCTATCTAAAAGCTCCCTATGGTGTATGCAAAAGGTTCTATTTATAGAGGTTGGAAAGCCATCTTAAATCTGGAAGGAATCTGATTTGAAATCCTCTGAAAAACTGATCTGTATTCTTGCGCTTCATCCTACGCTCAGCGCATTTAAAGCCCAGGATCCAGAGATCAATTTTTAATGTTGCGCTCCACCTACGCTTAGCGCAGGTGGAGCGTGAGTCACGTTCCAGCTTTCCTCTTTTTTAGCTTGATCTCTTCCCAATCTTATCCTTGTTTGATCTGTTTTCCTTATTTCCCTCTTTTTAGCTTGATCTTCTGCTGATTTGATCTTCAATTTGAATTTAGAATTAAATCTGCAGAATCCTTATCCCAATAATTGTTGATCTTATCCTAATCAGCTGCCATTTAAATCCTTATCTTGCATATTCTCTTTTCAAATAAATGCTATCTTGTTTCTTCATTTAAATCCTTCCATTTTATCTGCAAAATCAACAGATTTTCTATCAAAACTGCATCATATTAAAATTCAAATCAAATATTCACAAATTATACATTTATTACTAAAAAAGAGGTAATTTGGGGCGTAAATTTACTATTTTACTTTTGATAAGTCCAGTAATTATACAAGAAATTATCATATATTTTTCACTTATCAACCCCCTGATGTTGCAGGGGTTTTCGCTCGAACGATCCCTGGATCGCTGGATCCCCCAAAAGAGTATCATTCCTTGCCTATACAGAAATCATTTTGTAATCCTATAGAGGCTTGGAAAAGACTACTTAAGAGCCCGAAGAGGCCCTGTAAGGAAAATACTGAGGAGCCTGAAGAGGCCCATGAAGGAGAATACTTAGGAGTCTGAAGAGGCCCGTGATTGAGAATACTTGTAACTTTGATGAAGTTAGTGAAAAATCTCATTGAGGTGGGGACTATACGTAGCTTTTGAATCATAAGAGTTAATGGGTATAAATTGGTCGTGTATCTCTTTTCTGACTCTCACTTCTTTACATTGCTATTACATTGTTTTCAAAAAGGGGTGCGTCTGAGTTTCTTCTGAAATAGTAAAACTATTTCTGAACTTAGATTCACACACAAGATAAAATTACATTATTCATGAATTGGTCAGAAGTAATCTTTTTATGTTCACTTAAATCAAAACTCAAATTAATATATTGCTTCTGTCTGTGACTGATCTTTCTGACATCCAAGTGAACAACACTTGAGAAGTAAAAGTCAGAAACAAGTTTTAAATTTTACATGCTTACACGCGTCTCAATTCAATCTCCCTTCTTGAAACTTTGCCAGCTACAATAATTAGCTCCTCTCAGTTACATATGCTTGGCAGTTTGCTTTCCAAGAGCAATCTAAGAAAAAACAACCTTGAAATGTCCTGAGTATAATAAAACAATCTATCTTTAGATTGATAACTTAAATTAATAATGCAAATTATCATAAGCTTCCAAGCAAGGTGAGTTAGGGACTTCTTGGTGACAGGGAAAAAGATTTATTTAGTTTCATATATCCATGAGTAAGTGCATTTTATAATAATAAGTTATACTCTATCATATTAAATTCTTGCAATAATTATTTTCCAATGCAGGCACCACTAACAACTACTTGTTATATCCCTGCATGATCACACTCATGCGTGGTTTTGCTCATTGCACAAGAAGGCCCCCACATACTTAAAACAAATAGTAGATTGGTAATCACAGTCGAGTCTCAGAATTAATTAAAGTAAATGAAATTAGATTCAAGACTCATTATCCTAAGTTTTAATGATTAACTTAGATTGAATAGAAACAGGTTCTACTGAGAAAGATATTGTCTTTTGTATTTCAAGATTCCTGAAGAAGCAATTCTCAGAAGAATATCAACCTGTTGAACTGAAGAAGAAGAAGAAGAATGGGACAAGAAGAAGAAAGAATATCAGAGCAAGAAGAAATGAAGAAGAAAGCCATCAGAGATCAACCATTAGAAGAAGAACTCGGAGAAAATGAAGAAAGAATCTATTGGAACAAGCTATTGAAGAAGAACAAGAAGAACTGGGCAAAGAACGAAGAAGAAGAAAGAAGCAACCGGCCGAAGAAAAGAAGTAGAAACTCGCTGAAGGAAGGAACTCGTTGAAAGTGTCCACAAGTTGAAAATCTAAATCATGCTGGAGTTAATCAACCTTCTAAAAGTATGTATATATTGAAGTTGAACCTACTGAACATATACTCACTAATGACGTGGCATTTCAAACCATCTGAAGAAGAAGAAGAAGCCAGATACGTCATGCTACTCTCTGAAGACTTGTGAGTCAATCTACATAACATTTTAAAAGACTCAAGTCTCAGTAAACATTAAAGGTGAAGCTGAATTGGTAGAGGAAGCCTACTGCAGAAATGTGAATAGAGGTCAGAGATAGAGTCAGCGCTGCTGCAACACCTACTTTGTACCATCTCTAAAATACGCTATCAGAGGCATGCACCTCAAGTGAGAAGAAAAGCAGAACTCACATCGGGCCAAAGGAGAAGTCTAACGGATCTTAGCATCCTGCCTCCTTACACTCACAAAGAAGAGAAAGAAAGAAGAAGAGAGAGATGAATATCAACTTGCTGAAGCACAAAGAATATCTCTCAAACAAAAGCAAGATTAAGAGTCTATCTGCTGTGTGTCAGAACTAACTCATATGCACACTTAATCCGCTTAAGTCAGAAGCTACCGAAAGAGAAGTTATTTCACAACGGCTCTAAGAGCATTAATCATTTCTTCGCAATGGTAAAATTAAGCAATCTTCAATGACTATATTTTCAGAACATATAAATATCCTCAAGGAAGACTTTGAAGATGTCGCCAAATTTCCAAAGAATCATTCACAAAGTGTCGACCAAAATGGGCAGCCATGAATTCCTATACTTCGAATGTTAAACCATGGCATTGATCAAGCCCACAAAAGAGATTGGCCATGCTCAACACAGATTATATCCAACCTAGCTTCTGAACCTATAGAGATGAATTAGAGCTTTAGATTCATACACTTGTATCTCTGTATAACCCTGTACTTAGAATTTACCCATTATATTCTGAGTAGTACTCAGTAACCCTTTAGTACAAGAAGAACGTTGGTTTAAGTTTCTAGGAAACTTAAACTTTATGTTGTAAACACCATTGTGTGTCTGAGAGCTTGGAGAGGCTTGGTGGAATAAAGAATACTCGGTTGCTTGTCTGTAAAAGAATACTCGTTGAGCCTGGAGAGGCTTGTCTGTAAAAGAATACTGCATGTGTTTCCTGGAGAGGCAGTTGAAAACAAAGAATACTTGTTCATCCTGGAGAGGCTTGGGTAAAAAGAATATTGCATGAGTTTCCTAGAGAGGCAGTTGAAAACAAAGAATACTCGTTGGGCCTAGAGAGGCCATGTGTGCAAATAATACTCGGTTGTAATCTTGCGGGATTATTGGAAAATCCAGTGGTGGTTTGCCCTTGGACTGGATGTAGCTCACTGGGTTAGTGGGTGAACCAATATAAATCTTTGTGTTAAGTTCTCTCTTCCCTTACCTCTTTACTTTCCGCTGATATCTGTTTTAAACTAACCAAGGAGGGTTAAAGAAAAGAGTTTTATTAATCTGAACAGTAAACAATCTTTTCTTTAAATGGAAAATAATTTCAAAAAGGTTTTCAGTCAACCTTTCGAGTTGCATCAGCAGGTTGCTGAACATTCCAGTTTCGGAAGGTTGATCAAATATTTTCAAATCCGTTTTCTTGTTTTTGAAAGGTTTTCCAAAATATGTAAAGATTAACAAAACACTATTCAACCCCCCCTTCTAGTGTTTCCTGTGGCCCTAACAATCACAATTAATGTTTTTTGGTTATTAGTGTTTTTTTGTTATAATTCTACTTCAAGCAGTTTTTTTTGGTTATCAGAGCCTAGTCGGGATATAACATGTTGAAGGAAGCGCTAGAGCACAAAAGCTAACATGGGTGTACATCAAGGTATTTAATTGCATTGAATACACAAATTATTTTAACAAATTTGTATGTCAATGAATTATTTGATTTATGTTCATATTGAATTGTAGTGTAACAAACAAACCGGAGGCTATGAGTGCAGCTATTACTTAATGCAATGGATGATGATCATCGTGCTAGCTGGAATTGATAGAGGTTGGGATTAGGTGATTCGCTATGTTTGACCAATTCATCACTAAATCATATATTTTAATTGGTTTATAGACAAATGTGAAGTTATTGTATGTTTCATTTTTTTATGGAAACACACCAATTTGACCCTGACGAACTTGAGTTCATCAGAACCACATGGGCAAAATATTTTCTTAACTTTAAAAATACTTTACCGTTCACATTAAAAAAGTATTTACATTTTATGGTTGATTAGTTTAACTTATTTAGAATAGCTTTACATATAGTTGATTAGTTTTTTTTATTTAGACAACTTATATATATTGATTTCATTACATATTGATGAAAAATAATGTTGGAGTAACCGTCATTACGCTCCCATCGTCGTTATTACGCCCCCATATGATGACGGTTGTTGAAGTAATCGTCATCATATCTTATATTCAATGATGGTTGTAAGATTTCATCAAAACAATTAATGGAATTTTTCGATTCATCCATTAGAGTCCAAGTCCAAATCCATCCATTTGTGTCCCCTACCCGCTGCGACACCCCTAGTTACCACTAAGAATGCCACATGTGTTACACGTGACCAACGAAAGTACTATATACGAGTTGTTAAAAATGCGGAATTTATTATTATTTTTTAAATGGATTAGTAGTTGTCAACCTACTACACCTCTAATTCTATTTTAAGTATTTATAAAATATTATTTCCTTACTGGTGGAACTCATTTTCGAAAAACGTCAAGAACAGTTACCACATCACGTAGACATACAACATACATACGTTTACGAAATCATTGTGTGGAAATAAATAGTGCATGAAATTATATACATAAACAGTGTACTTCTCGAGACTTACAAAAGTGATAAGTGAAAAATATATGATAAATTAGAGTACTTTTTAGTGCACTTATCAAGGGTAAAATGGTATTTTATCCCCCAAATTAATCCCTTTTTATTAATAATTATATAAATTGTATTTATGAGTCTTGAATTTGATGCTATTTTAATATAAATTTGGCTGATTTTTGCAGATTATGGCAAAGATTTAATATGGAAAGAAGATAGCATTAAATCGGGGAGATATTTGCAAGATTTGAAGCTTAATTGAGGACAATTAATGAAGATATCAGCTGCAATTAAACAAGGATTCTTCAGACAACCTTCCCATTTAAATTCAAGATGCTCAATAAATGCAAGATTTCATCAAGAAAAAGGGAAATAAGGAAAGACAATCAACCAAAACCAGTATGGGGAAGAAATCAAGTTAAAAAGAGAAAGATTGAAGTTGTGCAACCCGTGTTGCTCGCTTCACCTGCGCTGTAGCGCAGATGAAGCGTAGAAAATTAAATGTAGCTTCTGACATCAACCCTTCACCCACGCTGTAGCGCAGGTGAAGCGCAAAACGCGTAACTGTTTGCTCTGTTTCCCGTTTTTAGATAGATTTCTTCCCAATTTCCTCTGTCTTTCGTTAGCCTATAAATAGGACCCTCTTGCACCAGATCAAGGTGTGCAGGGAGTAGTACAAGATTAGTATAAATTCATGCACCATATTTACTTTTAGAATAGGAGAGGCGAAGCGCTGCACGAGGATTGAAGAAGGTGACAAATTCTTCGATGGCTTGTATGGCTACCATGAGTAGCTAACTCTCCAGTAGGATTGAATGTAGTTGATTCTATTCCCAAGTGTATGTAAACTCTATTTTATTATTTATGATTCCCTATTTTGTAATTTCGGTATCCTTATTCTGTGCTTAATTCCTAACTTCCGTGCGTGCGGCTGAGTTATAGGCTAGTGTCTGTGACATAATGTGGATAGAGACTTCCGGCTAGGACTGAGGATGAGGGAGCCTAGACATAGGGAACTCAAACTCTGATTGTGTAAGGGTACTCGATAGTCATATTGAAATATATTCGGAGTCTCGGGATTGACGGGGTAGTGACAGCCCCCGAATGAAGAGCGTCTATAGGAAGCTATGGTTATCGATAGTAACATAATTGAAAGTTAATTGTATGTGAGGGATTCACAGATGTTAAAGAGAATTCACATACAATTGGGTATTGAATCAACTACGTTCAATCCTATCGGAGAGTTTAGCTACGCATGGTAGCCATTACAAACCAATGGAGAAACTGTCACACTTTTCTCCAGCCCTAGTTCTGCTTTGTCGTCTATCTAAGATCTCCCTACGGTCTATGCAAAAGGTTCTATTTATAGAGTTTGGAAAGCCATCTTAAATCTGGAAGGAATCTGATTTGAAATCCTTTGAAAAACTGATCCGTATTCCTGCGCTTCATCCTGCGCTCAGCGCATTTAAAGCGCAGAATCCATAGATCAATTTTTAATGTTGCGCTCCACCTACGCTTAGCGCAGGTGGAGCGTGAGTCACGATCCAACTTTCCTTGATTTCCTCTTTTTTAGCTTGATCTCTTCCTGATCTTATCCTTGTTTGATTTGTTTTCCTTATTTCCCTCTTTTTAGCTTGATCTTCTGCTGATTTGATCTTCAATTTGAATTTAGAATTAAATTTGCAGAATACCTATCCCAATAATTGTTGATCTTATCCTAATCAGATGCCATTTAAATCCTTATCTTGCATATTCTCTTTTCAAATAAATGCTATCTTGTTTCTTCATTTAAATCCTTCCATTTTATCTGCAAAATCAACAGATTTTCTATCAAAACTGCATCATATCAAAATTCAAATCAAATATTCACAAATTATACATTTATTACTAAAAAGAGGTAATTTGGGGCATAAATTTACTATTTTACCCTTGATAAGTGCAGTAATTATACAAGAAATTATCATATATTTTTCACTTATCAACCCCCTGATGTTGCAGGGGTTCTCGCTCGAACGATCCCTGGATCGCTGGATCCCCCAAAAGAGTATCATTCCTTGCCTATACAGAAATCATTTAGTAATCCTATAGAGGCTTGGAAAAGACTACTTAAGAGCCCGAAGAGGCCCTGTAAGGAAAATACTGAGGAGCCTGAAGAGGCCCATGAAGGAGAATACTTAGGAGCCTGAAGAGGCCCGTGATTGAGAATACTTGTAACTTTGAAGAAGTTAGTGAAAAATCTCATTGAGGTGGGGACTAGACGTAGCTTTTGAATCATAAGAGTTAATGGGTATAAATTGGTCGTGTAAGGGTACTCGATAGTCATATTGAAATATATTCGGAGTCTCGGGATTGACGGGGGTAGTGACAGCCCCCGAATGAAGAGCGTCTATAGGAAGGTATGGTTATCGATAGTAACATAATTGAAAGTTAATTTTATGTGAGGGATAAACGGGGTCTTGGGATTGAGGGTGTAGTGACAGACCTTGAATGAAGAGCGTTTATAGGGAAGTACAATTAATGGACAATTCAAACGAACGGAACAATAATTAATTAATTAAGAGCTTAATGAGCCGAGGGTAATTTGTCGCTTGGGAGAGCCCGCATGGATTATCTTTGAGTGGTAGGCTGCTGGTAACTCGGATCAATTCAGTTTGGGTAAGTCATTACAAGAATATAGTTATAAATAATAAATAGTTTTTACATACACGAAGGGTGCGATGATACGAAGTTCAATCCTACTCTAATTATAGTGCTCTCAACTCTTCCTTTCTATTGCTTTTATTTATTATTCTGCAATTTATATTTTCCACACCAATTATTCTCATAAATCCATTATTTCCACTTGATAAATAGATCACGAGTACACTTGAATTGACCGTTCCATGTGGATACGATACTTTACTTACTATTATATTGTTGGACTTTTGGTTCGCTTGCAAGAATTCCATCAAGTATTTTTGGCGCCGTTGCTGGGGAACGGTTTCCAATTCGTGTAAACCTTGGAGGTTTAATTATCAAGTGTATTTATCTTAGGATTTCTTTTTTATTATTTTTTTAGGAATTTTTATTTTTTATTATTTTAGGAATTTTTAGGAATTTACTGTTATTTCTATTTATCATTATTATTAAATTTCTTCCCAACTTACCTTTTTCAAGTTTTCTTATTTTTGTTTTTTAGAAGCCAGGTGTCTCACATCCACTACAAATTGATCCAGAAACAGAAAGGACATCAGGGAAGAACAGAAGCAGAAACAAGAGAAGGAGACGGGGGAGAAGTTGAGAAAAAAACAAAAATATTTTATTTTAATTATTTTCTTTTATAAAAAATTTATTATTATTATATATATAAAAAAATTATTTTTTATTTTCGTTTTTTTAAAAAAAATTATTATTTTTTTTAAAAAAATTATTATTAATTTTTTTATTTTGTTCCACCTTCCTGAGCTGACATTTGTTTGAGATTCTTGAATAGTGCTCTTGTGAAGACAGGTGTCTCAAAATCAATTGAGAGAAGGACAACTAGAAGGAACAAAAGGAGAGAGAGAAAAAGGGCAAGGAGACAATCTCAACACTCTCTGTTCAACCACCCCAAGTGAAGTAAATGCTGAATGGCTTATGAATGGCAAAATCAACCAAGAAGAACCCTTGGAGATTATGTTAGGTGGCAAGAACCAAGTTACTCCTCTCATGCACTGATTCAAGGTAACTTCTCTAATTACAACAATTATTCTAACAATTTTTCACAGGATTGGGGAAGTTACTAGAACCAGAATTTTGGGAGGCACCAAGATGATGTTTCACTCCGTATGCAACCTTCTTTTCAATAGCAACAAAGTTACTCTTCCTATCAACAAAGAGACTCACAATTTTATGAGTTTTTGGAAGAATTCAATCGAAGCAATATACAATTTCAGAAAGAGAGCGAAGAGCGAAGACTAAACACTGACGCTTTGTTAAAGCAGATGGCAGAACAAAGGGAGTTAAGACTTCACAAGCATATCGAAGAAATTCATCAAGGCAATATTCAATTTCAGGAGGAAAGAGAAGAAGCAAGAAGAAACACTGACGCCTTGTTGGAGCAATTCAAAGAAGCAGGAGTCAACCAACAGTCAGAACAAATTCAGCAAGACCTTTAGACAGGGACGATTTTATTGAAGACAAGTGTGACGAATTTATACAATTTCAGTTGTATTGTGAAAGAACAGGACTACCCGCTGACCTCGTACTAGATGAGATAGAAAATATGATCAACTGTTGGAACAAGCAATTTTCAGCAAATGCACTACCCAACCCTGAAGAACAGTCTGATGATATTGTTCTGCTGATAGGGGAGGAAACCAATGACAATCTGGCTGATAAAGAAAGAGCAGAAGAAGAAGGTGCAACTGAAGTAGAAGAGGAAAATGGAGAAGATGAAACAAAAGAAGAAAATGACTGTGAAAGGGAGGAAGAGAACAAAACTTATGAGGGTGTACATGATCAAGAAAATGAGAAAAAGAGTGAACAGGGAGATAGAGAGTCAAAACCCGAGGAAGGAGGGGAAGTGGTACCAAGGACAAAAATCTTGCCTTATCCAACCAGCTCTCCAAAGGAAGATCAAGAAAGGCATGGTGCAAGTATTAAACCTTCCAAACCTCACAAAAGAAAGGCCTGCGAATACACTGACCTGACTAGAGCAAAGAAAGGAAGAATTGAGCCAAAAGAATCAGATTCTGAGCCTAGAGCCAGATTGAAGAAGTGGCCAGGTATGTTTCATATCAAAGACCCCTGTGAAGCAAAGAATTGAGAGAAATCATTTGTGAATCATTCAAGCTTCAGGAGAAGAAGACTCATGCACATCAAAGCAAGATAATAAAGAAAAGGAAAATCAAGCCAAGGGAGTCAGAGGCATGGTCTAATTCTAGAAAGAAGCCCAAATGGTTAGAGTCTTTCACACTACAAAGTGCTCCAAGGCAAGATTATGGGGAGGTTTATGGGCCAGAGAAAGGAAGGGTGCAGCACACAAGCTTACCAAAATATTTCAGTTTCAACCACCTTGAGAGAACAGGCGTCGAGCTAGAAGACGTTAAACAAGCGCTTCCTGGGAGGCAACCCAGAGATTATTAAGTTTTTAATTGTTTGCAATTTTATTTTTGTTTTTGTTAGGTTTTTTCATTTTTTAGGATTCAGGAAATTTTCAAAATTGATTGGAATAAGTTTGTGTAAAATAAAATGTTTAAATCATAGGAAATAGCAGAAAACGTGACTGAAAATTGCAAAATTACATTATGTTTTCTGCACTTCACCTACGCTGTAGCGCAGGTAAAGCGTAGAAATGCAATTTTAGTCATTGTCTTTTGCGCTTCACTTGCGCTGTAGCGCAGGTGAAGCGCAGTACGAAATTTTAAAAATCTTTTGTTTTTTCATGTACTGTTTCTCTACTTCCTAAGCACTTCTTTTCACTGTTTCCACTCACAAACCTCCATCAATTTTGAAACTTTCAAGTTTCATTTTTACCAATTGAAATCGTCATTTACTCTATGATTTGAACTTTAGGATAGCAACCTTAGGAATGTGAATACTGTTGACAATTGTTATCTTGGATATGATTATGGCTGTGTGGAACATGAAGAACAAATTGCTTTATTGGAATGCTATTTGTTTTATGCCTAAGATTAAATTGCTGGTCTTTCCCGTGGCTTTAGCTCACGAGGAGAAGGCATTGTGAAGAGGATCAAAGAATATGATCCCATGAGAATCAAAAGTGCACAGACTGCTACAAAGTATAAAGGTTAGTTGACCTCAAACCAATCAGGAGTTACCCGACCCATACTCAGGCATGCTGTTTGAAGAGTTCCGGATATTCTTGCAGTGGCCTGAGGACAATCCTATTCATCCAGGGGGAGGTAGTGTAGCAGCAGGACAAGGACTTACAGGATACAGAGGATGAAGATTGATACTGGTGTTTTTCTTTCTTTTTCATTTTATTTTTCTCCTATAGAAATTTTTTCTAGTTAATTAGGACTTTTGTTTTGTATTTCATTTTTTTAGGATTTTTAAAATTTTTTAGTAATTAGGAATTAGGATTCAAGGTAAAATTTTCTCAAATTCTCTGTAATTAGTTAGTTTAACTAACCAGAATAAGAAAGATGATAGGGTTTTGTGATTAACTCCATAATCAGTTAGAATTAGGATACTTCTCAGGAGAACCTATCAGGATAGTTAATTAAAACCAGTATGTGCTTTATCAAGGAATTCTAACCAAAAACCGGTGAGCTGAGAGCCCAAATACTGAAGTTGAGAGTTTTTCACCGCTGCTTGTCAACTGTGATTGCTTGAGTTTCTGAATTTTATCTTGCTAATGGAAAATATGGAAGTGACAAAGGCAAATTTTTGTGATTATAATACTTTGCTCAGTGCCAAATAGCCAACCTTGATTACATTTTTCCAATTTTTGATTGCCCATTTGAGCCTTTAATGTTTTCTTTTGATGCACCCCAGCCATACTCAATGATTATATCCTGTCGCTTCACACTTGGGATAGAGAGGAAGGTGCAACACAACAAAATGGGACAAAAGGTTGGAGAGTAGGCACAAGAAATAAAAAAAAGAGTACTCCCTCATGAATAAATTCTCTATTTTTTTGTACTTGCAAAAAAAAGAAAAAAATGTTATGAAAGTGAATAAGTTGGGGAGAGTACATCTTCAAACAAAGAGGCCATCTGAAAAAAATAACAAATCAGGAATGACATGGTGGATGGAGAGAAGTCCCAAGCACAATTACAAGATGCTCTCTATTCAAAGTGTTCATTGCATATCCAAAAAACCATAATTTCTTGATAGCCCAGCCTCATTACAACCAAAGAAAAGACCTTTTGATCCATATTGACTATTTGCAGGTTTAGAAGTTGGAAACGACTATCAATTATAGTTGCTCAACGGTGGTGAAAAAGATTGAGGAAAACACTTACCCGTGAGAATGAGAGATTTGCTTGATTTATCACTTATTGCTTTAATTTCTATTTTTGAGAAGTTTAACTGATGATTGTGTTCTGTTCTGATTGAGGATTGGTAAGATTTCTTAATCATAATTTTTTCTGACATTTGGAAAGTGACTGCTGCTTAACAAGGAGATGATGAAAAGTTTTCCTTGAATTTGTTTTTGATTTTTGAGTTATACAGGGGATTGAATTAATTTTTTATTACAAGAAGGTCTCTTGCTTGAGGACAAGCAAGAAGTTAAGTTGGGGGGTATTTGATAAGTGAAAAATATATGATAAATTAGAGTACTTTTTAGTGCACTTATCAAGGGTAAAATGGTATTTTATGTCCCAAATTAATCCCTTTTTATTAATAATTATATAAATTGTATTTATGAGTCTTGAATTTATATTTGATGCTATTTTAATATAAATTTGGCTGATTTTTGAAGATTATGGCAAAAATTTAATATGGAAAGAAGATAGCATTAAATCGGGGAGATATTTGCAAGTTTTGAAGCTTAATTGAGGACAATTAATGAAGATATCAGCTGCAATTAAACATGGATACTGCAGACAACCTTCCCATTTAAATTCAAGATGCTCAATAAATGCAAGATTTCATCAAGAAAAAGAGAAACAAGGAGAGACAACCAACCAAAACCAGTCTCGGGAAGAAATCAAGTTAAAAAGAGAAAGATTGAAGCTGTGAACTCGTGTTGCTCGCTTCACCTGAGCTGTAGTGCAGATGAAGTGCAACAAATTAAATGTAGCTTCTGACATCTGTGCTTCACCCACGCTGTAGCGCAGGTGAAGCGTAGAACATGTAACTGTTTGCTCTGTTTCCCGTTTTTAGATAGATTTCTTCCCAATTCCCTTTGTCTTTCCTTAGCCTATAAATAGGACCCTCTTGCACCAGATCAAGGTGTGCAGGGAGTAGTACAAGATTAGTATAAATTCATGCATCATATTTACTTTTAGAATAGGAGAGGCGAAGCGCTACACGATGATTGAAGAAAGTGACAGATTCTTCAATGGCTTGTATGGCTACCATGAGTAGCTAACTCTCCAGTAGGATTAAATGTAGTTGATTCTATCCCCAAGTGTATGTAACTCTATTTTATTATTTATGATTCCCTATTTTGTAATTTCAGTATCCTTATTTTGTACTTAATTCCTAACTTCCGCGCGTGCGCCGGAGTTATGGGCTAGTGTCTGTGACATAATGTGGATAGAGACTTCCGGCTACGACTGAGGATGAGGGAGCCTAGACATAGGGAACTCAAACTTTGATTGTGTAAGGGTACTCGGTAGTCATATTGAAATATATTCGGAGTCTCGGGATTGACGGGGTAGTGATAGCCCCCGAATGAAGAGCGTCTATAGGAAGATATGGTTATCGATAGTAACATAGTTGAAAGTTAATTGTATGTGAGGGATAAACGGGGTCTTGTGATTGGGGGGGTAGTGACAGACCTTGAATGAAGAGCGTTTATAGGGAAGTACAATTAATGGATGATTCAAACGAACAGAAAAATAATTAATTAATTAAGAGCTTAATGAGTCGAGGGTAATTTGTCGCTTGGGAGAGCCCACATGGATTATCTTTGAGTGGTAGGCTGCTGGTAACTCGGGGTTTTATCAATTCAGTTTGGCTAAGTCATTACTAGAATATAGTCATAAATAATAAAGTTTTTACATACACGAAGGGTGCGATGATACGAACTCCAATCCTAGTCCAAGAATAGTGCTCTCAACTCTTCCTTTCTATTGCATTTATTTATTATTCTGCAATTTATATTTTCCGCACCAATTATTCTCATAAATCCGTTATTTCCACTTGATAAATAGATCACGAGTACACGTGAATTGATCGTTCCCTATGGATACGATACTTTACTTACTATTATACTGCTGGACTTTTGGTTCGCTTGCCAGAATTCCATCAAAAAGCAACATCAAAATAAGAGTTCTAGCAGTGAGCTAAAATAAATAAGACCTCAACAAAATGCAAAAAGAGAGGTCGCCAATCAGAGCTGCTACTAACTAGACTCAAACAAAAGCACTACTCTACTCATCACTACTAGACTGGGAAGGGTCTTCCTCTGGCTCCTCCTTTGGATCCTCCTCTGGCTCCTCCTCCTCGGACGTGTCTTCGATGATGATCAACTCTAACTCGTCCGAGATAGAACGACCTTGCGCATCAGAACACAGAGACAGTGAACCCGATGCCTCAGAAGTCGGTGAGTATCTAGGGGTGTCTGGCCCAACCAGGTCTGCCATCCGTGATGACGGAGATGCCACTGAAGATGCAAGACGACGACGAGAACGACGGAAGGTAGTGTAGCGCACTAACTCTGGTGGCGTCTGGAACTCGAGAGTTACTGGTACAACGAAGTCTACTTCAGGTACTAGCGGGAGGCCAGTGTGGGTGATGATGACTCGGACCTCTTCGGTGAAGATACATCTTCTAGGGATGTCTGTCACCCTCCAGGAACCCCTGAGCATTCAGCGTAGCTCCAACCTCATTGACATTATATCGAAGATCTTCAATGCCAGCTATCGACGTAACAAAAGAGACACAACAACCAAATAGCAGAAAGGAAGGGTGAGAACACATCACATGAACTCACAAAACATAGGATATAGTGATTTAGAGCACACACACAGGAAAATTCACACAGTCCAACCAATCAAATAATCACACATGACATTATCATGATGCACACAAACTATTGCATACTTTGCAACTACAATGCTATAACTGATGCATGAGGGCCCGGGGAAAAATCACCATCCACAGTGCACACAACAACTGCCCCACCATATATGTACAACGTATCAGAAGTTAGAGTCTGTACTAGTGCCGGTCCAAAGAGCATTGCTCATATATTTTGGCCAAATCGTTTTATCCGTCTTCCAGACAATCTCAACTGACCTCGAAAATCATGAGAGCGACAAGAATAGCTAAGTTGGGTTCCACGAACTCGACAATAGGGAGCTAACCTACGTCCTCTGAGATCTTCCAGGAACTTGGCTATCCTCAGGGCTGGCATCCATTTTGAGGACGCGATGGAGTTCTTTGCAAAACCCAGTGCACCCTTCCCAACTGATTTCACACTGTACCAAGTGTCAATGTCATAATAGGTCGTAAGGTTTTCAACCTTGAACATCATCAATGCTTTATGATGCATGTCACACAAACAATGCTTCTCAGCATACACATCCTTACAGGCAAAGCCCATTGAATCATTCCACGTCACCACTCCCCGTGGTACGGCCCGATTAAATGTCTTTCCTTCGCAAGGAAATCCAAACCCAATCTCGGGTTAAAACCGCACTCTCTCACTAAGCTTCTCAAGTCCTATGCAAGAAGAGTGTATTGGTTATAAACTTTTAAGGTAGTTTGTACTAATGTTTTTCTTTAAATCAATATTCACTTTCACTTAAGTCCTGCAGCTTACTAAGACATGATTGTGTCTTATGAATAGTGTTACCTATCTTGATTCATCTTGTATGTCTAATTAGGATTAGGTTTATCCTTTAATCATGATTAATCTTCCTTAATTAGACTATAATTAATATTAATTCTCCTTAATTAAGTCTTAATCTTTACTTAAGATCCTAATTAATTCCTAGTTATCCCTTAATCTCTTCCTTAATCTTGGATTAAGCTTTTAATTATAATTGATTAAGGTTAATCACAATTAATTAGTTATTATTCATCATTAAGTCTTAATTACTTGATTAATACTTTATTAGTAGTTAATGATTAAGATTAAGGTTAATCTTAATTAAGATTAATTAACTTTAGTCTTAATTAATTGTTCTTTACTTAATTAACTTAAGCGGGTTGGATTAATTAACTTAAGAAAATTGGGTTTACAAGCCCACTAATTTAAATTTCTAAGTTTTAGTCTTGATAGGTTGGATTAGAGTTGAAGCCCAACTCTATCCTAAGCCCAAGTCCATAAAATATTTTTGGTTGACTTATATGATGAATCTTTTGACTTTTTTTGAAGGCATTGGGCCTAAACTAAAGGCCCAATGGTTATGTAACTCATAAGAGTCCAATTTTTCACATTACCATCCAATATTATGGATTTTAGGGTGACTTTTAATTAAATTTATTTTTGTACCCGAATTTAGTTTGTAGAAATTACCAAAAAATTGTTCCCATTTAATTTAGTTACCCACTTTAAATGGTTATACTATTTAGTTTATTGGACCACTAGGGCCCATAAACACTTTAACATTTTTCTCATGGCCAAATCAAGATCAAACCAAATCCTTTCATGAGTTTCTCATGAATGTGTTCAAGAACACCAAAAACACAAGATGAACACTATGAATGTTCATCAAGAATCATCAATTCCAACAATTTCCAAAAATTCTCAAACTCAAGTATAGTCATCCATAAGCAATTTAATCAAACAATTTCATACAAATTCATCCAAATATGCCAAACAACATCATCAAGCTCATACTTTGTTCATAAGCCCAAAAACACCATTTTTCATGATCCAATCACACCAATCAATTTTATAATTCCAAACAATCACATGCATGTACTTAGATTCATCATACAAACATGTTACAATCATCAAATAAAATTTTAAACACATGCAGCCCCATAAAATTGTTTTGTCCGAAAGGTTTCAAGGAAAAAGGAGATTTTTTTTTCCAACCAAACTCATAACTTGCATGCATCCAATATCACCAAATAAGCATATTTCAATCATCATATAAATTTTTTAAACAAACATGCAAACCTTATACATACAACCGAACCATTTCTTCAAAGAAATAGGTTCCAAAAATTCATTTTTATAAGGGAAAAAAGTTTAGGGACAAGGATTAAGGGTAATCCTTAACTCTAGTCACCAATCCTACTAGAGTTCAAGGTTCTCCCCCACTTTACTAAGGAAAACTTCTCTTGAAAATGTGAAACAAAATCCACAAAGACTCCTCTTTTGCACTCCTCTTGGTTACCCACACAAACTTCTTCAAAGGTTGGAAGCTAGATTTTGAAGATCAAGGTTCAAAGATGGAACCTTTCTCTTAGAAAGTGATGGAAAAATTTAGAGAATGGAGAGAAAGGAAGAGAGGGTCTCATGGCTCTTTTAGGAGAAATGGAGAAAATGAAATGAATTTTTGCATGTTGGTGGAAGGAGAAAGTGGACAAGTGTTTTGGTGTTTTATGACACTTAAGGCTTTTTCATCTCATTTTTTGACTTTTGTCTTTAAAATGGATGTGAAGCCAACAAGTGTCACACATGCACACACACACACACACACACACACACACGGCTTAGGGAGAAAGGAAAGGAAAGATGATGCACATTTTTCTGGCTCGGATCAATAGTATTCGGGCCCGGTTCCAGAAAAAGTAGGGGTAAAATGGTAATTTTGCCCCAAAATTCCATAATTTACCAAAAATTCCAGAAAAATAGGAAATTCATTCCTAACCTTAATTAAATCAATTTTGATGATTAAAAATAATTTTAATTGCTCAAAATTCAATAAATCACACAATAAGGCATATAAGCAAAAATACGGATGTTACATCTCTCCACACCTAAAAAGAAATTTTGTCATCGAAATTTGAGCGTACCTTCTTGGAATAAGTGAGGATGAGACATCTTCATTTGCTCTTCCAACTCCCAGTTTGCATTCCCCTCATCAGTTGTACTCCAAATGACTTTGACCAACAGAATCTCCTTTCCTCTCAATTGCTTAGTCCTTTGGTCTCCGATTCGCATAGGTAATACTTCATAAGTTAAATTTTCTTTTAATTATATTACGTTGGGTTCTATGACGTGCGAAGGTTCAGGAATATATTTTCGGAGTTGTGAAACATGGAATACATTATGAAGATTAGAAAGAAAAGGTGGTAAAGCAATTTGGTAAGCAACAAGACCAATCTTTTTTAAGATTTGGTAGGGACCAATGAATTTAGGTATAAGTTTTCGGGATCGCATTTCCCTACCAACCCTAGTTGTTGGTGTAACTCTAAAAAATACATGGTCTCCTTCTTTGAATTCGAGGGGTTTCCTCCTCCGATCATAGTAACTTTTTTGCCTGCTCTGTGATATTCTTATCCTTTCTTGAATCATATTATTCTTTTCCGTGGTTTGCTGAACCATCTCAGGCCCTAACACTAGGCCATCACCAGAATCAAACCAACACAAGGGTGTCCTACACTTCCTACCATACAAGGCTTCGTACGGCGCCATTCCAATACTAGAATGGAAACTATTGTTGTAGGTGAACTCGATCAGTGGCAACAACTGATCCCAACTTCCCTTGTGTTCTAACACACACGCTCTCAACAAATCTTCTACAGATTGGATAGTCCGCTCAGACTGACCATCCGTCTAAGGGCGATAAGCTGAACTAAGTCTTAACTTGGTTCCTAAAGCTTGCTGCAGACTACCCCAACATCTTGATGTAAATCTAGGGTCTCTATCTGACACTATGCTAGACGGAATCCCATGTAACCTTATTACTTCCTTAATGTACAACTGAGTTAACTTTTCCTAGGAAAACTTAATGTTGATGGGTAGAAAATGAGCAGATTTTGATAACCTATCAACGATTACCCATATAGCATCAAAACCTGCAGGAGTTCTAGGTAAACCTACCACGAAATCCATCGATATACTATCCCACTTCCATTCAAGGACATCTAAAGGCTGTAACTCCCCCGATGGTCTCTGATGTTCAATCTTAGCTTTTTGACAAACTAAACAAGAAGCTACATACTCAGCTACTTCCTTTTCATTCCAGACAACCAAAACATCATCTTCAGATCCTGATACATCTTAGTCGCTCCAGGGTGAATACTCAATCCACTCTTATGGGCTTCTTCTAGAATTAACCTTCTTACCTCCTTATCACTGGGTACACATATCCTACCCTTGAATCTAACAATCCCATCAGTGCCCTTTCTAAACTCATATTCTCCTTTCTTAGGTACTAGATCCTTCATAACTTGCAAAGGTTGATCTACCTCTTGAGCTAAACGAATCTGTTCTAAGAAATCATTCGAAATCTTCAAAGTTCCTAATCTCACACTCTTAGGAGTAAATTCAACATCTAAGTTCAGGTCTCTAAACTTCTCTATCAACTCCAGCTCGTTAACGCATCAGCCACAACATTGGCTTTCCCTAGGTGGTATTGCAAACTAAAATCGTAATCCTTCAGGAATTCCATCCGTCGCCTCTGCCTCATATTCAACTCCTTCTGATCAAACAGATTCTTCAAACTCTTATGGTCGCTAAAGACTTCAAACCTAGCGCCATACAGATAGTGTCTCCAAACCTTCAAGGAGAAAACTATAGCAGCCAACTCTAGATCATGAGTAGGGTAATTCACTTCGTGTGTTCGCAGTTGCCTAGAGGCATAAGCCACTACTTTTCCTTTTTGCATCAACACACAGCCTAATCCTTGTTTCGAAGCATCACAATACACTTCAAAACTCTCCTGCGGGTCAGGTAAAACTAAGACGGGCGCAGAAGTCAACCTCTTCTTCAATTCCTGAAAATTATCCTCACACTTCTGGCTCCACACGAAAGGTTGGTCCTTCCTAATCAAACGGGTCAACGAGGTTGCTATCCTAGAAAAATTCTCAATAAACTTACGATAGTAACCAGCTAACCCTAAAACGCTTCTCACTTCCGTCACAGTCTTAGGTGCTTGCCACTGTAACACAGTTTCTACCTTAGCTGGGTCCACACTAACCCCTCCACTAGAGATCACATGACCTAGGAAGTTCACTTCCTTCAACCAGAATTCACACTTAGATAGCTTAGCATACAACTTTCTATCCTTCAGGGTTTGCAAGGTTATTCTAACATGCTCTGCATGCTCTTCCTCACTCTTGAAATATATGAGTATGTTGTCTATGAACACCACAACGAATTTGTCCAAGTAAGGATGGAAAACTCGGTTCATATAATCCATGAAAACTGCGGGCGCATTTGTTACACCAAACAACATCACTAAATACTCATAATGCCCATAGCGTGTTCTGAAAGCCGTCTTCGGAATATCCTCAGGCTTAACACGTATTTGGTGGTAACCTGACTTAAGGTCAATTTTTGAGAATATAGTTGCTCCTCTTAATTGATCCATTAAGTCGTCTATCCTAGGCAAGGGATACCTGTTCTTTACCGTC
This sequence comes from Sesbania bispinosa, assembly GCA_026901365.1. Classification (NCBI taxonomy): domain Eukaryota; kingdom Viridiplantae; phylum Streptophyta; class Magnoliopsida; order Fabales; family Fabaceae; genus Sesbania; species Sesbania bispinosa. The sequence continues at coordinate 587,175 of QLOH01000091.1, forward strand.
ACCTTGTTTAGCTGACGATAATCTACACACAGTCTCATACTACCATCCTTCTTCTTAACTAACAGCACTGGCGCTCCCTAAGGGGACACACTAAGCCTAACAAACTACTTTTCTAACAACTCCTCTAGCTGCTTCTTCAACTCAGCTAATTCTAATGGGGACATCCTATACGGAGCTATAGAAATAGGTCCGGTTCTAGGTACTAACTCTATGTTAAACTCTATCTCTCGCTCTGGTGGCAAACCGGGAATATCTTCCGGAAATACTTTAGGAAATTCTCTAACCACAGGCAGCTTACTGATGTCAGATTCCCGCCCTTCCTCCACAAAAGAAGTATCACGTAGATTTGAGCTCCTTCTCTCAAAGAAGCATTCACTTGGTTGGCGGACAAGAATCTCAAACTCACAGAATTTAGAGTGGAGGGAGAAGAAGAATCAAACACAACAGATTTATTATAACAGTCTAATTGGACTCGATTGGAAAATAACCAGTCCATTCCCAACACGATGTCGAGTTGAGAAAGAGGCAAACAAATTAAATCAGCAGAGAAGGTCCTATTACCGATGGTGATTGGACAATTCAAACAGGCTAACGAAGTGATCACAGGTTTAGCGGTAGGAGTGGAAACAACAAGATCATAGGGCAATTTAGCAACAGGAAATTTCAATTATTTCACACACTCCAGAGAAATGAAAGAATGTGTCGCACCCGAATCATATAATACAATTAAAGTAGTTCCACTTATGACACACTTACCTTGGATCAGATCCTCAGATTCAGCAGCTTCAGCATCGCTCATGGTGAACACTCTACCTCTGGTTCTAGGCCTTCCAGCTTGCGCATTCAGATTTGACACAGGCGCACTCACGACACCGCTACCACTTCCCCTCAACGCAGGGCAGTCCCTCCTCATATGGCCACCTTGTTTGCAATGATAACAGATGGGTCCGCCGGATGGGTTTGCAGTCTGGCTCTTGAGTGGACAGTCGTTCAAGAGATGGTTCTTCTTACAACGCGGACAACTGGCATAGTTGTTGCCGGTACTGCTTGTTGGACTACCTCCACTAGCAACCATTGATTGTGGTATCACGACGCTCCCAGATGATGAGCCAAAGTTGTTCCTCGGGACAAAATAAGGCTTCCTCCTTTCTTGTGCAACCTTGGGTTTGTTCCTCTGCAGGTCGGAATTCTTGTCATCCTCAAAGATACGACACATGTTGACCATCTTAGAGAATTCAGTGATCTGCTGGTAGCCGATGGCTTGCTTAATCTCTGGCCTCAGTCCGCTTTCAAACTTAGAGCACTTAGATCCTTCATCTACAGTATTTTGGAAGTATGGGCAGAACTTGGACAACTCCTCGAACTTCGCGGCATACTCCCCAACAGTCATGCTTCCTTGTTCGAACTTCAGAAACTCCACTTCCTTGCGCTTCCTCAGATCAGTTGGAAAATACTTCTGGAGAAAAGTCTCCTTGAACAGATTCAAAGTAATCAGTCTTCTAGTGGCTTCTAACTGACGCCTGGCATACTCCCACCAATGTTGAGCTTCCCCAACCAGCATGAATACAACTAATGTTACCTTCTGCTCGTCAGGACAACCCATAGCCAAGTAAATCTTCTCTAGTTCTTCACACCACGGTTGAGATCCATCAGGATCATGACCTCCTTTGAATTGCGGTGGATTGTTCTACTTGAAGGTGGACAATCCACAGTAAGCGTCAGGGATGTTGTTCTGGTTCTGATTATGGGATTGATTCATCTCGTCCAACATTTGCTGCTGGTTCTCTAGAACGTTCACGATCCTCCCCAGGAGATTGTTCATCACAAGGTTACCTCTTCCTGCCGTAGAATCCTGCATTCACAGAACAAATCAGCTTCTTCCGTTTCATGCAAAATCATTCAAACAAGAATAAGTAACGCTACACAGATTCTTATATTACTACCTTTATACTGTTAGCAATACAAGAGCAATCAATTCACACAAGGTAATCCAATTCACACAAACAAACAATCAATCACAGAGTAAACACAGAGAGAAGGGTATCATAGACCATACCCGAGGCCAAAAAGGAAAGAACAACTCTGATACCATTTAATGCGACACCCCTAGTTACCACTAAGAATGCCACATGTGTTACACGTGACCAACGAAAGTACTATATATGAGTCGTTAAACATGCGGATTTGTTTTTTTTTGAAATGGATTAGTAGTTGTCAACCTACTACATCTCTAATTCTATTTTAAGTATTTATAAAATATTCTTTCTTACTGGTGGAACTCATTGTCAAAAAACGTCAAGAACAGTTACCACATCGCGTACACATACAACATACATACGTTTACGAAACCATCATGTGGAAATAAACAGTGCATGAAATTATATACATAAACAGTGTACTTCTCGAGCCTTACAAAAGCAACATCAAAATAAGAGTTCTAGCAGTGAGCTAAAATAAATAATACCTCAACAAAATGCAAAAAAGAGAGGTCACCAATCAGAGCTGCCACTAACTAGACCCAAACGTATGAGCTGCCGCTAACTAGACCCAAACAGAAGCATCAATCAAGCATAACCCTTAATCATCAAGATCAACACATACCATAATCCCTCATTGTTTGTCATCTCTATTATTTCTACTAACCTCATGGAAGTGTCATCCTTACTTAGCTCCCACAATTGTAGTTCTTGTAGTGCCTACTGGTACACCTAATTCTCCATCATATGATTTCTTTCTTTAACCTCTTGCGTAATCTTGATACTAATAGATCCTTTGTTAGTCATATCCTATCATCCAACTAGTATTTGCTTAAGAATTGCATCTTGTGCTATTGGTCTCAATATTTTGACTTCCTTTATCTCAAATCGAGTTTTCCATCTTTTTTTTTTCTATAAACCCTTATTTTATCAATCCGTTAGAAATAGCGATCATACTCTAGTGTATCTATCAAACTTCAATCATGGCTCTCATTCCACAGTCAAACCCTTTTAGACTTCAAGTTCTTCAACTGGGTGTCCAAATATGCCTTAATTGCTAAGATCAAACCCCAATTTGTGTGTTTGTCATCCTTATCCTAAACTCCATCATTATTTATCTTGAGTATACCCCAAGTCATCGATTAATTCTAACTTGCTTTGCCACATTATATATATATATATTCAATAACTGAATCCTCAAGAGCTATTAGTACCAATCCCTAAATCTCAAAACCTTAATGATTAAACCTCAATGATCAATCATCTTAACCTTGAATTCATCATCGATCCCTTAGGTTACTCATCTAAAGGAATGGGAATCTAACCTTAGTGGTCAATCCTACTCTAACTTTTAATGTCTCACTCAGCACTTCAAATCACAAGTCAAATCAGCTATTGGTTATACTAGTGTACAATATCAGGACCTAGGGGTCTTAGCAAACTCGTTTTAGAAGCTTGATTACTTAGTTCATTCATACTACCTTAATTGTAACTAGGGTGTTAAGTTAATTCTTTTATGAGGTGTGATATTATGCTACCCCGTCTTCTTCCCAGGAGATCGCCCATCCCAGGATTGCCTCTTTTTGCCATGGAATCCTGCATTCGCAGAACAAGTCAACTTCTTTCGTTTTATGCAGAACCATTCAAGCAAGAATAAGCAACGCTACACACAGATCCTCATATTACTAAGATAGTAAGATGAGAGCAACCAATTCACACAAGGCAAACAATCAACAAAAACAAACAATCAACACAGAGTAAACACAGAGAGAAGGGTATTACAGACCATACCCGAGGCCAAAAGGAAAGAATAGCTCTGATACCACCAAATGCGACACCCCTAGTTACCACTAAGAATGCCACATGTGTTACACGTGACCAACAAAAAATATTACTTACAAATTGTTAAAAATGCGGAATTCTTTTTTTTTTAAAAGGACTTAGTCATTATCAACCTAGTACATCTCTGATTTCATTTTAGGTATTCATAAAACATCCTTTCCTTGATGGTGAAATCAATTGCCAAAACACCGGAATATAATTTCCACAATAAGTAAACATACATCATACGTAAGACTACAAAATTATCACATGAATATAAAACCATACATGAGTCATATATACATAGCAATGTACTCCCTAAGTAATACAAAAGATATTAACAGAATAGGAGTTCTAGTAGTAAACTAAAATATATAAAACCTCGAACAAAATACAGAAAAGAGGTTCCTAAACCAGATTTGTACTACTAGACTCAAAATGACACTAAACGACTCCTCATCTCCCGACTCAGTAGTGAACACCCTACTGCTCCTCCTCTCAGCGTCTCCGATGGTGATCATCCCAAAATCCTCTGAGGGAACGTCGCCAGAAGAATCCTCCTTCGGGTCCTCGTCCTCCTCTGAAGTGTCATCAATTACGATCAAATCCATCTCATAAGAGAGTCCTCGCGCATCAGTACGCCTGGACTGAAAAGGTGATCCCTCGGAAGTGGGAGAGTATCTGGGGGATTCCGGACCAGCCATAGTTGCCATCCGCGATGACGTAGATGATGTCGAAGAAGTGGGACGACGACGAGAGCGGAGCAAAGTAGAATGGCACACCAAATTAGGTGGCGTCGGAAACTCGAGAGTCACAGGAACGATAAGGTCCATCTCTGGTACAAGTGGATGTCCGGGATGAGAAATGATGACACGGACTTCCCCCGTGAACTCGCATCTGAGCGGGATATCCGTCACCCTCCAGGTGCCCCTCGACATCCACCTTAGCCGCACTTGCATTGATGTCATGGTTGAAGTCTTCGATTTCGACTATCGACGTGACGAGAAGGGAATAACAAGAAGAGATAGAAAAGAAGGGTGAGAACATCGCATGAACTCACAGCATGTAGGATACAGCAACTAGAGCATACATACATAGGATATCCACACTTTTCAATCAACAAGAATACAGTTTATATCATCATGATGCAAATGAACCAATGCATGTGGGCCCAGGGAAACATCACCACCCGCAGAGCACAACAGCAACTGCCCGACCATACATGTACAACGTATCAGGAGTTAGAGTCTGTACTAGCGCGGTACTTATATTTTGTTTTGGCCAATTTTTCCCGACTTCCAGACAATCTCAACTGACCCAGAAAACTTAAGAGCGACAGGATAGTCAAGCCTATACCCCGTTTACTCGACAGTAGGGAGTGAGCCTACGTCACCTAAGCCATTCCGGGACCTGACTATCCTCAGGGCTGGCATTCCCCCTCGAGGACCCGCTGGCGTTCTTTGCAAAACCCAGTGCACCCGTCCCAACCAGTTTCCCACTGTACCGAGTGTCGCTGCCATATAGGTCGTAAGGTTTTTCACCTTGAATATCATCAATGCTTATGATGCATGACATACAACAAGATTTCAAAGCAATTACATCCTTACAGGCAAAGCCCATCGAATCATTCAACGTCACCACTTACCCGTGGTACGGCCCGATTCAATGTCTTTCCTTCAAGGAAAACGAAACAACGTTTTCACCAGGCACAATCCTTACAGGCGAAGCCCCTTTGAATCATTCTACGTCACCACATCCCCGTGGTACGACCCGATTCAAAGTCTCCCCTTCACAAGGAAAGCCAAACCGCACTCTCTCGCCATGCTTCTCAAGTCTTATGTAGAAAGAGTGTGTTGGTTATAACCTTTTAAGGTAGTTTGTACTAATGTTCTTGATAATTGTAACGCCCGCGTTTTACCGTTTTTGCCTTTTTTGCCGTTTTGAGTGTTTTATTGGATTTTGAGTGATTAAAATTATTTTTAATCATCAAAATTTATATTTTTGGATTTAGAATTGAATTTCCTATTTTTAGGAATTTTCTGGGAATTTTTAGGATTTTTCTGTGAAAAATGACCTTTTTGCCCTCCTGTACCCTGAACCGGGCCCGAATACTCTTGATCCGGGCCAGAAAAATTGCACAAACCTCTCTTTTCCTTCTAGAAGCTGCGCATGTGCAGCCTTGGTGCATGGGAGACACTTGTCTTCCCTTCTCTTCCATTCCACCAATGTGTAAATAAAGGTGAATTTGTAGTATTTATTACACCATTTTCTCATTTCTACTTCATTATTCACATGCAAAGCTTAGAAACCCTCTCACTTTTCTCTCATCTTCCTTCTCCTTGGCCGTGAGCCACTCACCATTTTCTCTCCAAAACCTTCATCCTCCATTAAACACTTTCAAGCTTAAGGTTCCATCTTTGAACCCTAAGCTTAAACACTAAGCTTTCTAGCCTTGCAAATCCTTGTTGGTGACTAAAGGAGGCATCTTGGGGGCTGTTTTGGGGGCTGAAAATCTGCACCTTTTCCTTGAAGATTTGAGGTAAAGGGGGGAGAACTTGAACTCTAGTAGGAAATGTAACTAGAGTCAAGGATTTACCCTTGAATCCTTGCTTTTTGGCCTTATTTTCACTTGAAAAATCCTATCTTTTGAACTTATTTTGCATGTATGTTCTTGAATTTTTTGAGCTGGGTTGATATTGTTGTTTGCATGTCTATTTTGATGTTGGAAATGTATCTATTTGGTGGATTTGGGTGCATGCAAGCCAAGTTAAAAATTTTGCAAAAATCCTCTCTTTTTCCTCTTTTGCTCTCGGCCAAAGAGAGAAAAATGGGCTACATGTATTCTAAATTTGTTTTGATGATTGTAATGTGTTTATATGATGATTTGATGAACATGCATGTGGTTGGTTGGAATTATAAAATTGTTTTGGTGATTGATCTTGAAAAAAATGGCATTTTGAGCTTAAAAATGCAAGTTTGAATCTTGAAAATGTGCATGGATGATTTGAATGGATTAAATATGTTAGTTGTTGTTTAGAATGTATATACATGATTATGTGAGATTTTGGTGAAGATTGGATGATTGGAAAAGTTAAGGTTTTTGATGAACATTCAAGCATGTTCTTGAAGTTCATGTGAGTTCTTGATGAAATTCATCAAGAATGTCCTTTTTGATCTTAAAAAGATCAAAAGGATGTTTAAAACATGTTTTGGGCAAAGTTGTCCAAAAGGACTAAAAGATAAAATTGTAACAAAAAGGGCTAAAATGCAAATAAGTTAAGTTTTTAAAATAAATAATTAAATTCGGATTTTTAAATGAATAAAAATAAAAGTCTATTTAAAAGTCATATTTTTAATTTACTAAGAGTAAAAATGGGCTCTCATGGGTCCAATAACCTTTAGGCTTTTTATTTAAGTCCAAAGTATTTAAAAAGAAATTAAAAAAACTCAATTTAAAAGGTAATTAAAAATAATTAATCTAAGTTGTTAAGATTAAGCTTAGAATTAATTAATGAACTTAATTAATTTAATTACCTAAGTTGATTAACCTAATTTATTTAAGTTAATTAAAGATTAATTAAGTCTAAATATAATTAATCTTAATATAAGAATTAATTAAGTAATTAATCGCTAATGATGGTTAAGAACTAATTAATTATAATTAACCTTAATCAAATGTAATTAATAATCCTAATCCAAGATTTAGGAGGAGATTAAAGGATAATTAGAAATTAATTAGAACCTTAAGTAAGGATTAAGACTTAATTAAAGAAAGTAAAAGCTTAATTGTAATCCGATTAATAAAGATTAGTTATGATTAAAGACTAAACCTAATCTTAATTTGTCATACAAAGAGAATTAGGACAAGTAATATCTTCCATAAGACACATTCATAAGTCTTAGTAAATTATAGGACTTAAGTGGACATGATTATCAAGAGCATTAGTACAAACTACCTTAAAAGACTATAACCAACACACTCTGTCTGCATAAGACTTGAGGAGCTTGGTGAGAGAGTGCGATCAGGCTGTGCCACAGAGATGTGATTATTTAAATTAATTCAATGAGGTTGCGGTTCGCCTATAAGGAAGTGATTATTTAAATATCTTGATGTATGACATGCATCATAAGCATTAAATAATGACCAAGGTTTAAAAAGCCTTACGACCTATATGGCAATAACACTATAGTACAATGTGAAACTGGTTGGGACGGGTGCACTGGGTTTTGCAAAGAACACCAGCCGGGTCCTGAAAGAGGGACGCCAGCCCTGAGGATAAGTCAGGTCCCGGAATGGCTCAAGAGACGTAGGCTCGCCCCCTACTGTCGTGCAAACGGGGTACAGGCTTGACTATCCTGTCGCTCTCAAGTTTTCATGAATCAGTCGAGTTGTCTGGAAGAACAGGGAAAATCGTCTTGGCCAGAGATTGAGCAATGCTCCTAAGTACTATTTTATTTGCTAGTACAGACAAATTCCTGAGACATTGTCCATATATTGTTGAGCAGTTGCTATGTGCTCTGCTGTTGGTGATGTTTCCCTGGGCCCGCATGCATTAGTTTATATGCATCATGACAGCATAAATTATGTCCTTGTGATTGTGATTGTGATTGTGATCGTGATTGTGATTATGATTGTGAAAAGGTCTGGTGAATGCTTTAGTTACTATTTTCTACTTGATGTGAGTTCATGCGATGTTCTCACCCTCCTTTTCTATCTCTTCTTCTATGCTCTTCTATGACGTCCGAGTATGAGCTGCCACTAACTAGACCCAAACAAAAGCACTACTCTACTCATCGCTACTAGACTGGGAAGGGTCCTCCTCCGGCTCCTCCTCTGGATCCTCCTCCGGCTCCTCCTCCTCGGACGTGTCTTCGATGATGATCAACTCTAACTCGTCCGAGAGAGAACGACCTTGTGCATCAGAACGCAGAGACGGTGAACCCGATGCCTCAGAATTCGACGAGTATCTAGAGGAGTCTGGCCCAACCAGATCTTCCATCTGTGATGACCGAGATGCCACCGAAGATGCAGGACGACGACGAGAACAACAGAAGATAGTGTAGCGCACCAACTCTGGTGGCGTCTAGAACTCGAGAGTTACCGGTACAACGAAGTCTACTTCAGGTACTAGTGGGAGGCTAGGGTGGGTGATGATGACTCGGACCTCTCCGGTGAAGATACATCTTCTAGCGATGTCCGTCACCCTCCAGGAACCCCTGGGCATCCAGCGTAGCTCCACCCTCATTGACGTCATATCGAAGATCTTCAATGTCAGTTATCGACGTAACAAAAGAGACACAACAACCAAATAGCATAAAGGAAGGGTGAGAACACATCACATGAACTCACAAAACATAGGATATAGTGATTTAGATCACACACACAGGAAAATTCACATAGTCCAACCAATCAAATAATCACACATGACATTATCATGATGAACACAAACTATTGCATACTTTGAAACAACAATGTTATAACTGATGCATAAGGGCCCAGGGAAAAATCTCCATCCACAGTGCCCAAAGCAACTGCCCGACCATATATGTACAACGTATCAGGAGTTAGAGTCTGTACTAGCACTGGTACAAAGAGCATTGCTCATATATTTTGGCCAAATCATTTTATCCGTCTTCCAGACAATCTCAACTGACCCCGAAAATCATGAGAGCGACAGGAATAGCTAAGTTGGGTTCCATGAACTCGACAGTAGGGATCTGATCTACGTCCTCTGAGATCTTCCAGGAACTTGGCTATCCTCAGGGCTGACGTCCCTTTTGAGGACGCGATGGAGTTCTTTGCAAAACCCAGTGCACCCTTCCCAACCGATTTCACATTGTACCAAGTGTCAATGTCATATTAGGTCATAAGGTTTTCAACCTTGAACATCGTCAATGCTTTATGTACATGTCACAAAAAAAATGCTTCTCAGCATACACATCCTTACAGGCAAAGCCCATTGAATCATTCCACGTCACCACTCCCCGTGGTACGGCCCGATTAAATGTCTTTCCTTCGCAAGGAAATCCAAACCCCATCTCGGGTTAAAATCGCACTCTCTCACTAAGCTTCTCAAGTCCTATGCAAGAAGAGTGTGTTGGTTATAAACTTATAAGGTAGTTTGTACTTATGTTTTTCTTTAAATCAATAATCACTTTCACTTAAGTCCTGCAGCTTACTTGATTAATACTTCATTAGTAGTTAATGATTAAGATTAAGGTTAATCTTCATTAAGGTTAATTAACTTTAGTCTTAATTAATTGTTCTTTACTTAGTTAACTTAAGTGAGTTGGATTAATTAACTTAGGCAAATTGGGTTTACAAGCACACTAATTTAAATTTCTAAGTTTTAGTCTTGAGGGGTTGGATTAGAGTTGAAGCCCAATGATGGGTTTCTGGCAAGCGAACCAAAAATCTAGTAGTATAATAGTAAGAAAAGTATCGTATCCACAGGGAACGGTCAATTCGTGTATAGTTGTGATCTATTTATCAAGAGAACAAAACGGGTTTATGAGAATATTGTTGTGTGAAAAACGTAAATAGCAAATTAATAATCAATTGAATTTAGAAAGGAAGAGTTAGAGACACTTTACTTGGATTAGGATTGAACTTCATCTCATCACACCACTCATGTATGTCGATCGAGACTATCTATTATTTATGGCTTTGAACTATAACACTGTAGACAAACTATATTGTTAAGACCCCAAGTTACCAGCAGCCTCACACACTCAAAGGTAATCCATGCGGGCTCTCCCAAGCGACAGACTTACCCTCGGCTTATTTTGCTTTCTTTATTCCATTTGTAAAAGAACTAGTTGGTAAACGAGGCCTAATCCTACAGACGCACCTTCACTAGAGTACTATCACTACCCATCGCTCATTAGAATACATCCATGTTTCGATTCCTGGATTGACAATCAACTAATCCTTTGCTATCGATCCATTAGACCATGCTTATTCTTTAGATGCCCTTCATTAGGATACTCACACTATCCATCAATCATTAGCAACACCCATGTTTCAGTCACTGGTTAACCGAGTATTCTTATTCACTCAGAGGTTGAGTTTCCTATGTCTAGGCTCCCCCAAACTTAATCCTAGTCGTAACGTTAATTACAAACTAGCCTATAACTCCGGCGCAAGCGCGGAAGTTAGGAATTAAGCACAGAATAAGATTACCAATATTATAGTTAGGGAACTACATAAATAATAGATAGAGTTCAACATACACTTGGGAATGGAATCGATTACATTCAATCCTAATGGAGAGTTAACTACACATGGTAGCCATACAAACCACCGAAGATGCTGTCACCATCTTCAATCCTTGTGAAGCGCTCCTCCTCTCCTACATTAGCTCGGGTGTATTATCACTGAATTATCACTGAATTACAAAAATTGTGTACCCTGATCTGGTGCAAGAGGTTCCTATTTATAGGCTAAGGAAAGACAAAGGAAATTGGGGAGAAATCTATCTAAAAACGGCAACAAGGAACAAATCTGTGTGACATGCGCTTCAAGCTGCGCTACAGCGCAGGCTGCAGCGCAGGTTCCAGAGAGTTGCGCTGTAGCGCAGGTTGAAGCGTAGGATGCGTCCTTCAGCTCCAACTTTCTCTTTTTAATTTGATCTCTCTCCGAGACTGGTTTTGGCTGATTTGTCTTTCCTTGTTTCCCTTTTATTTGATGAAATCTTTGCATTTACTGAGCATCTTTGATTTATTTGGGAAGGTTGTCTGCAGAATCCTTATTTGATTGGCAGTGATATCTTCATTAATTACTTCCAATCTTCTTCAAATCTTTATTAAATGTCTTCAATCAAACTTCAAATCTTGCAGATATCTCCCTCATTTAATGCTATCTTTCCTTAAAATCAAATCCTTGCAATATCCTGCAAAAATCAGCAATATTTCTATCAAAATAGCGTCAAATTCAAATCTAAGATTAATAAATACAATTTATCTAATATTTAATAAAAAGGGATTAAACTGGGGCAAAATTACCATTTTATCCTTGATAAGTGAACTAAAAAGTGCTCTAATTTATCATATAATTTTCACTTATCAAAATACCCCCCAACTTAACTTCTTGCTTGTCCTCAAGCAAGAGACCTCTTTGCAATCAAAAATCCATTCTATCCCCAAAATAACTAAAAAAGTCAAAAACAAATTCAAGGAACTATTCATCAACTCCTTGCTAAGTAGCAGTCACTTCCCAAACATAGGAAAAACTCAGGATCAAGGGATGTTACCAATCATCAATCAGAATAGAAATGCAAACATCAATCAAACTTCTCAAAAATAGCAATTAAAGTAGAAAGTGATAAACCAAGGAAATCCCTCATTCTCACGGGTAAGTGTTTCCCTCAATCTTTTTCACCACTGTTGAACAACTTGAATTGATAGTCGTTTCCAATATCTGAACCTGCAAGCAGTTAATATGGATCAAAAGGTCTTTCCTTGGTTGTAATGAGGCTGGGCTATCAAGAATTCATGGTTTTTATGGATATGTAAAGAACACTTTGAATAGAGAGCATATTGTGATTGTGCTTAGGACTTTTCTCAATTCACCTGGTCATCCTTGAATTATCACCGTTTTTCTGCTTGGCCTCTTTGTTTGAAGAATTTCTTCCCCCAACTTATTTAATATCCACACTTTTGTGCAGATTTATTTTTTATTTATTTTTTTTGACTAATAAACAATAACATAGAGAATTTATTTGTGGGGGAGTATTCTTCTTTGTGATTTCTTGTACCTGCTTGTTGAATCTCTTTGACCTTTTACTCCACCAACCTCTTGTCCCATGTTGTTGTGGTGCACCTTGCTCTCTATCCCAAGTGTTAAGGGACAGGATACATTCATTGAATATGGTTAGGGTGCATTGATGGAATCCTGGCAAGTGTACCAACAGTCCAGCAGTTATAGAGTAAGTAAGATATCGTATCCACAGGGAGCGATTTTAATTTGTACGGTGATAGTGATTGTATTTCCAATAAAAACAGTTTATAGAAAGGTATGGTTGTTTTCAAAATAATAAATAATAAAAGTAAAAGCAGATAACGCGAGGAGAGAATAATATTTTGGATTAGGATTTGACTTTTGCTTCATCTCCCGCCTTGTGTGTGCGAATCCCTTCCTTAATTATGATCATACTTATAATTACCTTAGCATTGTTTAATTACAATAATTACAAGGCATGCCTGGAAATTATCGTACCCGCAAATTCCCCTATAACATTATAATTAAACGCCAAAAGCTATTCTCTACAAGCATTCAAAGTGGCTTGGCGACCCCGAACATTCCCCGTATTTTGCAATCGGCGCTATCAATTTAATCCATACCTTCCCATCGAACAACTATGAAGGGGTGTGTCACTCACCAAACGCTTCAATCATAGCGAAGAACGACAATACAATATGGACCAAACGAGTATCTTCAGCAATCGGAGATTAAGCTTCATAGACAACTCTATGCTTACCTAACTCTAATACTAGTCGGAGTTCAACTTTTTGTATCCATAGCACTAGCCTACCACCCCGGCGCACGCGCGGAGGCGATGCATTACAAACAGCATAAAAATACCGATAAATTACAAATAGAGAATCATAATTAAAAAGAAGAGAATTCTTTATACACAAGGGGATTGAATCCACTACATCAAATCCTACTGGAGAGCTTAGCTACTCATGGTAGCCATTACAAACCACTGAGAAATCTGTCACCTTTCTCAATCCTAGAACTACTCTCTCTCTCTGTATCTGTGTGTTTGTGACCTATGCAAAGGGCTCTATTTATAGAGTGGGAAAACCCTAATTTTGCTCCAAGAAGTCAATCTGGATATAGGTTTAGAGGTTGCCGTGCATCCTGCGCTTCATGTGCGCTTAGCACGCATGAAACGCAACCAATCTGCTGCTGCGCTCAGCGCAAGTGGAGCCTAATCAATTTGATGTTGCGCTCCACATGCGCTTAGCGCAGGTGGAGCATGTTACGCGTTTCAGCTTTCCTTCCAATCTTGATCTAACTTTTGGATCTCTTTCTGATCTTATCTGGTTTTCCTTTATCCCTTTATCTGAGTTGTTTTTGTATTTATTTGGCTTGGATTTGAATTGAAGAGGTTATCCACAAGATTCTCTGATTAACTAACGGTTAATTTGGTCTTTATTTAAATTCTGAATCTGCAATTATCCTCTTTTCTGATGCTATTTTCTCTCTCATTCCAAATCTTCTCCAAATCTGCATAAAATCACAGATTTCTATTTAAAATAGCATCATATTCAAATTTAAACCAAATAATTACAAATATTGTAAATTAATAAAAAGGGATAATTTGGGGCATAAATTACTATTTTAACCTTGATAAGTGTAATAAAAACTATATGAAAAGAACACTAATTTTAAACTTATCAAATACCCCCCAACTTAATTTCTTGCTTGTCCTCAAGCAAGACACCTTTTGCAATAAATTTTCAAATCACCCTTGAATACAATTCTCAAAATAACTACAAGGAAAAATTTTCATTATCTCTTTATTAGGCAGAAGTCACTTTCCAAATCAAGAAAAAATTAAAATCAAGAAATATTACCATGACTCAACCAAAATTAGAACATAATCAGCAAGTTGAATTATCTCAGGAGTAGTAATTAAAGCAATAAACAAAAAACCAAGGAATTTCACTCATGCTCACGGGTACTGTTTCCCTCAATATTTTCACCACAGCTGAACAACTAAGATTGATAGTCGTTTCTAGTTCCTAAGCATGTTTATGGTTAATGTGAATCAAAAGGTCTTTTTAAGGTTGTAATGAGGCTGGGATATCAAGAATTTATGGTTTTTCTGGATAATCAATGAACATCTAGAATAGAGAGCATCTTTGAATGTTGCTTTTCTTGGATTTCTCTCCTTCCACCATATCTTTCTTGATTTATTTCACTTCTTTGCAGGCCTCTTTCCATGTTTGAAGATGCACTCCCCCCAACTTATTCAATTTATTCACTTTTTCTTTTTCATTTTAGGGGGAGTGATCTTCTTTTTCTTTTTGTTTCTCTGTACCTGCTCTTTGGATTTTCAACCTTTTCTTCCCATTATTTTCACTTGCCACCTTGCTCTCTATCCCAAATGTGTAAGGGACAGGATATATATATCTATTTTGGCTTGGGTGAACAAGAATAATCAATTAAGGCTCAAAATGGGTTATCAAAAATTGGAAAATTATACCAACGATTGGCTTTTTGGCTCTGAGCAAATATATTGAAACAAAAATTTGCCTTTGTCATTTCCATATTTCCATAAACAACATAAGATTAAAAAACTCAAGCAATAATGGTTGACAAACAGCGGTGAAAAACTCTCAATTCAGTGTTTGGGCTCTCAACTCACCGGTTACTTGGCTAAATTCCTTGATAAAACATTATTGTTTTTAATTAACTACCCTGATAGATTCTTATGTGAAGTATCCTAATCTTAATTGATTATGGGATTAATCACAAGACCTTTTTTTCTTTCCTAATCTGGTTAGTTAAACTGCCTAATTTCAGAAATTTTTGAAAAATTTTCCTTTTTTTTCCCTAAATCCTAAGTCCTAAAAATAAAATGCGGGAATGTACTGCTACATAAATATGTCAGTGTAAATGTATACAGTACATGCCAAAAGAAAAATAAAAGAAAAATAAAAGAAAAAGAAAAATAAGGAAAATAAGGAAAAAGAAAAGTAAAGCACCAAATAAAAAAATGTCAATGGTCCTGGTCCTGGTGGTCCTGCTCCATGTGATCATCATCAACAGCTGCTGCTCCACCCCCCTCAGGAGGAATAGGCCTGTCCCCAGGACACTGAAGATACTCTCAGAACTGTTCAGGTGTCATGCCTGGGTAGGGGTCAGGCCTAATGGAGTATAGATACTCCTGTAGATGAACCTGGCCCCTATGGGTGGAGGTAAGCTGGGAAAAGAGATGCTGATGAAGTACCTTAAATTTCTAGCTAAGAATCTAGAGCGTAACGTTTCGAATATCAACTTATTCACGAAATTGCAAGAAATCCAACGAAATTTCAACAATTTAATGAAGCATTCTAAATAATAACACATAACTCCTATGGATTTTAACATGTACATAAACATAAGTTCATAAAGTCCGTCAAGTCAACAGTGTATACAAAAGTCTCTAGTAACTTCAAATTTTGACTAAGGCATATATACATATATACATAGTGTTCAACTTAGAACCAAACAAAAGGGAACAAATGTCTATCCCAAGCTCTTCACTTCCCGGACTGAGAGTCTGGCAAAGTAGGTACCTGATCAGCTAAAACAATCCACATAACGTGTGGTGAGAAATAATCTCAATGAATACAAAACATATGCATGAATGTAAGGGAATTAAGATATCCATGTCAAACACAATTCATAATGTCAACCAATCCATCAATAATTGAAAAAAATGCAACATGATGCACTCACTGCTGTGCCCAGCAGGCATGTTCTTATCACTTTCTAGAGTTAGACCTGAGCTCAGACTACGGGAACCGACTTTCCCGGGGACAAATCCCACCCAAACTGGACCGAAGTCATGTTTTCAATACCATTATTTATTCATTTTTACTCACAGCACAAGGTCGGCTTTGGTTTTTACTTTAACAAATCATAATTATGATAAAATAGTGGTACTATGCTTTGAATATGACAAGTACATGAAATTCCGCTAATCTCGAGTATTTCGAAGGTTTCGACTCTACGAACATACATTTCGATTTCCAATTCAAACACCAATCTAACCATTTCCATTCATGAATAGTACTAAACAAAGAATTTTAACCGAATAGAATGCTTATATGAGTTACAATCGAGGGGTTTCAATAGTTTCGATAGTTTTGATAATTTCGAAACTAAGGATTCTGACGCCCGATTCTATACTTATATGCTCAATCTATCGATAATCAATCCGAACAATAAGAATTTACCAACCTTCTCTAAGGCTGCCTCACAGGTTTAACCCCATCCTCCAACAGAATCCGATGCATACACAAGGAGGGGCTAATACCCAGAATATCTGCCAAAGTCCAACCTAGAGCTCTCCTGTGCTCTCTAATCACATGCAACAGCCTCTGCTCCTGATCAGCTGAGAGAGCAGTAGAAATGACCACCAGAAGCTTCTGCTTATCCTCCAAATATGCATATTTGAGGTGAGAGGGAAGTGGCTTCAGCTCCAGTGATGGGGGCTGGACAATAGAAGGTAACAATCTGGTACTAGTAGAAACCTCTGCAACCTACAAATCAATCAAGTCAGATGTATCTGTAATTGCTGTAATCAAGTCATTGCATTCTGACTCAATTGACTCAATGGGTGCATCAATACCAGAACCCGTAGGACAATAAGAACAATCAACACAATCAACAGTATCAATAGATATGAACTCATCTATCGCAGCACACATACTACACACAGATGAATCAGAACATAAATCACAAGTGTAGACATCACTGAAATCATAAAAGTCCGGAAAGTCCAAATGTCCTACAAACTCAGACAAACTATCATCTACAAGTTCAGCAAACATATCAATATGGAATACAGAATAATCCTCAACAGGATGCCTCATGGCATCTAAAATATTAAACTGAACCACACTGTCTCCAAACTCCATGGTAAGTGTGCTTGCATGAACATCAATCTTAGTCTGAGCTGTCTTCAGGAAAGGCCTGCCCAAGATGATGGGGGCTGCACCAGTGAGTGAATCTCCTCTCTCCATATCCAATATGTAAAAGTCAGCAGGGAAGATGAGGTCATTCACTCGAACCAGCACATCCTCAATAAGGCCTGCAGGGTGGGCAGTGCTCCTATTTGCCAACTGAATGACAACACCTATAGCCTGCAAAGGACCAAGAGACAAAGAGGTGAAAACAGATAAAGGCATAACATTAATAGATGCTCCTAAATCAAGCATAGCATTATCAAATTTGTTATTGCCTATAACACAAGGAATAGTAAATGTCCCTAGGTCTTTGCATTTTTCTGGAATGGGAGTCATAGGTCTCTCAATGAGTGCAGAGACATTCCTTCCCATGCTAATCCTCTCATTGCCCTTTAGCCGCCTCCTATGGGTGCACAGATCCTTCAAGAACTTGGCATATCTCGGAAAGTCTACTTTCCTGAAAGTCTCCAAGATCTCCTTGTCAGCCTCTTCCATCTTTTTATTCTTCTGCACAACTCTCTGAGGGAATGGAAGAGGAATATAAGGCTGCTCACTGCATGGAGAACTGGGGATGCTCAAAGGACTAGGGATAGCTCTCTCCTGCACAGGGTCTACAGCTGTATGAATCTCATCTTCTTGCTCAGACTGTTGCCTATCAGGTGCTTGCACACTCCTACCCGACCTCAAAGTGATTGCACTAACATTCTTTGGGTTGACAACTGTTTGAGCAGGAAGCTTATCTGAACCCTGAGATTGCAGCTGATTAAGAGCGGTAGCCATCTGGCCTATCTGATTCTCTAGACTCTGAATAGTAGCCTCTGTCCTCTGCTGGAAATTCATATTATTGACCGCCATCTGCCTCATTAATTCTTCCAAGGAAGGCTCACTTTTGGAAGGTGCAGCAGCAGGTGGTGTAGGTTGGTGTTGCTGCTGCGGTACATGTGGAGGCTGGTAAGGTCTACTAGGTCCAGCAGCATGAGACTGATAAGGCACATAAGGCTGCTATGGCTTCTGCTGCTGAGAATACCCCCATCTCAAATTTGGATGATTCCTCCAACCCGGATTGTACCTGTTGGAAGAAAGATCCTGATTATACGGTTGCTGCTGAGCGGGTCTGCCAAAACCATAAATATTTGTTGCATAGGCCTGAGGAGGAAAAGCACCATCTCCTTCAGGCTCATGTAAGGTGGGACATGCATTAGTGGGATGATTTGCAGAAGTACAAATCCCACATAGCTTAGCAACCTTTTGAGACACTGCCATCTGCTTAACCAAGGAAGCCAAATCATCTAGCTTGCTCTCCAACTTCCTATGATCAGCAGCATAAGTGGTCTCCATCTCATGAACTCCTCTAGTCAAGGCTACGGAATTGCTTCTGGTACTGAACTGTTGGTTATTAGAAGCCATATTCTCAATTAACTGCCTTGCTGCAACTGGAGTTTTATCTACAAGAGCTTCTCCACTGGCTGCATCTATCATATGTCTGTCATTGTTCAATAGGCCCTTATAGAAATACTGGATGAGAAGCTGCTCATGTATTTGATGATGTGGACAACTAGCACAAAGCCTCTTAAACCTCTCCCAGTACTCATACAGACTCTCTCCATCCATCTGCCTTATACCACAGACCTCCTTCCTAATTAAAGTCACTCTGGATGCTGGGAAATTTTTTTCCAGAAACATCCTCCTCAAATTATCCCAGCTAGTAATGGATCCAGGTGGAAGGTAATACAACCAGTCTTTTGTTGTATCTTGCAGGGAGAATGGAAATGCCTTCAACTTAATATGATCCTCAGGAACTCCAGGTGGTCTCATAGTGGTGCAGACAATATGGAATTCCTTGAGGTGTTTATGTGGATCCACACCTGCAAGACCATGGAACTTGGGCAACAAATGAATCAATCCAGACTTTAGCTCACAAGGCACATCTATATCAGGATATTGAATGCATAAAGTCTGAATATTAACATCAGGTGCTGCAAGCTCTCTCAAGGTTCTCTCAGCCATGGTATCACAATTAAAATCAGACTCAAGAAAAGAAGAAGAAGAGAACACAGAAACAGACTCACTATCACTTACACTAACAGCAGAATACACATTATCAAACAACTCACTATCACTAACAGAATTATGCAAAAATGGAATCCTAGAATCTCTAACTAACCTATGATATGTCTTATCAATTTTTGGATCAAATGAATGTAGGGTACCTGGGTTTGCTCTAGTCATACGCCAAAAGCACACAAAAATGCACAAAATGAAGCATACATAAGCATGTCAGCATATAAAGGCAGCCTATATCAAATGAGCAGAAACCAATGAAATGGATACATGGAAAACACTATATTAACATAGGAAACAACCACAAAAAATTTCAGAACAAAATTCAAAGCCTATGTACCAAAACTACCTAAGGTAAGAAAGGGAAAATACACAAAAAAAACTTAAAAAATTCTTTAAAAATAGCAAACGACCTCTTTTTGCAATTTTATGGTCGACCTCCTAGAAACTTCTAGGAGGTGCTGCTCTAAGTAGCTTTTTTTACCCCAAAAGAATATAAAATTTGTGAAATTCCGATACTCCTAGCTCAAGTTATGTCCAATTGAAGTCAACAGGTCAAAATAAGCCAGTGCAAAGTGTAATCTCACAATCAGGACTTATCTAACAGCACCTGGGGTATCTAAAATTCATTATTAACGTAAAGAAATGTGGACACAAAAATTGGCACAAAAATTCAACCTCTAACTATGTTAAACAAAAAAGTCAGATTCAACTGCAAATGTCAACAGTAGAAAAAGTCAACAACACTTGATCAACTTATGCAATTCAATCCAAATGACACCAAATCTGTTCTAATTTCATATAAACAATTTCTAAACATCAAAACATGACTAAACACACTAATTACAATGACTCAACACATCACACAACTCAAATCACAAATTGAAATTCACTAAAAGAAATGGAACAGTAACTATGACAGATTAGGCTACTTACCCTCAAAGTTGTGAACCAAAATTGATCAAACTGAATCTGCACAACCAAGGTTAGTATACCAAAACACAATATGAATTATGAATCTACCTCCTAAACACGAATTTACAAAACAGAATTGAAAACAAAATAGAAACAAAATTTTACACACAAAACAGAATTGAAATTGAAACCGAATTTGAATTGAATTCCCCGGCAACGGCACCAAATTTGACTGAGGCCATACTCAACTAAATAAAATGAATTAAAGTGCAGTAGGTTGATTAACCCAAACTCGTCTCTCTCAAGGAATCCAATTACAAATTCAGAATTTCAATCTCATAGCAACACACACACACAAGGGGATTTTGATTATTGTTCATTCTATTTTCTAAATTTCTAAACAGAATTTAAATTTGCAGAAATAATTCAAGGAAAACGGATTGGTTCTCTACCCTCATTCACAAATTGGATATATCATTGGTTCATACAAAATTCCTCAAATCCTTGACAGAATCAAATTCAGATTAAGCATCCTCATTAATTTTCACACTAGAATTAAGCAAACTAACATGAATCCTAATTTCTAATTCTTGGAATTAAGAAAACCTAGAATTCATTTCAGATTAAGCAACCTAAAATGTGAGTTAGATTCAGATTAAAATTCGAATTCCATAAAGCATGCAACTCAATTTCAAATTCAAACCTAAACATCAAGAAACTAGGAGAAGGAAAATTCATGAATCTGTCCAAGAATTTAAGAGATGAAAAACGAAATTAGAACCTCAATTTCCTTTGTGAATTCAGTAGAGAAACAATCCTTGAAGCTTAGCATTCCATTTCCATGGAGGAGAAATTCGAAAATTGAAGAAGAGGAAGAAGAAGAGCCAAACCGAAATTGCAAGAAGAGAGAAAAAGAAAGGGAAAGTGAAGAGTCTTTTTTTCTAAAATCTGAAAAATGAGGGAAAAAGTGTTCAAACTACTCAGCAACACACCTATTTATAGAGCCTAAATCACTAACAATTTGATTAAGCCTTAATTGGGCCGAAATTAATTAAAACAGGCCCACAAACTAATTACAAAACTAATCGAATTCAGACTTGTGACAGACAGCAACGGTAGGCGATTTTGAAACAGCAACTGCTCCTAAGTTCTCCATGGGAATATGGTCATATAGCATATCAAATTAAAGCCCCGGAAGTTAGCTTTCCAATGCCACTAGCATCACGCAAATCGGACACCTACAGCTCCAGATATCATCAAAACAAGACAGGTAGGTCAGAGGGCTTAAAAATCCGAATTTAAACAACATTCACAATTAAAGCCCAATTAAGCCCAATTTGGTAAATTCCAATTAAAATAGTGGATTTAATCACAATTATAGTCCAAGAAAGATAAGATTAATTATGCAAAGTGTGAATAAAAATGTGTTCATCAAATGTTTAAAAGGTGTGAAGGTACCACAAGGATACACTTCAAATATCAAGAGCCTTGTATCAGTGAAGGAAATGAAACTAATCGGGTTTAAAATCTCATGATTGTCATGTCCTTACGCAACAATTACTTTCTGTGGCCATTCGTGGCATCTTGCCAAAAAATGTGAGGCATACTATAACTCGATTGTGCTCATTCTTCAATTCAATTTGTAGTAAAGTCATTGACCCTCAGAAGTTGGACCAACTTGAAGAAGACATTATAGTGATTCTGTGTCAGTTGGAGATGTTTTTTCCCTCCATCCTTTTTTGACATCATGGTGCATTTGCTTGTTCATTTGGTCAGAGAAGTTAGATTATGCAGAGCGGTTTATCTAAGATGGATGTATCCAGTTGAGCGGTACATGAAGATTTTGAATGGATATATGAAGAATCAGTATCGTCCCGAGGCTTCTTTTGTAGAGAGGTACATTGTAGAAGAAGCTATTGAGTTTTGTACCGAGTACTTATCCAAAGCAAAACCTATAGGACTTCCTGCCAAATGTTGGAACAACCGACCATCCACAAGTAGGTGCTCACGTGGTGTACATATGGTGACCAAATCTCACGAAGAAATCCCTCAGGTACATTTGTACATATTAAATAACACCGATGAGGTACTACCTTACATAGTTGCTCACAAAGCCATTATAAAGGACAAGAACCCAAGACAGCCAGAGAAGTGGGTGTTGAAGGAGCATAACAGGTCTTTTATGGCTTGGTTTTAAAATGAAATTATAAAAGATCCTACCGCATCTGAAACATTGACATGGCTAGCACATGGACTGAAGTTTGATGTATTAGCTTGCACTGGACATCAAATCAATAATTGTATGTTCTCTACAAAGTCTCTGGATGACAAAAGTACAGTGCAAAATAGTGGGTCACTTTAGAGGCAGAGTCCATGCAATTTTCTACATCAAAGGATCCAAACCCAGTTATTGGAACAATGTTGTACTATGGTGTAATAGAAGAGATTTGGGAGGTGGGTTACACTAAGTTTACAGTTCCTGTTTTCAGGTGTAAATGGGTTGACAATAAGAGTGATGTGAAAATCGATGAATCTGGAATGACCTTGGTCGACTTTCGGAAGATTGGATATGAGGACGAGCCATTTATCATGGCACATCAAGCTTCACAAGTGTTTTATGTAAAGGACCCTGTGTCGAAAATGGTCTATTGTTCTCCATGGGAAAAAACAAGAAATTGCTCCAGAATATGACCGGTTCATTCTTGATGTCGGTGAAACTCGTTCATTTTCTTCAGTGATGATTAACAATGCCGAGGATGATGTTGTCGATGATGTGCATGCCACTCGAATAGACCATAATGAGGGAATATGGGAACAAGTATAAAGGTTAATTAATTTAATTACCAATATTAATTTATTGTCTTAATTTTATGTCTTAATGTTATAAGTTTTTTTTGAAAGGTTACTTGTGTAAAATTGTCACTAACAGTTGTTTTATTTCATTTTTAACAGACATATGGCTGATGAACAAGGTCCGCAACCATCTTCAGAGACTCCTTCGGAGTCAACCTCCAGAAGATCTAGTAGAGGACCTATATGTTTTTGAACATCCATCACTTGTATCATATTATTATTATGTTATAAAGGCCTTTCATTTTATTAATTCTTTTAGAATATAATTGTTGTCCTTAGAATAGTAAGCTTAAACTTCATAACAAATCAAGTAGATGACTTGATCGTGAGATCTTATGAAGAACTATTCTTAAAATAGTCCCTAGTCATATATCATCTTAGGACAAAGATGCATTTATACTAGTATGTGAGTTCATTGATGATCACATCTCACAGATCATGGATATGAGATATCATGTGCTCACATAGGTACACATTAAGAGTAATGGTGTACTGGACAGACCCACCTTAAGAACGTTGCACGGGTTGTTACATAAGTGTCATGAATGTTTCTTAAATTGATAAATTTTATATGAAGTCCTTCAACCTGAAATCACTACGATTCCTACATAAGGAATTATATGTTTTAATTATCATCAAACGTTACCTGTAACAGTGGTAATCATAAGTTGATTTTTGGACATATAATAAATTATGTGGAGGAATGTGAGTGCCCTAGATGAGATTTATCCCTCCTATGTAACAGGAGTTATATCTGTAGGCCTCTTGATAAAGTGAGACTGCAAAATGCATGGCCATGCTCAGGAGAATAAATATGAGATATTTATTTTCTGTACAGTCTACTTTGGGATCAAGAAAATATAAATTGATCTATACAAGGTTGACACAATCCATGCCCTTGTGTTCAATTAGATATTTGGACAAAGGGACAGAGCATATAAATTATTATAATAAAATAGGATTTATCAAAGTTATTGATAATCTCAATATTTGGATAGTGATGTGTTGCTAGATACCGCTCACTCTTTATGATATTAAATATAAAGGGTTTTATTTTAATATTATAACCAAATATTAAAATCCTATTGGGTCACACACATGCCACTAGGAAAGGATAATAATTCTAATTTATTTAATTAGAATTATTACATAATGGGCCAGGCCCATAAGTGTGAGGGTTAAGTGAGTGAAGGGGTAAAAACCCTAGCCACCACTCTATAAATAGAGCATAAGATGCACTACCCTGAGACACATGAGCAATCGCTTCTTACTTTCTAAGGCTACTAGCAGAGCTGAGGAGAGAATCCTAGTCCGGCTGTTGGCGTGGATACCAATAGAGACGTGGCTACACTTGCCTCGTTAATAATCCTAATAAGGTACGACCTTTCGTTTCAATACCTTTTATGCCTTGATTCGTGTTTTCGCAAAACGATTATAACAAGGGAGGGAATCCATTTATTTCCGCTGCACCCTGACCACATGCTTGATTCCCTTCAATTGGTATCAGAGCCAGGTTTGCGATTAACACGTTTTGGGCTTTTAATCTTTGATATAGTGATATTCTGGTATTATTATTGTTTAAATCGGCAGAACGTTTTTTGAAACATCATTTCTACGCTTCACTCACGCTGAGCGCAAGTAAAGCGCATGTGAAGCGGAGGTGAAGTGCAGGTAAAACGAAGCGCTGTTTTCTGCGCTGCAGCGCAGACGGAAGCGCAAATTTGCGCTGCAGCTAGGCTGCAGCGCAAGCGGAGCGTAGTTTACGCCTTTTCTAATACTTGCATTTAGACTAGTATGTGAGTTCATTGATGATCACATCTCACCAGTCTGCGCTATAGCGCAGCTGAAGCGCAGGTTATGTCTTTCATTCTGAATCATTTTATTTTATTTTCTTTATTGATCGTTTTATGAGAGATGTATCCTTTATTGATTGTTTTATGTGTGATGTATATATATGTTTATACGTTCTAATGTTGGAGGGTCCCATGGAACATGAAGGAGTTCATGTCTTGGGCCGTCAAAGGGTTCAATTGTTGAAACCTTGTCTCGACTCAAATATTGGTTGCGATAAACATGCCACTTATCAATTTGCTGACAAGAACGTATTCAAATGATACGAGGGACTCACTCGCTTATCGGTTTGTGAAGTATTCATTTGATGCGAGACACTTATTGATGATTGGTTGAATGTTTATCAAATCTAATTTTTGTGTCGGGGCGCTGTCCCGCACCCTGCAAGGGGCGGCTTCCCCTTGACCCCCGTGCTACACTGCGTAGTGTGTTATTTCGTTTATGCGTTATCAAACCTCGCTTAATATATATACATCTTATTATATCACGCATTTTACAATCAATGGATGTTGAGTTTGCATGATGATTGGTTATGGCCTTAGTTGTTTATTTTAAATACAACCTGCGCGTCGTGCCTTACTTCTTGACATTCCTCTTGTAATTCTCTTCTCATCTCTATCCCATTGTATGTTAAACGAGGTTTCTTCTTGTTATGTAATGTAACCGAAAGGAGCATGTGGAGACATGTGGATGGAGACTTCAAGATTATATGTGATGTAATTTTGTAATTGTTTTAGGAGGCCATAACCATATCATGTGTTTGTATGAGATGCATGCTTGTATGTTAAATGGTTTAACAACGAATAAAATTAAAGCGATCAAATCCCTCAATGCTCATTATGCCTTCCAATGAATGACACACGTCAAGACTAGAATCGATTAAATGTGGGTCTGCCAAAGCAGGGTACATTTATCTATTCTAGTGAGACACGATAGGATAAAATAATATCCGATTGTCAACCATTGGTCATTGATTGGGTATATTCAATATGATTGAAAAATCCTGGAGGCACAAATATTAAGTCTTATTTTGCTTTCCAATGTATGGCACTCGTCTAGGCTTGAATCGATTAAATGTGGGTCTGCCAAAGCAGGGTACATTTATCTATTTTAGTGAGGCGCGATGAAATAAATGTGGGTCTTGCCAAAGCAGGGTACATTTATCTATTGTCACAATTGGGGTTTGACTTGACTAGGTATACTCAATAGGATTGAAGAACCTAGAGGCACTAAGTTTAGGCATTAATTCATAAGATGAATTAGAATAAGAGTTATTCACCTAACTATCCAAGAGTTGTATGAGATGCAAATTGGAAAGTGTGTTCCCTACCTAAATAACTTTTTCTTAAGCGATCAGCCAAAGCTGACTTAAAATAAGGTGAAATATGGATCTTGGCCCACTAGAAAATCCAGTGATGGGATTTTTTGATTCTTTATATTGAGGGTACTTGTTTTGAATCAAAATAGTGGGAGGCATATTTAATTAAGACCTTGTTGAATATGTTTATTATATGATACTTATTTGCATAATTTTCTATTAATAGATAACCATGGCAACGAACACAAACTGTCTAGAACTAACTTTCTAGACTAGTAATCGAAACATAAGGATTGTCCTTAGGCATGAAAAGAAGTTGTATGTCCTGGAAGAGCCCGTTCCTGAAACACCTGCTGCAACTGCTTCGAAAGCTGACAAAGATGCTTTTAAGAAGCATGTGGATGATGCTCTCGACGTTGGTTGTCTTATGCTTGCTACCATGAATGCTGAACTCCAAAAATAGCATGAGAACATGGAGGCGTACGATATGATTGTACATTTAAAGAGACTTTATCAAGGCCAAGCTAGGCATGAACGGTTTGAAGTCTCAAAGGCACTTTATCAATGTAGACTGGTAGAGGGAAGTCCTGTTGGTGCTCATGTACTCAAAATGATTGGGTACATTGAAAACCTAGAAAGGCTTGGATTCCATTAGGCCAAGAGTTGGCCACTGATCATGTCCTGCAATCGTTGCCGGACAGCTATAGTCAATTCGTCATGAACTACAACATGAATGAATTTGACAAACCACTGCCAAAATTGCTGAGCATGTTGAGAACAGAAGAGAAAAACATTAATAAAGGAAAGGGGAAGGCCATATTGATGGTCCAACCTGGAAAAGGCAAGGGTAAGAAGAAATTCAAGAAGCCCTATTTCAAATCAAAGGACAAGGGCAAAGTCAAGCCTAGTACCTCTGCTTTGAAGCCTACTGGCAGGATAGCTAAGGAAGGAAAATGTTTCCACTGTGGCCAATTAGGACATTGGAAGAGAAACTGTGCAAAGTACCTGGAGGAGATCAAGAAGAAGGGAAGTGAGACTTCCACCTCAGGTATTTATGTTATAGAAGTCAATTTATCTACTTCTGCATCTTGGGTATTAGATACTGGATGTGGATCTCACATTTGCATGAATGTGCAGGATCTAAAAGGGAGTAGACGACTGGCTAAAGGCGAAGTCGACCTGTGAGTCGGGAATGGAGCAAGAGTTGTTGCTTTAGCCATAGGAACTTATTATTTAACTTTGCCAACTGGGCTTGTTATTGAGTTAGATAATTGTTATTTTGTGCCAGCCATTAGTAGGAATATTATTTATGTTTCTTGATTGGACAAGAATGGTTTTTCATTTATAATAAAGAACAATAGTTGTTCAATTTATTTAAATGACATGTTTTATGGTTGTGCAAAATTAAACAATGGACTATATGTCCTTGTCTTCGAAACACCTATCTATAGCATAAATGCTAAGAGGTTCAAAGCAAAAGATTTGAACCCAACTTAGCTTTGGCATTGTCGCTTGGGCCATATAAATGAGAAATGCATATCCAAACTCCACCAAGATGGCTATTTGGACTCATTTGATTTTGAATCAATTGAGACATGTGAATCTTGTTTATTGGGGAAGATGACCAAAACCCCATTTTTTACCGGAAAAGGTGAAAGGGCCAGTGATCTTCTTGGTCTCATACATAGTGATGTATGTTGGCCCATGGGCACAATGGCTAGAGGAGGTTTTCAATACTTCATCACTTTTACTGATGATTTCAGTAGATATGGATTTGTGTATCTAATGAAACACAAATCCAAATCCTTTGAAAAGTTCAAGGAATTTAAGAATGAAGTACAAAACCAACTTGGCAAGACTATTAAAACACTTCGATCAGATCGAGGTGGAGAATACTTAAGCCAACAATTTGATGACTATCTAAAAGAGTGTGGGATAGTATCCCAACTCACTCCTCCTGGAACACCTCAATGGAATGGAGTTTCAGAAAGGAGAAATCGAACCCTATTGGATATGGTTCGATCCATGATGAGTCATTCTGATCTCCCCGACTCGTTTTGGGGTCATGCTTTGTTAACAGCAGCCTTCACACTAAACCGTGTTCCATCTAAGGCTATCATAAAGACACCATATGAGATGTGGACTGGGAAACGACCTAGTATGTCTTTTATGAAGATTTGCGGTTGTGAAGCTTATGTAAAACGCCAAGTTTCAGATAAGCTAGGACCCAAATCAGATAAATGCTTATTTGTGGGATACCCAAAAGAAACTAAGGGTTACTACTTCTATAATCCTAGCGAAGGCAAAGTGTTTGTCGCTAGGACTGCTGTATTCTTAGAGAAGGAATTTGTCTCTAAGAAAATAAGTGGGAGGAAAGTAGAACTTGGAGAAATTCAAGTACCACAGAGTAGCAATGAGTCGATGATGGAACAAGAGCAGATACCAAAAAGCGTTGTGGAGCCACCTGCTCAAGTAACGCAAGACTTGCGTAGGTCAGATAGGGTTCGTCACCAACCTGATAGATATGGTTTCCTTGTGTCTCAGGAGGGGATGTTGTTGTAAGGTTCAAATATCCCCTCAAAGTGGTTTTAATTATGACAACTAAATCAAATGGAACTTAGCACAATTCTGATTTCAAAGGAGACTAATCATTTCATTTGAGTGTGTATTCAGAAGCAACAGGTCTTACTTTGAAGAAGCAGGAACCATCATATAAAGAAAAGGTTGAGAAGCATGATTCATTACTTCTGGACTAATAAGGAGTAATATAATGATGAATCATAAAAATCAGAAGCTGTCAAGCACTTCTCTGAATCTCCAGAAGCATGAAAGAAGCTTCTAAGAAGAACTTCAAATGAAAGCATATTAGAAGGGAGATTCACTTAAAAGAAGAGAAATCATTAGCTGCAAGTACAACTCAGAAAAAAGGCTTCAAATATATCACAGAAGCATAGCATTACAGCTGCAGCCCATCAGAAGCATTCACAGCTCATCAGAAGCAGAATTCTGCAGAAGCAACAGTTGCAGCAGAATTCTGCAGAAGCATAGATCAATGGCAGGATCTGTAATTACTTCATCTGATGAATCAGCTAAGTTAAACAAGTCTATTTACACTTGAATTCATCCAGAGATCCTCCTCAACATTGATCAGAAGCATAGGTGAAGAGAAGAACCAGTATGCTGTCTGCAGAAGCATGGTTCTGCAGAAGCATGAAGCTGGTCAAACAGCCAGCTGCACTTGGCAGCTTTAACAGCTGTACCTGAAAGGGACTTGTCAAAAGGCACAGCTGGACCATTTGGACTGATCCCCAACGGCTACAAGGCTCCTCACCTATAAAAGGAGGTGTTCTCTTCACAATGAGACACACCTCTCCTCCAGAAGCACAATAGAATTCTGACTCAATACTTCCTGCTTCTGGAACACATTTTCTCTCTCCTCAGATTTTCTTTCATCAGCTTGAATATCTCATTGAGGGGGAGTTCTGCTCACTAGAAGCTGCTAATACTGTTCTGATTGTAATCTAGTGAGCTTTGTTCATTTTTACACTTTACCTTTGCTGTACTGTGCTTCTGCAAGGTCCAAGTGACTACTGAGTTGTAAAATCACTTGGGACAGGTTCTGTAAAGTGTTTGAGAGGTTGTCAAGGCTCTGTAGTGAGTCTGTGTGAGTTTGTAAAGGCTTGAGTGCAAGCCTTTGTTAGTGTGAAGTCTGCAGAAGCAAGTTCTGCAGATTTCTGATCCTGTGCTTCTGCAGAAGGTTCTGCAGTAAGACAGGAACTGTTATTGCAGTGTGTGTTGTGTTTGCGTGAAGCCTGAAGAGGCTGTGGGAAAAGAATACTAGTGGTAGTGTGTACCCAAGGTTGTAATTGAGATTGTTAGTGAGAAAATCCTACTGGAGGTAGGGACTGGAGGTAGCCTTTGGTTGGAAAAGGTGAACCAGTATAAATCCTTTGTGTCATCTTCTTTCTCTCAACTCTTAATTACTGCATGAGCATACAAAGTTTTTAAAACTACCTAATACCTAAGTAAGTGTTAACTAAATTGATTCCATCAAAGGAATCCTACTTTCTGCATAATAAGCATTATACTAACAAGTATAGTTTTGAAGATACATCTTCTAATAAAGAGCCAAGAACCAATCTTGAGCAGAATTTTATTAGAAGATAAACTTGCAGAATTTTAAAGAGATCACAATTCAACCCCCCTTCTTGTGATCAAACCATTTTACTTCAATTGGTACCAGAGCTTGCCTCTTGGGTTGAACTCACTTAACAGTGAGAGAGGAAAAAGATCAAGGGATGGACAAACCATGGAGCTGCAATGTTCATTCCAGAAGGATCATCAACAAACAGACCACCAGCCTTCAATGGAAAGGACTACTACTATTGGAAGGATAGAATGAAATTGTTTATGGAATCCCAAGATATTGATCTATGGGATATCATAGAAAATGGCAACTTTATTCCAACTGTGAGAAGAACCAGAGTTCTAGGACCTCTTACAGATGGTGACTTTGATGTTGTAGAAGAAGCATCAAAACCAAAGCCTAGAGAAGAATGGACACAAGATGACAAACAAAGGTATCTTCTAAACTCTAAAGCTAAATTCTTTCTTCTTTGTGCATTAAGCAGGGGTGAATATGATAAGGTTGCTGGCTGTAACACAGCAAAAGAAATATGGGATACTTTGAGAATTGCTCATGAAGGAACAGATCAAGTTAAAGAATCCAAAATAAATATTTTAATTCACCAATATGAAATGTTTAACATGATAGAACATGAATCTATAGATGAAATGTTCAGTAGATTTACTATTATTATAAATGATTTAAAATCTCTTGGAAAAAGCTATTCTAACCAAGAACAGGTGAGAAAGATATTAAGAAGTCTCCCAAGAATATGGAGACCAAAAGTTACAGCTATCCAGGAAGCAAAAGATCTAGCTGTGCTAAAGCTAGATGAGCTTCTTGGATCTTTGAAAGTTCATGAACAGGAACTAATGGATGAGCTACCAAGAAAGGATAAAACAATAGCTCTAAAAGCAAGCACATCCAGAAGGAGTGCTTCTGCAGAAGAAAAACCCTCAGAAGCAGAATCATCATCTTCTGAAAATGATGATGAATTAGCCTTTATATCAAAGAGGATACAAAGGTTAATTAGAAGAAAAGGGAAAGGCAAAAAGTTCTTCAACTTCAAGAAAGAAGGACCTAGAGGAGAAAGCAGCAAGAGTCCTATAATTTGCTATGAATGCAACAAACCAGGACATATCAAAGCAGAATGTCCACAGCTGAAGGAGTCAAGGCCATTTCAGAAGAAAAAGGCCATGATGGCTACATGGGATGATTCTGAAAGCTCCACAGAAGAAGATGATGAAGCTGAAACTGCACAGCTATGTTTTATGGCTGGAGAAGCAGAAGAAGAAGAGGTAATCACTTATACTCCTTCTGCATATAAAGAACTTGAAGATGCATTTGAAAATTTGCTGTCAGACTCACACACACTTGCACAAAAATGTGCTGTTCTTAAAGAACAATTAGTTAAAACCAAAGAAGAAAATGAAGCTCTCAGAGAAGACAATAATAGGTTAAATAGAACTAATCAGTTTCTGCAACAATCTCATTTTGAATTATCTGAACAAGTAAAGAAAGTAAGAATCAACTCTGCAGAAGCAGAAAAATCTGCAAGTCTGCAGAAAGAAAACATGCTTCTGCAGAAGAAAATTGATGAACTTCAAAATGATTTATGCAAGTTTGTTAATAGCACTCATAACTTGAATCAATTAATAGGAAACAGTAGGGAAACCACTGATAAAAGAGGATTAGGATTCAAGTTTGATAAAAATAAAAACACACATAAAACAGTTTTTGTTCCAGCCAAAAGGAAACCTCCTTATTGCTCTTGGTGTAACAAATTTGGACATTATGACCAAATCTGTTACAAAAGAAAAAGGAGTACCAGAAGAAAGGTATCTAACATCAAAGGACCCAAGAAAATTTGGGTACCTAAATCCTTACTATCTTCTGATGTAGGTACAAGCAAAAGGATCCAAGAAGAAAGAGCTATGGTTCTTGGACAGTGGCTGCTCCAGACACATGACTGGAAACAAAAGCAAATTCACTCAACTCCACATGATGGAAGGAGGAACAGTAACTTTTGGAGACAACAACAAAGCTCAAATCAAAGGTATTGGAAAGATAGGTATGCAAGGTTCTACCCAAATTAATAATGTATATTATGTGAAAGGGTTAAAACATAATCTTCTTAGCATTAGTCAGTTATGTGACAGTGGCTATGAAGTTATGTTTCAACCTACATTCTGTGAAATTAGAGAATCATCTACAAAAAGGGTATTATTCTCAGGCATCAGAAGCAAGAACCTATATAGCATAAGTCTAGAAGAGCTTCCACAGCAAACATGCCTTGCTTCTTTTGAAAATGATAAATGGATTTGGCATAGAAAAGTAGGACATTTAAATATGAAGTCCATCTCTAAGCTATCTAAGCTAGAACTAGTAAGAGGACTACCAAAACTGAAATTTGACAAAGATAAAATGTGTGAAGCATGTGTGAAAGGAAAACATACCAAATCTAGTTTTCACCCTAAAAACATAGTAACTACTCAAAGAACCTTAGAATTGCTGCACATTGATCTTTTTGGTCCTACCAAAACACCTAGCCTGGGGGGAAAGAAATATGGACTTGTAATTGTAGATGATTACTCTAGATTCACATGGGTATTATTTTTAGTAACCAAGGATGAATCTTTTGAATCTTTCAAGATCTTTCTAAAGAAAGTTCAAAATGAAAGAAATCAAAAGGTTGCTTCTGTAAGAAGTGACCATGGAGGGGAATTTGAGAACTATCTTTTCAAAAACTACTTTGATGAAAATGGAATTTCCCATAACTTCTCCTGTCCTAGAACTCCACAACAAAATGGAGTTGTAGAAAGGAAGAATAGAACCCTCCAAGAAATGGCAAGAACCATGTTAAGTGATAGTGGCATTCAAAAATACTTCTGGGGAGAAGCTGTATCTACTGCATGCTATATACTTAACAGGGTCTCTATCAGAAGCATCCTAAATAAAACACCATATGAACTTTGGAAAGGTAGAAAACCTAATATTGCTTATTTTCATATCTTTGGAAGTGAATGTTATATATTAAACATCAAGGATAACCTAGAGAAGTTTGATGCTAAATCTGAAAAGGGAATATTTCTTGGATATTCCACTTCTTCCAAAGCATACAGAATCTACAATATAAAAAATCAAACAATAGAAGAAAGCATGCATATTGTTTTTAATGATGCTAACTCTCCTTCTCAAGCATGTGATAAGCAAGATTCTGATGATGAACATCAGCCAAAGAAAATTTCTTCTGAGAATCACAGTTCTACAGAAAAGAATGCAGAATCTGCAGAAGCTGCAGATCCTGCAGAAGCAGTTGATGCTTCTGGAAGAGATCCTGATAGTCAGAAACAGAATCTGCCCAGAAGCTGGAGATCTGTGACCTATCATCCTCATGACCAAGTAATTGGAAATGTTGAGGAAGGGGTTAGAACAAGAAGACAACTGTCAGGATCAAATGACACTGCATTTCTTTCTCAAGTTGAACCAAAAAATGTTCAAGAAGCACTTGATGAAGAATCATGGGTTGAAGCCATGAAAGAGGAACTAGACCAGTTTGAGAAAAACAAGGTCTGGACACTGGTACCTATGCCAAAGAATCATACCTTAATTGGCACTAAATGGGTATTCAGAAACAAACTGAATGAAGAAGGTAAAGTAATTAGAAACAAAGCAAGATTAGTAGCTCAAGGCTACAATCAACAAGAAGGTATTGATTTTGATGAAACTTTTGCACCAGTAGCCAGATTAGAAGCTATTAGAATCCTTCTTGCTTTTGCTGCATTCAAAAATTTCAATCTTTACCAAATGGATGTGAAAAGTGCCTTTCTAAATGGTTATATAAATGAGGAGGTATATGTACATCAACCTCCTGGTTTTGAAAGCAAAAAATATCCTAACCATGTTTTCAAACTAACTAAAGCACTATATGGTTTGAAGCAAGCTCCTAGAGCATGGTATGAAAGACTAAGCACTTTTCTATTGCAAAATCAGTTTTCAAGAGGACAAATTGACACCACTCTTTTTAGAAAAACTTTCAAGAAGGACCTTCTAATAGTTCAAATCTATGTAGATGATATTATATTTGGATCTACAAATTTAAAAATGTGTGAAGAATTTTCTGATCTTATGAAAGGTGAATTTGAAATGAGCCTCATGGGTGAATTGAAGTTCTTTCTAGGACTTCAAATCAAACAAGAGAAGCATGGCATTTTCATAAATCAAGAAAAATATACTAGAGATCTCCTTAAGAAATATAAAATGGAAAGTTCAAAATCCATGGGGACACCTATGCATCCCTCTGCTGTCTTAAACCTGGATGAAAATGGTAAACATGTTTCTGAAAAGGAATACAGAGGAATGATAGGATCCTTGCTATACTTAACTGCCAGTAGACCTGACATTCTTTATTCTGTAAGCTTGTGTGCAAGATTTCAAACATGTCCCAAAGAATCACATGTTGCAGCTGTGAAAAGAATTCTGAGATATCTTGCTGGAACTACCAGTCTTGGACTGTGGTACAAGAAAGAGACAGATTTTGAGCTTACAGGTTTCTGTGATGCTGATTATGCTGGTGATAAATTAGACAGAAAGAGCACTAGTGGGAGCTGCCAATTCCTTGGAGAATCATTGATCTCTTGGTCTTGCAAGAAGCAGCCCACAATAGCTTTATCCACTACAGAAGCAGAATACATATCAGCTGCAAGCTGCTGCTCTCAAATGCTGTGGATTAAACACCAGATGGAGGACTACAGTCTAAGGTACTCAAATATCCCCATTTTCTGTGATAATACAAGTGCAATTAACTTGTCTAAAAATCCTATTCAGCATTCTAGATCAAAGCACATTGATATCAAGCATCATTTCATCAGAGATCATGTGCAGAAGCATGATATTGAATTAAAATTCATTAAAACTGAATTCCAAATTGCTGATATATTCACAAAACCTCTTGTGGAAGAGAGATTTGTGTTTCTAAGAAACAAAATTAATATGAAATATCTTGATAATTAAGGTGTATATTAATTCTATGAATGATTGTTTGTATGCCTTAGAAGCACCATCAGATGCAGAAGCATCAATCTGCATAATGGAATAGGGTATTTAGTATGCTTGCTTCTGCAGAAGCTTATCAGAAAATGAAAACATTCATCCTTCTGCAGAAATAAATTAGTTGCAGAAGCATCAAGCAGCTTCTGGAAAGCAACCCTACTGCATAAAACTTAACTAAGTAATGTGCTTCTGCAGAAGACATTAGTCTAGCTTCTGCAAATTTCCTTCTTCAAAGGAAAACGGCAATGATGCTTCTGCGCACTTGCCTGATAGAGAAACACTATAACAGTGACTGTTGACTAGCAAACTTAGCTTAGTCACATCACCAGTACTAGGAAAGGTCACTGTCATTGCTCTCCTAGGGCAAAGTCAAAGGCAAAGCTCATAGCCTTTTTAAGAGCTACAAAAGGAATAAGGAAGAATGACTTTGTCCCTAGCTGAGAGAAAATAGATCATTTAATGATCATTTAGGAAATTTAAAACTAGTAACCGTTGGTCACTAACCAACTCCTAGAAAGCTGCGCATGCTTCCCTCTCTCTTCCTCGTTCTCTCTCTCATAGCAACGGCTAGTTACAA
The DNA here is from genome assembly GCA_026901365.1 of Sesbania bispinosa. Classification (NCBI taxonomy): domain Eukaryota; kingdom Viridiplantae; phylum Streptophyta; class Magnoliopsida; order Fabales; family Fabaceae; genus Sesbania; species Sesbania bispinosa. The sequence continues at coordinate 623,411 of QLOH01000091.1, forward strand.
AGCTGTATATGTGAGCAAGTTTCACAATAGAACAAACCATTTCCAGCTTAATCTCTGCCCCTTTACTCTCCATCACTGTCTCTATTCCTTGCCTCATCCTTGTCTCTGTTTTCATCTCAAAACCTGAAAATGAGAATCAAGCACGCTGCTGTAAAGAATCCTGGCTCTCCACTCAATCAAGAAGAAGAAGATTTCATTGTCTTAGGGAATGAGATTGTACTCTATGAAGGACCCCCTTCTTCTGAGCCCCAAAATCCAGAAACAGAGCAACCCCCTGTTTCTGATGATCCCTCAGCTTCAAGCCACCAAAAAGAACATGCTGCTGTTCCCTGTGAATCTCTACCCCAAGTAGAACCCCAAGAAGCTGAACCTCAACCAATGGCTGATGAACCAGTAGCTGCTGAACCTAAGCCTTCATCTTCAAGACCTTCTTCTACTCCAAAATCTAAGCCTACCCCCTCTGTAGTATATGTTCGTAGGTCTGAGAGAAACAAGGCAAACTTCAAAACTATAGGAAATGACCCCAATAAACCCATAGAAATTGACCCTCCTATAGCTGAACCTCCTTCTGAAACACCTGCCCCTCCTTCTCCTACAGCTGCCTCTCCTTCTCAAACAACTGCTTCTTCACAAGATAAAGGGAAGAGAATATTTTCAGAAGAAGAAAATGATCCTTCTGAAACCACTCAAGACTCCAACCATGACCTCTTTGGAGATGAGGAGTTGCTGAAGATCTTTAATGAAAAGTGGGAATGGAAGGCTGTCATTCCTGGAAAGATGTTTCTGCTGAAAGAAATTAAAAAATGTGGATGGGATCTTGGACACTTTGTCCAGAAGCAGGATTGGGGGGATTACTTACTGATGAAGGAACCTGTTTATGACAGGCTTGTAAAGGCCTTTTATGCTTCTGCGAGCAAATACAACAGTGATGGGAACTCACTTGTTGTAGATATGAAAGGATCAACCATGGTGGTCACTGCTGACACCATAGCAGAAGCTTTGGGATGTGAGAATGATCATCCACACCTGTATGATGACTGGTTTGCTGCTGCAAAGATATCCAAGGAAGAAGTGAAGAAGAAGGTGTTTGCAAGTTCCTCCTCTCAGCCTCAATCAAGTAAACTCAATCCCATCTGCAGGCTGTTTCACAAACTTTGCTGCTACTCTATTCTTCCTAGAGCTGGAACCCTAGAAAAGGTCACTGATCTAGATTTGCTGGTCATCTATCACTTGCTCACTGGGAAACTCTTTTCCTTACCTTATCTCATCCTCAGAAGCATGATTGCTTCTGCTAATCCCCAAAGAGCATATGCTAGCCTACCTTATGGCATGCTTCTGACCAGGCTCTTTCAGCAGAACAACATCTCTTTAGAAGATGAAGTTTCCACTGATCACTGCAGCTTCTTTGGCAAGATGAATGTCCAAAGAATGCTCATCAAGCTTCAGCCTTCCGAAGACTATTCTAGCCCCAGTGAGTCAGATGAAGAAGAAGAAAGAAGTTCTGTGCCTAGAACTAAGAAGAAGAAGCTCCTGACTTTCTCCAGAAAGAGAAAAGACATTCCTGTTGATGCTTCTGGAGAACCATCAACTAAATTCTTGAAGGAATCCTCTCTTTCTCCTGAACCAGCACAATCCCCTGAGCCACAATCATATAATAAATCTTCATCCTCAACCTCCCTCTCCTTAGATCCTTTGATGGATGAAGAAGCTGTTTCTCAGTCTAAAACAATTTCTGCAGAAGCTGAGAAGGAAGCAGAATCACAAGGAGTGAGCACTGCTTCTGCAGAAGGCATGGCTATTGATACATTGGCTCAGCTTGCTCAAGGTTCTCCTTACTCTCCTCATTCTCCACAGTGTGCTTCTCCAGAACCAATTCCCTCTCCCATGCAGACATCCCCTCCTGAAGAAGCACCCACAGAAAAGAAGCCAGCATCTGAAGAAGCAAAGCAATCCACTCCTTCAATGGGCACCTTTGGAACTGACATGGTGAATCAGTTCCTTGCTTCTCCAATACTGGATTCTGGAATACCTGCTGCTGCACCAATATTGGAAAGTATTCCTGTTATAACCTCTCGTTTGTCATCCATGGATACTTTCATGCAACAACTAAGCAGTGAGAAGCCCCCAGAAGCACCTGCTAAAGAGTCTGCTATGCCAGATATTGCTGCTGCTTCTACAGAAGCTCCACCTGCTGCTTCTTCTTCAAGATCTGTGGAAAGAAACATTCAAAAAGTCAAGTCTGACATGAAGAAGTTGTTCTCAAATGTCAACACCCTGCAAAATACAGTCAATGAGATGATTGAGAGGTTTACTCAACATCAATTCTGGGTGAACAACTTTCTTCTTCCTGCCATTGCACCACAAGTGCCTCCCATGCCTTTCACTCAATTTCAGCCTCCCCAGAACCTGCTCCAGCCTTCTACCTCATCATCATCAGATCACTCATCCCCTTCTAAGTGATAGATGATGATTCTGTTTCTCTCCTTGCATTTCCATAAGGATTTTTTGATTGATGACAAAGGGGGAGAAAGTAGTTAGGAAGTTAAGGCTTAATCAGTTGTGGCTGAATTATATTTGGGAGTTATTTTCTATTTTGTTTAGACTGACTTCTGTTAATGATCATTATCCTTTTGATGTAATTTTGATGAATGATTAATGACAATGAGATGTCTTTTGCTGCATACTTGTGCCATCTGTTAATTGTATGCTTGCTGAATACTAATTATCTTTGCTTCTGCTGCAAATTATTTCAAACTGCAACTCTGATATGCTATCTGTAATGAAGTGCCAAAATTCAGGGGGAGTTTGGTATAAAAATCAGAATTATCTAAGCAAAATTTGATAAGGTTGTCATCATCAAAAAGGGGGAGATTGTAAGGTTCAAATATCCCCTCAAAGTGGTTTTAATTATGACAACTAAATCAAATGGAACTTAGCACAATTCTGATTTCAAAGGAGACTAATCATTTCATTTGAGTGTGTATTCAGAAGCAACAGGTCTTACTTTGAAGAAGCAGGAACCATCATATAAAGAAAAGGTTGAGAAGCATGATTCATTACTTCTGGACTAATAAGGAGTAATATAATGATGAATCATAAAAATCAGAAGCTGTCAAGCACTTCTCTGAATCTCCAGAAGCATGAAAGAAGCTTCTAAGAAGAACTTCAAATGAAAGCATATTAGAAGGGAGATTCACTTAAAAGAAGAGAAATTATTAGCTGCAAGTACAACTCAGAAAAAAGGCTTCAAATATATCACAGAAGCATAGCATTACAGCTGCAGCCCATCAGAAGCATTCACAGCTCATCAGAAGCAGAATTCTGCAGAAGCAACAGTTGCAGCAGAATTCTGCAGAAGCATAGATCAATGGCAGGATCTGTAATTACTTCATCTGATGAATCAGCTAAGTTAAACAAGTCTATTTACACTTGAATTCATCCAGAGATCCTCCTCAACATTGATCAGAAGCATAGGTGAAGAGAAGAACCAGTATGCTGTCTGCAGAAGCATGGTTCTGCAGAAGCATGAAGCTGGTCAAACAGCCAGCTGCACTTGGCAGCTTTAACAGCTGTACCTGAAAGGGACTTGTCAAAAGGCACAGCTGGACCATTTGGACTGATCCCCAACGGCTACAAGGCTCCTCACCTATAAAAGGAGGTGTTCTATTCACAATGAGACACACCTCTCCCTCCAGAAGCACAATAGAATTCTGACTCAATACTTCCTGCTTCTGGAACACATTTTCTCTCTCCTCAGATTTTCTTTCATCAGCTTGAATATCTTATTGAGGGGGAGTTCTGCTCACTAGAAGCTGCTAATACTAGTTCTGATTGTAATCTAGTGAGCTTTGTTCATTTTTACACTTTACCTTTGCTGTACTGATGCTTCTGCAAGGTCCAAGTGACTACTGTAGTTGTAAAATCACTTGGGACAGGTTCTGTAAAGTGTTTGAGAGGTTGTCAAGGCTCTGTAGTGAGTCTGTGTGAGTTTGTAAAGGCTTGAGTGCAAGCCTTTGTTAGTGTGAAGTCTGCAGAAGCAAGTTCTGCAGATTTCTGATCCTGTGCTTCTGCAGAAGGTTCTGCAGTAAGACAGGAACTGTTATTGCAGTGTGTGTTGTGTTTGCGTGAAGCCTGAAGAGGCTGTGGGAAAAGAATACTAGTGGTAGTGTGTACCCAAGGTTGTAATTGAGATTGTTAGTGAGAAAATCCTACTGGAGGTAGGGACTGGAGGTAGCCTTTGGTTGGAAAAGGTGAACCAGTATAAATCCTTTGTGTCATCTTCTTTCTCTCAACTCTTAATTACTGCATGAGCATACAAAGTTTTTAAAACTACCTAATACCTAAGTAAGTGTTAACTAAATTGATTCCATCAAAGGAATCCTACTTTCTGCATAATAAGCATTATACTAACAAGTATAGTTTTGAAGATACATCTTCTAATAAAGAGCCAAGAACCAATCTTGAGCAGAATTTTATTAGAAGATAAACTTGCAGAATTTTAAAGAGATCACAATTCAACCCCCCTTCTTGTGATCAAACCATTTTACTTCAGTTGTGCTAATGGATCAAGATGAACCAATGACTTACCAAGAAGCTCTTTTGAGTCCAGAATCTGAGAAATGGCTTGATGCCATGAAATCTGAAATGGATTCCATGTACACTAACAAGGTATGGACCTTGATTGAGCCACCCGAAGGGATAAAACCCATAGGGTTGCAAGTGGGTTTTCAAAAAGAAAACTGACATGGATGGTAATATAAGTACCTTTAAAGCACGATTGGTGGCTAAGGTTTTCAAGCAAATTCATGGTGTAGACTATGAGGAAACCTTTTCCCCAGTTGCCATGCTTAAATCTGTTCGAATCTTGCTTGCTATTGTAACGATCCATTTATGGATTAAAGCAAGCTTCTAGAAGCTGGAATCTTCGTTTTGATGAAGCTGTTAAGCAGTTTGGTTTCATTAAAAATGAAGATGAACCTTGTTTCTACAAAATGGTTGGTGACAGCAAAGTGGTTTTTCTGGTTTTGTATGTAGATGACATACTCCTCATAGGAAATGACATTCCTACCCTTCAGTCTGTAAAGACTTGGTTAGCAAATTATTTTTCTATGAAAGATTTGGGTGAAGCGACCTATGTGTTAGGTATTAGGATCTATAGAGATAAATCTCGAAGATTGCTTGGGCTAAGTCAAAGTACATACATAGACAAAGTGTTAAAACGGTTTAGCATGCAAGATTCTAAGAAGGGATTTTTGCCTATGTCACATGGTATAAGCTTATCTAAGGCTCAATCTCCTTCTAGTAAGGAAGAAAGAGAATGTAGAAACACAGGGAAACACTAGAAGTGGGGTTGAATAGTGTTTCTTAATATTTTTGAAAGCTTTTTCAAAACAACAAGTATAAAACTATTTCAGACAGGTTTTTGAGGACTGTCTGAAGTTTTTAAGACAGCTTCTGGAAATATATTTTAAAAGGTTTCTTAGCTTTTAAAATATTTAGAATTGCTTTTCAACTCCCTTAAATTAGTATAAACGAATTGACAAGAGTTAAGGGATAGAAAACTTAGCCAAGGAATTTATCCTTGTTCACTCACTACCACTGTGAGCTACGTCCAGTCCCAATGCCAACTAGCACTTGGATTTTCTCTTAATCTTTCACAAAGATTACAAGTATTTATTTACAGCCAAGCCTCTTCAGGGTCTACAACCAAGTATTCTTTACAGCCAAGCCTCTCCAGGCTCTACAACCAAGTATTCTTTAGACAACAAGCCTCTCCAGGCTCAAGAACGATTTTACAGAGAAAAGATAAGTTTAAGCTTTTAAACTAAACCAGTTATAAGCTCAAACAAATACAATGTACAAAGATAACTGAGGTATTCTCAGGATGTACAAATGTGTGTACAAAGAATATTATCAGAGAGTTTTTACAGAGTAAAAACTAGCAGCGATTTGTTTCTCTTTGATTTTCTTGAATATGAAATCCTTCTCTGTTCTTCTCTATATATATATGCAGAGATGGTCTTCATGAGGGGTATATATACCCAGACTTCAGTCCGTTGAAAAAAACCACCGTTTTGAGATAGCATTAAATGCTATTTAAATCCGTTCTGAGACATGCTTCTGAGAGTCCTGACCTTTCTGACATAGAACAAGGTTGCATCTGCCAAAAAGCTGCTTCAAATGCTGTTGCAGAGGCTGCGTTGCAGGAATTTCCTCAGTGGTGTATGAATTTCAAAAACCCCAGGAAAGACCTCTGTGTTCCTTGCCATAAATATGCTTGAAAAGGTACGTGCAACAGAGACTCAGAAAACGTCTTCACAAAACTTCAGCAAAGGTGCCACGTCATGAATGAGACTTCAGACAGCTTCAATACTTCAGACGGGTTGGGCACTTCAGACGGCTTCAACACTTCAGACGGGTTGATGCTTTAGAAGGCTTGATACCTCAGACAGTTTGAAACACTTCACAAAGTCTTTTTGTAAGTTCATAGTGGCTTGCTGAAATCATAGATAAATCATTAAAGCATATATGTATCTAAGATGAATTATTTTAACCCAAATTTGTCATCATTAAAACTTGGGAATTATATTGTCTTGAAACATCATAATTTACTTATGATATTTTTGAGACTCAACATTCTCCCCCTTTTTAATGATGACAAATTTGCTTAAAAGTATACAAATCTGAAAGAAGTTTTTAATATAAAAAAATGATAACTCCCTCTCAGATGATGAACACTTAAACTGATTTACTCTTTTTAGTTTTATCAGTTTCTTATATGCTCCCCCTGAGTCCTGTAATCACTTCAAATTCCGATTTTGTTAGTTTTTATACTCCCCCTTTTGTCATCAATCAAAAGGGTTTCCAGAGCACAACAACAACAAACTCAGACAATAAATCACAACAAAAACATGAAGGATAACAACAAACTCAGACAATAAAGCACAACATTCATGAGTAAAAACTAATAGTTTATAGCAAATAGTTTCAGACAAACAGAAATTTAAACACTTGAAAGAAATGAACTAAGAAACATGGCTACACATCATAGACTATCCATCTTTCTTCAGCAAAGCTTCCTTCAAGAAATAAATCATCTCATCTTTGTCTTTGTCAATCTGAGAAAGAAGAGCAGTCTTCATATCCTCTTGGACATATTTAATCTGCTGTTGCTCTTGAAGGATTTGGTCTTGCTTAGCAACAAGGTCTGCATTCTTCTTCTCCAGCTTCTTTATCTTCATCCTTAGCCTTCTATTTTCTTCCTCAGGATCAGGATCTGATTCATAGAAGATGATTTGAATGTACCTACATACAAATCGCAACACTCCAAAACCTGGAAACAACCCATACTCATGAGGATGATAGACAGGATGAAAGAAGGTGCCAATGGGGTTTAATAACTCCCATTCTTCATGAAATGGTGCAGTCAGAGGGAGAAAAGGTTGTCTGATAAACATATACTGCACATTGAGGTGCTTCCCATGACCAACTAGTGAATCTTCATCAGGTCTAGATGACCCAGAAGAGGATCCAGCATCCTCTCTTATCTTCCAATACGAAGCCCAAACTCTGTCTCTGAGGCTGTGATCCATGCCTCCTCCTTGCTTCTTTATATTGGCAGGAAGCTCTCTCCACTCCCTTGGAGTCAAAGGCTTGAAGGGGGCTGAGTAAACTTTAGGTTTTTTAAACTTATCTTCAAAACCCTCCTTCAAAGGATACCTAGGCACAATCCTATCAGGTTGCACCAGAATTTTGGTGGTTGGCCTGATTGAGAAAGTCCTAGGAGGCTTGTAGCCTCTCATACCTATGCCCTTGAGACAGTCTCTTTCAAACAACTCTCCTTCTGTATACAGCTGCGTAGCAAAGCTCCAGTCTTCATTGGATAATTTCAGATAGTCTTCATTAGAGAAAGGATTGAGTGGAGCCCACTTATGAGAAGGTGGTACCACAACCTTTCTGATCTTCTCTAACTGTCCTAAGTACTGCTGATCAAAGCTTCCTTTGTACTTATCTCTTTCAGCTTCAGCAGTGTGCTTGATCAAACCTTGATGCAGAGAGATGGGAGGTGCATCTCTGAAGTACAACAACTCTTCATAGAGGTTTGGGAACTTAGGAACCCTTTCCCTTTCAAAGAAAGGTCCATCATACCTCTTATGGGGCACTTCAGCTTCTTCCTCATACTGATGATCAGTGTAGGGGAATGCATAAGGATCAAAAGTGGGTTCTATGAAGAAATCCCTACTTTTGGGTCCAATCCTAATGTGTTCAGGCAGCATACTCCCTTTCCATACCTTGGAACTTGATCCTTGCTGAATCTCCACAACAGGTTCTTCAGATTAAGCTGACTCTGAAGATGATGAAGATAATGGTGAGGATGGGGGTGATGGAGGAGATGATGGTGATGGTGGTGCAGGTTCTTCTTCTTCAGTAACCATAGGTTGATCATCAACCTCTATTTCTTTTTCTTGTTCTTCAGCAGGCCTCTTTTCAGGTGAAGAGGTTGGTGAAGGGGTCACATTGTCAAACCTGACTCTAAGCCTCTTTACTGGAGTCTTAGCTTTTTCAGGTTCAGACACCTGCTGGTTTTCTCTTTCAGCTTGCTTGGCTTCTCTATGTTTTTTGAAATAGAGATTGGTTGTGACAAACTTCTGGTACTTGTCAGCCATCTCCACGGCTTCTTGTTGACTAGTCACACTTCTTGTAACCCTAGTAGTAGGTTCAGGAGCCACCTCAAGAAGTCTACTTCTCTTCTTCTTCCTCTGAACAACACTGGATCTTCTTCTTTTCTTAGAACCTTGAGCCAAGGTTTCTTGCCTTTCATCATCAGCTAAGGCAAGCTGCGCAGCCACAGCAAGTGCATGATCAGACTTCTCTTGTTCTTCTTTTTGTTCCAGCTCCTCTTGCTCCAAAGCAGTAGCTATGGCAGCCACTTGGATTAGTTCTGGATCAGAGGGGCAAGTAGCCAAAGGTGATGCTGCTACAGCATCAACAATAACAATCCTATCCTCATGAGCCTTTCCTTCTTTGTCTGAAGTAGGCTTAAGAGGCCTTACAATTTCAGACCCTTGACCCACAATTTCAGATGACTTTTGCAAAGCCTTCTGAACAGGTTCAGTTGTCTTAGAGTGCAAGTTAGGGTTTGTTGCAGACACTTTTGTTGCACTTCTTACTGGTAACTTCCGCAGCTTTGGTTGAGGGGAGGGCTTAGAGCCTTTGAACTCCTCCTTTCTGATGTCTCCCTGTAGCTCTCTTTCCAGTACCTCAATGGTGCTTTTCCTCCTTGATGCCTTCTCCAGTAACATACTCTCCTTCAGAGTAGGAGATGGAGGTCTTGGTACTAGAGAATTCTTTAGATTCATGCTCTTAAGATTTGCTTCACCAAAGAAATTAGGGCCTTTGTGATCATACAACCTCACAATAGGCACTTTGAAGTGTAAGAGTACCTTGGTTATGAGCAGATTGTGGGGAAGATTTGCACCTGAATCTCTAATCTTCTTTCTGCATGTGAAACATAAGGATGCTTGGAAGATTCATCTTCTCCTTCTGCAGCAGAGGGATCAAGCAGAATCTTTCTAGTTCAAACACATGATTTCTGCTCCCACTCTTAGGGATTATGGAGCACCCTAAGATGGAGTGGAGTACTCTCACCTTATCTAACATGAATTTGGAATCAGGACTTTTAGGCACTTCAGTTCCATACAGAATCTTGGTAAATTTCTCCTGACCACCATTCTTCTGCTCCCATCCAGGAGAGAAAGATGCTCCCTCTGCCTTTACACCAGTGACAGTAGACAAAATACCTTCATCCACGAACACAAGAACACCCAGAACATCAGCCCTGATGCTTTCATATATCCCTTTGGAGTTAGGGATTCCTCTTGCTGATGCCCAGAAGTCAATCACACTCTGCTCATGCCCGAATAGTAAACCTTGTCAAAGAATGGCGTCCAGCCCACAGCCATCAAACTCCTCAAACAAGTCCATCCCAAGGTTACGAAGATCCTCAAGGTCCACACCTTTGGATCTAACCACATTTCCACCTGAACTTGAAGACTTCTTTGGTGCCATTGAAGTTGCATAGAAAGCTTGAGATGAAAATGGTTGCGAGAGAGATGAAGAAGTTTAAACAAAAGCTGAGAGAAAGTGTAAGGCTTCTCCAACACACTAACTCCTGCATTTATAGACCCATGATGTAATGATGGCATGTACTGGCTGCGCAGACGTTGGGTAACGTGCAAAGTGGAAGAGACAAAATAAATGTAATTTAACCGTCTCAGATAGCCACGTCATCAAGTTATTCAGACAAGTGAGAAATTTCAGATACACATATAAAATTTCAGATACCCTAAAATTTCAGATGCTCTTTTCAGACAGCATACAAAATCAATTAGAAAATGCATGTATGTTCAAGTTATTACATATGAACTTAAATCTATCTTCAGTCAGGGGTTTTGTGAATATATCTGCCCATTGATGCTCTGTTTCAATGAACTTTATATCAAAAACACCTTTCTGAACATAGTCTCTAATGAAATGATGCTTGATTTCTATATGTTTAGCCCTAGAATGTTGAATAGGATTCTTATACAAATTAATGGCACTTGTATTATCACACAACACAGGTATAACAGATATAGGAATGTTAAAATCCCCAAGCTGATACTTCACCCATAGCAGTTGTGAACAACACTGGCTGCTGAGATGTATTCTGCTTCTGCTGTTGATAATGCAATGGTGCTTTGCCTTTGCTTGACCAGCTGATCATGTTGCTTCCAAAGAAGTGACATCCTCCATTGGTACTCTTTCTTTCTATTTTATCTCCAGCAAAGTCAGCATCACAGTATCCTATTAACCTGCAATCCTTGTCTTTCTTATAGCACTAGACCAAGATTAGTAGTACCTTTAAAGATATCTAAAAATTCTCTTGACAGCTTTGTAATGAGTAGTTCTTGGATCTGATTGAAATCTAGCACAAAGTCATACACTGAACATAATGTCAGGTCTGCTTGTTATTAGATACAATAAAGAGCCAATCATTCCTCTATACAAAGTTTGATTAACTGGTTCTTCATTTTCATCCTTACTTAAAGATGAAGAGGGATGCATAGGAGTTGACATGGGTTTGCAATCACTTAAATTGAACTTCTTAAGCATTTCTTTTGTATATTTCTCTTGATGGATCCATATACAATCAGAATCTTGCTTAATCTGAAGTCCTAAGAAAAATTTTAGTTCACCCATTAAACTCATTTCAAACTCTGATTGCATTAACTCAGAAAACTCTTTGCATAGTGAAGAATCAGTTGAACCAAATATACTGTCATCAACATATATCTGGAAAAGCATCAGATTTTTGTTAGACTGTTTTCTAAAAAGGGTTGTGATGACAGGAATTGCACAGGATCTAGAATTGAGCAAAATAAACCAATTAGAACCACAAAATAGCAATTAATTCACGAAATTAGGTGCTGGACAGCAGCTAATTTGCGTGAGAAAATGAGAGAAAATGAGAGAAAATGAAAGAAAAAGTGGAGAAGAAATGAAGAGGAAGAACGCCACTGGTGCAAGAATCCTCTTGCAGCAGATAAGTTCAATTGCCAGACGCCACTAATTCAGGAGAATTAGATAAGTCTCATCCATGGTTTAAGCAACAACCACCAAGCTCACTCAACTCACAAAGAGGAGACTCAACTCACTAAGAGGAGAAATTTGGGCATAGTGCCTTTGCTTAAAATTCAATGTTGTAAATACAAGGAGAGGAGGGTCCTATTTATAGGAAATGAGTGGGAAGGGGGCGGCCACCTAGTGTGGAAAAGGGGAGAAAATAAAAAGATGAGTGAAAACTCATCCTAAATGGGATTTGAACCATGCCCCTAAAGGCTTATGGCTAAGCTAAGCCTTAAGCCAATAAACCCAAAAATAGCGCCCCATGTTACATAGGAGAGAAAAGATGACTTAATTTCTATCCTATGTGGGATTAGATCCCATGACCTCCTAGACCTTGTAGCAAGGCAACCTACTAACCAATAACCCATACAATTCTCACCCAAGTAGGATGAATTAAAGAAAAATACAATAAAAAAAAAGAAAATATAAGAGAGTCCTAATTAAGGGTGGTCCATAGGACAAGGGTCCTATCCAGGGTCAAGGTGTCCTTCTGTAGGGTAGTGACCTTTATTTTGTAGGGTAGTGACCCTTTATTGTAGGACACTAATTTCTCTAACTCTTCCTTGCTTGAAGCTCAGGCCAAAAGTTGGTGCATTTCCTCTAATGTAGGTCTTGCAGGTCCAAGCTTCTAGCAGTGTGTCATCATTCTCTCACCCTTGAAAAGGATTTGACCTCAAATCTGAAAATTCAAAAAGAAGCCATAAGAATAATGAACTGGCTAGAAGAAGGGGGTGGATGACAACAAGAAAGTAAGAAGATACTTCCCTTAGCCCTTGGAGAGTAGAGTTAGAGGTCCTCAAGTTGAACATCGTCCTTGAGCCTAGACAACAAGAAGAAGACCCATAAGTATTATTCCCAAGCAAGCAAAGTGAAGGCTCATAACAAAAATACTTGGGAATCATAAAGATTAGCAAAAGAAATTCATAGGAGATGAACAGGAGGTGTTTGAGATAAGGGTTAGAAAACTCCCTAAATGAAGAATGAACCATCTTGTCCATGTACGCTGTAGAAGGAGATCCTGGATCAAAGACCATTCTCTTGAAGTCCTTCTTTTCAAGCAAAGTGATTAGTTGGTTAGAACGAAATTTAAACAATTGATATGCATGTTTTAAACCAACAAAATAATCCACATATATTGCCAAATGAAAGCACAATTAAAACTATGTGGTATGAATGTCCTATTTCTTGGAAGTGAGATCACATCATGCTCATTGAACATAAGACACACATCTTGAGTATTATTGTAAAAATCATAGTGCATATGTTCATGCCATGAAGTATTCATGCAAGTTTGTTCACGAGGCATATCCATTCTAGTGCACTTATTCAAGTAATATGACACCTTTTGCATATTATCATATGTATTCATGTAAGGTGAAACATTAAAAGAATCACTTTGAACAAGCACACTATGGAGCATATCATCATGTAAACAAGTTTTCTCATATGTGATAGCTTCATCCAAATTTTTATCCTTTTTACTAACTAGTTCAAGAGCATAATACACATCTTTATATGAAATAATTATTTGAGGCCCAAAATGTGTATTCAACTTATAAACACAAACCAAAGGTGCATGCATATTTGATCCAACTTTGTTATCATCCAATCTAAATTGATCAAAGGAATTAACTAACATGCATCTCTAGTAAGTTTCATGGTACTCTTAAACTTAGTTGGCTCTTCTAAACATGCAATAGAATTCAAAGCATCATCAACATTTCTTATTTCATTTAAACATGTAATGCTTGAGGCATATAATCGTGCATAGAAGAAGGCATTTCATGCATAAAGAGAGTTAGTCTAGGAAACTCCCTTTCAATCACTTGAGTTGTCCTCCTTACAACACTAGAAGTGCTTGCCATCAACCTATTCATGTTTTTCACACAAAGGGTTAGCATTTACTTGTCGATTCAATGGAATCGGTTTTCATTGTCTTTCTTTTCATCCATTTGAACTCTTTTTATCTCCTTTTCTTCTTCTCTCTTCAACCTTTCTTCTTCTTCTTCTTTTTCTAATTTTCTTATCTCTTCTATCTCAATTAAGGATTTTGAAAAGAATTTTAAAATTTTATCTTCGATTTTATTTGAAAATTTTCTAACCTTCTTCCAATTCTATCTTCTCTTGTAACTTTCCTATTTTCTCTTCTTCTCCTTTCCTCTTTTTCATGATCTTTTCTTCTAATTTTACTCTCATAATTTCTCCTAAGTTTTCTTTCTTCTTCATATCTTCTCCTTTCATGGTTAGAGTTAGCATAACTCCTTTCCTTATCTTCAAAATGATACCTATTTATTTCTCTCCTTTCTTTCTTATACCTTTCATCAATTTTATCATGAGAAGAGTGTCTTCTCACTTCTTTTCTCTTCTAAATTCTTTCCTATCTTCATCTAGCTCCTTTCTCCACATTCTATATGACATCTTAAATTGATTTTAGTTTAAGGGACCTCACCACTCACTAAGTGTTACACTCAATGGATATGTATCACTCGTGTATGTCACTCTTTTTTAAGGCTTTTTCTATAATGATGCTCTCTAGCCTCTTCTACTCGGTTGGAGGTTGATTGAAGTTGCAAATACCAGATTGAGTCTAAGTCTTAACGCTTACCCAAAATGTGCACTAAACAAAGGAAAAGATTCTACCGGAAGAGAAAAGAAAAATCCTAAGACAAAACAAAAGAGTTGATATGACAAACAAGGAAAAGCTGGCACTCAAACAAGCTTATACACAAGAGCAGACAGCAAACAAGACATGAACGGAAGAAATTGCAAAGAGAATTGTTTTTGGTGATTTTTGAAAAAGAGTTGCCAAAATTGTCGTTTTAAGAAAACAGCAAATACAACTCAATTACAGTATACAGGGAAATGAAACAGAAAAATTACAGTAAAACTGTCACTGTATTGTTGGGATACTTCTTCTTTGTTTTGAATTTTCTATTTTTCTGAATTTTTTTGAATTTTTGACTCTTTTGGGTGTCCTTTTTGTCTTTTTTTTCTTCTTTTGCACCCTTTTGCTTTTTACAACCTCTTTTTCTATTTTTGGCACGTAACGTACTTTTATATTTTTCTTGCCTTTTCTTTCTTTTTTTGGCTTGTTCCCCAACAGAAAAATTACAGAAATTTGTACACAATGAAAGAAAATATACTGAACCTACTGTAATATTTTTGGAATTTTCTGACAGTAAACTCTGGTCCAAGTGGCCCAGAAAAGCAAAAATAATGAATAAACTGATTTCTAAAAACTGTAAAAACGTGATGGAAACTTGATTTAAAAAATAAGGCCAAAAAAATTCTTAGCACTTCCTTGGTTGATTATACAAGGACCAGTTGTGGTCACAGAAACGCGCTTGGTTCAATTTTAAGTTTGGAATTAAATTTGAAGGAAAATCAACAATAGAATTTGTTGATCTTCTTCCAATACTATGAACCAAAAAAAATCCTATAGGTGAGCGTTTTGCACAATCAAACAGGGAAAGTTCTAGGTAGCGATAGCAGTCAATCCAAATTTGCAATCAGAATGCCATCAATCAGACATAACAAGAGTAGAATATGAACAAAACATAAGCCCAAAAAATGCGCAATAAATGGCAAAAAAAGGAGAGGAATTGCGCAAAATAATTGCAAGAAAATAAAGGGGGAAACTGAAAATTAAAAGGATGGGGAGGACAAGAATGTAAATGACTGAAATGGAAAGGGGGGAAGCGGAAATTAAAAGGATGGGGAGGACTGAAAATAAATGACTGAAAGTAAAGGGGGAAGCGAAAATTAAAGGATGGGGAGAACTGAAAAGTAAATAGCAGAATGTAAAGGGGAGAGCTGAAATTAAAGGATTGGAGAAGTGGAAATTAAATGGCGGAAATTAAAAGCGGAAAGTAAAGAGATGAATATGGGGGATGAACAATTAATGGTGAAGGGAGAAAATATAGGGTGAACGATCTTTGGAAAAATGAAGACAACAATGCCTCCTCTTACCACACTTCACCAACAAACAAGCAGTTATAGCAATTATATGTAGAAATCACTCAAGAACAAGTATGAGCAATTAAGAGGCATTTAAACAAACACCTAGGGGGTGGGAATTAGCGGCCCAAACAGCCCCCACTAGCAAGATTATCACCCAAATCAATCAAGCAGACAAGCACAAAGTAAGTAGCAGAAAGGCACCTCGGGCCCGGGAAACAGTCCAAGTCCAAATTACAATTGAGCAAAACAAACCAAATTAGAACCACAAAATAGCAATTAATTCACGAAAATTAGGTGGCTGGACAGCAGCTAATTTGCGTGAGAAATGAGAGAAATGAGAGAGAATGAAAAAAAAGTGGAGAAGAAATGAGAGGAAGAACGCCACTGGTGAAAGAATCCTCTTGCAGCAGATAAGTTCAATTGCCAGACGCCACTAATTCAGGGAGAATTAGATAAGTCTCATCCATGGTTTAAGCAACAAGCACCAACCTCACTCAACTCACAAAGAGGAGACTCAACTCACTAAGAGGAGAAATTTGGGCATAGTGCCTTTACTTAAAATTCAATGTTGTAAATACAGGAGAGGAGGGTCCTATTTATAGGAAATGAGGGGGAAGGGGGCGGCCACCTAGTGTGTAAAAGGGGAGAAAAATAAAAAGATGAGTGAAAACTCATCCTAAATGGGATTTGAACCCATGCCCCTAAAGGCTTATGGCTAAGCTAAGCCTTAAGCCAATAAACCCAAAAATAGCGCCCCATGTTACATAGGAAAGAAAGATGACTTAATTTTCTATCCTATGTGGGATTAGATCCCACGACCTCCTAGACCTTGTAGCAAGGCAACCTACTAACAAATAAACCCATACAATATCACCCAAGTAGGATGAATTAAAAGAAAATACAATAAAAAAAATATAAGAGAGTCCTAATTAAGGGTGGTCCATAGGACAAGGGTCCTATCCAGGGTCAAGGTGTCCTTCTGTAGGGTAGTGACCTTATTTGTAGGGTAGTGACCCTTTATTGTAGGACACTAATTTCTCTAACTCATCCTTGCTTGAAGCTCGGGCCAAAGTTGGTGCATTTCCTCTAAGTTAGGTCTTGCAGGTCCAAGCTTCTAGCAGTGTGTCATCAGGTTGTATCTAATTTTCCTCTTTCATCAAAACCATTTTTATAAGAAAACTAATCAATCTGTTATACCAAGCTCTTGGGGCTTGTTTCAGACCATAAAAGAGCCTTTTTTCAGTTTGAAAACATGATCAGGAAAAGCAACATCCTCAAAACCAGGGGGTTGTCTAACAAAAACTTCTTCTTCAATGAATCCATTGAGAAAAGCACTTTTGACATCCATTTGATATAGTTTGATGTCATTATTTATAGCATAAGAAAGAAGAATTCTAATTGCTTTCTAACCTGGCAACAGGGGCAAATGTTTCATTAAAGTCAATGCCTTCTTGTTGATTGTACCCTTGAGCCCCAATCTTGCCTTGTTTCTGACCACTTTTCCTTCTTCAGACAACTTGTTTCTGAACACCCATTTGGTTCCAATAATTGCTTTCCCATGGGGTTTAGGAACAAGGGTCCAGACATCACTCCTAGCAAGTTGATTCGCTCCTCTTTGCATGGCTAGGATCCACCCTTCATCATGCAGAGCTTCATCAATGTTCTTTGGCTCGATTTCAGACAAGAGAGCAAGAGAATTCAGATTCTTGAATTTTGATCTTGTCTTAACTCCTTCTGAAGTACTGTCAATCATTTGCTCTTTAGGATGATGTGACTTGTATCTCCAGTCAGGTTTGAGAGGTGATACTAAGTCAGTCTGAGACTCACATTTGTCTGAAGAGGTTCTGATAGATCTTCAGTCACCTGTTCATCCTTGGTGCTGTTGTGTGTGTTTAGCTCCATTCCCTGCAAAATCATCTTCTAGATCTGATAGTTCCCTATCAGTCTCTTTCATGTCATTGAATTTAACATGGATTGATTCTTCTACGATTAAAGTTCTAGAGTTATAAGCTTTATAGGCTTTTGATGTTTCAGAATAACCTATGAAAAATCCTTTATCAGACTTTGCATCAAATTTTCCAAGATCATCATTTGTGTTAAGTATAAAACACTCACAGCCAAAGGGATGGAAATATGGATATGTTGGGTTTTCTTCCTTTCCACAACTCATAGGGAGTCCTTTTCAGAATTGGTCTTACCAATATTCTGTTTTGAAGGTAGCAGGTTGTGTTAATAGCCTCTGCCCAGAAGGTCCTTGGTAGACTGCATGAGTTGAGCATGGTTCTTCCACTCTTGCAAACTTCTGTTCTTTCTCCTCAACAACCCCCATTTTGTGAGGTGTTCTAGCCACAGAGAAATTGTGTGAGTCCCATTCTCATCATAGAACAGCTGAAAGTTTGCATTCTCAAACTCTCCCCATGATCACTTCTAATGACATATATCAGAATCCTTTTTCATTCTATACCTTCTTGACAATATTGTGAAATTCTTAAAGGTCTCATCCTTGCTTCTAAGGAATACCCTGTATATCTAGAATAGTCATCAACATGACCAAACCATATTTCTTACCACAATGCTTTGTTTCTAATAGGACCAAACAAGTCAATGTGTAAAGGTTCTAATGGTCTACTAGTAGAAACAACATCCTTACTCTTAAATGAGTGTCTTGTTTGTTTCCCTTTCAGACAGCTTTCACATAAAATATCAGATTGTATGAAAGCTTGGGCAACCTTTAAGAAGGTTGTGTTTTGCTAACCTTGAGATTAATCTCAAGCTGGCATGCCCTAGTCTTTGATGCCAAATCTATTTTTCATCTTCAACAGAGATAAACATTTTACATTTGACTTGCTAACGTCCTCTAGATCAATTTTGTACACATTACTTGTGCCTCTTACAGTAAAAGGATTTGATCATGAGAGTCTTTGACTATACCATCCTTCCTTAGTGAAGGAAACCACATATCCCACTGTCACACAATTGACTTATGCTCAATAGATTGTGTTTGAAGTCCTTCTACTAGGAGAACATTCTAATAAGGGATAGAGGAGTCATACCTACAGTCCCTATACCAGTGATCTTCCCTTGATGATTTCCACCAAAGGTGATCACTCCTCCTGCTCTAGGTCTAAAGGTTTTGGAACAAGACCTTTCTCCTGTCTGTGTCGCGAGCAGCCACTGTCCAGGTACCATTTGTGGGGTTTCCTTTGTCCTGTTAAACACATCTGCAACAGAATAATCAAGTTCTTAGGTACCCATATTCTTTTGGGTCCTTTCTTGTTAGACTTGGGTTTAGGTCTCCCGTTGTGTTTGCACTGAGCCACATGTGTCCAGCTTTGCCACAGTGAGAACACCCAATAACTTTCTTTTTGCCTTTAGCGAAATTGAAATAGGAGGTTCAGAGACATCATGATCACAAAAGCCTAAACCACTTTTGTCAAGGGAATGCCTTTGATTGCCAGTAATCTGTTAAGATTATTGTTCCTTTGACAAATTTAGCCAAGTCTTTTGTCTGCTCCTCAACTTGTTTCTGAAGTTTTTTATTTTCTTCAGACACAGATTGTGAACTGCTGACTTCAGACACAAGAATCTTTTCCTTGAGCATAATATTTTCTATCTCAATAGCTTCATATTTACTACAAATTTCTGTGTGAGCTTTGGATAGATTCTTATACTCTTGGAAGAGCTCCTTCGAACTTTCCATCAGGTCATCATACATCTCTTGAAGAGTTAAGGGAATACCTCTTCTTCAGAGCTGTCTGATGAGGGCAGGCTGGCCATGAGACATAGGTTGGCCTCTTCTGAAGTGTCCTCCTCTTCTTCTGAAGTAGACTCATCAAGATCCTCCCATGTAGCCATCAGACCTTTCTTTTTCTTGAAGAACTTCTTCTTTTTGAAGGTATTCTTCTTCAGCTTTGGGCATTCTGCCTTCATGTGACCTGGTTGTTTACATTCAAAACAAATAACCTTGTCATTTGAAGGTTGGTTCCTTCTAAACTTCCCTCTATTTTGCAGCATTCTTTGATCTTTCTACTTAACAGAGCAAGATCATCATCTTTTGAGCTATCTCCAGAATCTTCATCTAGCTTCTGAAGTTTTCTTCAGCTTGCATAGCCTTCATCTCGCCATGCCTAGGCTGATTAGCCTTGGAGTTTAGTACTAGAGACTTCTTCTTGTTGTCATCTCACCAAGCTCAGCTCAAGCTCATGACCTTAAGAGATCCCAACAGTTCTTCCATTCTAAGAGAGTTCAAATCTCTTGCCTCTTGAATGACAGTAACTTTGGGTCTCTAGGACTTAGGCAAACTTCTTAGAATCTTTCTGTTATTATCTCCAGATTCAATAAGTTCTACCCAAAGACCTGAGTCCATTGGTTATGGTCTGAAACCTTCCAAACTTTTGATCAATGGTTTCAGTTTCTTCCATCTTAACATCTCATATTGATGTATAAGCATACTGATCTTGGATTGCTTGACAGTCTCAGTCCCTTCATGGGGCTGCTGCAAGTGTATCCCAGATTTCCTTGGCAGAAGTACAACCATGAACCTTCTCATATTCTGATTTATTCAAAGAACATATCAGATAGAGATTGGCTTTGGCATTCATCTGGACTCTAGCCTTCTGCTCCAGGATCCATTCAACCTTAGGTATAGGCAAGCCATTGTGCATAGGCACATAGTCTCCATCAGTGACTACATCCCAAACACCAATGTTGTGCCTCTCAATGAACAACTTCATACGATCCCTCCAATATGGTAATCCACACCATTGAATGTTGGGGTCTTGTGATAGAGGCTCCTTCAGTGATGTATTACCTGTTGTGTTGGAAGCTTCCATCTGGATCTTTAATCTTAAACACTTGTTAGGTGCTCAACACCTGAGTTGAGCTCTGATAACCATCTGTAGAAACACATGGAAACACTAGAAGGGGGGTTGAATAGTGTTTCTTAATATTTTTGAAAGCTTTTTCAAAACAACAAGTATAAACTGTTTCAGATAGGTTTTTGAGGACTGTCTGAAGTTTTTAAGACAGCTTCTGGAAATATGTTTAAAGGTTTCTTAGCTTTTAAATATTTAGAATTGCTTTTCAACTCCCTTAAATTAGTATAAACGAATTGACAAGAGTTACGGGATAGAAACTTAGCCAAGGAATTTATCCTGGTTCACTCACTACCACTGTGAGCTACGTCCAGTCCCAATGTCAACTAGCACTTGGATTTTCTCTTAATCTTTCACAAAGATTACAAGTATTCTTTTACAGTCAAGCCTCTTTAGGCTCTACAACCAAGTATTCTTTACAGCCAAGCCTCTTCAGGCTCCACAACCAAGTATTCTTTAGACAAAAAGCCTCTCCAGGCTCAAGAACGATTTTACAGAGAAAGATAAGTTTAAGCTTTAAACTAAACCAGTTATGATGACACCTGCTAGAAGCTTGGACCTGCAAGACCTACATTAGAGGAAATGCACCAACTTTTGGCCTGAGCTTCAAGCAAGGAAGAGTTAGAGAAATTATTGTCCTACAAATAAAGGGTCACTACCCTACAAAATAAAGGTCACTACCCTACAGAAGGACACCTTGACCCTGGATAGGACCCTTGTCCTATGGACCACCCTTAATTAGGACTCTCTTATATTTTCTTTTTATTTGATTGTATTTTTTCTTTTAATTCATCCTACTTGGGGTGATAATTGTATGGGTTTATTGGTTAGTAGGTTGCCTTGCTATAAGGCTTAGGAGGTCATGGGTTCTATTCCCACATAGGATAGAAATTTGACTCATCTTGTATTTTCCTACTTGTTTGGGCGCCTTTTGGAGGTTTAATGGCTTAAGGCTTAGCTTAGCCATAAGCCTTTAGGGGCATGGGTTCAAATCCCATGTAGCATGGGTTTTCACCCATCTTTTATTTTTCTCCCCTTTTATTTTCCTTTTTGGCCGCCCCCTCCCTCTCATTTTCCTATAAATAGGAGCCTCCCCTCATGTAATTACAACTTTGATGAATAGTAAAGGCATTATGCCAAATTTTCTCCTCTTTGTGAGTTGAGTGAGGCTTGGTGGTTGTTGCTTAAACCATGGTGAGACTTAATCTAATTCTCCTGAAGTAGTGGCGTCTGGCATTGGACTTATCTGCTGCAGGAGGATTCTTGCTTCAGTGGCGTCCCTCCCATTTCTTCCTCTCCACTTTTTCTTTCATTTTCCCTCATTTTCTTGTGCTTTCTCACGCATTTATAGCTGCTGCCCAGCACCTATAAATCGTGATTTTATAGCTATTTTGTGGTTCTAATTGGTTTGTTTGCTCAATTCTAGATCCTGTGCAATTCCTGTCATCATTTGGTATCAAGAGCTTGATGGATTGAGCAATTTGGGGCTGTTTTGTGGCTGTTCTTGGGCGTGTAGCTGCACCTCATATGTGCAGAATTTTGCTTCATTTTAGTGTAATTCAATCCCTCTTTCAGTTGTAATTTGGACTTGGACTGTTTGCCCAGAAAAGCAAAAATAATTGAATAAACTGATTTCTAAAAACTGTTAAAACGTGATGGCAACTAAATTTCAAAAATGGCAAAAAAAATTGCTTAGCACTTCCTTGTTGATTATACAAGACCAGTGTGGTCACAAAATTTGGGCTTATGTTTTGTTCATATTCTACTCTTGTTATGTCTATTTGATTGGCATTCTGATTGCAAATTTGGATTGACTGCCATCTCTACCTAGAACTTTCCCTGTTTGATTGTGCAAAACGCTCATCTATAGGATCTTTTTTGGTTCATAGTGTTGGAAGAAGATCAACAAAATCCTAATTGTTGATTTTCCTTCAAATTTAATTCCAAACTTAAAATTTGAACCAAGCGCGTTTTGTTGACCACACTGGTCTTGTATAATCAACAAGGAAGTGCTAAGCAATTTTGTTTGGCCATTTTTGAAAATTTAGTTGCCATCACGTTTTAACAGTTTTTAGAAATCAGTTTATTCATTATTTTTTGCTTTTCTGGGCCACTTGGGACCAGTTTAGTGTCAAAAAATTCCAAAAATATTACAGTAGGTTCAGTATATTTTCTTTTCATTGTGTACAATTTCTGTAATTTTTCTGTTGGGGAAAAGGCCAAAAAAAGAAAAAAGAAGGCAAAAAAAAAATATAAAGAGTACGTACGTGCCAAAAATAGAAAAAAGAGGTGTAAAAGCAAAAAAAAAGTGGTGCAAAAGTCAGCAACAAGGAAGAAAAGACAAAGACAACCCAAAAAAGAGTAAAATTCAAAAAAATTCAAAAAAATAAAAAATTCAAAACAAAGAAGTATCCCAACAATACAGTGACAGTTTTACTTGTAATTTTCTGTTTCATTTCCCTGTATACTGTAATTGAGTTGTATTTGTTGTTTTTCTTAAAAAACGACAATTTTGGCACTCTTTTCAAAAAATCACCAAAAACAATTCTCTTTGCAATTTCTTCTGTCTTGTCTGTTTTGTTGTCTGCTCTTGTGTATAGCTTGTTTGAGTGCCAGCTTTTCTTGTTTGTCATATCAATTCCGTGTTTTGTCTTAGGATTTTCTATTCTCTTCCAGTAGGTACTTTCTTGTTAGTGCGCTTCTATTTGGGTAAGGGTTAAGACTTAGACTCAATCTGGTCTTTGCAACTTCAATCAACCTCCAACCGAGTAGAATAGGCTAGAGAGTATCATTATAGAAAAAGCCTAAAAAGAGTGGTTTAGGGTTTAGGGTTTAGGGTTTAGGGTTTAGGGTGATACATTCCGTTGAGTGTAAACACTTAGTGAGTGGTGAGGTCCCTTAAAATAAAATCAATTTAAGATGTCATATAGAATGTGGAGAAAGGAGCTAGATGAAGATAGGAGAGAATTTAGAAGAGAAAGAGAAGTGAGAAGACACTCTTCTCATGATAAAATTGATGAAAGGTATAAGAAAGAAAGGAGAGAAATAAATAGGTATCATTTTGAAGATAAGGAAATGAGTTATGATAACTCTAACCATGAAAGGAGAAGATATGAAGAAGAAAGAAAACTTAGGAGAAATTATGAGAGTGAAATTAGAAGAAAAGATCATGAAAAAGAGGAAAGGAGAAGAAGAGAAAATAGGAAAGTTACAAGAGAAGATAGAATTGGAAGAAGGTTAGAAAAATTTTCAAATAAAATCGAAGATAAATTTTAAAAATTATTTTCAAAATCCTTAATTGAGATAGAAGAGATAAGAAAATTAGAAAAAGAAGAAGAAGAAGAAGAAAGGTTGAAGAGAGAAGAAGAAAAGGAGATAAAAAGAGTTCAAATGGATGAAAAGAAGACAAAGAAAACTTAGGGAAGCAACCAATTCCATTGAATCGACAAGTAAATGCTAACCCTCTGTGTGAAAACATGAATAGGTTGATGGCAAGCACTTCTAGTGTTGCAAGGAGGACAGCTCAAGTGATTGAAAAGGAGTTTCCTAGACTAACTTTCTTTATGCATGAAATGCCTTCTTCTATGCACGATTATATGCCTCAAAGCATTACATGTTTAAATGAAATAAGAAATGTTGATGATGCTCTGAATTCTATTGCATGTTTAGAAGAGCCAACTAAGTTTAAGAGTACCATGAAACTTACTAGAGATGCATGTTTAGTTAATTCCTTTGATCAATTTAGATTGGATGATAACAATGTTGGATTGAATATGCATGCACCTTTGGTTTGTGTTTATAAGTTGAATACACATTTTGGGCCTCAAATAATTATTTCATATAAAGATGTGTATTATGCTCTTGAACTAGTTAGTAAAAAGGATAAAAATTTGGATGAAGCTATCACATATGAGAAAACTTGTTTACATGATGATATGCTTCATAGTGTGCTTGTTCAAAGTGATTCTTTTAATGTTTCACCTTACATGAATACATATGATAATATGCAAAAGGTGTCATATTACTTGAATAAGTGCACTAGAATGGATATGCCTCGTGAACAAACTTGCATGAATACTTCATGGCATGAACATATGCACTATGATTTTTACAATAATACTCAAGATATGTGTCTTATGTTCAATGAGCATGATGTGATCTCACTTCCAAGAAATAGGACATTCATACCACATAGTTTTAATTGTGCTTTCATTTGGCAATATATTGTGGATTATTTTGTTGGTTTAAAACATGCATATCACTTGTTTAAATTTCGTTTTAACCAACTAACCCCTTTGCTTGAAAAGAAGGACTTCAAGAGAATGGTCTTTGATCCAGGATCTCCTTCTACAGCATACATGGACAAGATGGTTCATTCTTCATTTAGGGAGTTTTTCTAACCCTTATCTCAAACACCTCTTGTTCATCTCCTATGAATTTCTTTTGCTAATCTTTATGATTCCCAAGTATTTCTGTTATGAGCCTTCACTTTGCTTGCTTGGGAATAATACTTATGGGTCTTCTTCTTGTTGTCTAGGCTCAAGGAAGATGTTCAACTTGAGGACCTCTAACTCTACTCTCCAAGGCTAAGGGAAGTATCTTCTTACTTTCTTGTTGTCATCCATCCCCTTCTTCTAGCCAGTTCATTATTCTTATGGCTTCTTTTTGAATTTTCAGATTTGAGGTCAAATCCTTTTCAAGGGGAGGGAATGATGACACACTGCTAGAAGCTTGGACCTGCAAGACCTACATTAGAGGAAATGCACCAACTTTTGGCCTGAACTTCAAGCAAGGAAGAGTTAGAGAAATTAGTGTCCTACAAATAAAGGGTCACTACCCTACAAAATAAAGGTCACTACCCTACAGAAGGACACCTTGACCCTGGATAGGACCCTTGTCCTATGGACCACCCTTAATTAGGACTCTCTTATATTTTCTTTTTATTTGATTGTATTTTTTCTTTAATTCATCCTACTTGGGTGATAATTGTATGGGTTTATTGGTTAGTAGGTTGCCTTGCTATAAGGCTTAGGAGGTCATGGGTTCTATTCCCACACAGGATAGAAATTTGACTCATCTTGTATTTTCCTACTTGTTTGGGCGCCTTTTTGGAGGTTTAATGGCTTAAGGCTTAGCTTAGCCATAAGCCTTTAGGGGCATGGGTTCAAATCCCATGTAGGATGGGTTTTCACCCATCGTTTATTTTCTCCCCCTTTTAGTTTCCTTTTTGGCCGCCCCCTCCCTCTCATTTTCCTATAAATAGGAGCCTCCCCTCATGTAATTACAACTTTGATGAATAGTAAAGGCATTATGCCAAATTTTCTCCTCTTTGTGAGTTGAGTGAGGCTTGGTGGTTGTTGCTTAAACCATGGTGAGACTTATCTAATTCTCCTGAATTAGTGGCGTCTGGCATTGGACTTATCTGCTGCAGGAGGATTCTTGCTTCAGTGGCGTCCCTCCCATTTCTTCCTCTCCACTTTTTTCTTTCATTTTCTCTCATTTTCTTGTGCTTTCTCACGCATTTATAGCTGCTGCCCAGCACCTATAAATCGTGATTTTATTGCTATTTTGTGGTTCTAATTGGTTTGTTTGTCTCAATTCTAGATCCTGTGCAATTCCTGTCATCAAGTTATAAGCTCAAACAAATACAATGTACAAATATAACTGAGGTATTCTCAGGATATACAAATGTGTGTACAAAGAATATTATCAGAGAGCTTTTACAGAGTAAAAACTAGCAGCGATTTGTTTCTCTTTGATTTTCTTGAATATGAAATCCTTCTCTGTTCTTCTCTATATGTATATGCAGAGATGGTCTTCATGAGGGGTATATATACCCAGACTTCAATCCGTTGAAAAAACCACCGTTTAGAGATAGCATTAAATGCTATTTAATCCGTTGTGAGACATGCTTCTGAGAGTCCTGACCTTTCTGACACAGAACAAGGTTGCATCTGCCAAAAAGCTGCTTCAAATGCTATTGCAGAGGCTGCGTTGCAGGAATTTCCTCAGTGGTGTATGAATTTCAAAAACACCAGGAAAGACCTCTGTGTTCCTTGCCATAAATATGCTTGAAAAGGTACGTGCAGCAGAGACTCAGAAAACGTCTTCACAAAACTTCAGCATAGGTGCCACGTCATTAATGAGACTTCAGACAGCTTCAATACTTCAGACGGGTTGGGCACTTCAGACGGCTTCAACACTTCAGACGGGTTGATCCTTCAGAAAGCTTGATACCTCAGACAGTTTGAAACACTTCACAAAGTCTTTTTGTAAGTTCATAGTGGCTTGCTGAAATCATAGATAAATCATTAAAACATATATGTATCTAAGGTGAATTATTTTAACCCAAATTTGTTAGTCATTAAAACTTGGGAATTATATTGTCTTGAAACATCATAATTTACTTATGATATTTTTTAGACTCAACAGAGAACGCGTGAGCAAGATTCCTTATGCATCCGCTATAGGGTCTATCATGTATTCCATGTTGTGTACTCGACCAGACATATCATATGCTTTGAGCATGACTAGCAGATACCAGTCTGATCCCGGTGAAGGTCACTGGACAGCAGTCAAGAACATCCTTAAGTACTTGAGAAGAACTAAGGATTCATTCTTGATATATGGAGGTGGGGAAGAGCTACTTGTAAAAGGTTACACTGATGCTAGCTTCCAAATCGACAAAGATGATTCAAGATCGCAGTCAGGTTATGTGTTTTGTTTGAATGGTGGCGCTGTGAGCTGGAAAAGTTTGAAGCAGGAAACAGTCGCTGATTCTACCACAGAAGCTGAGTATATTGCAACCTCAAATGTTGCGAAAGAGGCCATTTGGATCAAAAAGTTCATTATTGAACTTGGGGTAGTTCCTACCATTGTGGATCCTATATGTCTTTATTGTGATAACAATGGGGCTATTGCACAAGCCAAGGAACCCAGGTTTCATCAACGATCCAAACATATACTTAGACGTTTCCATCTCGTCCGAGAAATCATTGATAGGGGAGATGTGAAGATATGCAAAGTGCATACTGATGACAATGTTGTAGACCCATTGACAAAACCCCTTGTGCAGCAGAAGCATGAAGGGCACACTAGATCATTAGGCATTAGAGTTATGTCTGAATGGCTCTAGTGCAAGTGGGAGATTGTTAGTATATGCACTAGAGACCTATATGTTTTTTGAACATTCATCACTTGTATCATATTATATTATTTTATAAAGGCCTTTCATTTTATTAATTCTTTTAGAATATAATTGTTGTCCTTAGAATAGTAAGCTTAAACTTCATAACAAATCAAGTAGATGACTTTATCGTGAGATCTTACGAAGAACTATTCTTAAAATAGTCCCTAGTCATATATCATCTTAGGACAAAGATGCATTTAGACTAGTATGTGAGTTCATTGATGATCACATCTCACAGATCATGGATATGAGATATCATGTGCTCACATAGGTACACATTAAGAGTAATGGTGTACTGGACAGACCCACCTTAAGAACGTTGCATGGGTTGTTACATAAGTGTCATGAACGTTTCTTAAATTGATAAATGTTATATGAAGTCCTTCGACCTGAAATCACTACGATTCCTACATAAGGAATTATATTTTTTAATTATCATCAAATGTTACCTGTAACAGGGTAATCATAAAGTTGATTTTTGGACATATAATAAATTATGTGGAGGAATGTGAGTGCCCTAGATGGGATTTGTCCCTCCCATGTAACAGAAGTTATATCTGTAGGCCTCTTGATAAAGTGAGACTGCAAAATGCATGGCCATGCTCAGGAGAATAATATGAGATATTTATTTTCTGTACAGTCTACTTTGGGATCAAGAAAATATAAATTGAACTATACAAGGTTGACACAATCCATGCCCTTGTGTTCAATTAGATATTTGGACAAAGGGACAGAGCATATAAATTATTATAATAAAATAGGATTTATCAAAGTTATTGATAATCTCAATATTTGGATAGTGATATGTTGCTAGATACCGCTCACTCTTTATGATATTAAATATAAAAGGGTTTTATTTTAATATTATAACCAAATATTAAAATCCTATTGGGTCACACGCATACAAAATGCCACTAGTAAAGGATAATAATTCTAATTTAATTTAATTAGAATTATTACATAATGGGCCAGGCCCATAAGTGTGAGGGTTAAGTGAGTGAAGGGGTAAAACCCTAGCCACCACTCTATAAATAGAGCATAAGATGCACTACCCTAAGACACATGAGCAATCGCTTCTTACTTTCTAAGGCTACTAGCAGAGCTGAGGAGAGAATCCTAGTCCGGCTGTTGGCGTGGATACCAATAGAGACGTGGCTACACTTGCCTCATTAATAATCCTAATAAGGTACGACCTTTCGTTTCAATACCTTTTATGCCTTAATTCGTTTTTTCGCAAAACGATTATAACAAGGGAGGGAATCCATTTATTTCCGCTGCACCCTGACCACATGCTTGATTCCCTTCAGTTAAGACAGGAGCACAGAGAGGAGATCAAACAGGAGGTGAGACAGGAGCTCAGAGATGAGATGAAACAGGAGGTGAGACAGGAACTAATGGCCCAAATTGAGTAGATGAAGCAGGATATGGTGCATGCACAGCAGGCAGGTGCTCCTACTCCAGAATTTGTGGCTCATACAGTTAGAATCAGCACAAAGGGTAGTATTTCACCTGAAGGGGGTCTGGGGGATGACATGGGATCCATAATCCCATGTGAGTTGTATGTGGAGGGCACACCAACCCCTACGTTGGTCGCTACGGGGAAGGTCTTCATAGGGGCCACCATGATACATAATATGCCTCTTTCACCAGACACGGTCAAGGTAACGGTGGAAAAGGTTATAGTTGGTGATGCTCATGTGCCTATCCAGACATTGGAGGTTATTATTGTGGCACAAGCATATCATACCTATATTGCCTGGCCTTGTCATGTAGTTAGGCAGACTTCAACCCCCATGGTATAGTTGGCTCTTATATATATTACTACATTTCACATTTAAATGTTTGTATTTTATATCCTTAACAATGTATCCATT
Organism: Sesbania bispinosa; assembly: GCA_026901365.1. Taxonomy (NCBI): domain Eukaryota; kingdom Viridiplantae; phylum Streptophyta; class Magnoliopsida; order Fabales; family Fabaceae; genus Sesbania; species Sesbania bispinosa. Next base: position 652,975 of record QLOH01000091.1, read on the forward strand.
GTTCTTTATGTGCAGCAAAAACTTCAGAAAAAGAGACAAAAGATAATAATAAAAAGGGACCTTTTTCAATCGATGATCCGCTGACTAATGTGATGGAGGTTGGAGTGGCCATTCGTCGGAGTTGTTTGGTGTTGCCATGGGAAGCGAAAGATTTTGGTCAGGAACATCCCAACCCACTGTATTTAACCATGCCAGATATAGAAGAGGTTGTGCAAGGTGATAAATATTTGAACATCACTGTCATTCATGTGTGGGAGTTCTAAGTACATTGACAACTAAACTTGTAGTTTCCTCATTAACTTACTTTACAAGGAAAATTTCAATAGGAAATATGTTTTATTTTAGGTATTTGTCTTCATTATGCTCACATGAGGAAATGTATGGATTCATTGACCCTAATCTAACCTTCGAGGGTTTAAATCCAAGAATAGAAATACAGAAATACATCGCCAACAGCATGTTCGATGAGGACAAAAAGATCTATTTAGCACCTTACTTCCATGAGTAAGTGCAAATACTTCTAAGCTATTTAATATTTTTATCATTATCAATGTGAATATCTTGCAGTATTAACTAATTTCCAATGCAGCCGCCACTGGCAACTACTGGTTATATCCGTCGAAGATCACACCGCTGTGTGGTTTTGTTCATTGCACAAGAAGCCCACTAAAAAATTTCAAGAAGTAGTCAATAGGTAATGACAATCAATTTATTATCATTATTAGTATTTTTTAGGTTATAATTATTCTCTAACTTGTGTTTTGTTTTTTATATTAGTGCCTATGGAGCATATCAATTGATGTTAGGTAAAGCTTCAAATAGAGCTCCTAAGCTATCATGGATTAACCTCAAGGTATTTACATGCATTAAATAAGATATTTTATTAAACTCTTGTGTATGGTTTTAATTATTTGACTATTCTTCATTTTGAATTGTAGTGTAACAAACAAGTTGGAGGATATGAGTGCAACTATTACATCATGCAATGGATGTCTTCCATTGTGCAAGGTGGTATCCAAAACGCATGGGAGCAGGTAATTCAACATGAATATTCAATTCTTCAATAAATCCACATTCATAATTGATCTATTCACTAATTTCAAGTTATTTCATTTTGCAGATTTTCATGGATACCAGGCCATTTAACTCTGATGCAATTGATTATATCAGAAAGAAATGGGTTAAATACGTTATTGAGTTATATAACAAAAGTTTAGGGTAGTTGACCATAGTTTGATTAGTTATACTACCTTTTATATAGTTGTATGTTTAGGTATTTAGTTTTTACATGACAAAGACTATTATGTACACTGGTTATACTATAAACTTTGAGATGTTGTATTTTGAAGTTAATGGATGCAAATTTGATTAAAACTGTTGTTGGTACTTCGTTCTGTACAATTTATGGACTGTTCTGGCTGTTTGCAGGTTTGGGAAAATGATAAAAACAGAATGTTCCAAAAAAAAATTTGAGTTTCCACGACGATGTGACCATAACCGTCATGGAAAGTGACTTACAACGACGGTTGTGGTCACAACCGTCGTGGAATGAGGCAAAATCAAGGCCATTTGCAGCCCTTTTAACGATGGTTATGCAAGGAACCGTCGTGGAAAGTAAGAAACCACGACGGTTCCTTGCATAACAGTCATTAAAAAGGCTGCAAATGGCCTTGATTTTGCCTCATTCCACAACGGTTGTAACCACAACCGTCATTGTATATGTAAGAAACAACGAAACCCTTAACAACCGTCGTTGTTTCTAATTTATAACGAAGGTTGCAAAACGTCATCAAAATTTCAATTTTTTACGACGCCTGGATCAACGATGGTTGTATAACCGTCGTAAAAAGCCCTTTTTGCTCTAGTGATGGTTTGTAATTAAAGAGATATGATCAAGTAATAGTCCCATTTAATGTCGTGCTTATTCTTTATAAAAATATATTGAATATTCTGTCTGTCTTGCTGCTTTATTGCTTTATGAGGTTTCAACCACTACTTTTAATGAGTAATTAAATTGGATGTAAAAAATTTTAATGCACATTTTGGATGATTGTGAACCTAAGTTTGACTCTAGTTGAATTTAAATGTAAATTTTACAGTATCATTTAAAGATATATGATATTTATTTTGATAACATTAAAAATAGTTGACCACAATAATAACTTTGAAAGAAGTCAAAACATAAAAGTACATTACTATATATAATATAAGGTTAGTCAAAACATAACATTTCATTTAAATGCATTTCTTGTTATATTAAAATAGTAAGTTAAAATAAAGTATTTAATATTAACTTTGAAAGAAGTCAAAACATAAAATACATTTATTAGTTCATTAAAATATTTTTAATTGAAAAACGGTATTAAATGAATCAAAACATTGAAAAAACATTAATATAGTGTTTAATAATCAAAACATAACATTTAATTTTCTTCAATTTCTTGTTGTATTAAAATAGTAATGTGTTTAATAATATCTTTGAAAAAAAAGTCAAAACAGAAAAATACATTGCTTTATTTAATAGTTCATTAAAATATTTTTGACTGAAAAAAAAATAATTATCAATTCTGTATTGAATGAGTCAACTGCAAGATTTTAGAATTAAATGTAATATTTGCCATTGAATGTTAAAAACCGTTAAATGAAGCGGTGTAAGAAAATCAATTTGAATCGGTCCATTTTTAAATTTCCAAATATTATATGGTTTTTATTTTTTATTTAATTTAAAATATTTTAAAGTTATTTAAAGATATATATTTAATAGTTTTAAATAGATGTTTAATATTTTACTATTTATAATTCATTTTCTTATATTATAAAACATATAATGTTATTATATTAATTTACAACCTTATATATATTAATTTCTTATATTTTATATTATTTTATTAATTTAAACATTATATAATAATAAAAATATATATTTAATTATTACCTATTCGACCATGGTTCAACAACAGTTGACCAATGAACCGTGAATCAGTGTCTTCACTGGTTTAATTATTGGTCCGATTTTTAAAACATTGTTTTTATTATTTCTAATTTTTATTTTAAAAATTATCTCAAAATAAAAATTTTTAAATATTAAATAAACAAATTTAAAGATACATCATAAATTAATATAAATTATTTTCTTGACACTTTTTTCTTTATTTTCAAGCTCCCTCCGTCTTCATTATCAACAAGAGCACAATTATTGATTATGAAAATACATAAGGGAAGTGTGGTTTGGATAAAGTGATGCACACTCTACCGATTAAAGAGTTTCATATTGTTTTTGTGTGTAAAGCATTCATGCTATTTAGTATTTCTCTTTTGACAAAGAGTGTGTTTGGTAAATCTAGCTGGAAAGTTAGTTGAAAGCTGAAAAGTTAGATGAAAGCTAAAAAGCTAGCTGATATGATTGAAGGTGTTTGGTAAAACTACTTGAAAATGGTAAAATGACATACAAGGACATCTTTAATTATTAAATAATGATAAGGGGGTGGTTGAGGGATAAACTTGTAATTAATTTTCAGGTAGTGGCTGAAAATGGGAGTTTTTTTTAAAAACTAGCTCGGGATATAACATATTGAAGGAAGTGTAACATCCTAATTTCTTAATTCAAGAATAATATCCGTTGGAAAACACTTTTCCGAATTTTTGAAATTATTTCGCGCCATTTTCGATATCGGCATACAAATAACGCAATTGCCTAAGCAATCCAACATTTGCTTAGACTTCCACAAAACTCATACCTCATAGCATTCAATTCAAACCTTATTAAAACCTAGGGAACGAACCTACACGTTGGGAATCTTGGGATGTTATGGTTCATAAAACTCCTACCGGAAATTCAGCAGAGTTTTCCCTAAAAAATGGATATTTCCCAATTTTCAACTTAATCTGAAAACCAACAAAACCACCAGTACAATTCATAATAACATAATCACTAATCCATCTCAGTAACAAATAGGCCTCCATGGCCAAACTATAGACTTCTACGTCATACATCATTTAAATAACCACTATAATCAATTCTCCAATAACATCTCTATATAAATACATCGTTAAACTATCAAAATACCTAATAAACTACCAAACTCCTCTTGACCACTGGAAGTGGGTGAGTCCACTCCAAGAGCTCCATCTTTCCCCAAACACTAGCTGGAAGTTCCCTGCACAGGCTAAAGTGTATCCCCGAAACATCGGGTGAGACTACGGTCTCAATGAGCAAAGCATGCAGCAGACAGTGTGGGGAATCACACAGATGCAATGCAACATCCAACACAGTTCATAAAAGCACACTTACAAAATTCTAGTCACTTACTTCATATCTTAAATTAATGAACTTAGCAAATAATCGCAACATCATAATTCATACACTTCAATACTCGAACAGGCTGTCTTACACATGAATTTAAATGAATGCACATTAGCGGCATAACCCAGTTGTCGGGTTCTTATCACTTAAATCTGAAATAACTGTGTGGCTAGACCTGAGCTCAGACTACAAGGAACGTCTTCCTTGGGCACTGGGCACTAATCACCCCTTAAATCTCTGGGCACTAATCACCCTTATTAACTGGGCCCTAATCACCCAAGTCTTAAATCAATTTCTGAAAACAATCTTTTCACTTTAAATTAACTTGGGCCGAAACCATTTTATCTAGGCCGAAGCCAAAAACCATTTTCTTAGTCTTAACTGGGCCATAGATCAAAAACATGCAATGGCTCAACCTTCACAAATAATTCATATCTCACGGTATGCATAGAACTAACACACGTACATAGAACAAATATCATATCATGGATCTAAGTTTTCTCATAATAATCATTTTCACAAAATCCCCTAATCTGGGGTTCTACATTCAAGCTCATACACAACTCAAATCATGCATATTCACTAATTCAACAATAAACCAACGTCCATAAACTAGAAGGAAGGGTAATAGAAGAATGGGGGTCATAATGGAAGCATACACAAGATGAGGTGGAGGTGTGTGGGCTTTACTCACCTCAAATGGAGCAACAATGGAGGAGGATGAGGATAATGGAGATCCAAGCCAGGAGATTGTGGGGGAGGCCTCTACCCAAGCCTTCTTCTTCTTTCTCTCACTTTCTCTCTCTCTCTTTTTCTTCTAAACCTATTGCTCCCTAATAACTAAAGAGGGAGGGGGCTAACTAAAGAGGAAGGGGTATAAGGTCGAGAAACTTTTTCCTTCTTTCTTTCATTTGATATACGTATTTATATATATATATGTATATATGCAAAAATTAATTTGACTATATTAAAATTAATATTTGATACCTTATTTTTTTTATATTATTTTATAATCATTATTAAACTTATTTCCTAACATATTATAATTATTATAACTATTATTACTACTATTATTATGATAATGATATAGTCTTATGAAATTTCTTTAATTTGATCATTTATAATTCATGAGATTGTACTTCTCTTATTTATATGATCCTTATTCATTTACACTCAAATTCAAATGTTATAATTAAACATTATTCTCAAACTAATATTACTTCCCTATCTCTAATTCTTGTGACGTCATTCTTCCTATTTTAAAATCTGATCTTAAAAACATATCTGTTTCCTAATATTTTCCATAACGATCTTGATCTGATTATATTAATATAATAATTAATATATTTATAACAATTAAGGCAAATTGTAATTTTAATAATATGTTTTATCTTCTAATAATTTTATTATTATACCTTTTTTTTATTCTCATTTAATTATATACTTAATACAATCAAATTTGATTAAAATCTTAATAATCTGACATCTCTCCTAATATTTAGAATATTATATTATTATATCATAATTACGGTTATGTTAATATTTACTATTACTATTATAAAACTTCTATTTTTATAATCAACCTTATCGAAATACAGTTATAAGTATTATTTATTCATTTATTTAATTATCTATTTTATTAAAATTCTAGATTTCTCAATTTTTTTGGAATGTTACAATTCCACCCCCTTTAAATAAATTTTGTCCTCAAAATTGTCTTACTATTCTCTTAAACTTAAGTCCATGACACTATGCATTGGTAACCTATAGCTTTGGGTTGGATATCACCTTATTATCTTATATCTTTAAAACTATCAATCTATTATCTATTATTATATTAATAAAAGCTGAGTTGCGCAACTAAATCGCGCCACATCACCTCTAAATCATCCAACTATGCTAATTTTCGCCACATCATACATAATCTTACGTGTCTCCCTTAGGAATCATTCTTCGTACTCATTCTTTAGGAACAAAAATACTGTAAACTACAACTCATCCCCAAACACCTCATAAGTTCACTGAACCCTAACCAAACCCGTGACTCTCCCATGTCCGTTCGGCCTCCTCCTCAGTTGAAGAATTGTGTGTGTCGCTTTGAGTATGTCCGCCGCGCGAAGGAGTCATTTTTGTTGCCTACTCCTGCACATTCGAACTTCACCACCGGAAGAGGATGCCGTTGCGGTTTCCCGAATCTCGCACAAAGGATCTTCGCAAGTGGCCCTTCATGGCCTCCGTTCAACGAACCACTTTCACCCCCGTTTTCTGCTCCTTCTTTTGTGTGAAGACCGTAAAACCGCACGAGGTTGTCCAAAAGTGCTTGGGGTCGCCACTATCAAGTCACGGTGACTGGCTCCTTCACCGGCTCCGTAAATCCGAGGCGAACCACAACCAGTGCTTCAGGCGGCCCGCACAGACAAAAAGCCTTGTGGTGGCCCCTTTTCCGTCGCGGACAAGGTCTGATTCCACTGTCTCCTTCGCCATGGACGCCACTTCCTCTTCTAAGGTCTCCACGCCCTCTCCCCATGTACTCATTGTTGTAATCTTTAATTATTGTAGGTTAGACTACGATTTTTGACTAATAATTATGAAACATTTCATTTTTTAAACTAATATTTGTATACTATTATTTGATCGATTGTCTTGTATTTGCAATCCTTGATACTTCAAGCAGTGGGAAAATTATGATACCAAATTTGTATTTGTTTCAACATTAGTCCATATATTTTGAATGGATACCAATACCATCATAGAACCTGGTGTAACATCCCGCTAATTAAGACTTTAATTCATAGGAATATCATAACTTAAAGTAGAATGAAGAAAGGAATAGGTACAGGAAAGCTTAAGAGGCAAAAACTAAGGTCGTAGCTTGATTTTGGTTTTAAGCCTAATGACCTTGGTGCACTAAATTGCAAATATCTAGAGTTGTAGATGTCTGATTGAGGTGATTCCACTCTCATTAGAAAGCTTATTTCCGGGGCTTCAGTTTGATAGGTTATATGATATGGTTCTGATGAAAATCGCACCTTCAAACAGACTCATTTTCGCTTAAGCGAATTTAATTCACTTAAGCGAAAAACAGAGTCTTTTTGGGGTGCTCTCTAGAAAGAATTCGCTTAAGCGAATGGAATTCGCTTAAGTGAATTTATCGGGGACGAAACCAAATTTTAGAGACTCTCTTAAGCAAATTTTTTAGCTTAAGCGAGTGGCACGTTACTGCACCACTTAAAACACGCCCCTAGACGGTTTTCAGTCAGTTTCCTCCCATTTCTTCACATTTTTCAGAGAGAGATAGAGTGGTTCTAGTGAGAGAAAGTCCAAGCGAAGGCCAAAAAACGATTTCTACTCATCAAGAACGAGTCTTGCATCAATCTTTCCCTATCAAGGCACTTCCTTCCTCGTTCTTTCTTCGTTTTTCCGACTCACAGGTGGGTGTGACTCTCACTTGTTTGTCCTCATTGTTCTCACAACATGTTCCCCATTCTTTTTCCCCTTTTTCTCTCATGGAATGATGATATATGTATGGTATGAATATAAGAAATATGAATGCATTGATAATTGTTTGTATCGAATTGCCAAAACCATAGGATAGATGACTTGGATGATTATGTATGATGACTTGGATGGTTATGTATGATGAACTTTGATTGGGTTATTCTAAGATCATGGGCCTTTGGCCGTCACAGCCATGGAATTATGAATTTAAGAAATCACAGTCATGGATTATGAGTTGAGATAATGATGATGTATTATGAACCTTGAATATTTTATTATGGAATCATGGGCCTTTGGCCATCACAGTCATGAATAATGAATTAAGTTATTACAGGCCTTATAGCCATCACAGTGCCTCCGGGCTATCACAGGGTCATTGACCGTCACAGTCACAGGCCTTCGGGCAAATTATTTAAGAAAGACGGGGTAACCACATCGAACTCATGGCTAAGAGGAAGATGGGGTCCCCAACCACAGAATGAAAATTAATCATTATTTAAGACTTAATCATAGGTAGCTCTGGACGACGGTCCTTGGTTACATGGCCGAGCGCTCATCACTGTCACGTTACAGAGAAAAGACCCCGGGTGTCGGGTAATAACACCTCAAAGTCATGCATTGCATCATAATCATTGATTTCCAATACGTTCAATTATGTTTAATTGTCTCCATTATGTTTCTTGAAATTAATATGAATGCTATGGTGGTTCTTGGTTGTTTTCCCCCACACTGCATGTAACATCCCAACTTTTGATAAGTTAATTGTGAGATTTATAGGTTTTTATGTGGTTTGAATCTTAGGAACTAAGTGTAAGGGGTAGGGATGGGTAAGGTTAAGTCAAGTAACTCATTTTGAACTAAACCCTTGAGTTTGGGCCACTGGTAATCGATTACAGAGAGCTGGTAATCGATTACCAGAGAGTTTGGAAGATGGTAATCGATTACAGGAGCTAAGTAATCGATTACCAGAAGGTCTGGCCCCTTGTAATCGATTACATAACCCTTGTAATCGATTACCAGCAGCCTGGAAACTCAGTAATCGATTACAAAACATGGTAATCGATTACCAGGTTCCCAGAATGGGTTCTTAGGCTAAATTTGCCTTCAGTAATCGATTACCAGGGTTTGGTAATCGATTACTGAGCGAAAATATAAATACCCCGGACGCGAAATTCATCAGAATTTTGGGGGAAAACTCAGTTTTAGAGAGAGAAAGTGTGAGTCTAGAGGGAGAAAAGTTCCAGAACGAGGTAGGAACGCCGGGAACAGAGCTAGGAATCTCAATCCTTCCATCTAACTACTTGAATTGCTACGTTAGGTGAGTAATTTCTCACTTGAACTTTAGATTTTAGGAATTGGTCTCAATCCCTTGAACCCCCTCCTTTCTCCCCTTTCTCTGAATATATCTTGAATTTTATCTTGATTGTTTGTGTTTGTACATGTTGGTTGATAACTGGGAACGATTTTAATCGGTTAGAACGGATCGATTCTTGATAATCGTTAGTTTCGAAACTTTCGAAACTCTCGAAAGTTTCGAAACTATCGAAACGTCGAAACGTTTCGTTTCCTCCGATTAAACTTGTTCCGAAATGAAAACTTAGGATTGATAATTGGATTCGATGTTGGAATTGATGAGTATATGGGCTTGACATCGATTAAGCGTCGAATCTCGCTCGTTTCGGAATGTTCGAACTATCGAAAGTGTCGAAATTGACGAGATTCGCGATATTCATAAATTCCGGGCCTCGAATTAGTTGCTCAATCTAATATTTGAAAGATTATGGACTTCGGTCTCTTTGTGAAAGAACATAGCCTTTGGTTATGACTGGACTTCGGTCTCTTTGTGAAGGAACATAGCCTTTGGTTATGACTGGACTTCGGTCTCTTTGTGAAAGAATGTAGGGTGGGATTCGTCCCCTGGGGAGATATCCCCTGTAGTCTGAGCTCAGGTCTAACTCTAGACTGTGATTGTACATGGCCTATTGGGCAAGCATTCTAAAGCATACCATTGCACATGATGAATGAAGACTGTTGTAGTAATTTAAAGCCTGAATTGTCATGAAATATATGTTTTGCACACATGCATGAGATTTGCTCACTGAGATTGTATCTCACCACAAGTTATGTGGATTTTGATTAGATGTTCAGGTTCCCTCTTCCCAGCTTAATGAGCCTCGAAGATGATTTTGGAAAGCTGAAGATTTAGTGTTCATTGTATATATTTAGTGGATGGCCTACTTTTGTCTATGTCATTTTGTAGTGGTTAGACTCGTTGTATTTCGGAATTATAATCTGAACGTGTAGTAACTCTTTGGATTAGAATTGTATAATGGACTGTATGACTTTTCACCATTGGGTAGTTTACTTAATGTAGTTAAAAGACTTTAATTTCTTTATGGTTTGATTTAAATTATCCTATTTTGTTGGAATTGCGATAATTTAATAGAACAGGTCGATATTTAAAGTATAGCATTCTAATTCGGAGTTAGGAATTTGGTTTCCAACGGACTAAATTCCTGCTTGAGAATTTAGGGTGTTACATTTTGGTATCAGAGCAGTTCAATCCAATTGGACTGTGAGGTTAGGATTTTCTGTGGTTTGTTAATAATTTTATATGTATTATTTGGTGAATTGAGAGACTGATCACCTCGATATTTGCTTTATGATATGTAGAGAATTATGGCAGGCAACAGGAAGGGTAGGTCAAGGGTAGATCGTTCTTCTCCACCTTCTTCATCTTCCCCTGAAACGGTCCCAGATCCGATGGTGGCAGCTCTCCAGGCACTCACTCAGATGATGGGGAATCAAGCAGCTACCAACACGGCAATCTTGCAGGAGATGGCTAGGCAACAACCGGAACAACCACCACCCACCTTGGACGTATTCTCGGTTGGATTGTCGGAGTTCAGGAAACACAATCCTCCACAATTCAATGGAGAGTATGATCCCGACGTGGCGGCAAGGTGGCTCAAAGACCTGAATAGAATTTTTGAGGCCATGAAGTGTGTTGATGAAGTCAAGGTGAGCTTGGCAGTGTATATGATGAGAGGAGAGGCTGAGGATTGGTGGAGGACGGCTAGACTACAAACGGCGGGGGCGGAGGCTCCTTTAACTTGGGAGGCCTTTCAAAATCTATTTTTAGAGAAGTACTTCCCGGTGACCATCAAGAGGCAGAAAGAAGCAGAGTTTTTACAACTTCAACAAGGGGAGATGTCAGTTGGGCAGTATGTATCAAGGTTCGAAGAATTGTCAAAATTCTCTCGGTACCTTCAGGCGGTAAATGACGAGGAGTGGAGATGCACCCAGTTTGAAGGGGGCTTGAGGCCGGAAATAATCAATCGAGTAGCGGCCCTGGAAATCAGAAATTTTTCTACCTTGGTGAGTAAATGTTACATTGTTGAGAAGAATTGCAAGGGAGTAACATCTTCTGTGGCACCACAAGATAACAAGGGGAAGAGGAAAGTGGAACTTGGGAATTCAAACAGGAGCTTCAAACCTAAGTGGCAAGGAAGACAACCAGTGACTAACCAACATTCGCAACGCAAGGATACTAAAGTATGTGCAAAGTGTGGAAAGGAGCACGGGGGAGAGTGCTTAATCGGGAGGAGGGTATGCTACTTCTGTAGGCAACCTGGTCATTTTCAAAAGGATTGTCCTGCTGCCAAGGGAACCCAGAAACCTCAATCAACTGGAAGGGTTTTTACCCTCAGTGGTCAAGTGGCCACTTCCTCAGATAATTTGTTAAAAGTTAAATGCACCCTAGGAGAGGAGACTTTAATTGTATTGTATGATTCAGGAGCATCCCATTCCTTTGTTTCTTTTGAATGTGTAAATAATCTGAACTTGTCTACCGTTTCCTTGCCTTATATTCTACATGTTGTTACCCCCCGCTAAGGAGACAATATCAACTTCTCTTGTGTGTATGGACTGTCCTTTGATCATACAGGATAGAACTTTTGTTGTTGATTTGATTTGCTTGCCTTTGATTGGTATTGATGTTATTCTGGGAATGAACTGGTTATCTTCCAATCAGGTGTTGCTAGATTGTTTTAATAAAAAGGTTGTTTTCCCTGATTTTTCTGGTCCTTCTAAAGAAAGGCTGTCCCTTCTATTGTCTAGTGTTTCGCAAGTTTCCCAGTGTATCAATGACGGGGGTGAATGTTTTCTGTTGTTACTTTCCTCAATTCTAGGAACAAAATTTGATTTGAGTAGTGTGGCTACGGTTCGGGAGTTCCAAGATGTTTTTCCTAATGAAATTCTTACCTTACCACCTGAGCGAGAAGTAGAGTTCACCATAGATTTAATACCCGGTTCAGGACCCATTTCTAAGGCACCCTATAGGATGTCCCCCTTAGAACTTAGTGAACTCAAGAGGCAATTAGAAGAGTTGTTAAAAAAGGGGTTTATTAGGCCTAGTGTCTCTCCGTGGGGGGGCTCCAGTGTTGTTAGTGAAGAAAAAGGATGGGAGCATGAGGTTATGTGTGGATTTTAGGCAATTGAATAAAATAACAATTAAGAATAGGTATCCATTGCCTAGAATAGATGACCTCCTAGATCAACTTAGAGGTGCTTCTGTGTTTTCCAAAATAGATTTGAAATCAGGATATCATCAAATCAGGATAAGGAAGGAAGATATTCATAAAACTGCTTTTCGAACTAGATATGGACACTACGAGTACTTAGTAATGCCATTTGGTGTTACTAATGCTCCGGCAGTGTTCATGGATTACATGAATCAAATCTTCCGACCTTTTCTAGATAAATTTGTGGTTGTATTCATTGATGATATTTTGATTTACTCTTCTAATATGGAAGATCATGAGAAACACTTGAGGTTGGTGTTGGAAGTTTTGAGGGAAAGGAAATTGTTTGCCAATCCGAACAAATGTGTTTTGGCTAAACAAAGTCCATTTCTTAGGTCATGTAATTTCAGGGGAAGGGGTCTCAGTTGACCCTAACAAAGTAGAGTCTGTTCTTGAGTGGGAAAGGCCTAGAACTGTTACAAAAATTAGAAGCTTTCTAGGATTAGCTGGCTATTACAGGAGATTCATTAAGGGTTTCTCCCGTTTGGCATTGCCTCTCACTAAGCTAACCAGAAAGGTCAAGTCTTTGTGTGGGATAGTGATTGTGAGCATAGTTTTTCTGGAATTAAAACATAGATTGACCAGTGCCCTGGTGTTAGCATTACCTGATGTGTCTAGAACCTTTGAGGTATTTTGTGATGCCTCTGGGAAGGGGTTAGGAGGTGTTCTAATGCAGGATAGAAAGGTTGTAGCTTATGCATCTAGGCAGTTAAGGTCTCATGAGGAGAATTATCCTACCCATGACTTAGAATTAGCTGCTGTGGTTTTTGCCTTAAAAATTTGGAGGCATTACTTGTTTAGTGTAAGGTTTGAGGTCTTTAGTGATCATAAGAGCTTGAAGTATCTTTTTGATAAAAAAGAACTCAACATGAGGCAAAGAAGATGGATGGAGTTTTTGAAAGATTTTGACTTTGAGTTGAAATACCACCCAGGTAAGGCCAATGTAGTGGTTGATGCTCTTAGCAGAAAATCCCTGCATGTGTCATCATTGATGATACAAGAGATGAATCTCCTAGAGAAGTTTAGAGATTTGAACTTAAGTGTGGAGTTTGGGGTAGGTAGCATTCAGATGTACAGGTTAGAAATTTCCAGTGAGTTTCAAACCTTGATTAAGGAGGCTCAGGATTTGGATCCTGATCTTCAAGGTAAGATGGGTCAGGTAGGATTTTCCAGGTCAGGTGAGGGATTAATTCTTTTTCAGGGAAGGGTTTGTATCCCTAAGGGAAGTAGAGTTAAACAGCAGGTACTAGAGGAAGTTCATAAGGGTAAGATGTCTATACATCCTGGTTCTACCAAGATGTATCAGGATTTGAAGAAAAGGTTTTGATGGGTAGATATGAAGAGAGAAATAGCTGAGTTTGTGTCTAAGTGCCTAACTTGTCAACAAGTGAAGGTGGAACATCAGAAACCATCTGGAGTTCTATTACCCTTAGAGATCCCTGAGTGGAAGTGGGAAAGCATAGTTATGGACTTTGTGGTGGGTTTACCTCGAGTCCAATCAGGGTTTGATACAATATGGGTCATAGTCGACCGTTTAACCAAGTCAGCCCATTTCCTTCCAGTTAAGAATACCTTCTCCCTGAATAAGTTAGCTGAGTTGTACGTCAGAGAGATTGTCAGGTTACATGGCATTCCTTCTAGCATCATTTCTGATAGGGACCCCAGGTTTACTTCAAGGTTTTGGAACGCACTACACCAGTCGTTCGGGACTAAACTTAGGTTTAGCACCGCTTACCACCCTCAGACTGATGGTCAGTCTGAGAGAACCATCCAAACCTTAGAAGACATGTTAAGAGCCTGTTCTCTAGAAGAGTCGGGCAGTTGGGATAAGTACCTACCACTAGTAGAGTTTGCCTACAATAACAACTTTCATAGTAGCATAGGCATGGCTCCATATGAAGCCTTGTATGGTAGGAAGTGTAGGTCCCCTATTTGTTGGCATGAGGTGGGTGAGAAAGCCCTGTTGGGCCCAGATTTGGTTCAGGAAACTTCTGATAAGATTAGAATGATTAGGAAAAACTTGTAACTGCCCAGAGCCGTCAGAAAAGTTATGCTGATAAAAGAAGAAAGGAACTAGAATTTGAGGAAGGAGAACATGTATTTCTTAGAGTAACTCCTGTCATTGGTCTAGGGAAGTCTGTGAAATCCAGGAAACTGAGTTCTCGATACATTGGTCCCTTTCAAATCTTGCAAAGAATTGGTCCTCTTGCATACAAATTGGCTCTTCCACCGTATCTTTCCAAGGTCCATAATGTTTTTCATGTAACTAAGTTAAGAAAATATGTGTTTGATCCTTCTCATGTCTTGTCTTCTGAACCAATACAATTAAAGGACAACCTCACACTACCTGCAAAACCTATACAGATTGTTGACAGAAGTGCCAAGACTCTGAGGAATAGAAATATTCCTTTGGTTAAGGTAGTTTGGGAAGGTCTATCCTTGGATGAAGCTACTTGGGAGAAGGAAGAGGTTATCAAGAATCATTTCCCTATGTTGTTTGAGTAATGGTAAGATTTCATATCTCTCACTTAGTAAATTTTGAGGGCAAATTTCTTTAAGGAGGGTAGAATGTAACATCCCAACTTTTGATAAGTTAATTGTGAGATTTATAGGTTTTTATGTGGTTTGAATCTTAGGAACTAAGTGTAAGGGGTAGGGATGGGTAAGGTTAAGTCAAGTAACTCATTTTGAACTAAACCCTTGAGTTTGGGCCACTGGTAATCGATTACAGAGAGCTGGTAATCGATTACCAGAGAGTTTGGAAGATGGTAATCGATTACAGGAGCTAAGTAATCGATTACCAGAAGGTCTGGCCCCTTGTAATCGATTACATAACCCTTGTAATCGATTACCAGCAGCCTGGAAACTCAGTAATCGATTACAAAAGATGGTAATCGATTACCAGGTTCCCAGAATGGGTTCTTAGGCTAAATTTGCCTTCAGTAATCGATTACCAGGGTTTGGTAATCTATTACTGAGCGAAAATATAAATACCCCGGACGCGAAATTCATCAGAATTTTGGGGGAAAACTCAGTTTTAGAGAGAGAAAGTGTGAGTCTAGAGAGAGAAAGTGCCGGAACGAGGTAGGAACGCCGGAACGGAGCTAGGAATCTCAATCCTTCCATCTAACTACTTGAATTGCTACGTTAGGTGAGTAATTTCTCACTTGAACTTTAGATTTTAGGAATTGTTCTCAATCCCTTGAACCCCCTCCTTTCTCCCCTTTCTCTGAATATATCTTGAATTTTATCTTAATTGTTTGTGTTTGTACATGTTGGTTGATAACTGGGAACGATTTTAATCGGTTAGAACGGATCGATTCTTGATAATCGTTAGTTTCGAAACTTTCGAAACTCTCGAAAGTTTCGAAACTATCGAAACGTCGAAACGTTTCGTTTCCTCCGATTAAACTTGTTCCGAAATGAAAACTTAGGATTGATAATTGGATTCGATGTTGGAATTGATGAGTATATGGGCTTGACATCGATTAAGCGTCGAATCTCGCTCGTTTCGGAATGTTCGAACTATCGAAAGTGTCAAAATTGATGAGATTCGCGATATTCATCAATTCCGGGCCTCGAATTAGTTGCTCAATCTAATATTTGAAAGATTATGGACTTCGGTCTCTTTGTGAAAGAACATAGCCTTTGGTTATGACTGGACTTCGGTCTCTTTGTGAAGGAACATAGCCTTTGGTTATGACTGGACTTCGGTCTCTTTGTGAAAGAATGTAGGGTGGGATTCGTCCCCTGGGGAGATATCCCCTGTAGTCTGAGCTCAGGTCTAACTCTAGACTGTGATTGTACATGGCCTATTGGGCAAGCATTCTAAAGCATACCATTGCACATGATGAATGAAGACTGTTGTAGTAATTTAAAGCCTGAATTGTCATGAAATATATGTTTTGCACACATGCATGAGATTTGCTCACTGAGATTGTATCTCACCACAAATTATGTGGATTTTGATTAGATGTTCAGGTTCCCTCTTCCCAGCTTAATGAGCCTCGGAGATGATTTTGGAAAGCTGAAGATTTAGTGTTCATTGTATATATTTAGTGGATGGCCTACTTTTGTCTATGTCATTTTGTAGTGGTTAGACTCGTTTGTATTTCGGAATTATAATTTGAACGTGTAGTAACTCTTTGGATTAGAATTGTATAATGGACTGTATGACTTTTCACCATTGGGTAGTTTACTTAATGTAGTTAAAAGACTTTAATTTCTTTATGGTTTGATTTAAATTATCCTATTTTGTTGGAATTGCGATAATTTAATAGAACAGGTCGATATTTAAAGTATAGCATTCTAAATTCGGAGTTAGGAATTTGGTTTCCAACGGACTAAATTCCTGCTTGAGAATTTAGGGTGTTACACTGCATACACTGGTTACGCTCACTGGGACCTAGTCTCATCCCACGATACGGGAACTATATTTCAGTTGTGCAGGATGAGTTTCCGGATCAGAACGAGTAGTAGAGGATACATAAAGTACCACAGATTAGACTTTGATTTCTTATTATTGTTATTAATGTTGCTTAGGACTACCGTAGTCTTTTGTTTTGTCGTTCCCTAGGAATTACTATGTTAATTTTAATGCATTGTATTGGAGCCTTGATGGCAACTATGTTGTATTTTTCTATGTTTTATTCATGTAATGTGGAGCTTTGGTAATGGTTGGATTACACAAGCGATTATGTTTTATTTTGATACGCGAAATTGACGAATTAATTTTATAAGTTTGGAAATAGTGCTCCCAACAGGAATTATTTCTGAATTTAGAAATTAGGACGTTACATTTTGGTATCAGAGCAGTTCAATCCAATTGGACTGTGGTTAAGTTAGTTTCCCGTGACTCACTATGATCTCACTGTACCTCGTAACTAGTATAGGGACTGATCACCCCTCTGTTGGATGCGTTGTACACGGGATTATGGTTAGTGACGTAAACAGGATACCTTGTTAAAGGAGTTGGGACACTCTCTAACAGGGTTAGAGCCACCTACATGATAGTCAGAGGGAGGGGGACATAGGTCTATTTTCCAAGAGTAGGATCTCCACCTCAAGAGCTTTATGAGATGTCATTTTAGTTTCCAGAGAAATTAAGGTACCCTTAGAAGGAAAGGTAAAGTAGAAGTTTTTGGAGAGAGGTTTAGAGGGAACATGAGGAGTAGGCTCCCTAGTAAGGGAGGATAGTGATGGTTGCTTGTAGTTACACCTTGAGTGTGTGACTTGTTTGATTAATCATGATGCTTGTTTTTGCTTGAATAATCATGATGCTTGTTTTTGCTTGAATAATCATGATGCTTGTTTTGCTTGAATAATCCTTCATTTTCTTTCTTTTTCTCACGCCATATAGCTGCTGTTCCAGCACTATATTTCGTGAATTAATTGCTATTTCTTGGTGCTAATTGGTTTGTTTTGCTCAATTCTAGATCCTGTGCAATTCCTGTCATCATGTATGGTATGAATATAGGAAATATGAATGCATTGATAATTGTTTGTATCGAATTTCCAAAACCATAGGATAGATGACTTGGATGATTATGTATGATGACTTGGATGGTTATGTATGATGAACTTTGATTGGGTTATTCTAAGATCATGGGCCTTTGGCCGTCACGGCCATGGAATTATGAATTTAAGAAATCACAGTCATGGATTATGAGTTGAGATAATGATGATGTATTATGAACCTTGAATATTTTATTATGGAATCATGGGCCTTTGGCCATCACAGTCATGAATGATGAATTAAGTTATCACAGGGCTTATAGCCATCACAGTGCCTCCGGGCTATCACATGGTCATTGACCGTCACAGTCACAGGCCTTCGGGCAAATTATTTAAGAAAGACGGGGTAACCACATCGAACTCATGGCCAAGAGGGAGATGGGGTCCCAACCACAGAATGAAAATCAATCATTATTTAAGACTTAATCATAGGTAGCCCTGGACGACGGTCCTTGGTTACATGGCCGAGCGCTCATCACAGTCACGTTACAGAGAAAAGACCCCGGGTGTCGGGTAATAACACCTCACAGTCATACATTGCATCATAATCATTGATTTCCAATACGTTCAATTATGTTTAATTGTCTCCATTATGTTTCTTGAAATTAATATGAATGCTATGGTGGTTCTTGGTTGTTTTCCCCCACACTGCACACACTGGTTACGCTCACTGGGACCTAGTCTTATCCCACGATACGGGAACTATATTTCAGTTGTGCAGGATGAGTTTCCGGATCAGGACGAGTAGTAGAGGATACATGAAGTACCACCGATTAGACTTTAATTTCTTATTATCGTTATTAATGTTGCTTAGGACTACCGTAGTCTTTTGTTTCGTCGTTCCCTAGGAATTACTATGTTAATTTTAATGCATTGTATTGGAGCCTTGATGGCAACTATGTTGTATTTTTCTATGTTTTATTCATGTAATGTGGAGCTTTGGTAATGGTTGGATTATACAAGCGATTATGTTTTATTTTGATACGCGAAATTGACGAATTAATTTTATAAGTTTGGAAATAGTGCTCCCAACAGGCATTATTTCTGAATTTAGAAATTAGGACGTTACACCTGGTAATGTAGTAGTTGTGTACTGAAGTTCCAAATGGTTTTATCGGTTATGTCAGAGGTTGTTTTCTGGTTTAGAGTATTAAATAGATCATTGCTATTGTCATTTTCTAAGATAATGCTATGGTTTCAGTAGCAAGGGAGAATGGTGGCTTGGTAACGGTTGGCCATTATTGGAGCGCGTGGGAGTGAAATCAAATAGGTATGGCTCTGATTTCATCCCTTCTCACACTTTCTATGTTTCTCTGTTTGCATTGATTTTGTTTTTCTTCTCATTTTGCCCATTTCTATTTGTTTATATGCATTTCCGCTTCTTGTTATTCATTCCTCATCTGTCTTTTGATTATTGTTAGAGACTGAAACCTGTGATCACTTCGGGCCTGGAAGAAATAGCTTCATTCCTCATCCGTCTTAATATGCTTCCCCTTTCGATGTCGTCGATGGCTGTGGCTTCATGGTCGGGTTTCAGTAGCAAAGGACAGTGGTGGCTTGGTCACGGTTGGCCATTACTGGAGCGCGTGAGTTTGAAATCAAACAGGTAAGGCTCTGATTTCACCCATTCTCACACTTTCTATGTTTCTCTGTTTTGCATTGATTTTGTTTTTCTTCTCATTTTTCCCCTTCCTGTTTGTTTATATGCATCGTAATAGCAGGGAAGAAGAGACAGGTTAACAGAGACCCTTCCATCGACAAGCTCAAGGTCAACGACCAACCCCTTTCTCCATCCAGCAAACGCATGCTCTTCAAAAAATGGGTCGAGTACTCTCTTTCTCTCTCTTCATTACCGTGCCTGATTTTGCTTACTTTTTCTTATGCGTTATCACTTTTCAGTTAACTGAAAGACCAAATGTAGGCCTTGAAAAATGGCTTGGTAAGCATGGAAGATATGAAAATGGCAGTTGCTGAAGGCATATACATATGCATATGCATCTATATATTTTTTTTTTGGAACATTCTAAAAATTAATAAAGTCATTTTTTTAAACAGTTGTGTGAATTTGATTATTCAAACATAGAAGGAAAAAGGAAAAGATCCTTTCGATACTCATTATTTAAGGTCTTCCTGGAAATTTATATTATAATATATGGTTAATGTGTTTTTCGTAGTCATAGACACTTATTACTAATTTGCCTTTATTCACATGTCTTTCCAGTTTTTATTCCCAAAAATGACATTACTGCCTTACAATTTAGTTATCATCATATATACTAAATTGTGACAATCTTTCCTTCCAATTATCGTCCTTATTATATAATATTTTTTTATGGATATCCTTTTTACTTTTTACATCAACTAATTTTCACACAACGTGACATTAAACAAAAAAAAATAAATAATCATTTGCACCTTTAATAACTTCAATTGCAATGTAGTAGCATCACAATAAATTTCACTAAAATCACAAATAGATATCAGCAAATGTATATTATTTTTTTACGTAACAAATAAATCATTTGTTCAATATCATTATAAAATAATATTCTCATAATTAAAATAATTTAATCTATAAAAAAATTAAAAATTAAACTAATCAATTAATCACTAATTATTTAAATATACATTATATTTTTAATCAAACCGCACAACGCGCGGGTCTAAACCTAGTTAAAAATTAAATCTCTATATCTAACCCGTAAAATCAAGCTTAGCAGTTTTTCTCAAATAAAAGATCACTTAAACTTTGTGCAGAACAATATCCAACTTTTTAGGTTCTAATATTTCATCATTACTCTAGAAAGATTTCTATATTTGAAAGTAATTTATTCCATTATCATATTTTCCTCGTATATATCATTCATCAATTGAATACAACTTCAGACCATTATGATTTTACCCTAAGATCTAAAGATACACTTTATAGTTCTCATTTCATTTCTTTCCCAGTTTTAATTAGTTGTGAAGATTTGTACACTTAAACTGTTTTTTTTTTCTAAATTTAGATATTGTTATAATCTCCAGTAAATATAAATAGTATAAAGATTTTAGTAGTAAATTCCTAATGTTGAATTATATAAACTTTATAAAACTATCCTTAATTTTCTAGTTTCATATCATCATCATTTTTACTTCCTAACAATTTTTATTTATCTTCACAATATTTGATGGGATAAGATATATTTTAAAATACTATGATCTCTCTCTAATAATTATCATGTTGAATTTAAATTAAGATATATATATATATATATATATATGTAATTGTTTAATTTTGAATTTAGATTCCTAGATAAGGTCCTATTTAGATTTGAATTAAAATGTTTTCAAGGATAGAATTTGTTATATTCTAGTTGTGAAGGGTGTTCCACAATCATGAGAGCCCCTGCCCCTGTACCTCCTACTACTGCCAAATGTCCTTAGTGCATTCTAATATGTTACGTATATATAATTACAAATGTTTAATTAAATTGTTTAAAATTTGATGCATGACATGATTCGTTGAATTTATAAAATTGATCATTTCTAAATAATTTAAAATTAGAAAGAATCTAGTCTATTGGTTTCATAAACACATCCATGTTCACAAAGAGAGAATACTTAATTAATTATCTTAATTAAGTGCAAATGAAATACCTATGACTAGTCAATTCAAGCACAAACACAGCGCCACATATATGCTGTTGATCATGTTCATACAGAATGATTTCTGAAGTTAAAACCCATCTTAGCTACCTACACCAGTTTCCCTACCCCCAATGGAGCTAGAGATGTCAATTATTTCACTAATATGCATAAGAATGGTTCTGTGGCACCCAAATCACTAATGTGAATGCATACAAAACAGAATATGACACAATACAATGATAAGAGAGAGTGAAAAGTGAATCATTTCACTAGTTCTGTGCAATTCAAAATAATAAAAAAAAGATTAAATTCAAAGTTTAAATCTAAGATGGAATTAGTTGCCAATATACTACTCTTGTTTCTCCAAATCTGTGCCTATTCCCATACTATATGGAGGCATTGGATTGGATGGAATGGTAGTCAAAACTATAAATTAAGCCCAAGTATGAGATCACCCAGTTTACCTAAGTATGTGAGACACAACACCCTATCATCAATTAAGCCTTTTCTTTAGATGTCCATAACTGGAAGACTTAAAAGTTGATGAAGAAATTAACTTGAAGTCATTAGTCCTAGTTCTGTGCTATCTAAGTTATATTGTGTCGTTTAGGCTTGAAAAAAAATTGGATAACACAACTGATAATGCCATAAACATAGGAATTAAACAGCAGAATGAGTTTGAAATGGGAAACATGACAGTACTAACTCAAATTTAGTTTTGTTCACTACTTTGCTCCATGTTGCAGGAAAATCAATGCATCATTCCATCCACTCTACATATTATTATTTAGTTTGGGCTCTTAATTTTATGTTGCAGAAAACATAACAATAAAGAAGGTATCCATACTAATATCACTATCACCCATATACCTATTCACCCATAATAAAATTATGATATTAAATGGCTATGATAGTAAGTATGCAAGTTCTTTGATTGAGCTTTCATTAGTTCCATTATAATTTGAATATTAATCTAGCTTCCTCTAGTTCATATATCAATGACAAACAAGTTATCAAAACAATCCTCACACAGCACGCAATTCTGAACCATTCATTTCAACTCAAAATACATTATTAACTTAATCCATACCACCAGGCAAGAGTTAATTATTAAGAGAAATTAATGGTAAAATATTTTAAAAGCTTATCTGATAAGAACAGAAGGAAAAGTTGTCGGTGCCTATATAAGTTGCATGTTCACTGTATGTATGGTGGCATGTGGTTTAATTTAATTTAATGTTCTGTTATGCATCTCAATATTTTTGGTTTTCTCCATGCCCTACTGAATTCTCAGTAGTCTCTGCTGTGCTGACACAAAGGTCTGTTGTGGCAAAAAAAAAAAAACTTAATTCCTTTTTCTAGCGTGCCATTAACTTAACTAATTCATTGTCCCTGACTCAAGCCACTCATTTAAATAGGATAAAATTTACTGCAGTTCTCTAACTCTTGTTATTATAATTAATTAAGTACTAACCTTGTACATGGATATGCCAGAATTCACCAAAACTCGTCAATGTATTCACGAGTCCGAAAGCTAATGTATTAAGTGTAACACTGTTTACCTCATTTTCCAAAGAAAACTATAGTGATACTAAAACACAAAATAACATGGTAGAAGACATACAACTACTCAAGCAAACAAACATCACATTCATTCAGTCAGGCATATCAAACACTATTTATCTCAAGCAAATCGCATCACCAAGGTGCAACTACCCACAACCGACACTCTCCTTCCCCCATTTGGGCCTATTCCTTATGTTCCCTCTAAACCTCTCTCTTGTTTTCACCTTCCAAATCAATTACGCACACTCTCTCAAAAACTTCTACTTTACCTTTCCTTTTAAGGGTGCCTCATGTCCACTAAGAACTAAATATGACATTCTATAAGATTTCTAAGTTGGAAGTCCTATTCCTTGAAATGGGTCTATGTCACTCTCCCTTTGTCTATCAAGTGGGTGGCTCTAATCTTGTTAGAGAAGTGTCCCAATTCCCTAACGAAGGTATCCTACTCATGTCACTAACCATAATCCTGTGTACAACGCACCCAGTAGAGGGGTGATCAGTCCCTATACTAAGTACGGAGTACAGTGGAATCATGGTAAGTCACGGGCATCTAACCCAACCACAGTCCAATTGGATTGAACTGCTCTGATACCAAAATGTAACATCCTAATTTCTTAATTCAAGAATAATATCCATTGGAAAACACTATTCCCAATTTCTGAAATTATTTCGCGCCATTTTCGATATCGACATACAAATAACGCAATTGCCTAAGCAATCCAACGTTTGCTTAGACTTCCACAAAACTCATACATCATAGCATTCAATTCAAACCTTATTAAAACCTAAGGAACGAACCTACACGTTGGGATGTTATGGTTCATAAAACTCCTACCGGAAATTCGGCAGAGTTTCCCCTAAAAATTGGATATTTCCCAATTTTCAACTTAATCTGAAAACCAGCAAAACCACCAGTACATTTCATAATAACATAATCAATAATCCATCTCAGTAACAAATAGGCCTCCATGGCCAAACTATAGACTTCTACGTTATACATCATTTAAATAGCCACTATAATCAATTCTCCAATAACATCTCTATATAATTACATCATTAAACTATCAATACACTAATAAACTACCAAACTCTTCTTGACCACTGGAAGTGGGTGAGTCCACTCCAAGAGCTCCATCTTTCCCCAAACACTAGCTGGAAGTTCCCTGCACAGGCTAAAGTGTATCCCCGAAACATGGGGTGAGACTACGGTCTCAATGAGCAAAGCATGCAGCAGACAATGTGGGGAATCACACAGATGCAATGCAACATCCAACGCAGTTCATAAAAGCACACTAAAAAAATTCTAGTCACTTACTTCATATCTTAAATTAATGGACTTAGCAAATAATCGCAACATCATAATTCATACACTTCAATACTCGAATAGGCTGTCTTACACATGAATTTAAATGAATACACATGAGCGACATAACCCAGTCGTCGGGTTCTTATCACTTAAATCTAAAATAATTGTGTGGCTAGACCTGAGCTCAGACTACAAGGAACGTCTTCCTTGGGCACTAATCACCATCACTGGGCACTAATACCCCTTTAATCTCCGGGCACTAATCACCCTTTAAATCTCTGGGCACTAATCACCCTTATTAACTGGGCACTAATCACCCAAGTCTTAAATGAATTTCTGAAAATAATCTTTTCACTGTAAATTAACTTGGGCCGAAGCCATTTTATCTAGGCCGAAGCCCAAAACAATTTTCTTAGTCTTAACTAGGCTATAGGTCAAAAACATGCAATGGCTCAACCTTCACAAATAATTCATATCTCACGGTATGCATAGAACTAACACATGTACATAGAACAAATATCATATCATGGATCTAAGTTTTCTCATAATAATCATTTCCATAAAATCCCCAAATCTCCAAAATCCCCTAATCTGGGGTTCTACATTCAAGCTCATACACAACTCAAATCATGCATATTCTCTAATTCAACAATAAACCAACGTCCATAAACTAGAAGGAAGGGTAATAGAAGAATGGGGGTCATAATGGAAGCATACACAAGATGAGGTGGAGGTGTGTGAGCTTTACTCACCTCAAATGGAGCAACAATGGAGGAGGAGGAGGATAATGGAGATCCTAGCCAGGAGATTGTGGGGGAGGCCTCTACCCAAGCCTTCTTCTTCTTTCTCTCACTTTCTCTCACTCTCTCTTTTTTTTTTTTCTAAACCTATTGCTCGCCGCTTTGCGGCATAACCCCTTGCAGGGGTGCTTGCAGCCCTAATAACTAAAGAGGGAGGGGGCTAACTAAAGAGGAAGGGGTATAAGGTCGAGAAACTTTTTCCTTCTTTCTTTCATTTGATATACGTGTGTGTATATATATATATCTGCTAAAATTAATTTGACTATATTAAAATTAATATTTAGATACCTTATTTTTTTTAATTATCTTATAATCATTATTAAACTTATTTCCTAACATATTATAATTATTATAACTATTATTACTACTATTATTATGATTATGATATAGTCTTATGAAATTTCTTTAATTTGATCATCTATAATTAATGAAATTGTACTTTTCTTATTATATGATCCTTATTCATTTACACTCAAATTCAAATCTTATAATTAAACATTATTCTCAAACTAATATTACTTCCCTATCTCTAATTCTTGTGACGTCATTCTTCCTATTTTAAAATCTAATCTTAAAAGCATATCTCTTTCCTAATGTTGTCCCTAACGATCTTGATCTGATTATATTAATATAATAACATGACCAGAACACTAGGGTGTAGATGCCACTTTTTAATCTTTTCAAGGCAATCCAAAAACATGCTTGACATCACTGGTGGGGTTTGGAACTCCAGGAGTATCCAATGGTGTTTCATCAAAGTCTCTCATGTCTTTATGACCATGAATTAGATACACTAGAATAGGAATCTCCCACTTGATGAATTCCTTGTACCAAGTATAAAGTGAAGTTTTTGGAGCAAGGATCAAAGGCTTTTGTTTGGGAATAACTTTAAGTAGCTAACAAGAAAGGCAATAACAAGAAAGGTTTTTCCAGCTCCAGGAGTATGAGATATCACACAACCACCTCTTCTTTCAGATTCTACTTCCATAAGTGCTGGTTGTATTGACCCTGCAATATTCTGCCAAATAAATTGAAAACCTTTCTTCTGATGGTCATGCATCTTCTCACTGAGCTCAGGAATCAATGACCAAACACTGCCATTTTCTATAGATCGATAATGAGAAGTATTAATTGTAAATTCATGAGAATCATTATCTTCCTTATCTTTATCCTTTGGCTCGAGCTCGGGCTTGGAATCTCCATTGCATTGCTCCTCCTCTTGGTAGCGCCTTCCTCGGCGTGGTTGTACCTACCAATATGAACCACGTTATCAGATTCTTACTGGGGAAATAAACAAAATATCTAAGAAATCAAGAGATTTTAGTCATAATTAGGAACTAAATTTATAATTGCATATGGCTTTTAAATAGTGCAACAAAGAAAGAAACCAACATAGAGAGAGTTTTGAGTTTGACTTACAAGGGTCCCATGACATCTCTTATCTCTGTGATCACATCTCCACATTTAAGGCAATAGATTCCAATTTCTTCATCCAATCTTGTATCATGTTCACATGTTTTTTTAGAATCTACCTTAGTTGGAGCTAAAGCATTTGAATCCTGGTTTCATAAGTTAAATTGAATCATCCTTAAAAAAATATTAAAAAAGATGTAAAATTCAAATAAAATAGAAGGAGCAAATTAAAGACATGGGATGCAATGGTCACACCTTTGTTTCTTCCATAAGATATTTTTCTGTCATTGCATCATCCACTTCTCTCC
Source organism: Sesbania bispinosa (assembly GCA_026901365.1). Taxonomy (NCBI): domain Eukaryota; kingdom Viridiplantae; phylum Streptophyta; class Magnoliopsida; order Fabales; family Fabaceae; genus Sesbania; species Sesbania bispinosa. The sequence goes on from QLOH01000091.1 coordinate 679,896, forward strand.
ACAACATATCCGTCTCAGACACTTCTTCTTCCTCCTCCTCCTCCTCCTCAATTTCTTGAGGTGTTTCCACTTCCTTATTTGTTCAGAAGTGCTTATGATTTCCACTTCCTTATTTTGCTGCTTAGCAATGGGTGGGGGTGGCTTTTCTATAGCTAGTCTGTTATCAATATCTTTCATATATGAATCTATCATTTCATTATATGCAGTTGTATTCAACTTGTTGCTTCTTCCGAGGTAGCTCTTCATCATCATCACCATTACTTCTGTCTCTTCTTAAAGACGATGAATAATAATGTCTTCTCGTTACAACTCCTTCACCAGATTTTCCCCCTCCCCACTTACTTTCAAAATTCATATCTTCCAAAAATGAATCCTTCCTCCTCTCACGCTTCCGGTTCTGAAACTACCACACAGTCTTGAAAAATCATCAATCTCATTCTCTTTTGCACCACCAGAGGGAGGATTACCTAGTGTAGAAGCTAACATTCGAATATCATTCCTTTTTTTCTTACTCAAAGAAATGTCATCACCTTGCTTTGCTATCTTTTCTACCTTCCTACTTCTTCTTCTTCTTCTTTTACTTCTGTTTTTTTTATTACTGAACATGTTAGGAGAAAAAGGAAGAGCAAGAACAACAACATGTTTTTTATAGCGTTTTTGCTTATTCTCTTTTCGTTTTTGGAATGGCCAGGGTCGATTAATGTTATAAGCAGGAAGAGCAAGAACAACAATACTCTTTTTTGACTTCGACTTTCTGTGTTTCTCATATGGAATAATGGATGGAAGGAGACCAACTTCTACTTCAGAATCATGAACAACACTCTTTGTTAGATATTGTTTTGGCTCTGGCTCTTCGGATGGCAATTTAAAGAGACCAACTTCCTCCTCAGAATCATCTTCATCTTCATCATCCTCAAAACCTAAGTAACGTTTAGGTTTTTTTTCTCCCACGTTTGGAACTGCCAACATCATAGCATCGTGACAATTCATGATCTTCTGATGAATCATGTGGATCGAGTGTTATTCTCATGGTTGCAGATACTTCAATCTGAGAAATAGAATATTTTAAAATGTGCTTCTCATCAGACGTTAAGTCCAGAACATTAATAAAAGAACCAGGTCTTATTGATGGAGAGTGATCATTTCCCAATTCTTGATATACAATCTTGTTGTTCACAGATCTTGCATAGAATGAAACCTGCTTTATAACAGATGTATTAGCTAACCATGAAATATCAATGAAGAATTTTCCTTTGAGAAATTTAGTTTATAATATTTCAGAACAATCTTCAGCTAAATGCCACCGATATGATTGATCTTCAATGCAATTATCTTCAAGTCTTTGGAGGATACATATTTGATCTATTCCAACCACTATAACATCCTTGGTAAGAGTTCTTTGGCATACACCAAGCAACCTTGAGTGGCATAGATGTTCACATAGTACTCACATGAGCAGCCAGATCCATGGGGTTTTCTCTTGATGGAATTTATTTTGGCATCAAGCCACACCTACAAAAGAAATCACTTGATAAGCCTTAATTAATGTTTTGGAAACTACAAAATTTTATTTACATTGGATCCACGTTCCAGTTTAATTTACAATGGATCTATGTTGTAAGATCAACATTAGAGTGTGTTTGGTTTATAAAAAAAACCACGTTTTAAAATTGGATGCAGGCCAACGCTACTCTCAAGCACTAAATTGGATCCACACTTAAAACGTGGTTATTAGGATAAACCGAACACACGCTATTACTCTCAGTAGGGTAACAATAATAGAGAAATAGAACTAAAAGTCTCAACTTACAGGATAAGTAATACATTGATCTGAATCATCATCATCATTGCACTCAGAGTTTGATAGCACGCATATGTCAACCCCAGGTCGGAGAAAATAGTGGCAATCAGATAAAATAGCTTTCCTTGACTTTATCCGAATGTCTGATGAGGTTCTTTTCTCCATTCCCATATGAGTATTGTAACGTCCTAATTTCCTAAATCCAAAACAATGTCCGTTGGAGACATTATTCCGAATTTCTGAAATTATTTCGCGCTATTTTAAGTATCGTCATACATACTTAACGCCTAAGTAATCCAACGTTTACTTAGACTTTCACGACTTTCATGTATCACAAAGTAATACCAAAACTAAATTAAAATATAGGGGAAGAACTGACACTCAGAAGTGTTAAAGTTCATAAACTCCTACCGAAAATTCGGCAGAGTTTCCCCTGTAAACTGGACATTTCCAAATTTTAGAACTTCGCCTGAAAACTCAGAAAATACCAGTGCAGTTTATAATGTATCCTACAATACCAACAACAACTAGCCTCAATGGCCAAACTAAAACATCCACATTAATAAATTCAGTACCATGAAATCATATATATACATATAACTTAACAATTACAATCCCGTAATCTATAGCACCAAATCAAACAATAAGCATAGACATCTTGCTTCTTTCATGCCTTCAACTCTAACACCAGGGATCAGGGTTACCTGCACAACTGAAAGAGATTCCCCGTAACGTGGGGTGAGACTAATGTCTCAGCAAGTATAATTCTATGCATGAATGCAGAGAACATACATATATGAATGACAACTATTCATCATATCTATTCACATTATCATATTCAAATAGAACATAAAATCAAGTCACATAACAATCCGTATAGTTAGCCATTCAATGTCAATCATAAGCATAAGTCAGTCTTGTAGTATTTTAACCCAAATACTCAAGGGTTCTTATCATTGTCTGTACTTTGAGCGCTCGGCCTGTGACCAAGGACCGTCGTCCAAGGCCACCCTTAATTACATTTTATTAGCAATCACAATAACTTTACTGTATTGAGGGATCACAATTTACCTCCTTGGCCGTGGAGTAAACGTAATCAACCTCTCTTATAGTTGGTCTTAAGAGGCGTCAGCGGGGTTAATACTCAAATCTGACTACGACTACTGAGAATAGCCCATGTCTGGATAGGAATATTAACAACCTGAACTTCTCCACCCCCTTCAGGTGAATTCTTCTCCAAAGAGAACCTCCCTTAACTGGATTCAAGACCTAGGACTCGGCCCTGAACCCACATGAACTTACTTCTGTCTTTTGATTCGTGCAAATGCATGTGAGATAATTCTAACATATAGCACTTATCATTAACGTCATAGAATTCATTACCACTATTAAATAGAAAGGGATTCAAGGGGTGGGGTTCATACAATGAATATTCGACATTAAGCTAATTATAACTCTACAACATATATCTCGATTCACAATCCATTCAACATTCCAACCATTTAATCCATGAATAATACCAAGCAAGGAGTTACAATCGGATAGAGTGCTCATATGAATCGTGAATCGAGGGGTTTCGTTAGTTTCGTAAGCTTCACAAGTTTCGTAACTTCGAAACTAAAGACTCCGATGCTCGATTCGAGACTCACATGCACAATCTATCGACAATCAATTCAACATCAAGGAATCAAGCATTCAATCAACATTCATTCAAGCTCAGCCAAGAAAGGGAGGGGGAAGAAGGGGCATCATGCAAAGAGACCAATCACTATCCTAAGGGTGAATTATACTCACTTAAACGGATCCGTGAAAACCTCCCTGCTGTGAAGTCCGCCGCGCCGGAAATCGCCTCCGCCGCCAGCTCCGCCGCTCTGGCCATCTCCTTTGCAGCCCAAAACGCACAGCCGCCGTCCGCCTCGTAGATCGCCGCTCCGGTCATCTTCTCCGTCGCGTCTCCGTCGTCGCACCACCCTCTGTAACATCGTACAGCTCCGTCCGCGCGCGAAGACCACCGTGAACCAGCCTCTCTCCTTCGTCTCTCCGTCGCCGGCGTCGCGTCTTTGGTGCAGCCGCCGTCGAAGGTCGAAGCTCCCTCACAGCCGCCGTCGCGTCTCTCCTCGCGGCCACCATCACCGTCGCGGCCTCCGTTAGCACCGTTTCTCCATCACTCTCGATCTCTCTTTTCTCCTCTCCCTCGATCTCCTCCTTTCTCTTCCCCGATCTATCTCTCTTTCTTTCTCCCTTTCCTCTCTTCCTCCCTCTTCTTCTTTCCCTCTTCTTCTTCTCCCTCCAATTGGCCGCCGCCCCCCTTCCCTTTCTCCTTCTCTTCCTTTCTCTTCTTTCCCAATTCCAAACCCTAATCCCAATTCTAATCTAATCATAATAATAATAATAACCCAATACTAAAAATAATACCAATAACAATATTATTAATACTAATAATAATAATAATAGTAATAATAATAATAATAATGATAATAATATGAAATTACCATTAATACTATTTTACTAATAATTACTATCATTATTAAAATTATACTAACCTTATTATTAATTCTATTAATTGCTTACATTAAACAAATTAAAAGCATTTAAAATTCTAATTCTAAATCCTTAAATTTTGGGATGTTACATTTTCTACCCCTCTAAAAAGAATTTTGTCCTCAAAATTCGTTCCAATTACTCTAACGTCAGATCACACTACTATTCGTAACTAGATTCGGTACTTCTGACATCTCCTAACTTGTTGCTCAACAACCGGTATCTCTATTCCTCAAGGCGACTAAGGAGAACTTAGGGTCGATTGCACTCCTAAAACTAGTCTTCTTTGTCCCATTTCCTTAGGCTACGTCTTATCTACCACCATTCCTTAATGGTCTCATGCCCAACTTATACCTAAACCAATAAAATCTCTCATTCTTCCTTTTATCGATACCCAATCACTTACCATCCTAGCATGGATTTTGTAGGGAACCTCGTATTGGTATCTCCGCTTGGAGATGACTTAATTACTCTAGGTAATTAAACACGCCTTGGGGAATTTCTTGAAAGTTGTCTAAGTTGCTGGGGGCCCTGACTTTTGACAGCTATAAATTGATTTAAGCCTTGTGTTGGTCACAACCTAGTTATGGTCAGGGTAGTTCTAAGTGGTCTTCTAGGCCATACCAGAGGTGTTTGTATTTTTCCTAGTAGGCTACCCCCCATAGGGGCTTGTCCCTCTTCTAATTACCCTTAAGATTTCAAGTCTACTACATGAAACTGTTATGACTTCTAAAGCTATCTGGTCTGAAAATAGTCTTATGAACAACATTCTTTCATAACTGTTTTCTAACAACAATACACAGTACTCAAATAAAAGAAAATTAGAGTTGCAGCCAAGTGTACGTAGCATACATAGCCACGACCAAGACAACAATGCTTCTCTGATATACATAAGATAGGGGACGGGAAACTCCCATCGTTCATCTGGGAAAGTCAGTCTCATCATACATAACACGGTAGTGTGTAGGTCTGCTTATACCTATCACTCCATCATGTGCACAACGTGGGAAACATAATTATTTTTCGATGCAACCTAGGAATATGAGTACGAGTGCCTGACCTATACCAGAACAACAACAACTATTGACTAGAGTTGACAATCGTAGCAATTGAAGAGGCACTCAACTGCCTTGGTGACCAGGGGACACATACCAGAGGAGAGACTAATAAACCTAGCCTATAGACTTAACTTTATCACGATTAACCTAGAAAATAGGTAACTACCCATGTACCGACGACAAGTTCCCAAACATAGGTAACAGAGTGTCTACCCCCAGAAAATAGAAAACGATGTGTTAGGCACAAAACTCAACAAGGACCTTATTCTACGAGCGCCAGCAGTTAGGTACACCTAAAACCGAAAGGAATTGGCTGCGATTGCAACCTAATATGTACCTTTATCCTTCCAAGTTTCCGATGTCATGCATACTGTCATATGCTTAGGTTCCCGGTAATCGATTACGAACTCCTCGTAATCGAATACTGAATTCCAAACTCTCGGGTAATCGATTACGAAGCTCTGGTAATCGATTACTGAATTCCAAACTCTCTGGTAATCGATTACGAAGCTCTAGTAATCGATTACTGAATTCCAAACTCTCTGGTAATCGATTACGAAGCTCTAGTAATCGATTACCAGTAAGCCCAGAATTCAGGTTTTAAACTTGCTTAAATTTTCAACTTAAGTGGGATACGTGAGGAGGGTGCTCTAAGGTCGCACAAAATGGTTATGGAGTCTTGGCCTTCAAACTTAAATTTCCTCTATTGGTTCAAGGAGCAAGAATACACTTAAGTAACTAATTGGTTAATATATACCTATATGAGTCCAAGCTACATTTGGGAACTCTCATATTGTTTTGTTAAGGTACCAAAGGTTTAGACCCTCCTCATAAGGATTAGAACTAGGTTCTCCAATGCACGGACCTAAAGAATAAGCAAGGATTCTAAAGGGTCAACTAATACCTTATAAAAACACAAGGTTGGACTTGCTTCTTACATGCTAAAACCAAATCTCTGTACATAAGACTTAAGTGTTCTCATCACCAATAGGTTAAAATCATAGACCACCTAGTGTGATATTTAACTAGGCTTACATAATGACCTAGGCAACCACTAAGGAGGATAGGATTTGGGATAACAACAATCAACATTGGGATGTCATGCAAGTATTCCAGCAAAATCAGTCATCATGGTAAATCACACAAGTCACTCCCTCAAGGTGCAAACACAAGCAATCAACACTTTACTCCATATTAAGGAGCCTACTCCTCATGCCCCTCTACACCCCCCCTCTTACTTACATGACCTTGCAAGCAACACAACCAAACATTCAAGTCAAGCAATCATTTAAGCAAAAGAACAATATCATTACTAGTCGAACAATTCACCACCAAATACACAAGACATACATTTATTCAAGCAGGCAAGTGTCACACTTAATCAAACACAACAAACATTCCATTCAACTAAAACAATCACATCACCAAGGTGAAATCATCAACAAACAATACTCTTCCACTAGGGAGCCTACTCATTCTATTCCCTTCAAATCACCCCCTAGTTTCGCATTCCAAAACCAATTACACACTCTCTTAAACTTATACTTTACCTTTCCTTCCACGTGTACCTCATGACTACTAGGAATTAAGGTGAAATCCTATAAAAGCTCTAAGGTGAAGGTCTTATTCTAGGAAGTGAACCTATGTCATCCTCTCTCTATCTACAAGTGGGTAGCTCTAACCTTGTCGGGGAAGTGTCCCAACTCCCTTAACAAGGTATCCTGCTTACGTCACTAACCATAATTCCGGGTACAACGCACCCAGTAGAGGGGTGATCAATCCCTATACTGAGCATGAGGCACGATGGAATTACGGTAAGTCACGGGCAACTAACTTAACCACAGTCCAATTTGGATTTGAACTGCTCTGATACCAAAATGTAACGTCCTAATTTCCTAAATCCAAAACAATGTCCGTTGGAGACATTATTCCGAATTTCTGAAATTATTTCGCGCTATTTTAAGTATCGTCATACATACTTAACGCCTAAGTAATCCAACGTTTACTTAGACTTTCACGACTTTCATGCATCACAAAGTAATACCAAAACTAAATTAAAATATAGGGGAAGAACTGACACTCAGAAGTGTTAAAGTTCATAAACTCCTACCGAAAATTCGGCAGAGTTTCCCCTGTAAACTGGACATTTCCAAATTTTAGAACTTCGCCTGAAAACTCAGAAAATACCAGTGCAGTTTATAATGTATCCTACAATACCAACAACAACTAGCCTCAATGGCCAAACTAAAACATCCACATTAATAAATTCAGTACCATGAAATCATATATATACATATAACTTAACAATTACAATCCCGTAATCCATAGCACCAAATCAAACAATAAGCATAGACATCTTGCTTCCTTTATGCCTTCAACTCTAACACCAGGGATCAGGGTTACCTGCACAACTGAAAGAGATTCCCCGTAACGTGGGGTGAGACTAATGTCTCAGCAAGTATAATTCTATGCATGAATGCAGAGAACATACATACATGAATGACAACTATTCATCATATCTATTCACATCATCATATTCAAATAGAACATAAAATCAAGTCACATAACAATCCGTATAGTTAGCCATTCAATGTCAATCATAAGCATAAGTCAGTCTTGTAGTATTTTAACCCAAATACTCAAGGGTTCTTATCACTGTCTGTACTTTGAGCGCTCGGCCTGTGACCAAGGACCGTCGTCCAAGGCCACCCTTAATTACATTTTATTAGCAATCACAATAACTTTACTGTATTGAGGGATCAAAATTTACCTCCTTGGCCGTGGAGTAAACGTAATCAACCTCTCTTATAACTGTCTTGGTCTTAAGAGGCGTCAGCGGGGTTAATACTCAAATCCGACTACGACTACTGAGAATAGCCCATGTCTGGATAGGAATATTAACAACCTGAACTTCTCCACCCCTTTCAGGTGAATTCTTCTCCAAAGAGAACCTCCCTTAACCGGATTCAAGACCTAGGACTCGGCCCTGAACCCACATGAACTTACTTCTGTCTTTTGATTCGTGCAAATGCATGTGAGATAATTCTAACATATAGCACTTATCATTAACGTCATAGAATTCATTACCACTATTAAATAGAAAGGGATTCAAGGGGTGGGGTTCATACAATGAATATTCGACATTAAGCTAATTATAACTCTACAACATATATCTCGATTCACAATCCATTCAACATTCCAACCATTTTAATCCATGAATAATACCAAGCAAGGAGTTACAATCGGATAGAGTGCTCATATGAATCGTGAATCGAGGGGTTTCGTTAGTTTTGTAAGTTTCGCAAGTTTCGTAACTTTGAAACTAAAGACTCCGACGCTCGATTCGAGACTCACATGCACAATCTATCGACAATCAATTCAACATCAAGGAATCAAGCATTCAATCAACATTCATTCAAGCTCAGCCAAGAAAGGGAGGGGGAAGAAGGGGGATCATGCAAAGAGACCAATCACTATCCTAAGGGTGAATTATACTCACTTAAACGGATCCTTGAAAACATCCCTGCTGTGAAGTCCGCCGCGCCGGAAATCGCCTCCGCCGCCAGCTCCGCCGCTCTAGCCATCTCCTTTGCAGCCCAAAACGCACAGCCGCCGTCCGCCTCGCAGATCGCCCCCCGGTCATCTTATTCGTCGCGTCTCCGTCGTCGCACAACCCTCTGTAACGTCGTACAGCTCCGTGCGCGCGCGAAGACCACCGTGAACCCGCCTCTTTCCTTCGTTTAGCCGTCTCCGGCGTCGCGTCTTTGGTGCAGCCGCCGTCGCGTCTCTCCTCGCGGCCACCATCACCGTCGCGACCTCCGTTAGCACCGTTTCTCCATCACTCTCGATCTCTCTTTTCTCTCCCTTGATCTCCTCCTTTCTCTTCCCCGATCTATCTCTCTTTTTTTCTCCCTTTCCTCTCTTCCTCCCTCTTCTTCTTTCCCTCTTCTTCTTCTCCCTCCAATCGACCGCCGCCCCCCTTCCCTTTCTCCTTCTCTTCCTTTCTCTTCTTTCCCAATTCCAACCCTAATCCCAATTCTAATATAATCATAATAATAGTAATAATAACCTAATACTAATAATAATACCAATAACAATATTATTAATACTAATAATAATAATAATTATAATAATAATAGTAATAATAATAATGATAATGATAATAATATGAAATTACCATTAATACTATTTTACTAATAGTTACTATCATTATTAAAATTATACTAACCTTATTATTAATTCTATTAATTGCTTACATTAAACAAATTAAAAGCATTTAAAATTCTAATTCTAAATCCTTAAATTTTGGGATGTTACAGGTATCATCTAAAAATTGTAATATCATTTTTCCTGAGTCAAATTTTAAGAACTCCACAGGTTGCTATGACCCAAGCCCAAATGCCTCGAAAGCTGTTTAGAAAGTAAGATGAACATGATCATATATATATATATATATATAACCATGGCAAAAAGTTGTAGCCAAATGGTAGCCAAAAATTAGTATGTCATGTAAATAAATTAGAATTAGTCTCTAACAACCTCCTGAACATCATAAAATCAATGCCTCAAAGATTGAAGGCTTACCAAAATCGTCGAATATATGCTTATGTTGATATAAATGCTTTTTTTCCTGCACCATTGAATTTAATTTCTAGCAGCTAGAAGATTTAATTTCCAGGTCTTGTCTCTATTATGCTCTGCAATACCCAATAGGTGATTAGGCAAAAAATATAACTAACACAAATTTCCACATAATAAGATCAGGGTTTCATTCATTATACGTAATAAACAGGCTAATTCTGGGCATAGAAAGAGATATAATTAAATCATGGATTTATAGATATCTTTCAAATGCACTGGCAAAAATGAGTTATACTGCCATTACCCTAACATATAAATAGACCTATTTCTTTTCACAAATAAATACCTGAAAATGTCCGTGATTTTGGTTTGTTTCAGTGTGTTTGGTACTATTTTGGAAATTCTCAGACAATGATTTGGCAAAAACTAATAAAACAAGAGCTTTTGCAATAGTAAATCAAACGTGCACCAAGAATGCTTTCCTCCCATTTTACAGAGTTGATTAAAAGATGTGGGAAGACGAGAGAGAAAGAGAGAAAGAGAGCAAGAAAAATTATCTTTTTCTATACCCTATATTTTTCTGAAAGAAAATGATTGGTTTTTGAAACCAAGTCCTCTTCATGAACAACTCAGAGACCAAATTCTGTTTCTACAGCATTACCTGAAAAGAAAATTTTTCATCTTTAGACAAGTACAAGAGGTCAATCAATGGCATGCATATACATATGATAAGCGTAACATGTAAGAATGAATTCAGACACCAAATGCAGAGTTTACTCTAAAAGTCGAATGAAATATTTGTGGTCGACTAAACACACTGAACCCAAGTGAATCTTTTACCTGAAGAAGAAGTAGCTTCTGGGGGAAACTAAAAACTCAGAGTACAACTATGAGAAAGACTAAGTGAGAGAGGACGGAAAACATGGGAGACAAAAAACAATGATTTTCGAAACGTACTTGACCATGGGAATAAGTGCAATGTGGGGTTCAAAAGACCTTAAATTTCGTATCTGTTTATTCCTCCTCGGAGATGGAGATAGGCATTTACTAAGTGCCGGCATGCATCAGATACAATGAATAACAATCTCTAAAATTCTACGGGCCAATTAAATGCAATACTCCACATTTACTATGTGAATACTTTCATACCTTTCTAATAAATTATTTTAATAAACTTTTTAGTAGTAACAATAAAATAATAAAAAACTTTCAAATTTCTAACATAATAAATATTTTTATATTATATCATATATATTATTTTAAGGGTCATGCTAACTAGTGTTCTAAGGACACACTGGTTAAGAAATTCATATACAGTAGGTTTTTATTAGAAATGATAACATTCATTGCACTTATAGTATTAATTGATGTTACAGTAAAATAAAAACTTTCTAATTTTTAATTCCTTAACCACATTGATATTTCGCTTATGTTAATACTCATTTGAAATGGTTTAGTACAATTTCAAGAAAAAATATTAAAAAACTTTCAATTTTCTAACATATTAAATATATATATATATATTATTTTAAGGGTCGTGCTAACGAGTGTTCTAAGGACACATTGGTTAAGAAATTCATATATAGTAGGTTTTTATTAGAAATTATAACATTCATTGCATTTATAGTATTAATTAATTTACACAGTCCAATAAATCTTTCTAATTTTTAATTCCTTAACCACGTTAGTATTTCCCTTATTTGAATACTCATTAGAAATAGTTTAGTACTTTTTAAATTAAGTTCAATGACTATACACTCCAGAGAAAAAAAGGTTTTACGTTACTATTCAATAATTTGTTACTACATCATTTAATAAATATGAACATTTTATGTGTTATTAAACTCAATATATGATGTGTAATACATAATTGGATAACTGTGTGAAACTTTTGTAAATTGACAATTTTGACACTTGTTGTCATTTGATCCTGTCCGTATGTATATGAACATATATATATATATATTATACCATACACCTTTATATATATTATTTTGGGAAAATATATTATTTATTATTTAATGCTTTAAAATTAATTAATGCCTCATTAATTAAATAATATGTATATTTATTGTTATATTCTATCCGTTTATTTATTATTGTTGAATAAGGAAAAAATATACATATAATTTTAAAAAATTAATGTGGCATTAATTAATTTTTTAAAAATTAAATAATATATAAGATAAGTTTTCCTAAACAAAAGATGTAATTCTTAATTCCACTTTTGGTCCCTTTAGTTTGGACTTTTTGCAATTTTGGTCCCCCAAACTTTTTTGGAGCCAACTAAGTCTCAATTTCAAAATTAAGAAAATTTGGTCCCTCTGTGAATTGTGTTCTATCTAAAACCTTCAAAATTAGGCTTTTAAAATGTTTGCAACTCAAGTCCAGCATTAGATACAATTAGGGGTAGAAATATGTCAGACCGCTCGTCGGGAGCCTACGGCGTAGCCTATTTAAGGCCTAGTTTGGCTTGGCTACTTTAATAAAAAGCTTAGACCTAGGCTTTTGAAAAAGTTTTTTAATTAAATAGGTCAGGCGTAGGCATTATAAAAAGCCTAGACTTGGCGGGCTAGCCTATTTATAAATAATATTATTTTCAAATTATAAATATATTATATATAAAAAATAGTATAATAATATATAATATTTTAATTTCTCCTATTGACCTATTTAGAGATATGTGTGGCATATTTACATGATTGAAAAGTAAGTCTATTATTAACCTATTTAGAGATAGATCTATTGACCTATTTAAATATCATAATATGAAATAGGTTTTTAAACCGGATAATAGGCCAAACCAGGCTTTCAAGCAGGTTGTAACACCCGCGTTTTACCATTTTTGCCGTTTTTGCCGTTTTGAGTGTTTTATTGGATTTTGAATGATTAAAATTACTTTTAATCATGAAAACTTATATTTTGGATTTAGAATTGAATTTCCTATTTTTAGGAATTTTTTGGGAATTTTTGGGATTTTTCTGTGAAAAACGGCCTTTTTGACCCTACTATCCCTTGAGCCGGGCCCGAATACTCTGATCCGGGCCAGAAAAATTGCACAAACCTTCCCTTTTTCTCCTCAAAGACCGTGCAACCAGCCATGAATGCATGAGGAGACATTTGCTTTTCCTTCCTTTCCACTCAAGCTTTGTGTAAGAAAAAGGTGACTTGATGACATTACATCTCCACTTCACTTTCACCTTTTTCCTACTTGCAAAGCTTAGGAACACTTTCATTTTCTCTCTTTTCTTCCTCCTTGGCCGTGAGCTACTCACCATTTTTCTCTCAAAATTTTCATCCTTCCTTAAACACAATCAAGCCAAGGTTCCATCTTTGAACCAAAGCTTCAAATTATAAGCCTTCTAGCCTTGAAAAATCCTTGTTGGTGACTAAAAGGAGCATCTTTGGGGGCTGTTTTTGGGAGCCAAATCTGCACCTATTCTCTTGAGAGTTTGAGGTAAGGGGGGGGGGGAGAACTTGAACTCTAGTAGGAAATGTAACTAGAGTCAAGGATTTGCCCTTGAATCCTTGTCTTTTTCTCTTGTTTTCCCTTGAAAGATATCACTTTTTGAGCTTTTCTTTGAGCAAATGTTTTGGATTCTTGGAGCTGGGTTGTTTACATGTTTTTAAGTTTATTATGATGCTTGAAATGTGCTTGGATTGTGGTTGTTTATGCATGCAAGCCAAGAATCAATTTTGAGAAAAATTCCCACTTTTTCCTCCTATAGCTCTCGGCCTAGAGAGAGTAAGGGGCTGCATGTGTTTTAAAATTTTTTTGGCACTTGTAATGTGTTTGTATGATGAATCTATGAGCATGCATGAAGTTGGTTGGATGTATACAATTGTTTTTGATGATTGATCTTTGAAAAATGATGTTTTTGAGCTGGAAAATGGAGTTATGAACTTTAAAATGTATGTGGATGATTTTGAGTGAATTATTATGATATTTGGTATTTAGAATGTTTGTTGATGATTGTGGGAGAGTTTGGTGAAGATTGAATGTTGGGAAAAATTTGAAGTTTTGATGAACATTCAAGGTTGTTCTTGATGTTCATGAGTTGTTCTTGATGAAACTCATCAAGAATACCTTTTTGATCTTAAAAAGGTCAAGTGAATGTTGAAAAAATGTTTTTGGGCTTAATGGTCCAAAAAGGGCTAAAGAATAAAATTGTAACAAAAACGACTAAATTGCAAATAAGATAAGTTTTTAAAATAAGTAATAAAATTCGGATTTTTAATTTAATTAAAATAAAAGTATGTTTATAAGTCATATTTTTAATTTATTATGAATGAAAATGGGCTCTCATGGGTCCAATAACCTTTAGGCTTTTTGTTTAGGTCCAAAGCCTTCAAAAAGAAAGTTAAAACTCAATTTAAAAGATAATTAAAAATAATTAATGAGTTTGGACTTAGATTAGTGTTGATCTCCAATACTAATCCAAGTTGTGAAAGTTAAACTTAGAATTAATTAATGGACTTAATTAATTTAATCACGTAAGTTGATTAACCTAATTTATTTGAGTTAATTAAGGATTAATTAAGTCTAAATATAATTAATCTTAATATGAGTGTTAATTAAGTAATTAATCGCTAACGATGGTTAAGAACTAATTAATTATAAATAATCTTAATCCAACGTAATTAAAAGTCCTAATCCAAGATTTAGGAGGAGGTTAAGGGATAATTAGAAATTAATTAGGACCTTAAGTAGGGATTAAGACTTAATTAAAGAGGACTAAGATTAACTGTAACCCGATTAATGGAAATTAGTTATAATTAAAGGATAAGCCTAACCTTAATTAGTTATACAAAGAGAATTAAGATTAATAATGCCTTTCATAAGACACATCCATAAGTCTTAGTAAACTATAGGACTTAAGAGAATGTAATTATCAATAACGTTAGTACAAACTACCTTAAAAGATTATAACCAACACTTCTCTCCTTCATAAGACTTGAGAAGCTTGGCAAGAGAGTGTGATCTGGTTTCCCTTGTGAAGAAAAAATGTTGAGTCAGGCCGTGCCACGGTAAAGTGGTGACGTGGAATGACCCAGTGGGCTTTGCCTGTAAAGATGAAATACTGTAAGTATTAATTGTGTGACATGCATCACAAAGCATGAAGGATGATTAAGGTTTAAAAACCTTACGACCTATATGACAATAACACTCTAGTACAGTGTGAAACTGGTAGGGACGGGTGCACTGGGTTTTGCAAAGAACACCAGCGGGTCCCTTAGAGGACGCCAGCCCTGAGGATAAGTCGAGTCCCGAAATGGCTCAAGTGACGTAGGCTCGCCCCCTACTGTCGGGCAAGCGGGGTACGGGCTTGACTATCCTATCGCTCTCAAGTTTTCATCGATCAGTGAGTTGTCTGGAAGTCAGGGATAATCATCTTGGCCAGAGATTGAGCAATGCTCCAAGTACTATTTGCTAGTACAGACAAAACTCCTGTGAAATTGTCCATATATGGTCGAGCAGTTGCTGTGTGCTCTGCAGTTGGTGACATTTTCCCCGGGCCCTCATGCATTGATCATATGCATCATGACAGTATAAATTATATCTCTGTAATTGTGATTGTGATTGTGATTGTGATTGTCCTGTGAATGCTCTAGTTACTGTGTTCTACTTGATATGAGTTCATGTGATGTTCTCACCCTTCCTTTCTCTACTTCTGTTATTTCCCCATCGTTGTATTTCTTTCGTCACGTCGACAGTCGGTGTTGGAGAACTTCAAGATGTCAACTATGAGAGTCCAGCTGAGATGGGAGCCGCGGGGCCAGTGGCGAGTCACCGACATCCCTAGACGCTGCATGTTTACAAGGGAGGTGCGCGTCACTATTTCTCATCCCAGCCTGCCCCTGGTTCTGGAGATTGACTTCACAGTGCCGGTGATTCTGGAGTTCGAGACGCCACCTGGACTTAGGCGCTACACCACTTTCCTTAACCGCCGTCGTCGTTCCACTCCGTCTTCTTCATCACCATCTTCACGGATGACACTTATGGACGAGCCAGATTCCCCCCGTTACTCTCCCGGTCCAGAGGCATCACCTCCGCAGCCCGCGCGTCCTGGTGTTTTTGGTCGTTCCCCCTCCGAGTGAGCCCGAACTAATCATGATTGACGACACTACATCTGAGGATGAGGAACCAGAGGAAGACCCGGAGGAGGACTCTGAGAGTGAGGAACCGGAAGAAGATCCTTCCAGTGACGACCCCTCAGAAGACTTTGGAATGATCAACCTTGAGGCACTAGAGGGAGAAGCTGCGGGTGGAACTCTGCTGAGACAGATGACGATGAGTAGGGTAGTTTGGTTGGGGTAGTTGTGAGTCTAGTGTGTAGCAGCTCTAAATTAGTGGCCTCTTATTTTGTTTAGGGTTGGGGTCTTATTTATATTCTACTTCTAGAACTCTTGTTTTGTATGGTGTTGTTGTTATCTCAGGGATCACTTTGACACTATGGCATGTATATATATGTTCATTATGTTTCCTTCATATGATCGACTTTATATCTGCATGTATGTCGTGTATGTATGTGGAATGATCGAATCTTCTAGATGTTTTTAGAAAATGAATTTCAGACTTAAGGAAGGTACATTTTTATGAATACTTAAAATGGAACTAGAAAGTATTAAGTTGATGATGGCTAAGCTCTTTCAAAAAAAAAATATTTTAGTATTTTCTAAGTTTTAAAACAGTAAGTTCGACGGTTACGTTTTGTAATGTGATATTCTTAGCAGTATAACTAAGGGTGTCCGCATTTAGTGGTATCAGAGTTGTTCTTTCCTTTTGGCCTTGGGTATGGTCTGCAATACCCTTCTCTCTGTGTTTACTCTGTGTTGATTGTTTGTTTGTGTTGATTGTTTGCCTTGTGTGAATTAGTTTCTCTCATCTTACTATCTTAGTAATATGAGGATCTGTGTGTAGCGTTGCTTATTCTTGCTTGAATGATCCTGCATAAGACGGAAGAAGTTGACTTGTTCTGCGAATACAAGATTCCATGGCAGGGGGAGGTAACCCTGGGACGAACGATCTTCTAGGAAGGATCGTGAACATTCTAGAAAATCAACAGCAGACGTTGGTCAGCGTGTGCCACATCCTTGAAAATAACACCAAGAAGAGCCAAGCTTGTTGGAAGAATTCCGGCCCACGGAGGAACAAACCCAAGGTTGCACAAGAAAGGAGGAAGCCGTATTATGTTTCAAGAAACAATTTGGCTCATCATCTGGGGGCACTGCGAGACCACATTCAGTGGTTGTTAGTGGGGGAAATCCTGCTAACAGTGTCGGCAACAACGATGGTAGTTGTCCACACGGTAAGAAAAGCTACTTTCTGAGGGACCGCCCGATCAAGGGCCCGATCTCAAACCAGTCTAACAGACGTACATGCTTTCGTTGTGGATGAGCTGGCCACATCAAGAAGGATTGTCCAGTCAAGCGCCCGACTGTAAGCCCATCTGCCGGAGCCATATGCTTTTGTTGCAATCAAAATGGCCATTTTAGGAGGGATTGCCCTACTTTGAAAGGAAGTGGTAGTGGTGTTGCAAGTGAACCTGGGTCGAACCTGAATGCACAAGTTGGAAGGCCTAGAGCCAGAGGCAGAGCGTTCACCATGAGCGGTGTTGAAGCTACTGAATCCGAAGATCTAATCCAAGGTAAGTGCTTCATGAGTGGAATTCCTTAATTTTATTGTATGATTCGGGGGTGACGCATTCTTTCATTTCTCTGGAGTGTGAACAAAATTCTTTTTCTAGATGGCCCCCGACCTTGTTAATTCTACTTCCCCTGTTAAGATCTCTAGGTCCTAACATCGTATATTAGTGTAGCCAATAGTTAATTTAGCTTGAGATTTGAAGTGCTGAGTAAGGCATTAAAAGTTAGAGTCGGATGACCACCAAAATTAGATATCTGTTCCTTTATATGAGAAACCTAAGGGATCGATGATGAACTCGAGGTTGTAAATTTAAGTTTAAGATGATTGATCATTGAGGTTTGATTATTAAGATTTTGAGATTTAAGGATTGGTGCAAATAGCTCTTGAGGATTCAGTTATTGATAATGTATACATAATTTGGTAAAGCAAGTTAGAAGTGATTAGTGACTTGAGTATACTCAGGATAATTAATGATTGAATTTAGGATGAGAATGACAAATACGCATATTGGAGTTTGATCTTAGCAATTAAGGCATATTCGGATACCCTGTTGATGAACTTGAAGTCTAAAAGGGTTTAACTGTGAAATGAGTGCCATGGTTGAAGTTCAATAAATACCCTAGAGTATGAACGCTATCTCTAACAGGTTAATAAAATAAGGGTGGAAAACTCGATTGAGATAAAAGAAGTCAAAATATTGAGACCAATGGGACAAGACGAAATTCTTAAGCAAGTATTAGTCAGATGATAGGATATGACTAAGTAAAGGATCTATTAGTATCAAGATTAAGCAGGAGGTTGAAGAAAGAAATCATGCGATGGAGAATTAGGTTTACCGATAAGAACTAAAATTGTGGGAGCTAAGTAAGGATAACACTTCCATGAGGATGGTGGAAATAATAGAGATGACAAACAATGAGGGGTTATGGTAGGTGTTGACCTTGATGATTAAGGGTTATGCTTGATTAACGCTTCTGTAACTTGAAATAAGTATGTGACTGAAATCTCGTAAAGGATCAGATTGAATTTGGTTACATGTTGATTAAGTATGATCTTGTTAAATGTTATAGGATTGGTTTACGCATTGATCTTAAGGGACTTAGACTTTCAAGGAAAGGTATGTAAATTAATAAATAGTTAGGCAGGATTTTGGAGATTGGATTGGAATAGTACTAGACATAAGTAGGTGACGTTTTGCGTAAGGTTACCCTAGGGGACAGATACAAACCCTAGAAGTATAATAACCGTGAGGAATAAAAAGTTGTGTGTTAAGTTACCTAAGTGTGAATGTTGGTTGGAGGAAGTGAACTTCCTAGGTCATGAGATCCCTAGTGGAGAAGTTAATGTAGACCGAGTTAAGGTAGAAACTGTATTACTATGAAAAGCCTTTCAGGGTTAGCTGGTTACCACCATAGGTTTATTGAGAATTTTTCTAGGATAGCAACTCCGTTGACCCATCTGATTAGGAGAGATCAACCCTTCGTCTGGAGTCAGAAGTGTGAGGATAGTTTCCAAGAGCTAAAGAGGAGGTTAACTTCTGCGCTTGTTTTGGTTTTACCTGACCCTCAAGAGAGTTTTGAAGTATTTTGTGATGCTTCGAAACAAGGATTAGGTTGTGTGTTGATGCAAAAAGGAAAAATAGTGGCTTATGCCTCTAGGCAACTGTGAACACACGAAGTAAATTACCCTACGCATGATCTAGAGTTGGCTGCCATAGTTTTTGCTCTGAAGATTTGGAGGCACCATCAGTATGGCGCTAGATTTGAAGTCTTTAGTGACCATAAGAGTTTGAAATATCTGTTTGATCAGAAGGAATTGAATATGAGGCAAAGACGATGGATGGAATTTTTGAAGGATTATGATTTTAGTCTACAGTACCACCCTGGGAAAGCCAATGTTGTGGCTGATGCTTTGAGTAGGAAATCCTTGCATATGTCAGCAATAATGGTTAAGGAACTAGAATGTTAGAACCACAGGCAACACTAGAAGGGGGGGTTGAATAGTGTTTTAGACATTTTAAGACAATTTTGGAAATATTTAATTAAAACAATCACGTAAGTGATCTTTGTGCAAAACCAATCTTAAGATCAGAGTTATTTTAAATACAAGCGGAATATATGAAAGATTTAGATTAAAAAAAAACTTTCGCTTATACTTAAGATTGTTTTGATTTAAAAAGAAACTTCTCTTAGTGTCTTCTGAAGAATATTACTAAGAGTACCTTGAGAATTATTTCTGAAATACTTTAGATGATCAGGGACCATCTATGTCATGTGTCTGAACTGAGTTCCTGTTGGCCTCACTTCAGACAGATATTTCAGACATCCCTCTGAATATATTCTTCTATAATACTTCATTCTACACTAGAGACGTTTTAATGTTATGTTGTATGAAAACTTGTTTTATTGAAATCCTTGAGTTAAGCTTGTTATGAAAAGTACTTTTCAATCCCCAACGTAAATGTAAAGACTGTAAATAAAAGAGATTAAGGGATGAGAAAACTTAGGCACATAATTTATCCTGGTTCACCCACCAACCCGTGAGCTACATCCAGTCCCAGAGGCAAACCACCACTGGATTTCCCACTATCTGAATCCACAGATACACATGTTAACCTCTCCAGGCCAACACAACAAGTATTCTTTTCTATCAAGCCTCTCTAGGCTCTACCACAAGTATTCTTTCTTTCACCAAGCCTCTTCAGGCTCTCAGACACTTAACTAAGTGTAGAGTATTACTACTCAACCTAAGCTAGATGTTCGCTAGAACCTCTCAACTCAGATTCTTCTTGTACATAGAGATTACTGAGTACATACTCAGGATACAATCATTACAAACTAAATACAAGGATAGACAGTGATACAAGTGTTTGAATTTAAGTACAATCCCTGTCTTTCTATGAGGAATACATTCTCTGAGAGTAGGCTAAGATATGAAATTAAGCTCAAGCCTCATTCTCCAACCATTGGTTTCCATGGGCTACATTCTCACCCGTATCATTGGAATACCAAGGTATCATCCAAGCTTCAAACTGTACCCGGTTTGATAGTCATTTGTACAACATGATTGTCTTCCCGACAACCAACTCACTTGATCAACAGACTAACTGTACAATCTAACTAACTGACCAACTGATCAGTAGACCGATTGAGAATTAACTCTCTGATCAATTATTGTTGACTTTTTCATGATGTATTTAAGCTCGAGTCAACTCTTTTTAAACTGTAAGACACTCAACCTAGTTAACATTTTTCATCCAGATTGATTTCAAGAACCTTCTTAAAAAAACAATCCCATTGATCCAACTTGGTTGATCATTCTGACCAACTTGGTTGCAACAGCAGCTGCATGGTTGTTTCTAACAACCTGATTGATCTTCCAACCAACCAGCTTGGTTGTGCACTGCAACAACAACAGGTTGGCCCGACCAACATCTTCAAATTCAATCTTGAGGCTATTTATATGTTCTGCTTGAATATAGCCATTGAAAATGTTTCATAATACCGTTGAGCTTTTGATGATGTGGCTCATATAGCCGTTGAGTAATAGCTTCTCAAATGGTTGCTTCTCCTTAAGCATATTGAGTGTTCAGAATACTCCCGTTCTGACACTTCTGTAGATGAGCTCTGGTTTGAGAGATGTGATGATTATGTGTATTCTCTCTCTTGAATTCTTTTTGCTTTCTTGCATCTGTTTTATCCAGCTTGCATCTGCTTGCTCCACCTTGCTTTATCTTGCATCTGCTTGCATTATCTTGCGTCTGCTTTATCCAGCTTGCATTATCTTGCATCTGCTTGCATCTGCCTTTATCTGTTTTGTCCGGCTTGCATCTGCTAATTCTCTCTCTTGATTTTCTTCTGCTTTCTTTTGCGTTCAACTGCTTCTCTTCAGATTTCCTCTATTTTCTTGGGAGTGTATATGAGTAGGTATCCGTTAAATTTGTCTTTTTGCTTATTCTACATATACTTCTTTTCATTTGCTCCTGACACCATTTCTTCTTCTTCTGAGAGTGAGGTGTCTTGACCAATAGTCGTTGTTTGCAGATTCCTCTTTTGAGATTTAGATAAAGATTTTGAATATATTTTATTCAAACATCTTCCTTGTTGCTTTTGGTTAGTCTCCTGAGATTTTCTTGCATATGCTTGCATCTGCTTGCTTTCTTCTGCTCTGTTCCAGATTGCACAAATGAGGAAATGTCTCGTTGAAATACTATCCTTTAGAGATAGCAAATAGTCTTCTTTTAATCCGTTGTGAGACACGCTTCTTGAAAGTTCTGACATAGTACAACATTGGTGCTGCAGTAAGCTCCCACTGTTGTTGCTGCAAACTGTTGCAAAGGTTTCCTCAGTGGTGTATGAACTTTAAATGCACCAAGATAGGTCTCTGTGTTTGTTGCCATAAATGTGTTCCAAAACGTACGAGCAGCAGAGACTCAGAAAAGTCTTCTCGCAAGGTTTCAGCAAAGATGCCACGTCATTACTAAGCTTCAGACGGCTTCCAAACTTCAGACGGGTTCCAATCTTCAGATAGGTTCCAGTCTTCAGACGGGTTCCAGTCTTCAGACGAGCTTGGCTCTTCAGACAGCTTCAACACTTAAGACAGGTTGATGACTTCAGACAGCTCAAGTCTTTCAGACAGCTTCGTTGCTTCAGACATGTTATGTACTTCGAACAGTTTCAATACTTCATACATGTTGTGTACTTCAGACAGCTTCAATACTTTAGACATGTTGCGTACTTCAGACAGCTTCAATACTTCAGTCTGCTTCATCTGTATTCATTTCTTCAGTTCATTGTTGTTCTTCAGACAGATGTATAGTTGAATCTGTACTTCTTCATATATCTTCTGCCTTCAGTTCTTCAGATAGTCTTCTTAGTCTTCAATTCTTCAGATAGTCTTCAAGTCTTCACTTCTTTTCTTCAGTTGCTTCAACTCTGTTAAGGATTAATTCTTCTTCAGATTCTGCACTCTTGTTCTTCTGATTCTGATCTTCTGATTCTGATTCTGTTCACAAAATCTTCTTCTTCTTCTAAAGAGTATTTCATCCTGAACATAATTAACAAACCAATACCTTTCTCAGTAGAACCTGTTTATATAATCTCATTGGTTCTTTATATAATCTTATTTGTTCTTTATATAATCTTATTTGTTAATCATTAAAACTAAAGGATGTTAAGTCTTATAATCATGTTTAAATACTTAAACTGATTTTTAGACTTCACAATCTCCCCCTTTTTAATGATGACAAATAAATTATATATTACTGACAAAATGGGTATAAAAAGAAATGAGAGATGATAAAATAAGATAATAAATTTTATTACTCCCCCTATCTATATTACTCCCCCTGAGAAAGACATTGATTCTTTAGATATCTTCTGAAACAATTAAGTCTTTAATTAATCAAATTCCAATTGTTAAATCTTTTATTAACCAACTGTTACAAGTTTATTGTTAATATTTCAGATATTTTAGATAAACGATTGTTAAAATTTTTCTTGTTAAGATTTCAGATACCTATTGTTATTAGAACCCTTCAGATACCTATTGTTATGACTTATTGTTATTCTTACTTATTATTAGAACTCTTAGTTTGTTATCTTCTTTATATTTCTTTGCTTTTCAGATACCTATTGTTATTAGAACCCTTCAGATACCTATTGTTATGACTTATTGTTATTCTTACTTATTATTAGAACTCTTAGTTTGTTATCTTATTTTATATTTCTTTGCTATTTATTTCTTCTTCCTATAATCTCCCTATATATTTCCCTTTTTGTTACATTCTTTTTAGTATTTTGTTAGTTTATATTTCTCCCCCCTTTGTCATTAATTAAAAAGGTTTATGTTATAAGTTATGTAACCCTATACCAAATGTTAAATAATGTATCGTTTTGACAGATATATTTCTCCTGTTAAATTTGATACGCCTAAAGATCTACTTCTTAATATTGAGGTTTCTCCCCCTAAGTTGATTAGTTTCTACAATCTTTTAAGAATTTCTTGTTACAGTTAAAATTTTGTTAAGCAATTATCAAGAGGTTATGAAGCATAAAAGAAACTAGACAAAGAAGATTTTATTAAATCTCTACAGTTACTCAGATACAGGTTTGAAAAGAAAACTCAAAAGAGAAACTTAAACAAAACGTAAAAAAAAGGAAGGAAAACTACATTAAACAGAAATTTCAAAAAGAAGTTTTGAAAGGGAGAGGAGATTTAAAATTTGCTCCTCTGGCTACTTCCAAGACCCAACAGATTCCTCTGTAGCCCTCGTCAATCCCCTTCAGCTACAAACTTCGTTTAGCACATGGAACGGTAGAAAAGTGTGATCTCCATGTCTGGAACGTTGTAGAGAAGATTTCGAAGAGGAATCTGTACCCTTCTTCTCATTCCATACACCATCCAGAGGAGTTCAGTATTTTCTAAGACTACATTGATACCAATGAATCTTGTTCTGTGCTGCCTTCTTTCATTTATTAAGTTTCTTAAGGCTATCCTTGAATGAGAAGAGTTTGCCTTAGGATCTCATAAGAATTTGAGAACTTTGAAAAGATAGAGAGAAGAGAAGCAAGAAGTGTTGAGTGTTCGAGATGATTTTCTGAGCAAGCTTAGGATTGCTTTTATAGGCTTACTTTCATTGGAAGTTATGTAGTGTCCATTATGAACCGAGCACATGTAGTCCCGGTTGAAGCATTAAGAGGAAACATGAGGAAGTTTTTGAAAACAAATTTTCGAGATAAAAAGAATAAAGAAAAAAAAACTAAGTGCCAAACACATTTTTGAAAACATAGATTTTAAAAGACAAATATGTTTAAATAATACAGAGAGAGGAAGGTTTTATAAATTTAATGTTTGAAAAAACTGTTTCAAAAATATTTTGAGAGAGAGTAAAAAATATTTTGTAAGGCATGTATCTGAGAACCTTTTATAAGTCTTTTAAGTTGTACTTATTAAAGGTTTCTTAAAGGCTTTTAAAAGTTTTTATTGGAGACAGGTATTCAAAGCTATAAAAGTTTTAAGATGAAGTGATGTTACCAGGAATTGGTTATTGTCCATTAGGTAAGAAGTCCTTCTGACATTACTTCTTGCTTGAAAGACTTTTCCTTCATCTTGATGCCTTTTGATGTCTGCACGTCTGCTTTTGTCTTTTGCTCCAGAGAATCTTTAAAACAGTCATCTTAACCTACCCCTTTACAATTGAGTTGGATTCTAATGACTTGAGTAACTATCCCTTAACATTTTAGACCCACGATTTCAGACAGTCCATAAGGAGCCTTCTGAACAGGCTAGATGAATAGAGATATTACTAAGTTAGTATAATCTACTCAGAGATTGAGTTCGGTTTGATCATAGAGTGTTAACTATCTTTAATATTGATGACCCACACTTTCAAAGAGTTCATTTTGAACTTCCTGAATAGGTTCAGATAATAAGATGTTATCACATTATGTCCTTTTAGATGATGTTTCTTAGATGTTCTTCTTAAAACCTATTTCCTGAAACATTTAAACTAAACATACCTTTCAGCAAGCATCTGATGTTGTTAAATCAAATAACTTGGATTGATTATAATTTGTTAAAATGAGATAGCTTAATTAAGTTAATTAATTTTATCCTTTTTGATTATCAGATTCATGTATTTCACACACACCTTTCAATATATATTAAGCAGTTAAGAATGGGAATATAGAAAGGCACATATAAATCATTTAAACACAACTATACAGATAGAATACAAAGAAGAACTTGAAACAAAGTATAATATATATATAATATATCTATATATAAAGATATAAAACACAAAGATCTAGAAACAAAGACTCCGAAACAGGACACACGTATATCATTGATCATTAGATTGGTTCTCATCAGCCTTTTCCTTTTCAGCCCTAAGCTTTTGAAGCTCTTTTTCTGGCAGCTCTCAATTCTTTGCCAGCCGAATTACTCTATATCATTCACCTTCTTCAGATTATATGCACCCAATGTCATCATTTTCCTTTTACGAGACTTCAAGTTGGTATCTTCAGTTCCTTCTTCAATGCGTGGAGCAAAAAGAGGAGGAATGACCACTTGATTCTCAGGAGCTTCTTCTCTTTCAGTAAGAGTCCGGTCTAACTCAGCATATTCAGCCGGAGTGAAGAAGTCAGGAGACAGTTGATCAACGAGACTTTCCATAGGAAATCCCTTGTACAACAAATCTTTATGATTAAGGTATTGTGAAGATAGAGATTCTCATTGCCCATCTCATCTCTGAACATCATCTGATACAACAGTACCCATGGGAGATTGATTTTCTTCTTTGTCATCAAGAGTCCCAATACGAACCTCTCCATCATACTTAAAGTCAAATTATTTCTTCCTCTGGGAAGAATGCAGCAGTTTAATACAGCAAGGAGGGCTCTGGTGTGCTCAGAAGTTGAGAAGGTCTGAAAGGGCAATCCTTCTTCTTCCAAATAGATGTTGGTCAAGAACGAATGTTCCATCATGAAGAGATTCCCATCTTTGGAAGTATTGTTGCCCGCTGTCAGGAACACGTATAACTTCAGCAATAAGTTTGGTGTCCACAGACAGTGATCTTCCCATCACCTTCGTCTCAATCCTGGTTCTGTTGGGTTCAGATATAATCTTGATGTTGTCCCAAAAATCCATTACACTCTTCATATGCCAGGATGAGGAAATGTTGTTGAAGTATGGAGTCCATCCAATGGCGTTGAAGTACTGAGATATCTTGTAGTCTTCTTCATCAAAGTCTGAAAGGTTACACCGCCTTACAGGGTATGATTCTTTTATCAAACACGGAAGGGTTTGAGTTGCCTGATGATGCAGACCCGTTTGCCATTGATTACTATGAATCAGATGATCTTTCTGAGATGAAGATACTTGAGGAGATTTGACCTTTTTAGTGAAAGGATTGAGTAAAGTGTGATTTCATGTTGATCATCCAATCCTTTTAAATAGATAGCCAAGCATGCTTCAAGCATTGATGAGAGACGGTTATGTGTACTGAACCGGTGTGGGGAGTAGTGCATCGTGTCAATTGAGAGAAACCGGTTGATGATTCATTGATTCACATCCTGCCGTTTCATATTTTCAAAAACAGTTATGACTAACACACACGACTCTTCATTTACTTAATTTAAAATGAGACACGGTTATTACTACACTAAGCATGTGTGACTGTTCAACACATATATTTAAATAAGTAAAGCATATATAAATGAATCATAAATTTCACACAGTAAACATAGTAGAACACATAGCATGCAGTAATTTTAACACAACATGAAACAATTATATCATGTAATCATATTTTTCACAATTTCAATAAAACAAATCATGCAACAGATTAATAATATATTTAAAATTATAACTTAAATATAGATAGAAAGGTGTTACCCGTTTGTGATCTAGAGATAGATTCACTTTCCTTTTCCAGTTGCGCCTTGTGCTTATCCTTATGAATAATGAGTAGTTGAAAAGTGATTTTCCTCTTCTCATTATCATTCTTCAGAGTTGCTTCAGCCTGGTGAGATTTCCATCTTCTGAGGATCTACTCCTTCTGCATTTGTTAGATGCTCAACCAGAAGGTGAGCTCTGATACCAATTGTTAGAACCACAGGCAACACTAGAAGGGGGGTTGAATAGTGTTTTAGACATTTTAAGACAATTTTGGAAATCTTTAATTAAAACAATCACGTAAGTGATCTTTGTGCAAAGTCAATCTTAAGATCAGAGTTATTTTAAATACATGCGGAATATATGAAAGATTTAAATTAAAAAAAAACTTTCTCTTATACTTAAGATTGTTTTGATTTAAAAAGAAACTTCTCTTAGTGTCTTCTGAAGAATATTACTAAGAGTACCTTCAGAATTATTTCTGAAATACTTTAGATGATCAGGGACCATCTATGTCATGTGTCTGAACTGAGTTCCTGTTGGGCCTCACTTCAGACAGATATTTCAGACATCCCTCTGAATATATTCTTCTATAATACTTCATTCTACACTAGAGACGTTTTAATGTTATGTTGTATGAAAACTTGTTTTATTGAAATCCTTGAGTTAAGCTTGTTATGAAAAGTACTTTTCAATCCCCAACGTAAATGTAAAGACTGTAAATAAAGAGATTAAGGGATGAGAAAACTTAGGCACAGAATTTATCCTGGTTCACCCCACCAACCCGTGAGCTACATCCAGTCCCAGAGGCAAACCACCACTGGATTTCCCACTATCTGAATCCACAGATACACATGTTAACCTCTCCAGGCCAACACAACAAGTATTCTTTTCTATCAAGCCTCTCTAGGCTCTTACCACAAGTATTCTTTCTTTCACCAAGCCTCTTCAGGCTCTCAGACACTTAACTAAGTGTAGAGTATTACTACTCAACCTAAGCTAGATGTTCGCTAGAACCTCTCAACTCAGATTCTTCTTGTACATAGAGATTACTAAGTACATACTCAGGATACAGTCATTACAAACTAAATACAAGGATAGACAGTGATACAGGTGTTTGAATTTAAGTACAATCCCTGTCTTTTCTATGAGGAATACATCCTCTGAGAGTAGGCTAACTAAGATATGAAATTAAGCTCAGCCTCATTCTCCAAACCATTGGTTTCCATGGGCTACATTCTCACCCGTATCATTGGAATACCAAGGTATCATCAAGCTTCAAACCGTACCCGGTTTGATAGTCATTGTACAGCATGATTGTCTTCCCGACAACCAACTCACTTGATCAACAGACTAACTGTACAATCTAACTAACTGACCAGCTGATCAGTAGCCCGATTGAGAATTAACTCTCTGATCAATTGTTGTTGACTTTTTCATGATGTATTTAAGCTCGAGTCAACTCTTGTTAACTGTAAGACACTCAGCCTAGTTAACATTTTTCATCCAAATTGATTTCAAGAACCTTCTTAAAAAAACAATCCCAATTGATCCAACTTGGTTGATCATTCTGACCAACTTGGTTGCAACAGCAGCTGCATGGTTGTTTCCAACAACTGATTGATCTTCCAACCAACCAGCTTGGTTGTGCACTGCAACAACAACAGGTTGGCCCGACCAACATCTTCAAATTCAATCTTGAGGCTATTTATATGTTCTGCTTGAATATAGCCGTTGAAGATGTTTCATAATACCATTGAGCTTTTGATGATGTGGCTCATATAGCCGTTTGTGTAATAGCTTCTCAAACGGTTGCTTCTCCTTAAGCATATTGAGTGTTCAGAATACTCCCGTTCTGACACTTCTGTAGATGAGCTCTGTTTTGAGAGATGTGATGATTATGTGTATTCTCTCTCTTGAATTCTTTTTGCTTTCTTGCATCTGTTTTATCCAGCTTGCATCTGCTTGCTCCAGCTTGCTTTATCTTGCATCTGCTTGCATTATCTTGCGTCTGCTTTATCCAGCTGCATTATCTTGCATCTGCTTGCATCAACCTTTATCTATTTTGTCCGGCTTTCATCTACTTGCATCTGCTAATTCTCTCTCTTGATTTTCTTCTGCTTTCTTCTTCTGCGTTCAACTGCTTTTCTTCAGATTCCTCTTATTTTCTTGGGAGTGTATATGAGTAGGTATCCGTTGAATTTGTCTTTTTGCTTATTCTACATATACTTCTTTTTCATTTGCTCCTGACACCATTTCTTCTTTCTTCTGAGAGTGAGGTGTCTTGACCAATAGTCGTTGTTTGCAGATTCCTCTTTTGAGATTTAGATAAAGATGTTGAATATATTTTATTCAAACATCTTCCTTGTTGCTTTTGGTTAGTCCTCCTGAGCTTTTCTTGCATATGCTTCCATCTGCTCTGTTCCAGATTGCACAAATGAGGAAATGTCTCGTTGAAATACTATCCTTTAGAGATAGCAAATAGTCTTCTTTTAATCCGTTGTGAGACACGCTTCTTGAAAGTTCTGACATAGTACAACGTTGGTGCTGCAGTAAAGCTCCCACCGTTGGTTGCTGCAACTGTTGCAGAGGTTTCCTCAGTGGTGTATGAACTTTAAATGCACCAGGAAAGGTCTCTGTGTTTGTTGCCATAAATGTGTTCCAAAACGTACGAGCAGCAGAGACTCAGAAAAGTCTTCTCGCAAGGTTTCAGCAAAGATGCCACGTCATTTACTAAAGCTTCAGACGGCTTCCAAACTTCAGACGAGTTTCCAATCTTCAGACAGGTTCCAGTCTTCAGACGGGTTCCAGTCTTCAGACGGGCTTGGCTCTTCAGACAGCTTCAACACTTAAGACAGGTTGATGACTTCAGGCAGCTCAAGTCTTTCAGACAGCTTCGTTGCTTCAGACATGTTATGTACTTCGAACAACTTCAATACTTCAGACATGTTGCGTACTTCAGACAGCTTCAATACTTCAGATAGCTTCAATACTTTAGACATGTTGCGTACTTCAGACAGCTTCAATACTTCAGTCCGCTTCATCTTGTATTCATTTCTCTTCAGTTCATTGTTGTTCTTCAGACAGATGTATAGTTGAATCTGTACTTCTTCATATATCTTCTGCCTTCAGTTCTTCAGATAGTCTTCTTAGTCTTCAATTCTTCAGATAGTCTTCAAGTCTCACTTCTTTTCTTCAGTTGCTTCAAACTCTGTTAAGGATTATTCTTCTTCAGATTCTGCACTCTTGTTCTTCTGATTCTGATCTTCTGATTCTGATTCTGTTCACAAATCTTCTTCTTCTAAAGAGTATTTCATCCTGAAACATAATTAACAAACTAATACCTTTCTCAGTAAAACCTGTTTATATTATATCATTGGTTCTTTATATAATCTTATTTGTTCTTTATATAATCTTATTTGTTAATCATTAAAACTAAAGGATGTTAAGTCTTATAATCATGTTTAAATACTTAACTGATTTATAGACTTCACATAGAATTGATAGAAAAGTTTAGAGACCTGAACCTAGATGTTGGGTTAGTCCTAAGAGTATAATTTTGGGAACCTTGAAGATTTCGAGTGATTTCTTGGAGCAAGTTCGTGTAGGACAGGAAAAGGATCAATCTTTGCAAGTCTCGAAGGGTCTAGTTTCCTAAGAAAGGAGAATCTGAGTTTTGTAAAGGTACTGATGGTATTATTAGATTCAAGAATAGGATATGTGTACCCGATGATAAGGAAATAAGGAAAATGATCTTAGAGGAAGCTCATAAGAGTAGGTTGAGTATTCACCCTGGAGAAACTAAGATGTATCAGGATCTGAAGAAAACGTTTTGGTAGTCTGGGTTGAAAACGGAAGTAGAGGAATATGTAGCATCTTGTTTGGTTTGTCAGAAGGCTAAGATTGAACATCAGAGATCATCAGGAGAATTACGACCTTTCGATGTCCCTGAGTGGGAATGGGATAGCATATCTATGGATTTCGTGGTAGGATTACCTAGAACTCCTGCAGGTTTTGGTTCTACATGGGTAATTGTTGATAGGTTAACAAAATCTGCTTATTTCGTACCCATTAACATTAACGTTTTCCCTAAGAAAGTGGACTCAGCGGTACATTAAGGAAGTAATTAGATTACATGTAGTTCCGCCTAGCATAGTGTGCATAGAGACCCTAGAATTATATTCAGACTTTAGGAAAGTCGGCAACGGGTATTTGAAACCAAGGTTAAGATGATTCGGGAAGGAGATTCCTTTGGTAAAGGTTATTGGAGTGCAACTGATGAAGGAGATACAACTTGGGAATTAGAAGAACAAATGAGAAGGTCTCACCCTCAACTATTTCAAGAAGGTATGCACAAATTTCGAGGACGAAATTTCTTTTTAGAGGGGGAGAGTTGTAACACCCGCGTTTTACCGTTTTTGTCGTTTTTGCCGTTTTGAGTGTTTTATTGGATTTTGAATGATTAAAATTATTTTTAATCATCAAAACTTATATTTTGGATTTAGAATTGAACTTCCTATTTTTAGGAATTTTTTGGGAATTTTTGGGACTTTTCTGTGAAAAACGACCTTTTGACCCTCCTATCCCCTGAACCGGGCCCGAATACTCTGATCCGGGCCAGAAAAGTTGCACAAACCTTCCCTTTTTCTCCTCAAAGACCGTGCAACCAGCCATGAATGCATGAAGAGATATTTGCTTTTCCTTCCTTTCAACTCAAGCTTTGTGTAAGAAAAAGGTGACTTGATGGCATTACATCACCACTTCACTTTCACCTTTTTCCTACATGCAAAGCTTAGGAACACTTTCATTTTCTCTCTTTTCTTCCTCCTTGGCCTTGAGCTACTCACCCTTTTTCTCTCAAAATTTGCATCCTTCCTTAAACACAATCAAGCCAAGGTTCCATCTTTGAACCAAAGCTTCAAATTATAAGCCTTCTAGCCTTGAAAAATCCTTGTTCGTGACTAAAGGAGCATCTTTGGGGGCTGTTTTTGGGAGCCAAATCTGCACCTATTCTCTTGAGAGTTTGAGGTAAAGGGGGGGAGAACTTGAACTCTAGTAGGAAATGTAACTAGAGTCAAGGATTTGCCTTGAATCCTTGTCTTTTTCTCTGTTTTCCCTTGAAAGATATCACTTTTTGAGCTTTTCTTTGAGCCAAATGTTTTGGATCTTGGAGCTGGGTTGTTACATGTTTTTAAGTTTATTATGATGCTTGGAATGTGCTTGGATTGGGGTTGTTTATGCATGCAAGCCAAGAATCAATTTTGAGAAAAATTTCCACTTTTTCCTCCTATAGCTCTCGGCCTAGAGAGAGTAAGGGGCTGCATGTGTTTTAAAATATTTTGGCACTTGTAATGTGTTTGTATGATGAATCTATGAACATGCATGAAGTTGGTTGGATGTATACAATTGTTTTTGATGATTGATTTTGAAAAATGATGTTTTTGAGCTGTAAATGGAGTTATGAACTTTAAAATGTATGTGGATGATTTTGAGTGAATTATTATGATATTTGGTATTTAGAATTTGTTGATGATTGTGTGAGAGTTTGGGAAGATTGAATGTTGGGAAAAATTTGAAGTTTTGATGAACATTCAAGGTTGTTCTTGATGTGTTCATGAGTTGTTCTTGATGAAACTCATCAAGAATACCTTTTTGATCTTAAAAAGGTCAGTGAATGTGAAAACATGTTTTTGGGCTTAATGGTCCAAAAAGGGCTAAAGAATAAAATTGTAACAAAAAAGACTAAATTGCAAATAAGATCGTTTTAAATAAGTAATAAAATTCGGATTTTTATTTAATTAAAATAAAGTATGTTTAAAAGTCATATTTTTAATTTATTATGAATAAAATGGGCTCTCATGGGTCCAATAACCTTTAGGCTTTTTGTTTAGGTCCAAAGCCTTCAAAAAGAAAGTTAAAACTCAATTTAAAAGATATTAAAAATAATTAATGAGTTTGGACTTAGATTAGTGTTGATCTCCAATACTAATCCAAGTTGTGAAAGTTAAACTTAGAATTAGTTAATGGACTTAATTAATTTAATCACCTAAGTTGATTAACCTAATTTATTTGAGTTAATTAAGGATTAATTAAGTCTAATATAATTAATCTTAATATGAGTGTTAATTAAGTAATTAATCGCTAACGACGATTAAGAAACTAATTAATTATAAATAATCTTAATCAAACGTAATTAAAGTCCTAATCCAAGATTTAGGAGGAGGTTAAGGGATAATTAGAAATTAATTAGGACCTTAAGTAGGGATTAATACTTAATTAAAGAGGATAAGATTAATTGTAACCCGATTAATGGAAATTAGTTATAATTAAAGGATAAGCCTAACCTTAATTAGTTATACAAAGAGAATTAGGATTAATAATGCCTTTCATAAGACACATCCATAAGTCTTAGTAAACTATAGGACTTAAGATAATGTAATTATCAATAATGTTAGTACAAACTACCTTAAAAGATTATAACCAACACTTCTCTCCTTCATAAGACTTGAAGCTTGGCAAGAGAGTGTGATCTGGTTTCCCTTGTGAAGAAAAGATGTTGAGTCAGGTCGTGCCACGTAAAGTGGTGACGTTGAATGACCCAGTGGGCTTTGCCTGTAAAGATGAAATACTGTAAGTATTAATTGTGTGACATGCATAAAGAATGAAGGATGATTAAGGTTTAAAAACCTTACGACCTATACGACAATAACACTCTAGTACAGGTGAACTGGTAGGACGGGTGCACTGGGTTTTGCAAAGAACACCAGCGGGTCCCTTAGAGGACGCCATCCTGAGGATAAGTCGAGTCCCGAAATGGCTCAAGTGACGTAGGCTCCCCCTACTGTCGGGCAAGGCGGACAGGCTTGACTATCCTGTCGCTCTCAAGTTTTCATCGATCAGTGAGTTGTCTGGAAGTCAGGGATAATCGTCTTGGCCAGAGATTGAGCAATGCTCCAAGTACTATTTGCTAGTACAGACAAAACTCCTGTGACATTGTCCATATATGGTTGAGCAGTTGTTGTGTGCTCTGCAGTTGGTGACATTTTCCCCGGGCCCTCATGCATTGATAATATGCATCACCACAGTATAAATTATATCTCTATGATTGTGATTGTGATTGTGATTGTGATTGTCCTTGAATTCTCTAGTTACTGTGTTCTACTTGATATGAGTTCATATGATGTTCTCACCCTTCCTCTTCTTACTTCTGTTATTTCCCATCGTTGTATTTCTTCGTCACGTCGACAGTCAGTGTTGGAGAACTTCAAGATGTCAATATGAGAGTCCAGCTGAGATGGGAGCCACGGGGCCATGGCGAGTCACCGACATCCCTAGACGCTGCATTTTACTGGGGAGGTGCGCGTCACTATTTCTCATCCCAGCTGCCCCTGGTTCCGGAGATTGACTTCACAGTGCCGGTGATTCTGGAGTTCGAGACGCCACCTGGACTTAGGCGCTACACCATTTCCTTAACCGCCGTCGTCGTTCCACTTCGTCTTTCATCACCATTTCACGGATGGCACTTAGGACGAGCCAGATTCTCCCCGTACTCCTCCCGGTCCAGAGGCATCACCTCCGCAGCCCGCACGTCCTGGTGTTTTTGGCGTCCCCTCCGAGTGAGCCCGAACTAATCATGATTGACGACACTACATCTGAGGATGAGGAACCAAAGGAAGACCCGAGGAGGACTGTGAGAGAGGAACCGGAAGAAGATCCTTCCAGTGACGACCCCTCAGAAGACTTGGAAGATAACCTTGGAGGCACTAGAGGGAGAAGCTGCGGGGGAACTCTGCTGAGACATAAACGATGAGTAGGGTAGTTTGGTTGGGGTAGTTGTGAGTCTAGTGTGTAGCAGCTCTGAATTAGTGGCCTCTTATTTGTTTTGGGTTGGGGTCTTATTTATTCTACTGCTAGAACTCTTGTTTTGTATGGTGGAGTTGTTATCGGGGATCACTTTGACACTATGGCAGTATTATTGTTCATTAGTTTCCTTCATATGATCGACTTTATATCTGCATGTATGTCGTATGTATGTGGAATGATCGAATCGTCTAGATGTTTTTAGAAAATAATTTCAGACTTAAGGAAGGTACTTTTTATGAATACTTAAAATGGAACTAGAAAGTAATAAGTTGATGATGGCTAAGCTCTTTCAAAAAAAAAAATTCCAGTATTTCTAAGTTTTTAAAACAGTAAGTTCGACGGTTACGTTTTGTAATGTGATATTCTTAGCAGTATAACTAAGGGTGTCGCACAGGTCAGACTGAAAAATGGCTTATGATAGGTTGAGTTTTTTAAAAAAATATCTAAGTATTTAATAGTTATGAGTCTCACTTTCCTAAGTTTTAATGGATAACAAATTCCATTAAAGTATCAATGAAAAATTGCCTACACTTTTAACGTGTTTCTCATGTTCAGCAAGTTGACCATCTGAAGTGATCTTACTGTCTGAAGAAGTTGAACCATCTAAGCATGAAATCATCTGAAGCTGAGAAGAGTGTATGAAGACGTTTTGACTTGGCAAAGTGTCTGATTTTAGAAGCCATCTGAAGAGTGAAGCCCTCTGAAAATTTCTGATAAAGACTCAAGTCATTTTCAACGCCTCTGAAACAAGTTTTGGCCTATCCTTAAGGCATCCAGACAAGAGACTTTCCAGCACGTTTGAAATACATGCACCAAAAAGGAATATCTGTAACACAGTCTTTGCAGTGCTCAGAATAGAGACAGCGCTGCACATCTCTGAACAATTATTCAACGGATTCTTCTCATCATCTAAATAGCTTCATGCAGAACTCATGCAACAAAAAAACATAATAAGCTAAGAAAGAAAGTGCCCATACGTTGCAAGTTTTTCGTTGTAAAACTCTAATAAATATTATTTGTACACACATCTTCTTATCTTGAGTCTAACTCAGTTATTGTAGGAAAACACAGGGAAACACTAGAAGGGGGGTTGAATAGTGTTTCAATGGAAACTTTTATCTTTTACAAACAGAGATGAAAATGTCCTTTGTGAAAATATTCAGATGATAAGTTTATCGTTTGAAGCATTTAGGGTTGTCTGAACCCGAAGTTCAGATGCAAAACAAGTTTAGATACGTAGAAATAGATTTTCACTAAAAACGTCATTTTCCAGAAATGCTTCAATCCCTTCTGTTAGTTTATTAAAAACTGAATTGACAGAGGTAAGAGATAGAAGAAAACTTTAGCCAAGATATATCCTGGTTCACTCACTACCACCGTGAGCTACGTCCAGTCCCAGAGGCAAACCACCACTGGATTTCCACTTTTCTTGCAAGAATTACAAGTATTCTTTTCTATCAAGGCCTCTTCAGCGCTCTACCGAACGTATTCTTTCTTCCACCAAGCCTCTTCAGGCTCTACCACAAGATTTCTTTCTTCCACCGAGCCTCTTCAGGCTCTACCACAAGTATTCTTTCTTCCACCAAGCCTCTTCAGGCTCTCAGACACGTAACCAAGTGTTATACCTAAGTATTCTTTAAACAGAAGCCTCTCCAGGCTCAGTAAACCAAACTTTTTTAAGTTAAAACAAAAAACGTTCACTCACTATCACATCCAGGATAGGATGAACACAAAGATGTACAATCAACTGAGATAACACTCAGAATCTGAAGTGAATTGAGTACAAAGAATTTTGAACAGAGTTTCAGCAGCGCATAAGAGTTCTTAATATCTTTTCTCTATATGTTCTTTGTATTCATTTCGCTTTGCATGAGGGTATTTATAGGATGAGAACTTTTAACCGTTGTCTCAGGCAAGCATTAAATGCATTCCAGAAGACGTTGTGACTCCTTATCCTTAAAGAGTGTTGAACAACTTCACAGCAGCATGCGCAGACAGTGTCCAGATGAGAAGAGCAGCAGCATTTCCATAAATGTGCAAATCATTGAACGAGGTAGGAAAGCTTTTCTGACATAGATGATGAAAATAGTTAGACCAGAAGTAGGATGTCCTTCAAATCGCAGTAACGTCTCTTAGCATGGTCAACTTTGAAAAGGTTAAGCTTCCAATGCAAAACTTCAGATGATGTATAAGTCTTCAGATGCACACGCCTTCTTCAGCCGATCTGAAACCTTCAGATGCAAACGCATTCTTCAGATGATCTGAAACAGAATAGAAGTACATAACAGTTTATTTGTTCATTTTAAATGACCTTCTGGCTTTTATATTTGTTATCCATTAAAACAATTGAGAGTATGAGACTTTTAGAAAGTATTCATTTACTGACATACTTTATTTGAGACTCAACAATCCCCCCCTTTTTTAATGATGAAAAATATAAATATGTGAGAGAATCTGAAAGTTTAGGGTTAGATGATAACTCCCCCCTGAGTTCTGAGTCATATTCTGAAGTCATGTTCATCCCTGCAATCTTTGTTTACTCTTTTTCAGAGTTTGTTAGATCACATTTAATATCTCTCCCCTTTTGTCATCAATGAAAAAGGGTAGCAGAGCAAATACTCCTCCTTTTTGAAAAACCTGACATTGTATAAGAGCAACAACTCAGATAAATCAGATTTCAAGAGGAACACAATGTATTATAGCAGTAATTGAAAATAACAACACTATATTGAAAACTAGAACACAAAATAAAGCAGTTGAAGATAAGTCTAATGGCAGCAGTATCATGAACTAGGTTTGAGACTTTTTAGAGCTTGCTCCATCATTTGTTGCATAGCTAGCTTCTGTTCCTCTAATGCAACAAGCACTGCATCTTTTAGCTCAGACTGACCAATCCTGATCTGATGTTGGACCTCAAGAATGTGTTCAGTTCTCTGAATCAACTCTGCATTCTGAGTTCTTAGAGCATAATTCTCCCTTGACAAAGCAAATCAGCCCAGCTTCCAAGTTCTCCTCATAAATTACCACAGTGATTTGCTTGCCACAGTACTTGAAAAAGTTGAATCCTGGAGGAAGGTTAAACTTCGTGGCATCAGTCACCTTTACAAACCTTGGTTGATCAAGAACATACGGAACGAATTCCCAATCATAATGAGATTGAAGACGTGATCAAAGCTATATGAAGGGAATCTTCCTATGAAGAATGTTGGAGTCTCAAGAGTGGTGTTTGATAAGTGAAAATTAGTTGATAAATTAGAGTACTTTTTAGTTCACTTATCAAGGATAAAATGGTAATTTTGCCCCAGTTTAATCCCTTTTATTAAATATTAGAGAATTGTATTATTAATCTGAGATTTGAATTTGATGTTATTTTGTTGTGAAAATATTAATTATTTGAATTGTGCATGTAATTTGGTTAATGATGGCTTCCATGTTCTTCATGAATTGCACAGACTGCTGCAAAGTATAAAGACCAGTTGCCCTCAAACCAATCAGGAGTATTAGACCCATACCCGAGCATGCTGCTTGAAGAGTTCTGGATATTCTTGCAGTGGCCTGAGGACAAAGCCTATTTTCCCAGGGGGGATGGAAGCAGCAGTAGGACAAGAACTCATAGGATACAGAGGATGAAGATTGATACTGGTGTTTTCTTTCTTTTAGTTTTTCTTTATTTTCTACTATTTTTTTTCTATTAATTAGGATTTTTCGTTTTGTATTTCATATTTTTTAAAATTTTTAGAATTTTTAAAATTTTCAGGACCTTAGGATTTAGGAATTAAGGCAACTTTTTCAAATTCTCTGTAAATAAGTAGTTTAACTAACCAGATTAGGAAAGATGATAGGGTTTTGTGATTAATTCCATAATCAGTTAGGATTAGGATACTTCTCAAGAGAACCTATCAAGATAGTTTAATTAAAATCATTAAGTGCTTTATCAAGGAA
The DNA here is from genome assembly GCA_026901365.1 of Sesbania bispinosa. Classification (NCBI taxonomy): domain Eukaryota; kingdom Viridiplantae; phylum Streptophyta; class Magnoliopsida; order Fabales; family Fabaceae; genus Sesbania; species Sesbania bispinosa. The sequence goes on from QLOH01000091.1 coordinate 718,726, forward strand.
ATTTTAGCCAATAACCGGTGAGATGAGAGCCCAAACACTGATATTGAGAGCTTTTCACCGCTGCTTGTCAACTGTTATTGCTTGAGTTTCTGAATTTTTGCTTGCTTGAAGAAGATATGGAAGTGACAAAGGCACATTTTGTGATTCTAATATTGTGCTCAGTTCCAAATAGCCAACCCTAATTAAATGTTTCCATTTATTGATTGTCCATTTGAGCTTGAATATTTTCTTTGATGCACCCTAACCATATTCATTGAATATCACCTGTCCCTTAACACTTGGGATAGATCACAACAACATGGGACAAGAAATTGGTCATAGAGATTCAAGAGAAGGTACAGGAAATCACAAAAGAAGGATCCTCTCCCACAAATAAAAATTTCTATGTTATTCTTTCTGTCAAAAAAAAACTGCACAAAAGTGTGGAATTGAAAAAGTTGGGGGGAGTATTACTTCAACAATGAGGCCAAGATGAAAAAGAGGACCATTCAAGAATGACCAGGTGAATTGAGAGAAGTCCCAAGCACAATCACAAGATGCTCTCTATTCAAAGTATTCCTTGAATATCCAGAAAAACCATGATTTCATGATAGCCCAGCCTCATTACAACCTATGAAAGACCTTTGATTCATATTAACTGCTTGGCAGTTCAGATCTTGGAACGACTATCAATTCTAGTTGTTCAACAGGGTGAATAAGATTGAGGGAAACACTTACCCGTGAGAATGAGAGATTTCCTTGGTTTATCACTTACTACTTAATTGCTATTATTGAGAAGTTTGATTGGTGTTTGTATTTTTATTCTAATTGATGATTGGTAACATCCCTTGATCCTGAGTTTTCTTATGTTTATAGAAAGTAACTGCTACTTAGGAAGGAGTTGAGGAATAGTTCCTTGAAATTGTTTTAACTGTTAGAATACACTGGGAATAGAATTGATTTTTAATTGCAAATAGGTCTCTGCTTGAGGACAAGCAAGAAGTTAAGTTGGGGGGATTTTATAAGTGAAACTTAGTTGATAAATTAGAGTACTTTTTAGTTCACTTGCCAAGGATAAAATGGTAATTTTGCCCTAGTTTAATCCCTTTTTATTAAATATTAGAGAAATTGTACTTATTAATCTGAGATTTGAATTTGATGCTATTTTGATAGAAATATTGCTGATTTTTGCAGGATATTGCAAAGATTTGATTTGAAGGATAGATGGCATTAAATGAGGGAGATATCTGCATGATTTGAGATTGATTGAAGACATTTAATGAGATTTGAAGAGATATAATACAATTAATGAGGAGATCACTCTGCCAATCAATCAAGGATTCTATAGACAAGCTTCCCAAATAAATCAAAGATTGCTCAATAAATGCAAGATTTTATCAAGAAAAGGGAAACAAGGAAAGACAAATCTACCAAAACCAGTCTCGAGGAGAGATCAAGATTAAAAAGAGAAAGTTGGAGCTGCAGGACACTACCTGCGCTTCAACCTGCGCTATAGCGCAGGGTGAAGCGCAGACTCTCTGGAAGTTGCACCCCATCCTGCGCTGTAGCGCAACTTGGAGCGCAGGTCACGCTGATTTGCTCCCTGTTGCCGTTTTTAGATAGATTTCTCCCCAAATTGCTTTGTCTTTCCTTAGTCTATAAATAGGAACCTCTTGTGCCAATCCGGTGTGCACGATCATTGTAATTTAGTCTTATTTCAGTGAAAATGTACCAGAGCTAAGTTTAGAGTAGGAGAGGAGGAGCGCTTCACAAGGATTGAAGATGGTGACACATCTTCGGTGGTTTGTATGGCTACCATGTGTAGGTTAGCTCTCCATTAGGATTGAATGTAATCGATTCCATTCCCAAGTGTATGTTGAACTCTATCTATTTATTTATGTAGTTCCCTAGCTATAATATTGGTAATCTTATTCTGTACTTAATTCCTAACTTTGCGTCAGAGTTATAGGCTAGTTTCGACTAGGATTGAGTTTGGGGGAGCCTAGACATAGAAAACTCAACCTCTGAGTGGATAAGAGGACTCGGTAGCGTTGCTTATGATTGATGGGTAGTGTGAGTACTCTAATGAAGGGCGTTCCAATATGTTAGGCATGGTTTTTGAATTACCGATAGCAAAGGATTAGTTTATTGTGAATCCCGGAAGCGAGAGGTGGGTATATCTAATGAGCGACGGTAGTGACAGTACTCTAGCGAAGGTATATTTCATTTGGTAGGCCCCGTATTTCAATTAAACCTTTACAAACTGAACAAAAGAGAGCGAAATAAGCCGAGGGTAAGTCTGTCGCCTGGGAGAGCCTGCATGGATTACCTTTGAGTGTGTGAGGCTTGCTGGTAACTCGGGGTCTTAGAAATTAAGTTTGTCTACAATATTATAGAGTAAACCTAAAATAATAGATAGTTTTTACATGCACAAAGGGTGCGATGAGATGAAGTCCAATCCTAATCCAAGTAAAGTGTCTCTAACTCTTCCTTTCTAATTCCATTAATATTTTATCTGTTATTTACAATTCCGCAACAATATCTCTAACCGTGTTTTCCCTTGATAATTAGATCACAGTCTACGTGAATTGACCGTTCCCTGTGTATACGATATCTTTCTTACTATTATACTACTGGATTTTTGGTTCGTTTGCCAGAAACCCATCAAGTATTTTTGGCGCCGTTGCCGGGGAACAGTTTCCAATTCGTGTAAATCTTGGCGGTCTAATTATCAAGGATATCTATCTTAGGATTTCTTTAATTATTATTCTTATTATTTTAGGAAATTTTTATTATTTATAATCTTTCTTCCACATTTACCTTTTTAAAGTTTCTTGTTATGGTTTTGAGAGGCCAGGGTGTTCCCCAATCAATTACAACTTGAAGCAGAAATATGAAGGACATCAAGGAAGAACAAAAGTAGAAACAAGAAAAGGAGACAAGGAGAAGTGAGAAGAAAACAAAAATATTTTATTTGTAATTATTTTATTTTAATACAAAAAATTTAATAAAAAAATAATGTTATTATTATTATTTTAAAAAACAATGACTTTTCTTAAAAAAATCTGTTATTATTATTAATTTAAAAATAAATAAATAAATAAATAAAACTTATTCTTATTTTTTGTTACTTTGTGTATCTCTATGTTTGAGCCCTTGATTATTTCTCTTGAGAAGACGGGTAACAGAAAAGGGGCAGAGCTCAAGGAGACATTTCAACACTCTCTGATCACCCAGAGAAGAAGGGACAAGCTCAAGGAGACAATCTCAACACTCTCTGTTCTACCACCCAAGTAAAGTAAATGTTTTAATGGCTTATGAATGGAAAAATCAACCAGAGAACCCCTGGAGATTATGTTAGGCAGCAAGAACCATGTTACTCTCCTCTCATGCACCAATCAAGGTAACTTCTCTAATTACAACAATTATTCTAACAATTTTCACAGGATTGGGGAAGTTACCAGAATTAGAATTTTGGAGGCACGAAGATGATGTTTCACTCCGTATGCAACCTTCTTTTCAACAGCAGCAAAGTTACTCTTCATACCAACAAAGATACTTAAAATATGATAAGTTTCTGGAAGAACTCAATCAATACAATATACAATTTCAGAAGGAGAGAGAAGAAGCAAGAAGAAAAAATGATGCTTTGATAGCACAACTAGCAGAACAAAGGGAGTCAAGACTTTGTAAGAGTATCGAAGAAATTCATCAAGGTAATATACAATTTCAAAAGGACAGAGAAGAAGCAAGAAGAAATATTGACGCCTTGTTGAAGCAATTAAAAGAAACAAGAGTCAAACAATAGTCAGAACAGAGCTCAGCAAACGCTCAACCCAACCCCGTAGCATTTTGTCCCACCATAATTGTTAAATTAACAGGGGAGGAAATCAATGACAATCTGGCTGATGAAGAAAAGGAACTAGAAAAAGAAGAAGAATTAAAGAAACACAAGAAAGAGAACCAGAAGAAGTTGATGAAGAAAAAGGAGAAGAAGAAGAAGAAAAGGAAGATGAAATTGAAGAAACACAAGAAAGAGAATCAAAGAAGTTGATGAAGAAAAGGAAGAAGAAGAAGAAGGTGCAGCAGAAGAAGAAAAGAAAAAGGAGAGGATGAAACAGAAAAGATTGTGCTTGCAGAAGAGCCTGACTGTGAAAGGGAGGTAGAGAAAACAACATATGAGGGTGTACATTGTTGAGTCCTAAATAAAGTATGTCAGTAAATGAATACTTTTCAAAGTCTCATACTCTCACTTGTTTTAATGGATAACAAATATAAAAGTTCAGAAGATCATTTAAAATGAACAAATAAACTGTCATATATCTTCTGTTCTATTTCAAACTGTCTGAAGAATATAATCGCGACTGAAGGTTGCGCATCGTCTGAAGAATGCTTATTGCAGCTGAAGAGTTATGTATCATCTGAAGCTTTGCATTGGAGGCTCAACCGTTCGCTATCAAAGTTGACCATGCTAAGAGACGTTACTATGTTTAAAGAACATTCTTTGTCCGGTGTAAGCAATTTCAACATCTGCGTCAAAAAAGCTTTCCTAGCTCGTTCAAATGATTTGCACATTTAAGGAAATGCTGCTACTCTGCTCACCTGACTCTGTCTGCGCATGCTGCTGCAAAGTCGCTTGATACTACTTAAGGATAAAGGAGTCACAACGTCTTCTGGACGCATTTAATGCTGTGAGACAACGGATAAATCATCTCACTCTATAAATACTTCCATACGGAGTGAAGAAACAGTGAGACAATAGAACGGAAAAGATAAACGATATCGTCTGAACTCTAACGCTGTCAAGAAATTCGTTTAAACTCTTTGTACACATCTCATTTCATATTCTGAGAGCTATCTCAGTTACTTGTACATTTGAGCGTTCATCCTATCGTGTGTGATAGTGAGTGAACAATTTTGTTTTAGTTTTAAAACAGTTGGGGTGGTAGAGCTTGAAGAGGCTTGATAGAAAAGACTACTTGGGTAGAGCTTGAAGAGGCTTGATAGAAAAGACTACTTGGTTGGGTCTGGGTGATCCTGTGTCTGGAGAGACTGTACTCGTGCGTGTCTGGAGAGACTGTACTCGTGTATGTCTGGAGAGACTATACTCGTGTGTGTCTAGAGAGACTGTACTCGTGGTTGTCTGAAGAGACTGTACTTGTGTGTTGTTTATGTTGAGTCTCAAAAAAAATCATAAGGAAGATTATGATGTTTTAGATAACTCACTTCCCAAGTTGTAATGCTTAACAAATTTGGGGTTAAAATATTTCTCATAGATACATATATGTTTAATGATTTATCTATGATTTCAGCAAGCCACTATGAACTTATATAAAGACTGTTTGAAGTGCTTTCAACCTATCTGAAGTGTTGAAGCCGTCTGAAGTGCACAACCCGTCTGAAGTGTTGAAGCCGTCTGAAGTCTTTTTGATGGCGTGGCACCCTTTGCTGAAGTTTGTGAAGACTTTTCTGAAAATTCTTCTGAGTCAAGCGTTCTTTGCTGCACGTACCTTTTCAACAACATTTATGGCAAGGAACACAGACACCTTTCCTGGTATATTTGAATTTCATACACCACTGAGGAAATCTCTGCAATGCAGCCTATGCAACAACAATAGTAGCAGCTTTATGGCAGCACCAACCTTGTACCGTGTCAGAGATATCATTGCTCTCAGAAGCATGTCTCACAACGGATTAAATAGCATTTAATGCTATCTCTAAACGGTGGTTTTTCAACGGATTGAAGGTTCAACAGATTGAAGATTGGTTATAAATACCCCTTCATGAAGACCATCAATAGATAGTGAATTGATAGAAACATCACGCTGCAAGTTATTACTCTGTAAAAACATTCTGATAATTTTTTCATTGTACACAATTTGTATATCTTGAGAATACCTCAGTTATATTGTTTGTTTAAGCTTAAAACTTGTGTAGTTTAAAAGCTTAGACATATTTCTTTGTAAAAATTGTCTTTGATCCTGGAGAGGCTTGATTGTAAAAGAATACTTGGTTGGAGAGCCTGAAGAGGCTTGACTCTAAAAGAATACTTGGTTGTAGAGCCTGAAGAGGCTTGACTGTAAAAGAATACTTGGTTGTAGAGCCTGAAGAGGCTTGACTGGAAAAGAATACTTGTAATCTTAGTGAAGATTAAGAGAAAATCCAAGTGCTAGTTGGCATTGGGACTGGACGTAGCTCACAGTCGTAGTGAGTGAACCAGGATAATTTCCGTGGCTAAGTTTTCCTTCCCTTATCTCTTGTCAATTTATTTATACTAATCAAAGGGTGTTGAAAAACTGTCCTGATATTTTAAAAGCAAGAAACCTTTTAAAAGATATTTTCAGAAGCCGTCTTAAGAAACTTCAGACAGCCCCTTAAACCTGTCTGAAACTGTTTTAAAACTCACTGTTTGTGAAAAGCTTCCATAAAATATTAAGAAGCACTATTCAACCCCCCTTCTAGTGTTTCCCTATGTTTCTATAGTTGGTATCAGAGCTCAACTCAGGGTTGAGCTCCTAACAAGTGTTGAGGACTAAAGATCCAGATGGAAGCTTCCAACAACAGGCAATACATCACTGAAGGAGCCTTTATCACAAGACCCCCAGCATTCAATGGAGTGGACTACCACTATTGGAGGGATCGTATGAAGTTGTTCATTGAGAGCAACAACATTGATGTTTGGGATGTGGTCACTGATGGAGACTATATCCCTATGCATAATGGAGTGCCAATACCTAAGGCTGAATGGACCTTAGAGCAGAAGGCTAGAGTTCAAATGAATGCTAAAGCCAAACTCTATCTGATATGTTCTTTGAATAAATCACAGTATGAGAAGGTTCATGGATGTTCATCTTCCAAGGAGATTTGGGATACTCTTGCAGCTGCCCATGAAGGGACTAAGACTGTCAAGCAATCCAAAATCAGCATGCTTATACATCAATATGAGATGTTCAAGATGGAAGAATCTAAAACCATAGATCAAATGTTTGGGAGGTTTCAGACTATAACTAATGGACTCAAGTCTTTAGGTAGAACTTATGAATCTGGAGACAACAATAGAAAGATTCTAAGAAGTTTGCCAAAGTTCTGGAGACCCAAAGTTACAGCCATTCAAGAGGCAAGAGACTTAAACTCTCTTAGAATGGAAGAACTGTTGGGATCTCTCAAAGTTCATGAGCTTGAGCTTGGGGAAGATGACATCAAGAAGAAATCTCTAGCACTAAACTCCAAAGCCAAACAACCTAGGTATGGCAGCATGAAAGCTATGCAAGCTGAGGAAACTTCAGAAGCAGATGAAGATTCTGAAGATAACTCAGAAGATGATGATCTTTCTCTTCTCAGCAGGAAAATCAAGAGGATGCTGCAGAATAGAGGAAAGTTCAGAAAGAACCAACCCTCAACCTCTAAAGTAGGTAAGTCAGGTAACGATTTTCATGATGAGAAAATTATGTTATGAGTGTAAACAGCCAGGTCATATGAAGGCTGAATGTCCAAGACTTAAGAAGAACAACTTCAAAAAGAAGAAATTCTTCAAGAAGAAGAAGGGTCTGATGGAAACATGGAGGATCATGATGAGTCTACCTCAGAAGAAGAGGAAGACACTTCAGAAGAGGCCAACCTATGTCTCATGTCCAGCCTGCCCTCATCAGATAGCTCAGAGTCTGAGGTATTTCCCTTAACTCTTCAAGAGATGTATGATGACCTGATGGAAAGTTCCAAGGAGCTCTTCCATGAGTATAAGAATCTGTCCAAGGCCCACACAGAAATGTGCAGTAAATATGAGGCTCTTAAGATAGAAAATATTATGCTCAAGGAGAAAATTCTTGGGACTGAAAGTAGCAGTTCACAAACTGTCTCTGAAGAGAACAAAAAACTTCAGAAACAAGTTGAGGAACTGACAAAAGACTTAGCGAAGTTTGTCAAAGGAACATAAAACCTTAACAGATTGCTTGGCAATCAAAGGCATTCTCTTGACAAAAGTGGTTTAGGCTTTTGTGATCATGATACTTCTGAACCTCATATTTTCAAAAATTTTACTAAAGCAAAAAGAAAGCTATTGGGTGCTCTCATTGTGGTAAGCCTGGACACAATGTGGCTCAGTGCAAACACAAAGGGAAAGCAAAACCCAAATCTAACAAGAAAGGACCCAAAAGAATATGGGTACCTAAGAATTTGATCATTCCTGTTGCAGATGTGTTTAACAAGACAAAGGAAACCCCACAAATGGTACCTGGACAGTGGGTGCTCGTGACACATGACAGGAGAAAGGTCTTTGTTCCAAAACCTTAGGCCCAGAGCAGGAGGTGTGGTCACCTTTGGTGGAAACCAGCAAGGGAAGATCACAGGAATAGGGACTGTAGGTATATCTCCTCTATCTCTTATTAAGAATGTTCTTCTAGTAGAGGGACTTCAGCACAATCTACTGAGCATAATTCAATTGTGTGACAGTGGATATGTGGTCTCCTTTACTAAAGAAGGATGTATAGTCAAAGACTCTCATGATCAAATCCTTTTTACTGCTAAGAGACACAACAATGTGTACAAAATTAATCTAGAGGAGTTGGCAAGTCAAAATGTAAAATATTTTATCTCTGTTGAAGATGAAAAACAGATTTGGCACCAAAGACTTGGGCATCCCAGCTTGAGATTAATCTCAAAGTTAGCAAAACACAACCTTGTTAAAGGACTGCCCAAGCTTTCTTACAAATCTGACATTTTATGTGAAAGCTATCTGAAAGGGAAACAAACAAGACACTCTTTTAAGAGTAAGGATGTTGTTTCCACTAGCAGACCTTTAGAACTGTTACATATTGACTTGTTTGGTCCTATTAGAACAGAAAGCATTAGTGGTAAAAAATATGGTTTGGTCATTGTTGATGACTATTCTAGATTCACATGGGTGTTATTCCTAAGAAGCAAGGATGAGACTTTCAGGAATTTCACAATATTCTGCAAGAAGGTACAAAATGAAAAAGGATTCTATATATCTGTTATCAGAAGTGATCATGGTGGAGAGTTTGAGAATGTAAACTTTCAACTGCTCTGTGATGAGAATGGGATCTCACACAATTTCTCTGTGGCAAGAACACCTCAGCAAAATGGGGTTGTTGAGAGAAAGAACAGAAGTTTGTAAGAAATGGGGAGAACCGTGCTCAACTCATGCAATCTACCAAGATCTGTATGGGCAAAAGCTATTAACACAACTTGCTACCTTCATAACAGAATATTGGTAAGACCAATTCTGAAAAATACTCCTTATGAATTGTGGAAAGGAAGAAAACCCAACATATCATATTTCCATCCCTTTGGATGTGAGTGTTTTATATTCAACACCAAGGATGATCTTGGAAAATTTGATGCAAAATCTGACAAAGGATTTTTCATAGGATATTCTGAAACATCTAAAGCCTATAGAGTGTATAACTCTAGAACTTTAATTGTAGAGGAATCAATTCATGTTAAATTCAATGACAAGAAAGAGACTGATAGGGAACTATCAGATCTAGAAGATGATTTTGCAGGAATGGAGCTAAATACTCATGACAGCAGGAAGGATGAACATGTGTCTGAAGCATCAACTGAACCTCTTCAGACAAATGTTGAGTCTTAGACTGACTTGATTTCTCCTCAGAAACCTGACTGGAGATACAAATCACATCATCCAAAAGAGCAAATCATTGGCATCACTTCAGAAGGAGTTAAGACAAGATCAAAATTCAAGAATCTGAATTCTCTTGCTCTCCTTTCTGAAATTGAGCCAAAGAACATTGATGAAGCTCTGCATGATGAAGGGTGGATCCTAGCCATGCAAGAGGAGCTAAACCAATTTGCTAGGAGTGATGTCTGGAAACTTGTTCCTAAACCCCATGGGAAAACAATTATTGGAACCAAATGGGTGTTCAGAAACAAGCTGTCTGAAGAAGGAAAAGTGGTCAGAAACAAAGCAAGATTGGTGGCTCAAGGGTACAATCAACAAGAAGGTATTGACTTCACTGAAACCTTTGCCCCTGTTGCTAGGTTAGAAGCAATTAGAATTCTTCTCTCTTATGCTGTTAATAATGGCATCAAACTATATCAAATGGATGTCAAAAGTGCCTTCCTCAATGGGTTCATTGAAGAAGAAGTTTTTGTTAGACAACCCCCTGGTTTTGAAGACATTGCTTTTCCTAATCATGTTTTCAAATTGAAAAAGGCTCTTTATGGTCTGAAACAAGCTCCAAGAGCATGGTATGACAGATTGAGCAGTTTTCTTATCAAAAATGGTTTTGAAAGAGGAAAAGTAGATACCACTCTTTTTAGAAAACAGTCTAACAAAGATCTTATACTTGTCTAGATATATGTTGATGACATTATTTTGGGTTCAACTGATTCTTCTTTGTGCAATGAGTTTTCTGAGTTGATGCAATCAGAGTTTGAAATGAGTTTAATGGGAGAACTAAAATTTTTCTTAGGACTTCAAATTAAGCAAGATTCTGATTGTATATGGATCCATCAAGAAAAATATACAAAAGAAATGCTTAAGAAGTTCAACTTGAGTGATTGCAAACTCATGTCAACTCCTATGCATCCCTCTGCATCTTTGAGCAAGGATGACAAAGAAGAACCAATGAATCAAACTTTGTACAGAGGAAAGATTGGCTCTTTATTGTATCTAACAGCAAGCAGACCTGGCATAATGTTCAGTGTATGTCTGTGTGCTAGATTTTAATCAGATCCAAGAACTACTCATTACAAAGTTGTTAAGAGAATTTTTAGATATCTAAATGGTACTACTAATCTTGGTCTATGCTATAAGAGGAGCAAAGATTGCAGGTTAATAGGATACTGTGATGCTGACTTTGCTGGAGATAGAATAGAAAGAAAAAGCACCAGTGGAGGATGTCATTTCTTTAGAAATAACATGATCAACTGGTCAAGCAAAAGGCAAAGCACCATTGCTTTATCAACAGCAGAAGCAGAATATATTTCAGCAGCCAGTTGTTGTTCACAACTGCTATGGGTGAAGTATCATCTTGAGGATTTTAATATTCCTATCTCTGCTATACCTGTTCTTTGTGACAATAGCAGCGCTATTAATTTGTCTAAAAATCCTATTCAACATTCTAGGGCAAAGCATATAGAAATCAAATATTATTTCATTAGAGAATATGTTTAGAAAGGTGTTTTTGATATTCAGTTCATTGACACAGAGCATCAATGGGCAGATATATTCACAAAACCCCTGGCTGAAGATAGATTTAAGTTCATACGCAATAATTTGAACATACATGCATTCTCTAAAAATTGATTGTGTATGATATCATGCTATCTGAAATTTTGGTGTGTCTGAAATTCCAGTATGTCTGAAACAAGTGACATGTCTGAAATTTTAGGTTATCTGAAATTTTTGTGTGTCTAAAATTCCAATATGTCTGAAACAAGTGACATGTCTGAAATTTTAGGTTATCTGAAATTTATGTGTGTGTCTGAAATTTCTCACTTGTCTGAAGTGACTGGCTGACGTGGCTATTTGAGACGGTTGAATTCCATTTATTTTGTCTCTTCCACTTTGCACGTTACCCGAAGTCTGCGCAGCTGGTACAGGGCATCATTGCATCATGGGTCTATAAATGCAAGAGTAAGTGTGTCGAGGAAGCCTTACACTCTCTTTCCTCAACATACTGTTTAATCTTCTTCTCTGCTCAAGCAACCGTTTTTCGTTCAAAGTTTCTCTGCAACTTATCAATGGCACCAAAGAAGGCTTCTGGTTCTGGTGGAAATGTGGTTAGATTAAAGGGAGTGGACCTTGAACAGCTTCGCAACCTTGGAATGGATTTGGTTGAAGAGTTTGATGCTGCTGGATGGACTTCTTTCTTTGACCACATTAACTGTCAATGGCATGAACAGAGTGTGGTGGATTTATGGGCTTATGCTCGAGGAATACCTAACTCTAAAGGAGTATATGAAAGCATCAAGGCTACTGTTTTAGGGATTCTAGTGTTTGTTGATGAAGGCATCCTCTCCACAATCACCAGTGTCAAGGCTGAAGGTGCAACCTTCACTCCTGGGTGGGAGTTGAAAAATGGTGGGAAAAAGCTGTATACAAAGATGTTGTACGGAACAGAAGAACCTAAGACCCTTGATTCTAAATATTTGTTGGAAAAGGTTGAAGTTGGTTGTAGATCTCTAGAAGGGGGGGTTGAATAGAGACTTTTCAAATCTGTTCCTGCAAATCAACACTAAAATTGAATGTTGAGATGTGCTCTCAAGTTTGCTAACTTGGAGTCTCTGTTAAGACAGGATAGAGTTAATTCAATTTTAGTACTAGTTCTTATGCTTCAACTTAGATTCTTTATCTTGCTTGTTAATGTACTTATCCTTGTAATTAACAGATAGCTTTAGGTTAATTCAAAGCAAGTAATAAATAGATAGAGTAAGAGACAGTAGGCAGAGATCTTATCCTGGTTCACCCATTCCTTGGGCTACATCCAGTCCTCACAACAAGTGAGATTTTCCACTATTGACAAACCAGTCAATACAAGTATTCTTACAGCCTCTTCAGGACGTCTCACTCACACTAAGCCTAGGCACTCCTATCTTAGCAGAGCCACAAGTATTCTTACAGCCTCTATAGGACGCAAACACCTCACTCCAAGACTAGGAACCTTCCTATCTTAGATGAGACAGGTTACAGTAGGTGAAAATGATGGATCTAGCTTACAGCATACACAGTATGGATATGGAAATTGGTAAGCTAGGGAAACTCTCTTCTTAAGTTACAGTATTGAAATGATATATTGAAGAGAGATGAAAGAGACAATAGTAAATCTCAAGATTTGCTGAATCTGTTCACAGACAACTGATGTATGTACTTAAGATGTTGGTTGAGATGTGATAAGATGCTGAATGATTTCATAGAAGTGTAGGAAGTCTCTCTCACTTATCAGCATTTGTTCTTGTCTCTTTTATATCATCAGATGAGAAACTAGCCGTTATGTGGCCATTACAATCTGTTAGAGCTCATAGCATCAGGTGCAGTCTTTTCAGTAGGCAGTCAACAGCTTTTTAGACTAAGGTACTGTGTCAGTGTCCTTGCTTGACTTTGTGCTGACTCTACTTGCTGTCTCCTAGCATTGAGTGTGCAGCCTTGCTTCTGTCCAGATTCTGTTATGATTTACTTGCATCTCTGATGAGATCCCCCCTTGCTTCGTCTGACCTTGAGACAGCGTCTCAAGCTGACCTTGCATCTCAAGCTGAACTAGCATCTGTTCATAGCTTGCATCTCAAGTTGTTCTTGAGTCTCTTTTAGTTTAATGTTGGGGTCTCTTAGAATATCATCTGAACATAGAGGCTTGCATCTCAAGCTGTGTTAGCATCTTAATGCTGATTATGTGTCTGACCTTGGCTTTGCATCTCAAGCTGAGCTTGCATCTGTTCTTAGCTTGCTTCTCGAGCCGAACTTGCATCTGTTACTTTTTTTTTATGATCTAAGTATTCCTGCATTTGTTTAGATATACGGAATCTCTGCCACACTTAAACACACAGTTAGTAACACAAGATGCATCTGATATGTATATTTGAACTTAATCAGTTTGTCATATTAAAAACCACTTGGGGGTGAACTTGTCTCAACAATCTCCCCCTTTTTTGATGATGGCAAACTGTAAGTTAAAATATCTGATGAGATTAGAATAGGGTGATTCATATATATTCTTAACTCCCCCTGAGATGTGCAATCTCTCTTAAAACAAAAATAATTAAAGAGGAAAGCTCCCCCTGAGCTATAGAACAGTTTTTTGTTTTAAGACTTTAGTATTGAGATGAGATGTTGAACAAGAGTTAAGAAAGTCACACAGAAATATACTGCAATCATTCAGAGAGTCATTTTCATTTAATCAAAATATAAGAGGATTACAAAACAAAATATGCCACTGCATCTTATCAAAAAGCTGAAAAGATGCCAACTACATCTCTAGCTATCAAGCAGATCAAATCCTCACAAACATTAAACTGAAATAAATCCTAACTAAGACTCTCATTAGATATATTAGATATATCTAACCTACTCTCCCCCTTTTGACATTATCAAATAAGGAAAACTAGCCAAGCTAGGATGAGTGGGAAGAGGATGAGTCAGAGCCAGGGCCAGATGGTCACAGCACAGTCTGTGGGATTTCAGGAAATGGAGGCAGATTGGAAAGATGAAGATTCATCTTCTTGTGAAACTCATTTGTTGCATGCATAGCTTGAAGAACAGTGTCAAATGCAGCAAACAAAGCATCTTGCCTCTTCTTGTGGTGCTTTAGCTTCTTCAAGATCTTCTTCTGGTTTTGCTTAAGTCTGGTATTGAGATCCTGCTGATATTGTTGTTGTTCCTCATGGAGTTGGTTCAGAAAAGTGTTGATGGAATTGGAGAGGTGTGTTGGGATGGATGGTTCAGATGATGGTGGATCAACTAGTTTGGGTTGTGCAGCAGATGGGGCAGATTGATCATATTTAGGATGTGGTGAGTTGAATAAGATAGTCTCAGCAAAGAATCTGCCAGGAGTGGAAAATGAAGTTTGGAAAGAATGATATGGTTCAGCTCTTACTGGTGTAGCTTGTTTAGAGGTCTGAACATCACCATGCTCAAACTCTGTAGTTTGTAGCTCTGGAGGAGTCTGATGACTAGGAGGAGCTGTTTCCTTTTCAATACTCACCAAAGTCTCAGCAACAACCATTCCCATGGGAGAGACGTTTGATGGAGATACCTCATGAGGTGGGGATTGATGGGGTGACTGGTGAACTTGCTCAGCTATTGGTTCTTCTTCTTCAGTCATAGGCACTTCTTCTTCAGTTCTAGCCAATTCCTCTTGAGGTCTGGTCATTTCCTATTCATTGTGGATCACTTCTAGTTCAATGTCTTGTTGAAGATGGGGCACATCTTCTGCAAGTGTAGGCTCAGATTGGTTGGTAGACTCAACCTTTGACTTCTTCTTCTTCTTTTTCTTTTGCTCAGTCTCTGTTGAAGCAGATGGTTGTTCTTTTCTTTTCTTCTCTGTAACAGGGATCTCTGAACCTTCTTGAGATCCCTCAGCAGCTTCCTTGGAGACTTTCTTCTTCTTTTTCTTTTTGGCCTCTGACATTTTGGATGATGGGGAAGCCTGTGTTGTGGTAGGTACAACAGGAGAAGGATCAGATAAAGGAAAAGTAGGAGGAGGTATAGTCTTACCATCCAAGCCAAGAGATTTCAGGTTTGTCTTGCCAACATAGCCTGGTCTCTCTTCAGACTTGTCACAGCTACTGAGATCAACTTTGAAGTGCCTCAGGATTCTGGTAATGAGCATTCCAAAGGGAAGAGAGGCATTGATTTTGGAGTTGTGAAAGGCATGTTCCATATGCCTAAGTATTAGGAATGGAAGATTCAGGGGAATGCCATGCTTGAGGTGATACATCACCATCAGGGTCTTGGTGATAGACTTTGTTGAATGTGCCAGCCCTTGGCATGATGCATTTAACCACCAAATGAAACAGAAATTTTCCAAATGGGTTGAGAGATGAAGCAACATCTGTAATGAGACCTCCCTTGAAGAGAGATGTGCCCACGTTGGCAGAGGGGATTCCAACATTATTCCACCAATGCTCCTCATTGTACAACCTGTTTCCAGTTACAGGTGCTTGAATGATGGTGCCTAGTATCTATTCTATCAATTCTATGTGAACTCCCTTGATGTCAGAGATGATGGGGGGCTGTTCTTGTGTGGAACCCTTTGCCTTGCAGCATGCTGCGTAGAAGGCTCTAGTCATTTTTTAGAAGACAGTATCTCTCATGGTCAGATAGTCCTGCCATCCCTGTTTCTTCAAGTAGGGACCCATGTCCCATCCTTCATCTCTCAGCTCTTGAGAGGAGATGACTCTTCCAACTATGATTTTCTTTTCAGAAAATCTGTTGGTGAATTTCTCTTCTATCTCAGGACTTGAGAATAGATCAGACTGGAAAGAGATCTTCTTTCCTTTCTTTGAGGAGCCAGGCTGTGTGAGGTCTATATGAACTTGGGATCTGGGAGCAGAAGTCTGGGTAACTTGAGAGGCTATTCTCTGGGATTTCATTCTAGGAGGAATGGGAGTGCTCTTTTTGGAGGATGTGGATTTTGAGGATGGTGAAGGTTGAGTAGGTTGGGTGGATTGGGAAGGCTCTGTTTCAGTGCTAGGTTATGGAGATGGTGAACGGGATAGGGTTTCCTGGCTGGAGTGGATGCTTTGAGATGGAGATCTTTCTTCAGAAGACATTTTGTCAGGTGATGAGGAAGATGATGATTTATCAGAGAATGGGAGTTTTAGAGCAGTAAGTTTGATACGCATTTGATAGAGAAGAGAAAGTGAGAGTGGAGTGTGAGAGGAGACTTAAATAGTCTGAACACAGAGAAGGAGGGGAACGTAATAACTTCGCGTAGTGGGGAGTTATTATGGCACTTGGGAGTAGTTGGCACTCCTTTTATAGCCTAACGGCTAGTTTGCCAGGTAGTGCGCAGTTACTAACCGTTGAGTAACGGCTCTAATTTTCTAACAGCTCATTGCAACGTTTCAATGATTTCATGAGACGTTAGTTGAGATGAGCCAAGAGACGCGTCTGATGACAGATGCGTCTGAGGCCTCGTCTCTTGAAAGACGACACTTGAGTCTTATCTGTAGTGAGACTCTTATCATACAATCCAGTGTTCAGCCATGTTAAATTCATCATTTTTCAATCAAGACAGCACATATTCAATAATTTTAGATTTTCAATGAATCTTTCTTCTACCAAGGGTTTTGTAAAGATGTCAGCCAACTGACTCTTGGTATCCACAAAGATTAGCTCAATACTTCCTTTTTGCACATGATCTCTTATAAAATGATGTTTGATATCAATGTGTTTTGACCTAGAATGATGCACAAGATTCTTTGCAAGATTTATGGCACTAGTATTATCACAGTAAATAGGAATCTTAGAAGTACCTGACTGCATAGTCTTGCAATTGAGATTTGATCCATAGAACTTGAGTACAACATGCAGCAACTGAGACATACTCAGCCTTCTGTAGTGGATAATGCAATGGTGTTTTGCTTCTTGCATGACCAGGAGATAAAACATTTCTTAGGAATTGACAAGATCCACTGGTGCTCTTTCTATCCATCTTGTCACCAGCAAAATCAGCATCACTCTATCCTATGAGATCAAAACTCTTTCCTTTCTCATACCATAGGCCAAGGTTAGTGGTTCCAATTAAATACCTAAATATTCTTTTTACAGCAATGAGATGAGATTCTTTTGGATTAGATTGGTACCTTGCACATATTCCTACAGCAAACTGGATATCTGGTCTTCTGGCAGTTAGATACATAAGAGAACCAATCATACCACTGTAACGCTTGTCTGAGACAGCTTTTCCAGCTTCATCTTGATCAATCTGAGTTGAGGGGTGCATAGGTGTTTTCATTAGTCTAGCCTCACTCATTTTGAATTTGCTGAGCAGATCTCTTGTATATTTTTCTTGAATAATGAAGATTCCATTAGACAATTGTTTGATTTGAAGTCCCAAGAAGAATCTCAGCTCACCCATCATACTCATCTCAAATTCTCCCTGCATGAGACTTGAGAATTCTTGACACAAGGACTCATTAGTTTAACCAAAGATAATGTCATCAACATAGATTTGAACAATTAATAAGTCTTGACTAATTTCCTTTTTGAAAAGTGTAGTGTCAATTTTACCTCTGATGAAGCCATTTTTAATTAGAAAAGAACTTAACCTGTCATACCAAGCTCTTGGAGCTCGCTTGAGACCATACAAAGCTTTGGATAGTCTGAGCACATATTCAGGATGATCAAGATCTTCAAATCCAGGGGGTTGTCTTACATAGACTTCTTCTTCTATGATTCCATTAAGAAAGGCACTTTTTACATCCATCTGGTATAGTTTGAAGTCCTTGAATGCAGCAAAAGCTAATAGGATCCTGATGGCTTCAAGTCTAGCTACAGGTGAAAAGGTCTCATCATAATCTGTTCCTTCTTGCTGATTAAACCCTTGTGCCACCAGTCTAGCTTTGTTCCTCATGACTTGACCTTTTTCATTCAGCTTATTTCTGAAGACCCATCTGGTTCCAATTATGGTTTGATGAGATGGTGGGGGAACCAGGTTCCAGACTTGGCTTTTCTAAAATTGATTTAGTTCTTCTTCCATGGCCTCAATCCATGATTCATCATTTAAGGCTTCATGTATATCCTTTGGCTCTACTTTAGATAGAAGGGCCATCAGATTTTCAGTGTCTCTGAAAGAAGATCTGGTTCTGACTCTGTCTGAAGTCTCTCCAATTATTTGATCTCTTGGATGAGATCTTACAAGTCTCCAGCTTCTGGGTAGTTGAGATGCATGCTCATTTTGTATCTCAATATTTTCTGGTCTTGTTTCTAGAGCTCTGGTTGGATCATCTGATTTATCTTCTTCTTGAAAAATATGAGATGTTTCAGATTGGTTGCTTCTATAAGATGTTCCTTCTGGCTGAACTTCTCTTCTTTGTTTAGACTGGGATGATCTTACCATCTTCTGTTCAGGTGAGAGTCTCTCTTCAGCTTCTTGAGTTGAGACTTTTAGATCTTGCATTAGCTCTTCTATTTCTTCATCAACTTCTTTCTGAGAGTTTCCCTGAACTTCATTGAAAACTACATGCATAGATTCTTCAGTAGTTTTGGTTCTTAGATTATATACTCTATAAGCTTTAGAGGTTAGTGAATATCCTAGGAAAATTCCTTTATCAGATTTGGGGTCAAATTTTCCCAACTGATCTTTAGTATTTAAAATATAGCAGTCACATCCAAAATAGTGAAAGTATGAAATTGAAGGCTTTCTATCTTTCCACAGCTCATATGGTGTCTTATTCAAGATCTTTCTTATAGTGACTCTGTTCAAAATGTAACATGAAGTATTGACAGATTTTGCCCATAAGTACATTTCAATTCCAGAGTCACATAACAAAGTTCTAGCCATTTCTTGAAGTGTTCTATTTTTTTCTCTCAACTACACCATTCTGTTGAGGAGTCCTTGGACAAGAGAAGTTGTGAGAGATGCCATTTTTATCAAAGAACTTTCTAAACTTGGCATTTTCAAATTCTCCTCCATGGTCACTTCTAACAGATCCAATTCCATATCCTTTCTCAGACTGAATCTTTTTACAAAAAGTTTTGAAGGAGTCATATGATTCATCTTTCCGAGATAGGAATAGAACCCAGGTGTATTTTGAGAAATCATCCACAATGACAAAACCATACTTTTTACCACTGAGACTTGCTGTCTTAGTTAGTCCAAATAGGTCAATGTGAAGGATCTCAAGTGGTCTGGTGGTTGAGACACAGTTCTTAGGTTTGAAACTTGATTTGTTGTGCTTGCTTTTGATGCAAGAGTCACAGTTCATGTCTTTGTCAAATTTAACCTTGGGTAATCCTTTGACAAGAGACTGACTAGCAAGCTGATTCATGGTTCTCATGTTAATGTGTCCAACTCTTTTGTGCCAGAGCCATCTCTCATGATCATGAGACAGGTGAGATCTGATAGACTCTCTAGTGAGACTGAGTAAAGATTTTTCTTTCTTGTTCCAGAGAAAATTATTTTTCCAGTTTTGGAGTCTATGATCTCACAGAAAGTAGGTTGGAAATTAACATGATAACCATTATCACATAGCTGGCTGATACTCAGCAAATTATGTTTCAATCCTTCAACAAAGTACACATTCTCAATTTGAGCTGAGTTAGTCTTACCAATTTTACCTATACCCTTGATCAGGGCTTTACTGTTGTCTCCAAAAGAGACAACTCCAGTGGCCTTTTCTTCAAGTGACAAGAATTTGCTTTTGTCCCCAGTCATGTGCCTTGAGCATCCGCTGTCCAGCACCCCTTCTTTCTTGGATTTTGCTGCTGCCAGGCACATCTGTCAAAACAAGGGATTTATCTTTAGGTACCCACTTATATCTGGGTCCTTCATGGTTAGCTGTCTTTCTCTTAGATGCTACTTGTCTCAAGTAACAATCTGTGGCTTTATGACCACATTTACTATAACAAGAGCATCCTTCCTTTTTCTTTTTTCTTGCAGGAATGAAAAAATCTTTGTACCAAACTTCATTTGAAGATCTCTCATAACCAAGTCCAGCTTTATCAAAAATACCCTTTTGAGATCCAATGAGTCTCTCAAGGTTTTTTGTTCCATTTACAAACTTAGCCAGATTATTTATGAGAATTCTATTTTGTAGTTTGAGTTGCTGATTTTCATTTGATAGATATTTTAGTTCCTGCCAATTGAGAGCTTGAGTCTTAGCTTTTACTTGTTCAGATAATCTCATGTGAGACAACATGAGGCTACTAATTTTATGATTTAAATCCTCATTTTCTTTTTCAAGAAATTTGATTTTCTCAAGAGTTGTATTTAAATCTGATTTAAGTAATGAGCTCTTTGAGGCAAGAAGATTTGAATCATACAAAAGATTTTCAAAGGCAGACTTAAGCTCATCAATAGAGTATTCAGAGTCAGATTCAGTTACCTCTTCATCTGATGAATCTCCATTAGCCATGAGACATAGGTTGGCTGATTGTCCATCTTGACTTCCTTCTTCATCTGTGTCATCCCAGGTGGCCATCATTGCCTTCTTCCCAGGGCTTTTCTTGACTTCTCTTCTGAGCTAAGGACACTCAGATGTCATATGTCCAGGCTTTTTGCACTCAAAGCAAATGAATTGCCCCTTCTTGTCAGATTTTATTTCTCCTCTTCTTGAAGGGAAATTTTTTCTTCTAGTCCCTTTAGCTCTCCACATGCGTCTGATCTTCCTTGAGATGTAGGCTAGCTCATCATCCATCTCACTATCATCATCTCCTTCTTCATTATCTTCTGTTTCTGAATCATGAGATGAGTTGAGAGAGGTTTGTTGAGATGAGCTTGTCTTTTTACCTTTTGAGTTACTGGAAGAGGCTTTTAGAGCTATAGTCTTGGGTCGTCTGATGAGATCCTCTTCCACAGCTCTTGTTCATGCACTTTCAGAGATCCAAGAAGCTCATCCAATCTGAGGATGCTCAAATCTTTAGCTTCCTGAATGGCTGTAACCTTGGGTCTCCAAGGTTTGGGTAAGCTTCTTAGGATCTTTCTTATCATATCTTGATTTGAGTATGTTCTTCCTAAAGATTTTAGATCATTTGTTATGATAGTGAATCTCCTCACCATGTCTTCAATGCCTTCATCTTCATTCATCTTAAAAAGCTCATACTGTCTAACCAGTATGTTGATCTTGGCTTCTTTAACTTGGTTTGTTCCCTCATGTTCAATCTCAAGAGCATCCCATATTTCCTTTGCTGAGACACATCCAACTACCTTGTCATATTCACTTCTGCTTAGAGCACAAGTGAGCAGGTACTTAGCTCTTGAGTTAAGCACGTATCTTGCTTTCTCAGCATCTATCCATTGTTCTCTGGGTTTGGCTGCCCTGAGTCCAAGCTTATCTGTGATGTATGGCATATAAGGTCCTGCCTCAATGATCTCTCGTAGATCAGCATGCTGAGATTCAATGAACAGTCTCATCCTGTCTTTCCAGTAGTAATAATCAGTTCCATCAAAGGCAGGAGGTCTATTTGTTGAAGCTCCTTCAGGAATGAACAGACTTGTGCTAGGACCAGCCATGGATCTTTATCCTCTTCACACAGAGGTGTGCTCAACCCCAAGAGGCCGAGCTCTGATACCAACTGAAGTTGGCTGAAGATCTCTAGAAGGGGGGGTTGAATAGAGACTTTTCAAATCTGTTCCTGCAAATCCACACTAAAATTGAATG
The DNA here is from genome assembly GCA_026901365.1 of Sesbania bispinosa. Lineage (NCBI taxonomy): Eukaryota > Viridiplantae > Streptophyta > Magnoliopsida > Fabales > Fabaceae > Sesbania > Sesbania bispinosa. The sequence goes on from QLOH01000091.1 coordinate 740,506, forward strand.
TTGAGATGTGCTCTCAAGTTTGCTAACTTGGAGTCTCTGTTAAGACAGGATAGAGTTAATTCAATTTTAGTACCAGTTCTTATACTTCAACTTAGATTCTTTATCTTGCTTGTTAATGTACTTATCCTTGTAATTAATAGATAGCTTTAGGTTAATTCAAAGCAAGTAATAAATAGATAGAGTAAGAGACAGTAGGCAGAGATCTTATCCTGGTTCACCCACTCCTTGGGCTACATCCAGTCCTCACAACAAGTGAGATTTTCCACTATTGACAAACCAGTCAATACAAGTATTCTTACAGCCTCTCCAGGACGCAAACACCTCACTCCAAGACTAGGAACCTTCTTATCTTAGATGAGACAGGTTACAGTAGGTGAAAATGATGGATCTAGCTTACAGCATACTCAGTATGGATATGGAAATTGGTAAGCTATGGAAACTCTCTTCTTAAGTTACAGTATTGAAATGATATACTGAAGAGAGATGAAAGAGACAATAGTAAATCTCAAGATGTGCTGAATCTGTTCACAGATAACTGATGTATGTACTTGAGATGTTGGTTGAGATGTGATAAGATGCTGAATGATTTCACAGAAGTGTAGGTAGTCTCTCTCACTTCTCAGCATTTGTTCTTGTCTCTTTTATATCATCAGATGAGAAACTAGCCGTTATTTGGCCGTTGCAATCTGTTAGAGCTCATAGCATCAGGTGCAGTCTTTTCAGTAGGCAGTCAGCAGCTTTTCAAACTAAGGTACTGTGTTAGTGTCCTTGTGTCCTTGCTTGACTTTGTGCTGACTCTACTTGCTGTCTCCTAGCATTGAGTGTGCAGTCTTGCTTCTGTCCAGATTCTATTATGATTTACTTGCATCTCTGATGAGATCCCCTCTTGCTTCGTCTGACCTTCAGACAGCATCTCAAGCTGACCTTGCATCTCAAGCTGAACTAGCATCAGTTCATAGCTTGTATCTCAAGTTGTTCTTAAGTCTCTTTTAGTTTAATGCTGGGGTCTCTTAGAATATCATCTGAACATAGAGTCTTGCATCTCAAGCTATGTTAGCATCTTAATGCTGATTATGTGTCTGACCTTGGCTTTGCATCTCAAGTTGAGCTTGCATCTGTTCTTAGCTTGCTTCTCGAGCTGAACTTGCATCTGTTACTTGTGTTATTTATGATCTAAGTATTCCTGCATTTGTTTAGATATACAGAATCTCTACCACACTTAAACACACAGTTAGTAACACAAGATGCATCTCATATGTATATTTGAACTTAATTAGTTTGTCATATTAAAAACCACTTGGGGGTGAACTTGTCTCAACAAAGGTCAGAGTTCTACATTCCATCTTAGGGTGTGCAATAATCCCTAAGAGTGGGAGCAGAAACCATGTGTCTGAGTTGGAGAGATTCTGAATGATTCACTTGCTGCAGAAAAAGAAGGTTAATCTTCCAAGTATCATCATGTTCCATATGCAGAAGAAGATTCGAGACTCTGTTGGAAATCTCCCTCACAACACTCTCATCATGAAGGTACTCATGCACTTTAAGGTACCTGTTGAAAGATTATGTGATCATAAATCTCCTATTTTCTTTGGTGAGTCAAACCTGAAAAGCATGGGCATCAAGCTCACTCCAAGGCCTCCATCTCCTACTCTGAAGGAGAGTGTTCTTATGGAGAAGGCCTCAAGAAGAGGAAGCACCATTGAAATTCTTGAGCAAGAGCTTCAGGGGGACATTTGAAAAGGAGAGTTCAAGCCCTCCAAGCCATCCCTTCAACCGAAACTGAAGAAGCTCCCTGTCAGGAGTTCAGCAAAGGTATCTTTAGAAGCTACAAATTTGCATGCTCATACATCTGAACCTGTTCGGAAGGCTTTGCAAAAGCCATCTGAAATTGTGGGTCAGGGTTCTGAAAATGTGAACACTCCTACTCCTAAGCCTACTTCTGAAACAGAAGGAAAGGCTCATGAGGAAGAGGTAGCTAAGATTGCTGATCTTGAGGCTTTGGCAGTAGCACCTCTGGCTGCATGTCCTTCTGATCCTGAGTTGATTCAAGTAACAGCACTTGCTACTGCTTTGGAGAATGAAGAAATGGATAAGAAGGCTGAACAAGAAAAGACTGACTATGCCATTGCTGTAGCCTCTCAGCTAGCCTTGGCTGAAGATGAAAGGTTGGCTTCCATTGCTCAAGGAACCAAGAAGAGAAAGAGATCAAGTGCACAACAAAGGAGGAGAACAAAAAGCAAGATATTTCAAACAGCTCCTGAACCTGCTGTTAGAGTTACAAGAAGCATTGCTAGTCAACTTGAGGCAATGGATGAGGCTAGCAAGTATCAGAATTTTGTCAAGGCAAATCTATTTTTCAAGAAAAAAAGAGAAGAGAAGCAAGCTGAAAGGGAGAAGGAGAAGGAATCTGAACCAGCTAAATCTCCTCAGAAAAGGATGAGGGTGAGGTTTGATAATGTGACTCCATCGCCACCTTCATCACCTGAGAAGAAACTAGTAGAAGAGAAAGAAGAAGAAGAGAAGAAAATAGAAGAGAAAGAAGAAGAAACATCACCACCATCACCACCATCATCACCATCATCATCTTCAGAATCCACACAGTCTGAAGATTCCACAGTTGAGCTTCAGCAAGGAGAAAGCTCTAGAGTCTGGAAGGGAGGAATGTTGCCTGAGCACATAAGGCTAGGACCTAAGAGTAGGGACTTCTTCACAGAACCTACATTTGATCCTTATACCTTTCCTTACACTCAGCACCAATATGATGAAGAGGCTGAAGTACCCCACAAAAGGTATGAGGGACCTTTCTTTGAGAGGGAAAGAGTTCCCAAGTTCCCCAACCTTTATGAAGAGCTCCAGTATTTCAGAAATTCTCCCCCCATCTCTCTTCATCATGGGCTTATTAAGCACACCTCAAATGAAGAAAGGGCAAAGTATCAAGGAAGTTCAGATCAGATGTACTCAGGGCAGATTGAAAAGATCAGAAAGGGTGTAGTTCCACCTGCTCATAAGTGGGCTCCACTTGACCCCTTCTCTGATGACTCTCTCAAGATGTCAAATGAAGAATTTTGTTTTGTAAGGCATCTTTGTACAGAAGCTGAACTCTTTCAGAGGGATTACATGAAGTCTGTTGGTATGAGAGGCTATAGGCCACCTAGAACAATCTCCATCAGGACAACCACAAAGATTCTGGTGCAACCTGACAAAATTGTTCCTAGGTATCCTCTGAAAGAAGGCCCTGATGACAAGTTCAAGCAACCCAAGACTTATCCATCTTTACAGTACAAGTTTGAACTTTTAACTCCAAGAGAATGGAAGGAGCTACTTGCTAGGATCAAAAGACAAGGTGGAGGCTTAGATCACAGCTACAGAGATAGGGTGTGGTCATCCTACTGGAAGATCAGAGAGGATGCTGGATCCTCTTCTGGATCTGCTGGACCAGATGCTGACTCCCTCATAAACTATGGTAGATCCATGAATGTGCAGTATATGTATATCAGAGGCCATTTCCCCCCTTTGTCTGCACCTTTCCATGAAGATTGGGAGATGATCAACCCCATTGGAACCTTCTTTTGCCCTGTGTATCGTCCACAAGACTATGGATTGCATCCAGGGTTTGATGTGCTCAGATTTGTTTGTAGGCATATTCAGCTTATTCTTTATGAAGCAGAACCTGATCCTGAAGAAGAAAATAGAAGGTTGACGCTGAAGATTAGAAAATTAGAGAAAAAGAATGCTGATCTTATTGCTAAACAAGATCAAATTCTTCAAGAACAACAGAAGATCAACAGTGGGCAAGAAGATATGAAGACTGCTCTTTTCTCTCAGATTGACAAGGCCAAGGATGAGTTGATCTCCTTTATGAAAGAAGCTTTGCTGAAGAAAGTTGGAAAGTCTATGATGTCTAGCCTGTGAAGTCTATAAATCAGTTTAAGTATTTAAACATGATTATAACACTTAGCATCCCTAAGTTTTAATGATTAACAAATAAAATTATATTCAGGGCAAATGAGTTTATATAAGAATTTTATAAGATTATGTAAACAGATTCTACTGAGAAAGGTATTGGTTTGTTGATTGTGTTTCAGGTCAGAATAATTATCTGAAGAAGAAGAGTAGAAGATCGAATCAAAAGGACAAAGTGCAGAATCCTAAGAAGAGGAATCTATAACCAAGTTGAAGACTTGAAGACTATATGAAGAATCGAAGATTATTTGAAGATTTGAAGAATTAAAGACTCGAAGAAGTAAAGACTCAAAGATGCACCTATATGAAGTACAACTATCATCTGAAGAAATGAAGACAATATGAAGCAGTCTATGTATCTGAAGATTAAACGTGTCAGAATCAAGAAATGATCTCTTGGGGACGTTGCAAAGTGTAAAGCACACTTCATCAAATGGAGTACACTCATTTCAGCAGATAAAGCTAGACATGCTTTTCTACCTCGGTCAAAGTCTTACACAAATAAGGAAATATAGCAAAGACTTTCTGCAACGCCTGCTGCACCTGCAACAAAAGGACTTGCGTGCGCAGAACTACTGCATCTACACCTGCTGCTGTCCAGAATGTATTAGGAGACTGAACAAAAGCAAGCAAGAAAGATGGTTGAATAAAGTACATACAATTCAACATCTTTATTTATCTAAATCTCAGAAGAAAAAGATACAAAGAAGAATGAAGCTACAATCTTCATATCAGAAGGAAGAAGCCTTCTGAAGTTTCAACCAGTCTGAAGTGTTGAAGTCATCTGAAGTGCGCAACCCGTCTGAAGGATTAAAGTTGTCTGAAGGACGCAACCCGTCTAAAGTATTGAAGTTGTCTGAAATATCAACCCGTCTGAAGTATTGAAGTTGTCTGAAGCATCAACCCGTCTGAAGTGGTGAAGCTGTCTGAAGTTTCAATCTATCTGAAGTCTCAATCCGTCTGAAGCATTGAAGCCTTCTGAATTCCGACGTATCACTACTTGCTGAAGAGTATGAAGACCTTTTGCTCTCTGAAGATTGCTGAGAAAAGTCATTCTCTGCTACACGTTTCCTTCTCAAGCATATTTATGGAAATGAACACAGAGACCTTTCCTGGTGCTTTTGAATTTCATACACAACTGAGGAAATCTCTGCAACACAACATTCGCAGCAACAACAGTGGCAGCTTTATAGCAGCACCAACGTTGTACTGTGTCAGATATGTCAGAACTCTCAGAAGCGTATCTCACAACGGATCAAATAGCATTTATTGCTATCTCTAAATGGTGGTATCACAACGGATACTTCCTCATCTACAATCCAAAAGAAAGCAGAAGAAAGCTGAAGGAGAAAGCAAAAGCAGAAGAAATTCAAGAGAGAGAGTACGCAAAACAATATCAAAATATCTCTCATAAAGAAGCACAAAAACAAAGTGTCAGAACGGGATCGTCTGTACACCTATTCGCTTAAGGAGAAGCAACCGTTTGAGAAGCTATTACACAACGGCTATATGAGCCACATCATCATCAGCTCAACGGTATTATGAATCATCTTCAACGGCTATATTCAAGCAGAACATATAAATAGCCTCAAGATTGAATTTGAAGATGTTGGTCAGTCCAACCAGTTGTTGTTGTTGTTAACACAACCAAGTTGGCATTACTGCCCAACCCAGAGTGGTTGTTGATGTTGTTGCAATTGAAAAGAACAACCATAGAAAAGGAGACATTGGCTATGCTTGTCATTATTGTTCGGGTGAACAAATAGGCAGCTGTTATGCTAGCAAAAATGACAGTCAACCTAGAATAGGTTGAAGCCATGAATACACCTTGGGTATTCCAATGATATGGGTAAGAATGTAACCCATGGAAACCAATGGTTGGAGAATGAGGCTGGAGCTTAATTTCATATCTCACTTAGGCCAAATTAGTTGAGGGAGAAGTACCTCCTTATTAGAGACGAGATTGTACTTAATTTAAACACTTGTGTCTCTGTCTTACCCTTGTACTTAGATTCATACATTGTATCCTGAGTACTACTCAGTTAACCTTTAGTACAGGAAGAGATTAAGTTTATGTTTCATGGAAACTTAAACTTGGTTATAATTTGTAAACACTTTATGTGTCTGAGAGCCTGGAGAGGCTTGGTGGAAGAAAGAATACTTGTGAGCCTGGAGAGGCTTGTTTGTAAAATAATACTGCATGAGTTGCCTGGAGAGGCAGTTAAAAACAAAGTAATACTTGTGTTAGCCTGGAGAGGCTTGTCTGTAAAATAATACTGCATGAGTTGCCTGGAGAGGTAGTCGAAAACAAAGAAATACTCGGTTGAGCCTAAAGAGGCTTGTCTGTAAAATAATACTGCATGAGTTGCCTGGAGAGGCAGTTGAAAACAAAGTAATACTTGTGTTGGCCTGAAAAGGCTATGAATAATACTTGTATCTGTGGTTTCAGATAATGGAAAATCCAGTGGAGGTTTGCCACTGGGACTGGATGTAACTCTCGGTGATGTGGGTGAACCAGGATAAATTTTGTGCCTAAGTTTTCTTTCTCTTAATCTCTTTTATTTTCAGTTATGCATTTACTTTGGGGATTGAAAAGTATTTTCATAATCACCATAACATAACAATTTCAATCAAACAAGTTTTCAAAGATAATTAAAACTCAAATCTCTTTCATATCGTTTGAGATATTACAGAGAATGTATCTTGAATAAGTTCTGAAATAGGTGTCTGAATTGAGTCTTTAAAGAACTCAGTTCAGAACCAGAATCAAACTTCAGACGATCTTCAGTCTGCTGAAGTATTTTAGAAACCATTCTAAAAGATACTCCTTTTAATAATCTTAGAAGATACTTTGAGAAACTTTCATTTAAAACAATCTTAAGACCTTTTTGAAAGATTATCAATCTCATCATTCTTATTTTCCGCATGTTTCAATTAAACTTTGATCTTAAGATTGGTCTTTGAACGTTGTTCTTTTTAAATGATATATTAAATCAAAGATTTCAAAAATTATTCAATAAAGTTTTAAAACACTATTCAACCCCTCTTCTAGTGTTTCCTGTGGTTCTAACAATTGGTATCAGAGCTCACCTTCGGGTTGAGCATCTAACAAATGCAGAAGGAGTAGATCGTCAGAAGATGGAAATCTCACCAAGCTGAAGCAACTCTGAAGAATGATAATGAGAATAGGAAAATCATTTTCCAAAACTCATTATTCATAGAACTAAAGCGCAAGACGTAACTGGAAAAGGAAAGTGTATCTATTTCTAGATCACAAACGGGTAACACCTTTCCTATCTAAACTTAAGTTTTAAATTTAAGTATAGTTACTTATCTGTTGCATGATTTGTTTTATTGAAATTGTTAATAGTATGTGTTGCATGATCAGTCTGTTTGAAATCATTATTTCTTAAATGTGTTTTTATATATATAATTGTGTGAAGATAAACTATTGCATGCTATGTGTTTTATATGTATATTGTCTGATCCGTTTTGTGTATATACTAGTTGAATGTCTTCATTATCTGATTGAAGTTGAACGGTCATGCATATTTATAAATTATTTTTTGTATCATATGTATGAATATATGTGTACATTCATTTAAGTAAATGAAGAGTCGCATGTGTTTAATTATTAAATGTGAAACGACGCAATGTGAATCATTGAATCATCAACCGGTTTCTCATAACTGGCACGATGCACGCCTCTCCATAACTGCTCAGTACTTGTAACCGCTCTCCTCATAAATTGAAGCGATGATTGATTGCCTATTTAAGGATTGGAAGATCACCAGAAGAACCTCATAGTACATTCCCTTCTAATTCCTCGAAATTCACTTCAATGGCATCAAGATTAGTTATCTCAGGTGTTCAAAGTAGTTTAGGGTTTAGGGTTTAGGGTTTAGGGTTTAGGGTTTAGGGTTTAGGGTTTAGGGCAAGTACGATGAAAGGATCATTCCCGCAAGAGGAATAAGACTAAGTGACTTTGACAAAGGAGAACTCAAAATCTCTGAGTTTTTCGAAGCTGCAGGATGGATTTCTTATCTTGAAAAGGCATCTTCTCCCTGGCACGAACTAAGTGTTCTGGAATTCTGGAACAATTAAGAAGTGTTCATGGAAAAGACATGCGGTCTAAGTACTTATGTAATGGGTATGCCTATCAAGGTGGACTTCAAAGTTCTGAAGGAGATTATTGATGTTGAATCAACCGGAGAACAATTCTCTTCAGATTGGGAAATCAATGATAGAGAGAAAGAGATGCATGATCAAATGTTATTTGGTCGCAGAACTCTTGAAACACCAGTATGCTCAAAATTACTGGAAATTCCCAGAATTCTGCTGGCAATTATTAAAAGTTGTATTCTCCCCAACAGGAAGGATACATTCATCATCTCAAACATGGAAAGATTTGTGCCGATTCATCTTCTCAAAAGAAAGAGACTAAATCTTCCAAGAATCATCCTCTATCATATGATGAGAAGAAAATTAGAAGAAGTCAAAGTCTTTCCCCATACTACACTGATTATGAAAATCCTTCAATATAAAGGATTTCCTATTGAAAGATTCTTTGACCAGGAGCCATCACCCTTGTTCACTATAAAGGAATATGAACATTCTAAGGGGATACCAGCAGAGATAAAAGAAGAACACAATTCTCCGTCATCAACTCAAAACCATATGGAGTCATCTGATTCTCTAAGTAATCATGGAGATTTGAGAGAAATTTTCAGAAGATGCAACATAAGGAAGTTGAATGAACGCATCGGACGGCCGGAAGAAACACTCAGATTCTATCAAAGAGAACTGTAGATGCTGAAAACACAAAAGGAGAAAGCCAATGCAAATGAGAAAAACCCTGTTGATGACCAATGATACACTTATGTTCTGTTTCCTGAGTCTCTGTATTTATGTCTTTATGTTTTGAGTACATTTTGCTTTCTATTTTTTGTTGTTTGTTTTAGTTTTATGTATTTTTCTTTTCAATTTTAATATTTTGATTATTTTCTATGTGTTTGAGTTATCTATATGTGTTTCCTTTTTGTGCATATTTAAGTCTATCAATCACCCCATCCTTAATTAATTAACAATTGTATAAAATTGTGTGATTATTTACACTGTACATGAATCTTATATCTTAACATTTGTTCCGTTAAATAATTCAACTAAAAGATAAATTAAATGAACTCAACTAAAATCTAAGATAATTTTTTAATTTGGTAAAGTGTAATCAGTAATCTAAGACATTTGGTTTAATAATTAACTTAATATCAGATGCTACTGAAAGGTATTTTTAGTTTGTGTATGTTTCAGAAAAACAGGTTTTTGAAGATAATCTCAAGAAGACCATCAGAAGGAAATACCATCTGAAAAGATAAATCAAAGCAACATAATCTAAAAGGATGGCTAGTGTGATAACATCTCCATTGTCTGAACCTGTTCAGAAAGTTCGAGATGAACTCACTGAAATTGTGGGTCAACAATGTTAAGATGGTTAACACTCTATGCACCAAACCTAACTCAACTCTTGAGAAGATTATATTGATTCAATAACATCCCTATTCTCTGAACCTGTTCAGAAAGTTCTCTATGGACTTGTTGAAATTGTGGGTCAAGAATGCTAAGGTGACTGATACTTAAGCCATTAAAGTCTATCTCAATTCTTGAAGAAAGGTTAAGATGATTGTTCAAAGATTCTCTGGAGCAAAAGACAAAAGTAGGACGTGCAGACATCAAGCAACCACAGAAAAAGAAAAAGTCTTCAAAGAAAGGAGTAATGTCAGAAAGCATCTCTTTATCCAGTGAACAACAACCAGATCTTTGGTAACATCACTTCATCTTAAAACTTTGATATCTGTGAAAGTTGTCTTTTAGTAAAACCTTTAAAATCTGATTATAAACCTTAATTCTTTAATAAGTAAAAACCTAAGACAATCAAACCTTAACAGTTTCTCAGATACTTGCTTTTATAAAACATTTTTCTCTTTCATTTCTTATCCCTGTTTAAAATACTTTTTTTTTCCAAATATTCCTTTTAAATTTTCTTTCTTTCTTTTTCAAAGATTTTTTTTCTGCTTTAGGCTTTAGGGTTTAGGCTTTAGGATTTTTCTCTTTTGTTTCTCTTCAAACATGTATCTGAGCAATTGTAACAATTTAATCTAATAAAATCCTCTTTTTGGTTATTTTTTTCAGTCTTTATAACAACTAATTTAAGACTTTACTCTGTTTAAAGCAAGATACAGAGGAAAGTTAATTAACAAAAGGGGGAGTAATCACCAAACCTTTTTAATGAATGACAAAAGGGGGAGAAATATAAACTAACAAAATGATAAAAAGAATGTAACAAAAAGGGAAATATATAGGGAGATTATAGGAAGAAGAAATAAATAGCAAAGAAATATAAAATACAGCAAGGAAGATAACAAACTAAGAGTTCTAATAACAAGTAAGAATAACAATAAGTCTTAACAATAGGTATCTAAAATGCTAACAAGTAAAGATTTTAATGTTCTAATAACAATAGGTATCTGAAATCTTAACAAGTAAAAATTTAACAATCGTTTATCTAAAATATCTGAAATATTAACAATAAACTTGTAACAGTTGGTTAATAAAGATTTAACAATTGGAATTGATTAATTAAAGACTTAATTGTTTCAGAAGATATCTAAAAGAATCAATGTCTGTCTTAGGGGGAGTAATATAGATAGGGGGAGATTGTACTTAATTTAAACACTTGTGTCTCTGTCTCACCCTTGTACTTAGATTCATACATTGTATCCTGAGTAGTACTCAATTAACCTCTAGTACATAAAGAGATTAAGTTTATGTTTCATGGAAACTTAAACATGGTTATAATTTGTAAACACTTTATGTGTCTGAGAGCCTGGAGATGCTTGGTGGAAGAAAGAATACTCTACACTTAGTTAAGTGTCTGACAGCCTGGAGAGGCTTGGTGGAAGAAAGAATACTTGTGAGCCTGGAGAGGCTTGTCTGTAAAATAATACTGCATGAGTTGCCTGGAGAGGCAGTTGAAAACAAAGTAATACTTGTGTTAGCCTGGAGAGGCTTGTTTGTAAAATAATACTGCATGAGTTTCCTGGAGAGGTAGTTAAAAACAAAGAAATACTCGGTTGAGCCTGGAGAGGCTTGTCTGTAAAATAATACTGCATGAGTTGCCTGGAGAGGCAGTTGAAAACAAAGTAATACTTGTGTTGGCCTAAAGAGGCTGTGAATAATACTTGTATCTGTGGTTTCAGATAGTGGAAAATCCAGTGGTGGTTTGCCACTGGGACTGGGTGTAACTCACGGTGATGTGGGTGAACCAGGATAAATTTTGTGCCTAAGTTTTCTTTCCCTTAATCTTTTTTATTTTCAGTTCTGCATTTACTTTGGGGATTGAAAAGTATTTTCATAATCACCATAACATAACAATTTCAATCAAACAAGTTTTCAAAGATAATTAAAACTCAAATCTCTCTCATATCGTTTGAGATATTACAGAGAATGTATCTTGAAGAAGTTCTGAAATAGGTGTCTGAAGTGAGTCTCTAAAGAACTCAGTTCAGAACCAGAATCAAACTTCAGACGATCTTCAGTCTGCTGAAGTATTTTAGAAACAATTCTAAAAGATACTCCTTGTAATAATCTTCAGAAGATACTTTGAGAAACTTTCATTTAAAACAATCTTAAGACCTTTTTGAAAGATTATCAATCTCATCATTCTTATTTTACGCATGTTTCAATTAAACTCTGATCTTAAGATTGGTCTTTGAACGTTGTTCTTTTTAAATGATATATTAAATCAAAGATTTCAAAAATTATTCAATAAAGTTTTAAAACACTATTAAACCCCCCTTATAGTGTTTCCTGTGGTTCTAACATAGCCATGTCTGATGTTAACTTCTTTCTAAGTGATTAATTTCTGTTTGTCTTGAACCACTTCTATTTTGACTAATATATATTCAGTTTTCTCTCATGAATGTTGTGATTGTTCTGTGAATGCTTTTATCTTCATGATTTTACTGAAATTGTTTTACGGTTATTCTCTGAAATTCCCTTTTGATTGATGACAAAAGGGGGAGTATTAAAACTAACAAAATCTGAAGCAATTACAGGTCTCAGGGGGAGTAGTATTTGATCAGAATTGAGATCATTATCTGAGGGGGAGTTATCTCTTTTTATATTTAAAACTCTTTTCAGATTTATGTATTTTAAACAAATTTGTCATCATTAAAAAGGGGGAGAATGTTGAGTCTCAAAAATATCATAAGGAAAATTATGATGTTTTAGATAACTCACTTCCCAAGTTTTAATGCTTAACAAATTTGGGTTAAAATATTTATCATAGATACATATATGTTTAATGATTTATCTATGATTTCAGCAAGCCACTATGAACTTATATAAAGACTGTTTGAAGTGCTTTCAACCTATCTGATGTGTTGAAGCCGTCTGAAGTGCACAACCCGTCTAAAGTGTTGAAGTCGTCTGAAGTCTTTTTGATGGCGTGGCACCCTTTGCTGAAGTTTGTGAAGACTTTTCTGAAAATTCTTCTGAGTCAAGCGTTCTCTGCTGCACGTACCTTTTCAACAACATTTATGGCAAGGAACACAGAGACCTTTCCTGGTATATTTGAATTTCATACACCACTGAGGAAATCCCTGCAACGTAGCCTATGCAACAACAATAGTAGCAGCTTTATGGCAGCACTAACCTTGTACCGTGTCAGAGATATCATTGCTCTCAGAGGCATGTCTCACAACGGATTAAATAGCATTTAATGCTATCTCTAAACGGTGGTTTTTCAACGGATTGAAGTTTCAACAGATTGAAGGTTCAACAGATTGAAGATTGGTTATAAATACCCCTTCATGAAGACCATCAATAGTTAGTGAATTGATAGAAACATCACGCTGCAAGTTTTTACTCTGTAAAAACACTCTGATAATTTTTTCATTGTACATTGTCTCTGTTTAAGCTTAAAACTTGTGTAGTTTAAAAGCTTAGACATATTTCTTTCTAAAAATTGTCTTTGATCCTGGAGAGGCTTGACTTTAAAAGAATACTTGGTTGGAGAGCCTGAAGAGGCTTGACTGTAAAAGAATACTTGGTTGTAGAGCCCGAAGAGGCTTGACTGTAAAAGAATACTTGGTTGTAGAGCCTTAAGAGGCTTGACTGGAAAAGAATACTTGTAATCTTGGTGAAGATTAAGAGAAAATTCAAGTGCTAGTTGGCATTGGGACTGGACGTAGCTCACAGTGGTAGTGAGTGAACCAGGATAATTTTCGTGGCTAAGTTTTCCTTCCCTTATCTCTTGTCAATTTATTTATACTAATCAAAGGGTGTTGAAAAACTGTCCTGATATTTTAAAAGCAAGAAACCTTTTAAAAGATATTTTCATAAGCCGTCTTAAGAAACTTCAGACAGCCCCTTAAACCTGTCTGAAACTGTTTTAAAACTCACTGTTTGCGAAAAGCTTCCATAAAATATTAAGAAACACTATTCAAACCCCTTTCTAGTGTTTCCCTGTGTTTCTATAGTTTGGTGGAAAATCCAGTGGTGGTTTGCCTCTGGTACTGGACGTAGCTCACGGGTAGTGGGTGAACCAGCATAAATCTTGGCTAAGTTTCTTCTATCCCTTACTCTCTGTTATTTCAGTTTTAACTAACTACTTCGAAGGGATTGAAAAGTATTTCTGAAAAATAACCTTTTGTGAAAGATATATTTTTTTTAGACTTCCGCTGTATCTCTTTTACACTCAGACGAATGAAAATCTCAGACGATAATACTTGTTTGTTGATTTTAAAAGGAAAATTTACATCTATTTTCTAAAGTATAAAATTTTCCATAGAAACACTATTCAACCCCCCTTCTAGTGTTTCCCTGAGTTTCCTACAGTTGGTATCAGAGCTTATCCTTGGGGTTAACACCTAAACAGTGTTAAGGACAACGATCTTGATGGAAGCTTCCAACAACAGACAGTACATCACTGAAGGAGCCTCTATCACAAGGTCCCCGGCATTCAATGGAGTGGACTATCACTATTGGAGTGATCATATGAAGTTGTTTATTGAGAGCAACAACATTGGTGTCTGGGATGTGGTCACTGATGGAGACTATGTGCCTATGCATAACGGAGTGCCAATACCTAAGGGTGAATGGACCTTAGAGCAGAAGGCTAGAGTTCAGTTAAATGCCAAAGCCAAACTCTATCTGATATGTGTAGGAACACAGGGAAACACTAGAAGGTGGGTTGAATAGTGTTTCTAAATATTTTAAGAAGCTTTTCGAAAACAGATTTACAAAAAAAGGATTTTCAGACAGGTTACTAGAAGGCTGTCTGAAGTTTTTAGTTAGCTGTCTGAAGTTGGTTTCAGACTGCTTTAAAATGGTTCTAAACGAAGTTTCTTCTTTTTAAAATATTAAATAAAATATTCAGTCCCCTTAACTAGTTTAAAACCGAAATGACAAAGATAAGGGAAGAGAAACTTAGCCACAGAATTTATCCTGGTTCACTCACTACCACTTGTGAGCTACGTCCAGTCCCAATGCCAACTAGCACTTGGATTTTCTCTTAATCTTGCAAGATTACAAGTATTTTTTTTTATCAAGCCTCTTCAGGCTCTACAACCAAGTATTCTTTTTCAGACAAGCCTCTTCAGGCTCAACAACACAAGTATTTTTTTTTTTCAGACAAGCCTCTCCAGGCTCAAAAGCAAGTACAAATGAGAGAAATGCTTAAGCTCACAAACTATATCAGTTTTGAGACTTAAATAGCTACAGATTGTACAGAAATTACTGAGGTATGCTCAGAATAGAAATTTGTGTGTACAAAGATGATAAATTCTATCAGAGTGTTGCAGCGAAAAACTTGCAGAGTTTCTGTTCTTTTTCTATGTTGCTCTCTCTCTATTGGTCTTCAAATGAGGGGGTATTTATAACCAAATGATTTGAATCATTTAAGACTCTTAGGTTTGTGAAATCAATGCTAGCCGTTGTGAGACAGCTGCTGCAGTATAGAATATTCTCTGACATATTCTGATATTCCCTGACAATTTCTGACATTTTTACAAGGTTTGCTCCTGCCAAAAAGGTGCTCTTTGTTGCTGCTGCAATAGCTGCGTAGCAGAGGATACGTTGTGACAGAGAACGTGCTTGAATTGCATTGCACAGGTGTCAGCTGTTTGTAGCAGAGAACATGCGTGAAAAACGTGCAGAGGTACATGGATTGTCACTGCTTCAGACAAGAGATGCCACGTCATCAAAAGCTTTCAGACGGCTTTGATGCTTCAGACGGGTTGATCATCTTCAGACAGCATCAGCTTCTTCAGACGGATCCAACACTTAGTCTTATATAGTAGGCTTCTTGCTGAAAATCATAAATAAACAATTTAGAAAATCGTATCTTATGAGAAACAACTTAAGTTGAATTTGTTGATCATTAAAACTTAGAGAAATTTCAGTTTTTAAAACATCATAAACCTCTTTATGATATTTTTGAGACTCAACATTCTCCCCCTTTTTAATGATGACAAATTTAACTTAAATTATGCAAAATTGAGAGATTAAGATTTAGCTCCCCCTGGGACAAATATATTCTTTTAGATGCTTTTATATAGAATTTTCTCAGAAGTTCAGACAGCACAGCTTTGGACTATTTCGTGTACTCCCCCTGAATCCTGTAATCACTCCAGATTTTGTTAAATCTAATACTCCCCCTTTTGTCATCAATCAAAAGGGAATTATAGAGCAAAAACAGTAATAGATCAATAAAACAAACAGGAGTATGAACTATAGATAGAGTAAAAACAAGTATCAGAGCAAGGATCAATAAAACAAGTATGAACACATGAGATGGAATAAAAAACACTGATTGTATTAAAATGATGTAAGGATTAAACAGACAATCAGCACTTGAAACAGAAATATGAACATAAGACAATGGGAATAAATTAGTCCTTCTTCTTCAGCAGGGCTTCAGACAGAAAGGAGATCAGTTCTTCCTTGGCCTTGTCTATTGCAGCTTCAATAGAAGACTTCAACTCTTGTTGACCACTTCTTATTAGCTGTTGCTCATGAAGAATTTCTTGCTGATTCTGAATAACCTTTTGTGCTTTCTTTTCTGAGACTTCACATCTCCTCTCAGATTCTTCACATCTCTTCTCAAGGGCCTTGACCTTTGATTTCAGCTTCTGGTTTTCTTCAAACAGGTCAGGTTCAGACTCAACTAGGATGAGCTGAAGGTAGGGACAAACAAATCTCAAAACTCCAAATCCAGGCTGTAAGCCATATTCTGAAGGATTGTAGACTGGACAGAAAAAGGTCCCAACATACTTCAGAAGCACCCAAGCTTGGTTGAATGAATCTGCCTGTGGGGGAAAGTGATCTCTTAAGAAATGGTACTGAACATTTGTGAAGTGTCCAACACCCATTGCAGATTCAGCATCAGGATCACTACACCCAGAAGAAGACCCAGCAGCTTCTCTGATCTTCCAGTAAGATTCCCACATCCAGTTTTCCAGCAGGTGATTCAAGCCGCCTCCTTCTGACATAATAAACTCAGGAAGACCTTCCCATTCTGAAGCAGTCATGACTTCATACAGGGGTGCTGATACAGAATATACCTTGGTACCCTTCAATTTTTCATCTTGACCTTCTTTGAGGGGATACCTAGGAACAATTCTATCAGGCTTCACTAAGATTTTGGTTGAAGGCCTGATTGAACTGGTTCTAGGAGGCCTGTAGCCTATCATTCCAACTCCTCTAGCCAAGTCCCTTTGGAACAATTCAGCTTCTGTGTTCAGCATTCTTACCATTAGCCAATCTTCATTATTCAGCTTCCAGGAGTCTTCAGAGAATGGATTGATAAGATCCCAAGTATGTTTAGGAGGGACAACACCCTTCCTTATCTTCTCCAA
The DNA here is from genome assembly GCA_026901365.1 of Sesbania bispinosa. Taxonomy (NCBI): domain Eukaryota; kingdom Viridiplantae; phylum Streptophyta; class Magnoliopsida; order Fabales; family Fabaceae; genus Sesbania; species Sesbania bispinosa. Next base: position 757,386 of record QLOH01000091.1, read on the forward strand.
ACCATCAGCATTGTTGGAATATAAAGCCCTTTCATCAGACACAGTTTTCTTAGAGAGACCCTGATGAAGTGAGACAGCAGGGGCTGTTCTAAAGTGATGCAGCTCTTCAGACAGATGCTGGAATTTTGGCAAAGGACAAGAGCCAAAGGAGGTTCTTGTCAGTCTCTTGCATAAGGCTGCAATCTCTGCTGAAAGGTTGAATTGATGAACAGATGAGGGTGGTGAAGGAGGTAAAGGTGTGTGAGGTGGAGATGATGATGGTGAGGAAGGTGAAGATAATGAGCTATCAGATAGCTGTATGTACATAGGTGAGAGGAGTTTGGATGGTGAAGATGTGGGTTCAAGAACCTGGTTTTCTTGAGGTGCAGGGGGTTCAGACAACAGGTTGTCTGATGGTATGATGAGTGTAGGTGATGAGGGTTCAAATGGTATGAAAGGTTCAGAGGGTAATGAAAGTTGCTGTAAGGTTGGTAGAGGTTGGGAGATAGGTGGAGAAGGTTGCTTTTCAGGTGATGAAGGAGGTGAGGGAGTTACATTGTCAAATCTCACCTTGATCCTTTTGTAAGGCTTGGGAGCAACAGCATCTTGAGCTTTAGCAGCTCTTTCTTTTTCTTCCCTTTCCTTGGCTTCCTTATCCTCCCTTTCTCTTTCTTCAGAGGAAAGAGCCCTTCTTCTCTTGAAGAATTGATTAGCCTTTACAAAATTTTGATACCTTCCAGCCATGTCTGCTTCTTCTAGATGAGAAGCAGTACTTCTGGTAATCCTAACTTCAGACACTGTTTGAAGTAGTTTACCCTTCTTCTTCTTCTTCCTCTGAGGTGCACTTGACCTCTTTCTTTTCTTTGAGGCTTCAGCAATGACTGCTTGCTTGTCATCCTCAGCATAAGCAAGCTGTGAGGCAATTGCAAGAGCTCTGTCAGTTCTCTCTTGCTCTTCTTTCAGTTCTAACTCTTCTTGATCAATGGCAGTAGCCAAAGCAGCAACCTGAATCAGTTCAGGATCAGAGGAGCATGCAGCAAGAGGTTGAGCCGCAACTGCATCAATATCCACAGCCTGTCCTTCCATTATAGAAGTAGGCTTTGAGGATTGTGCAGGTTCAGACACCTGACCCACAATTTCAGACAACCGTTGAGAAGGTTTCTGAACAGGTTCAGATGCTTGAATCTGTACAGATGCAGAAGCTATCTTGGCTGAGCTTCTTACAGGTAGCTTCTTCAGCTTAGGTTGAGGTGACGCCTTTGAGGGCTTGAACTCATGTCTTCTGATATCTCCTTTTAGTTCATTTTCCAGAATCTGCACAGTGGAACTTCTCCTCTGAGCTTTCTCCATTAGCAAACTTTCTTTCATGGTTGGCGATGGAGGCCTTGGAGTCAGCTTGAGCTTCATGCTCTTTAGGTTTGATTCACCAAACATAGGAATTGAGTGGTGATCAAAGAGCTGGTGAACTGGAACTTTAAAATGCAACAACACCTTGGTGATGATGGTGTTGTGAGGAAAACTTCCAGCAGAGTCTCTCAGCCTCTTCTGAAGGTGAGTACATGATGATATTTGGAAGATTTATCTTCTGCTTCTTCAGAAGATGAATAAGGCAGAATCTTTCCAGTTCAGACACATGGTTTCTGCTGCCACTTTTAGGGATTACAGAGTTCCCCAAGATAGCATGCAAAACCCTAGCCTTATCTGACATATTCTTTGCATCCAGACTAGCAGGAGAGGAAGTTCCATATAAAAACTCAGTAAAATGCTTCTGACCTCCATTTCTTGATTCCCAGCCAGGAGAGAAGACAGCACCTTCAGTCTTGACACCACAGACAATGGCCAAGATGTCTTCATCAATAAAGATAGATGTGCCGAGCACATTAGCCTTGATGGTAGTGTAGATGCCTTGAGGATTAGGGATTCCTCTGGCTGTGGCCCAGAAATCAAGTATACTCTGCTCATGCCAATGTGAACGATTTTTGTTGAAGTATTCAAGCCACCCAGCAGCTTGAAATTCTGCATGAAGATCCATTCCTAGTGCTTCAAGTTCTTCCAGAAAGACACCCTTGGTCTTCACAATATTATCAGCTCCAGACTTCTTTGGTGCCATTGTTGAAGGATGGAAAGAACTTGAGAGAGAAAGTGCTTTCTTGAAGATGAAGAATAGCAAAGGTTTTGAGAGGGTAGTGAGCTGTAACGTACCAAGGACTCACTGCCTTCCAGTACTTATAGACCTCTGAGGCAATGATGGCAGAAACTGGCCGTGCAGACATAGGGTAACGTGCAAAGTGGATTTAAACCGCCCCTTTATTGCCACGTCATTTGTTCATTTCAGACAAGTGCAAGATTTCAGACATCCTAGTTAATTTCAGACGACCAAAACTTCAGACAGGTCACATGTTTCAGACAGGCTGAAGTTTCAGACACATTATTTTTCATACATACTCACAATGCATGAATGTTCAGTTTATCTCTGATGAACTTAAACCTATCTTCAGTTAGAGGTTTTGTGAATATATCAGCCCATTGATGCTCTGTATCAATAAACTGAATATCAAAAACACCTTTCTGAACATAGTCTCTAATGAAATGATGTTTGATTTCTATATGTTTAGCCCTAGAATGTTGAATGGGATTTTTAGATAAATTAATGGCACTGGTATTATCACATAACACAGGTATAACAGATATTGCAATATTAAAATCTTCAAGTTGATACTTCACCCATAATAGTTGTGAGCAACAACTGGCTGCTGAGATGTATTCTGCTTCAGCTGTTGATAATGCAATTGTGCTTTGCCTTTTGCTTGACCAGCTGATCATATTATCTCCAAAGAAGTGACATCCACCACTGGTGCTTTTTCTTTCAACTCTGTCTCCAGCAAAATCAGCATCACAGTATCCTACTAACCTGCAATCCTTACTTTTCTTATAGCACAGACCAAGATTAGTAGTACCTTTAAGATATCTGAAAATTCTTTTTACAGCTTTGTAGTGAGTGATTCTTGGATCAGATTGAAATCTAGCACACAGGCACACACTGAACATGATGTCAGGCCTGCTTGCTGTTAGATACAATAATGAACCAATCATTCCTCTATACAAAGTTTGATTTACTGGTTCTTCATTATCATCTTTATTTAAAGATGCAGAAGGATGCATTGGAGTTGTACATGGGTTTGCAATCACTTAGGGTTGAACTTTTTAAGCATTTCCTTTGTATATTTCTCTTGATGGATCCATATACAATCAGAATCTTGCTTAATCTGAAGTCCAAGGAAAAACTTTAGTTCACCCATTAGGCTCATTTCAAATTCAGATTGCATTAACTCAGAAAATTCTTTGCACAATGAAGAATTAGTTGAACCAAAAATAATGTCATCAACATATATTTGGACAAGTATAAGATCCTTGTTAGACTGTTTTCTAAAAAGAGTTGTGTCAACTTTTCCTCTTTCAAAACCATTAGTTGCAAGAAAACTGCTCAGTCTTTCATACCAAGCTCTTGGGGCTTGTTTCAGACCATAGAGAGCTTTCTTGAGTTTAAACACATGTTCAGGAAAAGTTACGTCTTCAAAACCAGGGGGTTGTCTAACAAAAACCTCTTCTTCAATGAAACCATTGAGGAAGGCACTTTTGACATCCATTTGATATAGTTTGATGCCATTATTTACAGCATAAGATAAAAGAATTCTAATTGCTTCTAACCTGGCCACTGGGGCAAAGGTTTCAGTGAAGTCAATACCTTCTTGCTGGTTATAACCTTGAGCTACTAGCCTTGCCTTATTTCTGATAACTTTGCCTTCTTCAGACAGCTTGTTTCTGAACACCCATTTGGTTCCAATAATTGTTTTCCCATGGGGTTTAGGAACAAGGGTCCAGACATCACTCCTAGCAAATTGATTTAGCTCCTCTTGCATGGCTAGGATCCACCCTTCATCATGCAGAGCTTCATCAATGCTCTTTGGCTCAATTTCAGACAGGAGAGCAAGAGAATTCAAATGTCTGAATTTTGATCTTGTCTTAACTCCTTCTGAAGGTGCTGCCAATGATTTGCTCTTTTGGATGATGTGACTTGTATCTCCAATCAGTTTTATGAGGAGACATCACATCTGTCTGAGACTCAACATTTGTCTGAAGAGGTTTAGAAACAGCAGGAGCTTCAGACAGGTGCTCATCCTTCAAATCGTTGTGATCATTCAGCTCCATTCCTGCAAAATCATCTTCTAGATCTGATAGTTCCCTATCAGTCTCTTTGTTATCATTGAATTTTACATGAATGGTTTCTTCAACAGTTAAAGTTCTAGAGTTATACACTCTATATGCTTTAGATGTTTCAGAATATCCAATGAAAAATCCATTATCAGACTTTGCATCAAATTTTCCAAGATCATCTTTGGTGTTCAGTATAAAACATTCACATCCAAAGATGTGGAAATATGATATGTTGGGTTTTCTTCCTTTCCACAATTCATATGGAGTCTTTTTCAGAATTGGTCTTACCAATATTCTGTTTTGAAGGTAACAAGCTGTGTTAACAGCTTCTGCCCAGAAGGTTCTAGGTAAGTTGCTTGAGTTGAGCATGGTCCTTGCCATCTCTTGCAAACTTCTGTTCTTTCTCTCAACAACCCCATTCTGTTGAGGTGTTCTTGCCACAGAGAAATTGTGTGAGATCCCATTCTCATCACAGAACAATTTGAAATTTGCATTCTCAAACTCCCCACCATGATCACTTCTTATGACAGAGATACAGAATCCCTTTTCATTCTGTACCTTTTTACAAAATATTGTGAAATTCTTAAAAGTCTCATCCTTGTTTCTAAGGAATATCACCCATGTGAATCTAGAATAGTCATCAACGATGACCAAACCATATTTCTTTCCACTAAGACTTTCTGTTCTAATAGGACCAAACAAGTCAATGTGTAAAAGTTCTAGTGGTCTGCTAGTTGAAACAACATCTTTACTCTTGAAGGAGTGTCTTGTTTGTTTCCCTTTCAGACAGCTATCACATAAAATGTCAGATTTGTATGAGAGCTTGGGCAATCCTTTAACAAGGTTGTGTTTTGCTAATCTTGAGATTAATCTCAAGCTGGCATGCCCAAGTCTTTGATGCCAAATCTGTTTTTCATCTTCAACAGAAATGAAGCATTTTACATTTTGACTTGCTAGATCCTCTAGATCAATTTTATACACATTGCTGTGTCTCTTAGCAGTAAAAAGTGTTTGATCAGAGGAGTCTTTGACTATGCATCCTTCCTTGGTAAAGGATACTACATAACCACTGTCACATAATTGGCTTATGCTCAGTAAATTATGTTGTAGTCCTTCCACAAGAAGAACATTTTTAATGAGGGATGAAGGAATTATACCTATAGTCCCTATGCTAGTGATCTTCCCTTGCTGATTTCCACCAAAGGTGACCACTCCTCCTTCCTTAGGTCTAAGGTTTTGGAACAAAGACCTTTCTCCTGTCATGTGTCGCGAGCACCCACTGTCCAGGTACCATTTGTGGGGTCTCCTTTGTCCTGTTAAACACATCTGCAACAGGAATGATCAAGTTTTTAGGTACCCAAGTTCTTTTGGGTCCTGTTTTGTTAGCTTTGGGTCTTGCTTTTCTCTTGTGCTTGCACTGAATCACATTGTGTCCAAGCTTACCACAGTGAGAACACCCAGTGACCTTCTTTTTACTTTTAGAAAAATTTAAGACAGTAGGTGGTTCAGACAAGTTATGATCAAAAAAACCTAGTCCACTTTTGTCAGAGGAATGTCTTTGATTTCCAAGCATTATGTTTAAATTTTTTGTTCCTTTGACAAACTTGGCCAGATCATTTTTCAGTTCTACAATCTGTTTCTGAAGTTTTTTATTTTCTTCAGACACAGCTTGTGAACTGTGGTTTTTATTCTCAAGGACCTTTTCCTTGAGTATAATATGTTCTATTTCCAGAGACTCATATTTGTTACACATTTCTGTGTGAGCCTTGGTTAGATTCTTATACTCTAGGAACAGTTCCTTGGAACTTTCCACCAGATCATCATACATTTCTTGCAAGGTAAGAGTGAATACCTCAGCTTCAGAACTGTCTGAAGATGGTAGGCTTGCCATGAGACACAGATTTGCCTCTTCTGAGGTGTCTTCCTCCTCTTCTGAAGTTGATTCATCCAGATCCTCCCATGTTGCCATGAGACCTTTCTTTTTCTTGAAAAACTTCTTTTTCTTGAAGTTGTTTTTCTTTAGTTTTGGACATTCAGCCTTCATGTGCCCTGGTTGCTTACACTCAAAACAAATAATCTTGTCAGTTTGTATTTCTTTACCTGACTTACCACCTTTTGAGGTTGAAGGTTGATTCTTTCTGAATCTTCCTCTGTTCTGTAGCATTCTCTTGATCTTCCTACTTAGAAGAGCAAGATCATCATCATCTTCTGAGCTATCTTCAGAGTCTTCATCTCCCTCTGAAGCTGCCTCAGCTTGCATAGCCTTGATGTTGCCATGCCTAGACTGTCTGGTCTTGGAGTTTAGGGCTAGAGATTTTCTCTTGTTGTCATCTTCTCCAAGCTCAAGCTCATGGACCTTAAGAGATCCCAACAGTTCTTCCACTCTAAGAGAATTCAAATCTCTTGCTTCTTGAATGGCAGTAACTTTGGGTCTCCAGGACTTAGGCAAGCTTCCTTAGGATTTTTCTGTTATTATCTCCAGAGTTGTATGTTCTGCCTAAGGACCTGAGTCCATTAGTTATGGTCTGAAACCTTCCAAACATTTGATCAATGGTTTCAGATTCTTCCATCTTGAACATCTCATACTGATGTATGAGCATACTTATCTTCGATTGCTTGACAGTCTCAGTACCTTCATGGGCTGCTGCAAGAGTATCCCAAATCTCCTTGGCAGAGGTGCATCCATGAACCTTCTCATATTCTGATTTGTTCAAAGAACATATCAGATAGAGTTTGGCCTTAGCATTCATCTGGACTCTAGCCTTTTGCTCCACAGTCCATTCAGTCTTAGGTATAGGCACATCATTTAGCATAGGCACATAGTCTCCATCAGTGACCACATCCCAAACATCAATGTTTGTGCTTTCAATGAACAGCTTCATTCTATCTCTCCAGTAGTGATAATCTTCTCCATTGAAAGCTGGAGGTCTTGTGATAGAGGCTCCTTCTGTGATGTATTGCCTGTTACTGTTTGAAGCTTCCATGTGGATCTTTCAGTCCTCAGACACTTGTTAGGTGTATCAACCCTGAGTAGAGCTCTGGTACCAACTGTAGGAACACAGGGAAACACTAGAAGGGGGGGTTGAATAGTGTTTCTAAATATTTTAAGAAGCTTTTCGAAAACAGATTTACAAAAAAAGGATTTTCAGACAGGTTACTAGAAGGCTGTCTGAAGTTTTTAGTTAGCTGTCTGAAGTTGGTTTCAGACTGCTTTAAAATGGTTCTAAACGAAGTTTCTTCTTTTTAAAATATTAAATAAAATATTCAGTCCCCTTAATTAGTTTAAAACCGAAATGACAAAGATAAGGGAAGAGAAACTTAGCCACAGAATTTATCCCTGGTTCACTCACTACCACTTGTGAGCTACGTCCAGTCCCAATGCCAACTAGCACTTGGATTTTCTCTTAATCTTGCAAGATTACAAGTATTTTTTTTATCAAGCCTCTTCAGGCTCTACAACCAAGTATTCTTTTTCAGACAAGCCTCTTCAGGCTCAACAACACAAGTATTTTTTTTTCAGACAAGCCTCTCCAGGCTCAAAAGCAAGTACAAATGAGAGAAATGCTTAAGCTCACAAACTATATCAGTTTTGAGACTTAAACAGCTACAGATTGTACAGAAATTACTGAGGTATGCTCAGAATAGAAATTTGTGTGTACAAAGATGATAAATTCTATCAGAGTGTTGCAGCGAAAAACTTGCAGAGTTTCTGTTCTTTTTCTATGTTGCTCTCTCTCTATTGGTCTTCAAATGAGGGGGTATTTATAACCAAATGATTTGAATCATTTAAGACTCTTAGGTTTGTGAAATCAATGCTAGCCGTTGTGAGACAGCTGCTGCAGTACAGAATATTCTCTGACATATTCTGATATTCCCTGACAATTTCTGACATTTTTACAAGGTTTGCTCCTGCCAAAAAGGTGCTCTTTGTTGCTGCTGCAATAGCTGCGTAGCAGAGGATACGTTGTGACAGAGAACGTGCTTGAATTGCATTGCACAGGTGTCAGCTGTTTGTAGCAGAGAACATGCGTGAAAAACGTGCAGAGGTACATGGATTGTCACTGCTTCAGACAAGAGATGCCACGTCATCAAAAGCTTTCAGACGGCTTTGATGCTTCAGACGGGTTGATCATCTTCAGACAGCATCAGCTTCTTCAGACGGATCCAACACTTAGTCTTATATAGTAGGCTTCTTGCTGAAAATCATAAATAAACAATTTAGAAAATCGTATCTTATGAGAAACAACTTAAGTTGAATTTGTTGATCATTAAAACTTAGAGAAATTTCAGTTTTTAAAACATCATAAACCTCTTTATGATATTTTTGAGACTCAACAATATGTTCTCTAAATAAATCAGAATATGAGAAAGTTCATGGATGTTCATCTGCCGAGGAGATTTGGGATACACTTGCAGCTTCCCATGAAGGGACTGAGACTGTCAAGCAATCCAAAATCAGCATGCTTGTACATCAATATGAGATGTTCAAAATGGAAGAGCCTGAAACCATAGATCAAATGTTTGGGAGGTTTCAGACTATAACTAATGGACTCAGGTCTTTAGGTAGGACTTTTGAATCTGGAGATAATAATAGAAAGATTCTAAGAAGTCTGCCAAAGTCCTGGAGACCCAAAGTTACAGCCATTCAAGAAGCCAGACACTTAAACTCTCTTAGAATGGAAGAACTGTTCGGATCTCTCAACGTTCATAAGCTAGAACTTGGAGAAGATGACATCAACAAGAAATCACTGGCATTAAACTCAAAAGCCAAACATCCTAGGCATGGCAGCATGAAAGCTATGCAAGCACAGGACACTTCAGATAGTGATACTGCGTCTGAAGACAGTTCAGAAGATGATGATCTTGCCCTCTGATGACAACCTGTCAGTAGACCTCTGGACTGACAATGGCTAGGACCAATTTGGAGCTACTTGAAGTGCTTGGAGCTGAACCAAGCATGAGTCTTCCTTCATGAGGGTCATCCCTAAGTCACATGCAAGACTCAACTTAAGTAGGATTTTTGTGATGTAATTAGTAATTCATGATGTAATTAGGACTTTATGATGTAATTAGGATATATTGGTCTTTTCATTAATTAGGGGCGCCCATATAGGGGTTTTATTGGTTTAGTAGGTTGCCTTGCTACAAGGTGTAGGAGGTCATAGGGTCTAATCCCACATAGGATAGAAAATTAACTCATCTTTCTATTTCCTATGTAGAGTGGGGCGCATAACTCATGGGTTTAGTGGCTAAAAGCTTAGCTTAGCTAAAAGCCATAGGGGAGTGGGTTCAAATCCCACCTTGGATGAGTTTCCACTCATCTTTTATTTTCCTTTTTATTTTCCCCCTTGTAAGCCTCCATTTGGCCGCCCCCTCCCCCTCATTCTCCTATAAATAGGAGCCTCCTCTCTTGTATTTTCAACACATCATTTTAATAGTAAAGGCATTATGCCAAATTTTCTCCTCTCTTGAGAGTTGAGTGAGGCTTGGTGGTTGTTGCTTAAACCATGGTGAGACTTATCTAATTCTCCTGAATTAGTGGCGTCTGGCGATTGAACTTATCTGCTGCAAGAAGGGACTTGCACCAGTGGCGTTCTCATCTTCTTTCTCCTCCACTTTTTCTTTCATTTTCCTTCACTTTCTTGCATTTTCTCACGCCATATAGCTGCTGTTCCAGCACTATATTTCGTGAATTATTTGCTAATTCTTGGTGCTAATTGGTTTGTTTTACTCAATTCTAGATCCTGTGCAATTCCTGTCATCATTTGGTATCAAGAGCTTGTTGAATTTGAGCAAATTGGGAGCATTTTGGTGGCTGTTTGGGGCGTGCAACCTGCACCTATTTAGTGCAGAATTCTCCTCTTTTTAGTGTAATTCCATCCCCCTTTTCAATTGTAATTTGGACTTGGACTGTTTCCCGGGCCCGAGGTGCCTTTCTACTACTACTTTGTGCTTGTTTGCTTGATTGAATTGGGTGAATTCTTGCTAGATTGGGGGCTGTTTTGGGCCGCTAATTCCCACCCCCTAGGTGTTTGATAATTTGTCTCTTAATTGCTCATACTTGTTCTTGAGTGATTTCTACATATAATTGCTATAAATTGCTTGTTTGTTGGTGAAGTGTGGTAAGAGGAGGCATTGTTGTCTTCATTTTTCCAAAGATCGTTCACCTACATTTTCTCCCAATCTCCTTTACATTGTCATCCCCCATATATCATCTCTTTACTTTCCGCCTTTAATTTCTGCCATTTAATTTCCGCTTCTCCCATCCCATTTAATTTCAGCTTTCCCCCTTTACTTTCAGTCATTTAATTTTCAGTCCTCCCCATCCTTTTAATTTCCGCTTCCCCTTTACATTTCAGTCATTTATATTCTTGTCCTCCCCATCCTTTTAATTTCAGTTTCCCCCTTTACTTTCTTGTCATTTAATTTTGCGCAATTTTCTTCTTCTTTTTTGCCATTTATGCGCATTTTTTGGGCTTATGTTTTGTTCATATTCTACTCTTGTTATGTCTGTTTGATTGGCATTCTGATTGCAAATTTGGATTGACTGCTATCTCTACCTAGAACATTCCCTGTTTGATTGTGCAAAACGCTCACCTATAGGATCTTTTTTGGTTCATAGTATTGGAAGAAGATCAACAAATTTTAATTGTTGATTTTCCTTCAAATTTAATTCCAAACTTAAAATTGAACCAAGCGCGTTTCTGTGACCACACTGGTCTTGTATAATCAACAAGGAAGTGCTAAGCAATTTTTTTGGCCATTTTTGAAAATCAGTTGCCATCACATTTTTACAGTTTTTAGAAATCAGTTTATTCATTATTTTTGCTTTTCTGGGCCACTTGGACCAGTTTACTGTCAGAAAATTCCAAAAATATTACAGTAGGTTCAGTATATTTTCTTTTCATTGTGTACAAATTTCTGTAATTTTCTGTTGGGAAAAAAAAGTCAGAAAAAGAAAAAGAAGACAAAAAAATATAAAGAGTACGTACGTGCCAAAAATAGAAAAAGAGGTGTAAAAAGCAAAAAAAGGGTGCAAACGAAGAAAAAGATAAAAGACACCCAAAAAGAGTCAAAATTCAAAAAAAATTCAGAAAAATAGAAAATTCAAAACAAAGAGATATCCCAACAATACAGTGACAATTTTACTATAATTTTTTGTTTCTTTTCCCTGTATACTGTAATTGAGTTGTATTTGCTGTTTTTCTTAAAAACGACAATTTTGGCAACTCTTTTTCAAAAATCACCAAAAACAATTCTCTTTGCAATTTCTTCCGTCTTGTCTGTTTTGCTGTCTACTCTTGTGTATAAGCTTGTTTGAGTGCCAGCTTTTCTTGTTTGTCATATCAATTCTTCTGTTTTTGTCTTAGGATTTCTAATTCTCTTCCGGTAGATCTTTTCTTTTGTTAGCGCGCTTCTATTTTGGGTAAGGGTTAAGACTTAGACTCAATCTGGTCTTTGCAACTTCAATCAACCTCCAACCGAGTAGAAGAGGCAAGAGAGTCTCATTATAGAAAAAGCCAAAAAGAGTGACATACACGAGTGTTGCATTCCATTGAGTGTATACACTTAGTTGAGTGGTAAGGTCCAAATTTTAAATCAAAAACCTTTAAACAATGGGTAGTAGGAACTCACCACCTCCTTCTCCTAGAACTTTGAAGTATAGGTCCGAGTTGCAACGTGCAATTCATGATATGACTCGAATGATGAGGCATGAGATGAGTGAACTTAGGAAGGAGCTAAGTGGGAGTAGGAGGGAGAGAAGACATTCTACTCAAGAAGGAGGAAGTGAGGATAGGTATAGTATGGTTAGGAGTGAAGATAGGTACCATCCAAAGAGTAGTGAGGGAGAGAGACACTCTAGCCATACCTATAGGAGAAGGGAAAATAGGAGGCCTAGGAGGCGTGAGGAACATAGAGGGTTTAGAGAAGAGTATTATGAGGAAAACCCTAGGAGAGGAAGAGAAGAATACTATGAGGAAAACCCTAGGAGGAATAGAAGGGAACATAGGAGAGAAGAGGAACCTAGAAGGGAACAAGGGTTTAGAGGGGTAAAGATAGAAGTCCCAACCTTTAATGGTAGAAATGATGTAGAACAATACCTAGAATGGGAACTTAAAATTGAACAAATCTTTAGTTGCCATAGGTATGGGGAAGAAGAAAAAGTTAAAATTGCCTCTCTTGAGTTTAAGAATTATGCCTTAGTTTGGTGGCATCAGCTTCAAGCTGATAGAAGAAGGTGCAATGCTCCTTTAGTTTCCTCTTGGGAGGAAATGAAATCCATCATGAGAAAGAGGTTCATACCTCAACATTACACTAGGGAGTTGCACATTAAACTCCAAACTCTTAAGCAAGGGTCTAAAAGTGTAGATGAATATTTTAAGGAAATGGAACTTGCTTTAATTAGGGCAAACATAGTTGAGGATAGTGAAGCAACTATGGCTAGGTTTATCAATGGCCTAAATTTCGACATAAGGGACATAGTGGAATTGCATCCTTATGTTGAAATAGAGGACTTGGTACATCAAGCCATTAAAATTGAAACTCAACTTAAAAGAAAGGGTAACTATAAAAGAGGAAACACTAGTTTTGCAACTAGGAACAAGGAAACCCTAAGAGAAGATAAGGGAAAGAGCCAAGAAAAGGAAGAGCCTAAGGGTTCTAGGGTTACCTCTAACCCCATTCCTTCTACTAAAAAGGAAGAGCCCTCTACTTCCACAAGAAACATCAAATGTTTCAAGTGTGATGGAAAGGGACACATAGCTTCCCAATGCCCAAATAGAAGGGCAATGTTGGTTAAGGAAAATGGTGAATACACTAGTGAAAGCGAGAATGAACATAGTGAGGATGATAAACAAGAAACTAGTGAAGAAGGTGAAAATGAAGTTAAGAAAGAAGTGTATAGGGCCGAAGGCAAACTTTGCATGGTTAGGAGAGACTTAGGAAATCAAATGGTTAGAGAAGATGAACAAAGGAAAACTGTCTTCCACACTAGATGTATGATAGAGGGACGCATTTGTTCCCTAATTGTTGATAGTGGAAGTTGCACTAACATTGCAAGTTCAAGAATGGTAGCAAAACTTGGTTTATCTACCACACCCCACCCCAGACCATACAAGTTATCTTGGATATGTGATGATGGGGAAAGGGAAGTAAATAGGCAAACTCTCATCTTTATTTCCATAGGTGATTATGATGATAATATTCTCTGTGATGTTGTACCTATGGATGCCACACATATTCTTTTGGGTAGACCTTGGCAATTTGATAAGAGGATCATTCATGATGGATACTCTAATCAAATCACTTTCAAACAAGATGGAACAAAAATCACTTTAATGCCAATGTCAATTCAAGAAATATGTGAGGATCAAGCCCACATGAAGAGAGAGATAGAGCTTGAGAGAATAAAAAGGCTTAAGATAGAGAGTGAGGATAAAAAGAAAAAGAAAGAAGAAGCATCAAAAGTGATGGTAGAAAAGGTTAAAAACAAGGAAAAACCAAAAAAATAAAAGGGAAGCTATGCTAATACTCCACCAATTTAAAACTGCTGACCTTGATTGTTTTGAAGGGATTCAAGAAAAGGAGCTGCTGGATATGGAAGGAGGAAGTGGCTACACCACAAGGGAGTTTCCTCTAACCTTTTCTCCTATTTCTTCATCTTCTTCTTCTACTCCTCTTTCTTTCACTAAAGCTCCCTACATGATTCCTAAGTATTATTGTTATGAGCATTAGAGGTTATATGCTTAGGAATAATGAGTCTCCTTTCTTTGTGACTAGGTTGCGCAAGGATGTCCAAGATTGAGGCCTAGCTCGGATTCACTAATCCAGAAAGGGAAGTCTCTACCTTTTCCCTTCTTGTCATCCATTCCCTTGAATTCTCTTCTACCCCTGATAATCTTCTCATTTCTTTCTTCAGATTTGAGGACAAATGCTTTCCAAGGGGGAGGGGATGATGACAACCTGTCAGTAGACCTCTGGACTGACAATGGCTAGGACCAATTTGGAGCTACTTGAAGTGCTTGGAGCTGAACCAAGCATGAGTCTTCCTTCATGAGGGTCATCCCTAAGTCACATGCAAGACTCAACTTAAGTAGGATTTTTGTGATGTAATTAGTAATTCATGATGTAATTAGGACTTTATGATGTAATTAGGATATATTGGTCTTTTCATTAATTAGGGGCGCCCATATAGGGGTTTTATTGGTTTAGTAGGTTGTCTTGCTACAAGGTGTAGGAGGTCATGGGGTCTAATCCCACATAGGATAGAAAATTAACTCATCTTTCTATTTCCTATGTAGAGTGGGGCGCATAACTCATGGGTTTAGTGGCTAAAAGCTTGGCTTAGCTAAAAGCCATAGGGAAGTGGGTTCAAATCCCACCTTGGATGAGTTTCCACTCATCTTTTATTTTCCTCTTTATTTTCCCCCTTGTAAGCCTCCATTTGGCCGCCCCCTCCCCCTCATTCTCTTATAAATAGGAGCCTCCTCTCTTGTATTTTCAACACATCATTTTAATAGTAAAGGCATTATGCCAAATTTTCTCCTCTCTTGAGAGTTGAGTGAGGCTTAGTGGTTGTTGCTTAAACCATGGTGAGACTTATCTAATTCTCCTGAATTAGTGGCTTCTGGCGATTGAACTTATCTGCTGCAAGAAGGGACTTGCACCAGTGGCGTTCTCATCTTCTTTCTCCTCCACTTTTTCTTTCATTTTCCTTCACTTTCTTGCATTTTCTCACGCCATATAGCTGCTGTTCCAGCACTATATTTCGTGAATTATTTGCTAATTCTTGGTGCTAATTGGTTTGTTTTGCTCAATTCTAGATCCTGTGCAATTCCTGTCATCACCCTCCTTAGCAAGAAAATCAAAAAATTGTTGCAAAAGAAAGGAAGATTCATAAAATATCAACCTTCCATATCTAGGCAAGGTAAGTCACGTAAAGACTCGTTCAGTACTGACAAAATCACTTGTTATGAATGTAAACAGCCAGGACTTGTGAAGGCTAATTGCCCAAAGCTGAATAGATCAACCTTCCAAAAGAAAAAATCTTTCAAGAAGAAGAAAGGATTGATGGTTACATGGTTAGATTTGGATGACTCCACTTCAGAGGAAGAAGAGAACGATTCATAAGAAGCCAACTTATGCCTGATGGCAAGTTTACCATCTTCAAATAGCTCAGATTCTGAGGTAATTCCACAAACCTTGCAAGATCAGTATGATGACCTTGTTGAAAGTATTAGAGAACTCCTCAATGAGTACAATGAACTTTCAAGATCTTTTTCTAAAATATCTTCAGAAAATGAAAAATTACAAATTGAAAATTTTGCTTTGAAAGAAAAACTACTTCAACAAGATCCAAGTGGTTCTGAAAATCTTGCTAAGGAAAACAAAAAACTCCAAAACAAGATCAAAGAACTAACTTTGGATCTAGCCAAATTTGTTAAAGGCACTGACAATCTGAACAGATTATTAGGATCTCAGAGACACACCTCAACTATTAAAATTAAAATTTATTTACTGGACAAAGGCTCCAAGAGTAAAGGGAGCACAAAATGAAACCTTCAACTGTATTCCAAGGCTCATAATTTATTTTCTATCTTCTACTTCAGCCCACTTCCCCTTTGAATTCTACCTCAAACAATCAACATCAACATACTTTAACATAAGCCCAAGAGAGAAATTCTATTAAAAAGAACAAGAGAATCATTAGCCTAAAAACTCATATCATTCCACGAGGGACTACAACTAGCTAAAACACACATAAGGTAGGTAACTAGGTACTGATAGAGATAGTATTATACAACACATACATGTACAAGAAGAAGCGAGTTTGAATCAGGGTGCACGAAGTGACCTTTGCAGGCTGTGAAAGCGAAGATATTGGTCGTTAAACCTTTCCATTTTTGCCATAACATCATCACAATTATTCAATGAAAAGGAACACCAATTGTATTCATCAACCTTAGCTTCTGAAACAGAGTCCAGTATCTCTTGTAGCCCTCACCATTGGATCAATCCCAGGCACCGAATCAACCTTCAAAAGCAGAGCCATCAGCGCCTCGTTCATCCTCAGCTTCTCCAACTGGTTGGTGTTATTTAATATTCAACATCCAGAAGCACATGAATTGATAATGGATTTTAAATTACCTCCATCTGAAACATTTCCCCTAGTATGACCCTGAAACACCACAAACTGAAAAGTTGTAACATAGATGTGAGCACAAACACGTTAGAGAAATGTAGTCAAAAAAAACGATCACAAACACTTTAGAGAAATGTAGTCAAACAGAATGGTTACAATGGGAGAAAGATTTGAAATTGCCTCCATTTGCAACCATTTCCTAATTAGCCGAGGACAAAGCAATATGAAAAATAAAAAATTCCATTAGTGAAAAGCAAAGTTGAATAACAGTAAAATCAAAACAACATTTCGCATATACATTATCAAAGGACCCAACACTTGATAAATTCATAATTTAGAATAGGATATTTGTTGAGGACCAGTAAAGCTTGTGAAGTGAAAGTGTAAGGGAAAAAACTGTAAATTTAAATAACCTCTCTGTATCTGGTGAGGTAAATCTTGGGGGAATCAATATAATCCTCGAAACTAAGAGTGGCCATCACCCATAGCAAATCATCACTATTAATGGTTTTCCTCTTCACTCTTTGACACTTATCAGAGTCCCTACCACGATTCAACAGTCAAAGCATGGAATGAATGAGCGAACGAGGAGGAAACGGAAGAAAGCGGAGGAGACAATAAACATACTCGTTGGAGATGAAGCTGATGAACTCAGAAACGCACTCATGAGCGGTCTCTTTGGCATCCTTAGCAATTTTTCCATTGGCAGGTAGGGACGGCCTTCTTCATGATGCAACTGATGTTGGCGATGGGAAGGAACCTCTACTTCTCATAGATGTTAGAGAGTATGGTTGTGCTCGTCGCTCTCGTGGCTTCTGCCACTTGGACTCGTCGTATTGTCGACCGTAGTCGTCGAAACCCTAATCTGAGAAAGAAGAGAAAAACATGGTGAAAGTGAAGAAACGAAAACCCTAGGTACGGATGTATCGATCGAAAGCGAAATCCTAAAGATAAAGAGAGCAGATAAGTTATGGTGGGTGGAATTTGGGAGAAGAAGGTGATAGAGGTTACTGAAGAGTGGGGTTTTGAGAACCAGGGCAAAGAGAAGTTTGGGTACAATGTATTTACAGATTTTTTTTATTTAAGTCCCCTGAAATGTTCCCTTTTTTTTTTCAAATTAACCTCTACGCACGATTTTTATGCTAAGTTTTATAAACAATGCTCTTTTAAACGTGGTTATATATATTTAGAGTTTAATAACCGTGGTCTATTTATTATCTACAGCTTTAAAAACGTGACCTAATATAAATAGGACACGATTCAATATTTTAAATTTTAAAGTGGAGGAAATTATATCTATATTTATCTACATGTATAAAAGTGCGGCCTATGTCATGTTTAAGCCACGGTTTTTTACATGTGGACAAGAAAACCGTGGCCTAAAGTCAAAAATGTTGTAGTGATGTCTTAGACAAAAATGGTTTAGGTTATTCAGACTCATTTTTTTCTGGATCATTAATATTTAAAGTGCCAAATGATAGGTTCAAGAAAGGAAATGGGTGTTCCAACTGTGGTAAACCCGGACATATCAAGTCCAAATGTAGACACAAAAAGAAATCTAAACCCAATGCTAACAAAGAGGACCCACGAAAGTATGGGTACCTAAAAGTTTGATTGTTTATGTTGCAGATGTGTTTAACAGGACAAAAGAAACACCACAGATGGTACCTGGACAGTGGGTGCTCGCGACATATGACGGGAGAAAGGTGTTTGTTCCAAAGCCTTAGACCCAAGGCTGGAGGAGTGGTCACCTTTGGTGGAAATCAGCAAGGGAAGATCACTGGCATAGGGACAGTAGGTATGACTCCTCTATCCCTTATTAAAGATGTTCTTCTGGTTGAAGGGTTGCGACACAATCTTTTAAGTATAAGTCAACTATGTGATAGTGGATATGTTGTGTCCTTCACCAAAGAAGGCTGTGTAGTCAAAGACTCTTCAGATCAAATCCTCTTTTCTGCCAAAAGACACAACAATGTGTATAAGATTAATCTAGAGGAACTTGCAAGTCAAAATGTGAAGTGTTTTGTGTCCATGGAAGATGAAAAACAGATTTGGCATAAGAAACTGGGTCATGCCAGCCTGAGATTAATCTCAAAGCTAACCAAACACAATTTGGTTAAAGGCTTACCAAAGCTCTCATACAAATATGATATTTTATGTGAACATTGTCTGAAAGGGAAACAAACCAAAAATTCCTTTAAAAGCAAAAACATTGTTTCAACTAGCAGACCATTGGAACTACTTCACATGGACTTATTTGGTCCCACTAGAACTGAAAGTCTTAACAGGAAGTAATATGGGTTGGTCATTGTTGATGACTATACAATATTTACCTGGGTTATATTCCTCAGAAGCAAAGAGGAAACGTTTGAGAATTTCACAAGATTCTGTAAGAAGGTGCAGAATGAAAAAGGAATCTGCATATCTGCGATCAGAAGTGATCATGGTGGTGATTTTGAAAACTCAAGCTTCAAAATGTTCTGTGATGAGAATGGGATCTCACACAATTTCTCAGTGGCAAGAACTCCCCAGCAAAATGGGGTAGTTGAGAGAAAGAACAGAAGCTTGCAAGAGATGGGCAGAACCATGCTTATTTCAAGCAATCTACCAGGATCTTTCTGGGCAGAAGCTGTTAACACAACATGTTACCTTCAGAACAGGATTTTGATAAGACCAATTCTCAATAGAACTCCATATGAATTGTGGAAAGGGAGAAAACCCAATATTTCCTACTTTCATATCTTTGGATGTGAGTGTTTTATACTAAATACTAAAGATGACTTAGGAAAATTTGATGCTAAGTCAGATAAAGGATTTTTCATTGGATATTCTGAAACCTCTAAGGCATACAGAGTTTATAACTCCAGAACCTTAACAATAGAAGAACCAATCCATGTAAAATTCAATGACTGTAAAGAGACTGATAGGGAACTATTAGATCTGGAAGATGATTTTGCAGGAATGGAGCTAAATTCAGAAGCAAAATCTGAAGGATCACCTGAGCATAAGCCAACGCCAATGTCTGAACCTGGATCCTCTCAGACCAATATTGTTGAGTCTCAAACTGAGAATGTATTTTCCCACAGCCATGACTAGAGATACAAGTCTCATCACCCAAAAGAGCAAATTATTGGAGATACCTCAGAAGGAGTGAAGACAAGATCTAAATTCAGAAACTTGAATAATCTTGCTTTTCTTTCTGAGATTGAACCCAAAAATATCGAGGAGGCTCTGCATGGCGAAGGATGGATCCTAGCCATGCAAGAAGAACTCAATCAATTTGCCAGGAGTGATGTCTGGACACTTGTGCCTAAGCCCCATGAGAAAACTATCATTGGAACCAAATGGGTGTACAGGAACAAGTTGTCAGAAGAAGGGAAAATTGTCAGAAACAAAGCGAGACTTGTTGCTCAAGGTTATAATCAACAAGAAGGTATTGATTTCACTGAAACCTTTGCTCCAGTAGCTACACTAGAAGCAATTAGAATTTTAATCTCATATGCAGTAAATAATGGCATCACCCTATATCAGATGGATGTCAAGAGTGCCTTTCTCAATGGTGTTATTGAGGAAGAGGTCTATGTTAGACAACCACCACGTTTTGAAGATACTACCTTTCCTGAACATGTTTACAAACTGAAAAAGGCTCTCTATGGTCTAAAACAAGCCCCAAGAGCTTGGTATGACAGATTGAGCAATTTCTTGATCAAAAATGGTTTTGAAAGAGGAAAAGCAGACACAACTCTTTTTAGAAAAACGTCTAACAAAGATTTCATTCTTGTTTAGATATATGTGGATGACATTATTTTTTGTTCTACTGATTCTTCATTATGCAAGGAATTCTCTGAGCTTATGCAATCAGAATTTGAAATGAGCATGATGGGAGAACTTAAGTTCTTTCTTGGACTTCAGATCAAGCAACAATCAGATTGTATATGGATCCATAAAGAAAAATATAAAAAGAAATGCTTAAGAAGTTCAACATGCAAGGTTGCAAGCCCATGACAACTCCTATGCATCCTTCTATTGTGTTAAACAAGGATGAAGGGGAAGTACTAGTAAATCAAACTTTGTACAGAGGAATGATTGGGTCATTATTGTATCTAACAGCCAGTAGACCTGATATCATGTTCAGTGTCTGTATCTGTGCCAGATTTCAATCGGATCCAAGAATTACTCACTACAAAGCTGTAAAAAGAATTTTCAGATATTTAAATGGTACTACTAATCTTGGTCTTTGCTATAAGAAGAGTAAGGATTGCGGGTTAGTTGGATTTTGTGATGCGGACTTTGCTGGAGATAGAATTGAAAGAAAATCAACCAGTGGAGGATGTCAATTCTTTGGTTATAATATGATAAGCTGGTCCAGCAAAAGGCAAAGCACCATAGCACTCTCAATAGCAGAAGCTGAATATATCGCTGCAGCCAGTTGTTGTTCCCAACTGCTATGGGTGAAGTATTAATTAGAAGATTTTAATATTAATGTATCTTGCATTCCTGTCATGTGTGATAATACTAGTGCAATTAACCACTCTAAGAATCCCATTCAACATTCTAGGGCAAAGCATATAGAAATCAAACATCATTTTATTAGAGACTATGTTCAAAAGGTGTTTTTGATATACAGTTCATTGACACTGATCATCAATGGGCCGATATATTCACAAAGCCTCTAGTTGAAGATAGATTTAAGTTTATTAGAGATAATCTAAATATCTTAGCTTTATCTGAATAGAACATATGCATCTGAATATGCTTCGTGTGAACATGCATCTGAACATGCATCTGAATATGCTTCGTCTGAACATGCATCTGAATTTGTATCATATGTGTCTAAAGCACTAAGTCTGATGACGTGGCAAGGTGAAACTTTTGGGTTTCCCTTCTCTTTGAGTAACGGCTCTCTGCACGATTGCACATCTTTCAAGATTGCAAAAGCTATTATAAAAGCATTCTACGGGTATTCAAGGAGAAGGCTAAATCTTTTCACAAGCAACTCTTCTCACACTTCTCTATAGCTGTTCAAGTGTTCCTTGTGCCCTAAGTTTCAAAGTTTTTCTCTCTGTGTTTTCATTGTCTTCATCTCAAGCTCTTTATTGGCACCAAAGAAGTCAACCAAATCTGCGGGAGGTAAAATCGTTCCGTCTAAAACTATTGACCTAGATGAACTCAGTGCATGGGGTATCAACCTCCATGATAGCTTTGAAGCAGCTGGATGGACCAACTTCTTTACGGCGATTAACTGTGCTTGGCATGAATAGAGAGTTGTTGAGTTCTGGAGAAATGGTAGGGATATCTCAGCCGAAGACGGTTCCTTTCAAGCCCTAGAAACCACAGTGCTAGGAAAGAAAATTTTGGTGGATGCGAATGTAATCGCCAATGCAACTCATGTCCCAAATGAAGGGGAGATGTTCTCATCTGGTTGGGAAGGAAGAAATGGTGGCATTCCCAAGTACACCAAGAAGCTTTATGGTGTGAAAGTTTTGGATGACCCAAAAAGTTCGCTTATGTACCCTAGGGTGAGGATTCTCCATGCTATACTACATTGTTGTGTGCTACCGAAGTCTGGAAGCAGCAACCATGTCTCTGAACTTGAAAGATTCTGTTTAATTCATCTGCTTGACAAGAAAGCTTTGAACTTGCCTCGAATCATCCTCTACAACATGCTGAAAAGGGTTAGTGATTCTGCTACTAGTTATACTCATACAACCCTAATCACTAAAATTCTTTTGAAGCTAAATGTTCCTATTGAGCGGCTCTATGATCACGAGGGGCCTGCTCTATTCTTTGTCTACAACATCAAAAGAATGGGGATTCAAGTAACAAAGCCATCACCAGAAAAGACTATACTGGAGGAGGCAATGTCTGATAAAGCAATAAGAACGGGTAGAAAAGCATTGGAGATTTTGAAAGAAGTAATGCAAGAAGATGAACATTGTTCTGAGTCCGTCTCATCTCTCACACATATGAAGATTCAGAAGAAGAAGAGATCAAGACCTCAGATGAAAGGTCATGAGTCTGAAGCTATCATCAGACAAACTGAAGAGATTGTGAGTCAGATTGAAGAAGGCACAACCATTACTACTAAGCCTACTTCTGAATCTGAAGGACAGGCAAAGGACAGTAATGTGTTGACATCTTAGATCATTAAACCGATCCAGGCTACACCTTTGGCTATCAGTATGTCTGCAGCTGATCTCACAAGAATTGCTGAAGAAATTGAACGAGAAGAAAGAAGACAGAAGGAGGAACAAGAAAAACAAGATTATGCCATTGTTGTTTCTACACAACAAGCTATTCTTGAGGAAGAGAGGATTGAGCAAGCTTCAAGGCTCAAGAAAAGAAGAGCAAGTTCTCACAAAAGGAGAGCAGCTAAAAAGATCAGATTGCTTGATCCTATTCGTACGGCTTCATCAATCAGAACTAGAGGAAGCGTACAAAAGTCTGAAGCTATCAAATTCCAGGAGATAGTTGAATCACAAAGGAAGAAGACTATGGAGGCATTGCAACAAAAGAAGAAAGCTACTTCTGAAGATGCAGTTCCACCATCTTTACAGGATATTCAGGTTTCAAAACCTCTTCCCCCACCATCACCATCACCTGTACCTGAATTTTCAGAGGATTCTCAGGCTGAGGATGAAGAAAATGCTGAACGCGTATGGTTTGGAGGCAATCTCTCTAAGGCGATTTTGTTGAAAGCCAAGACCAGAGATTACAACAGAAAACAACTCAGGATCTTGCATTGTCTGTTCAGACTGATCAGCAAATGATGTGGGCTGCTGAAGTGCCTCACAAATATTATAACGTTCCTGTAGTTGAAAGGCCAAGAGTGCCTAGTTTTCCAAATCTATTTGAGGAACTTAGTTACTTCCGAGATCATCCACCTCTCAAATTTCATGATCTATCAAAATATCAGCTGGAACAGAAAGGTTGTGTAGCTGATGCTCTTGAAAAACTTAGAAGTGGAGCTGTTAAAGCCAAACACAAGTGGCGTCTGCTGGATCCTTTCACAGATGACAAAATTTGCTTTGAAGACTAAGTCGTTGTGAACATATTATGTCTAGAATCTGAACTAGTGGACAGTTTATGTCAGAAGTACTTTGGTCAACAAGGATTCATCCCACCTTCCAGGATCCATATCAAGCCATACACTGAAATTAAGGTATGCCCGGATGGAATTATACCTAGGCTACCTAATGCTGACGAATTGAAGCTAAAGAAGAAGCAGAAGATTGTAGCATCAACTTCGGTTGAAGGACCAAGAGTCCTGTCTGATAAGGACTGGAAGTTCTTAGCTGAAGAAGTTGCTGCAGCAGGAGGTATGGACCATTCTCTATACAATGCCACGTGGGACTATCACTGGAAAATTGTAGAGAAAGAAGGAAGCTGCTCAGGCACAGAATGGGATGACAATGATTCCATGGTCAAAGCTTGAAAGAACAATACTCTTGAGACTCCCACATTCTTCAGAGGTAGATTCCCTTCATATAACTGGGATCACCATAATTTTCATTATGACTGGGAAGTTATGCGGTATGTTCTTGATCAACCACGGTTTGTCAAGGTGATTGATGCCAGGAAGTTCAATCTTCCTCCTGGGTTTCATTTCTTCAAATTCTATAGTAAGCAAATCACCCTGGTATTCTATGAAGACAATCTGGAAGCTGAACTATATGCTCTGACAGAGGAGAATTTTGTTCTACGAGCTCAAAATGCAGAATTAATACAAAAGACAGAACATATTCTCGAAGTCCAACATCAAATCAAGACCAATCAGACTGAACTCAAGGATGCAATGATTGCGGCATTGGAGGAAATCAAGCTCGCTTTGCCCCAGATAGTAGAGCAAGCAGTCAAGAGTTTTCAACCTAGTTCATGATGCTGCTGTCATCTGATGTGCTTTAGATTGCATCATATTGTGTCTATATCTGTGAATACTATATTTGTGCGTAAATGCATCCTTATAACTTTGCTGTCATCTGTCTATTGTTGTTTCTTCATTATATCTGTGACTACCCTTTTTCATTGATGACAAAAAGGGGGAGTGATATGTGAGCTAACAAAGTATGCAGGACAAAGTATGCAGATATTGTGAAGTGAGCTAACACAATATGCAAGGGATGAACATGTGAACACGCTCTGAGAAAGAGATGCAAAGATGCAAGACAAACACTTCAGAATACGATGCAGAACTCAGGGGGAGTCTTTGGTTAAGGGGGAGTTATCTTCTAACCCTAAAACATTTTTTTTCAGATTCTCTCACATAGTTATATATTTGTCATCATTAAAAAGGGGGAGATTGTTGAGTCCTAAATAAAGTATGTCAGTAAATGAATACTTTCCAAAGTCTCATACTCTCACTTGTTTTAATGGATAACAAATATAAAAGTTCAGAAGATCATTTAAAATGAACAAATAAACTGTCATATATCTTCTGTTCTATTTCAGACTGTCTGAAGAATATAATCGCGACTGAAGGTTGCGCATTGTCTGAAGAATGCTTATTGTAGCTGAAGAGTTATGTATCACCTGAAGCTTTGCATTGGAGGTTGAATCGTTCGCTATCAAAGTTGACCATGCTAAGAGACGTTACTATGTTTAAAGGACATTCTTTGTCCGGTCTAAGCAATTTCAGCATCTGCGTCAGAAAAGCTTTCCTACCTCGTTCAAATGATTTGCACATTTAAGGAAATGCTGCTACTCTACTCACCTGACTCTGTCTGCGCATGCTGCTGTAAAGTCGCTTGATACTACTTAAGGATAAAGGAGTCACAACGTCTTCTGGACGCATTTAATGTTGTGAGACAACGGATAAATCATCTCACTCTGTAAATACTTCCATACGGAGCGAAGAAACAGTGAGACAATAGAACGGAAAAGATCAACGATATCATCTGAACTCTAACGTTGTCAAGAAATTTTGTTTTAAACTCTTTGTACACATCTCATTTCATATTCTGAGAGCTATCTCAGTTACTTGTACATTTGAGCGGTCATCCTATCGTGTGTGATAGTGAGTGAACAATTTCTGTTTTAGTTTTAAAACAGTTGGGTTGGTAGAGCTTGAAGAGGCTTGATAGAAAAGACTACTTGGGTAGAGCTTGAAGAGGTTTGATAGAAAAGACTACTTGGTTGGGTCTGGGTGATCCTGTGTCTGGAGAGACTGTACTCGTGTGTGTCTGGAGAGACTGTACTCGTGTGTGTCTGGAGAGACTGTACTTGTGGTTGTCTGAAGAGACTGTACTTGTGTGTTGTTTAGTGGGTGAACCAGGATAAATCTTGGCTAAGTTTCTTCTATCCCTTACTCTCTATTATTTCAGTTTTAACTAACTACTTCGAAGGGATTGAAAAGTATTTCTGAAAAATAACCTTTTGTGAAAGAAATATTTTTTTTAGACTTCCGCTGTATCTCTTTTACACTCAGACGAACGAAAATCTCAGACGATAATACTTGTTTGTTGATTTTAAAAGGAAAATTTACATCTATTTTCTAAAGTATAAAAGTTTTCATAGAAACACTATTCAACCCCCCTTCTAGTGTTTCCCTGTGTTTCCTACATACATGATGAAAAAGATCCAGAAAATGAGAAAAAGAGTGAACAGGGAGATGGTGAATCAAAGCCCGAGGAAGGAAGGGAAGTGATTTCAAGATCAAAGACCTTGCCTTATCCAACCAGCCCTCTAAAGGAAGATCAAGAAAGGCATGGTGCAAGTGATAAACCTTCCAGACCTCATAAAAGAAAGATCTGCGATCACACTGACCAGGACAAGGCAAAGAGAAGAAAAGTCAAGCTAGAATTAATTTCAGAGCCTAGAGCCAGATTGAAGATCAAGTGGTCAGGTGTGTTTCATATCAAGGAACCCCCCGAAGCAAAGAAATTGAGTGCAATCATTTGTGAATCATTCAAGCTTCAGGAGAAGAAGACTTCTGCACATCAAAGCAAGAAAGTAAAGAAAAGAACAGATTGCTCCAAGGCAAGATTATGGGGAGGTTTATAGGCAAGAAAAAGGAAGGGTACAGCTCATAGGCTCATCAAAATAATTCAGTTTCAGCCACCTTGAGGGAACAGGCGTCGAGCTATCAGATGTTAAGCAAGTGCTTTCTGGGAGGCAACCCAGAGAATTTTAAAGTTTTTAATTAATTTTCATTTTGTTTTATTGCTGTTAATTAGGATTTTTCATTTTTTAGGATTTAGGAAATTTTCAAAATTGATCGGAATAAGTTTGTGGAAAATAAATTTTTTAGAAAAATAGGAAGTAGCAGAAAACGTGACTGAAAATTGCAAAATTGCATTCTGTTTTCTGCGCTTCAACTTGCACTGTAGCGCAGGTTAAGCGCAGATATGCAATTTTAGTCACTGTATTATGTGCTTCACTTGCGCTGTAGCGCAGGGTGAAGCGAAGGATACGAAATTTAAAAAAAAATCTTCTATTTCTCATGTGCTGTTTCTCTACTTCCTAAGCTCTTCTTTTCAATCTTTCCACTCACAAACCTCCATCCATTTTGAAACTTTCAGTTATGTTTTCTTTAATTGTTACCAATTGAAATCTTCATTTACTCTATTTGCACTTTAGGGTAGCAACTTTAGGATTGTGAATATTATTGATTATTGCTATCTTGAATGTGATTTTGGCTGTGTGAAACATGAAGAACAATTTGCTGAATTGAAATGCTCTTTGTTTTGTGAGTTATTGAATTTGAAGGTGTTATGCTCTATTTCTTTCAAAAATCTTGAACTTTAACTTTCCATGGATTAATTGAATACTTGCAAAACAAATGAGTATGATTTTTTTTAGGAAATCATTACCAAGTGCACTGAACTTTTGTTGTGAAAATATTAATTCTTTGAATTGTGCATGTTAACTGGTTAATGATGGCTTCCATGTTCTTCATGAATTGCACAGACTGCTGCAAAGTATAAAGACCAGTTGCCCTCAAACCAATCAGGAGTACTAGACCCATACCTGAGCATGCTGCTTGAAGAGTTCACTATGCCAAAAAACGCCTTTTATCGCGGTTAAAAGGCCTTTTTAACGCGGTTATAACCGCGTTAAAGCGCATAGCGATAAAAAGAGATTATCGCGGTTGTTTTTCGGAACCGCGATAATCATTAAAAAAGCTTAATGATTATCGCGGTTCCGAAAAACAACCGCGATAATCTCTTTTTATCGCTATGCGCTTTAACGCGGTTATAACCGCGTTAAAAAGGCCTTTTTAACCGCGATAAAAGGCGTTTTTTGGCATAGTGAACTCTTCAAGCAGCATGCTCAGGTATGGGTCTAGTACTCCTGATTGGTTTGAGGGCAACTGGTCTTTATACTTTGCAGCAGTCTGTGCAATTCATGAACTTGCAAAACAAATGAGTATGATTTTTTTTAGGAAATCATTACCAAGTGCACTGAACTTTTGTTGTGAAAATATTAATTCTTTGAATTGTGCATGTTAACTGGTTAATGATGGCTTCCATGTTCTTCATGAATTGCACAGACTGCTGCAAAGTATAAAGACCAGTTGCCCTCAAACCAATCAGGAGTACTAGACCCATACCTGAGCATGCTGCTTGAAGAGTTCACTATGCCAAAAAACGCCTTTTATCGCGGTTAAAAAGGCCTTTTTAACGCGGTTATAACCGCGTTAAAGCGCATAGCGATAAAAAGAGATTATCGCGGTTGTTTTTCGGAACCGCGATAATCATTAAGCTTTTTATCGCGGTTATTTTTCAGAATTGTGATAAAAGAGGCACATATTGTCCTAGTTATTCTGTAGTTAATGCGTAGTTGTTTTATGAAAAATCCCAACAAAATTATATTTGAAATTTAAACAGAAGAGGCCTAAATATATATATATATAATAGAACTGAAGAAAAAACTAATCCTGCATATAGTTGATGCAATGAGCAGGTGACTAGGCATCCAACTATATATATATATATATATAAAATCAAAGATTCACGAAGATGAAAGCCACGATCTGGAAAGCCAATGCCAATATCCAACTTCAGGGTTCTTGCAAATACACAAAGTATAAAAAATCAAGGTAAATACAAATTAATCTCTTAAAAAAAAATAACAAATGCCTTAAAATAATAATAGTTTGCTGTCAATTCAACAAATTAAATTGAAGCAACTGCAATATGAATGAAATGAACTAAAATTCAGAAGACAATCAATTCTATGCTTCGTCAATTAATTAAGAATAAAAGCCAAAACATCAAGCATAGAAGATATACACCTGTCATGATATTAGTATTTTCAAGTTCAAACACGAGTATCATGGGGTTTAGCATATTACTCTGATTCAATTGTACGTGTCCTTTCTTTTTAGTAATTCTGCCTCTGCTCTTTTTGTGATCGGACTTAACTCTCAATGACAAGCAATCTGAGTTACTTACAATGGAATATTGAACAGAAAAGCAAGACAAAAACCACCTCTGTTTTGATTACCAAGACAAAAACAGAAAAACAATAGAATATTGAACATAAAACCACCTCTGTTTTGATTACCAAGACAAAAACAGAAAAGCAATAGAATATTGAACATTGAAACAAAACAAACAGAAAGTGTGAAGTTTAATGAGAATAGTTGATTGGATTATTCACTTACAATGGCTTGATTCATGATCTGACCCAGAAAATGGAAAAGCACCAAATCCCAAACTATCCTTTTGCACTAAGCTTGGCCGATAAGAAGCATTCATCTGAATTTGACCATGAAATGAGTTAACTAATGTTTCATGAGGCATTGATTTTCTGTAACTATCTATAATTACATGGTGACATTGAAAATGGAAATATAAAGAAGTCATTGAAAATTGAAATGTAAACATGAATGAAGTTAAAAGAGAAGGCAAAAAAATTTACAATTTAAGTATGAAACTTAAGTAGATCAATAATTTCACTCAATACCTGTAAGGGTGTGATTTTGAGCTCCACGGATTAATAAAACTATACAAGTATGATGCTAACTTGCAAAACCAAGAAAAATGGGAAAAAAGACTAGATTAGTGAGGATCCGGTGTACTTACAATATATGATTAATCAATTTTCAAACCTTCCATTTAAACCAATGTGCTCTGTTGCAATCATGATCACTAAAATAAAAATCCTAAGACCAGTAAAAAGGGATAAAAGAAGTAATGAATCATCAAGTAAATATTCAATGAAAAAAGAGGAATGCATCCAACAAGTGAAAACCAAGTAACTTACCAAGCATGTAGAGCAAGTCAAGTCAGTATCAGTTTTGATGGAGAGCAAATTGTACTCAAATAAGCCAAACAGTGCCAAGCAGTGCCAAGCAAAGAGTAAAATGTGTAGTTCAGAAAGAATAGCAAACAACATCAAAGTAAAATGAAAAGGAATAGAATACTCATATGATATAACAGTAGAAATGAAGAAGTAAATGCTCAAAGAGCTCATAATTAATGGATTCATAAAATTACCTTACTCATTGTTCTCCTATACTAGATCCACCAACAATAGAAAGCTATTGCTATACAATGAATTGTGACTAGACACAATGAGCAACATTAAGTAGTATGAATTACCTTGATAAAACTAGAAATCATGCAAACAAATAATACTAATAGAGCACATCTAGATCTTTAAGTAATACTAATACCTGGAGAAGTCAAATTCTTTTTCTAGCATAATGCCTTTCTTAATCGAAGCTTGTACTTTTTCAATCAAATTCTTTTTCTAGCAATATACCAGATTCTGACTTTGAAAGCACATGAAAAGGTAAAAACTGCCTTACAATTTTATCAAACAGCTCTCCACCATTCCAATACAATGTATACCTTTGTCTTGCTAGCCATCACCTACACCAAGAATTTGTAATTTATAATGTAAAGTGATGTGGACATCAGTCAGGCAGTCAGCAGACTAGGTGGGCCCATGACAAGGGCACAAGCTAGGAAGGCTAAGGAGGCACTCCAAGTCATCATTAAAGAAGTTCCAACTCAAAGTGAGCAAAACATTAATGAAAGTCTTAAGTTCATTAATTGCACTCAAGTTGAAGAGGATAGCTTAATTGATGAAGAATCAGTTGCATTTAATGCAACTGTTAATTGAAGCACTTCCAAGCCAATGATGTGGCATTGTGGGCGGCCACATGGGTGCATGGTGGGCGGCCATGTGCTTTTTATTTTGCTGAATTATTATTGCTTTCAATAAGGTTTTGTAGTTACAAAACATTGAGTAATAACTTGGTGGTTACAAAGACAAAGGAGTGATGATGTTTAAAGGCATTGAAAGCCTTGTCTTATAGCCGTTGGGGAAGGCTTGTGTGCGCATGAATCTAGCCTCATTTTTTGAGCTATGTGATGCGGCCAACATGTGCTAAATGTGGCTGAATTCTAAGTCATAAAAATGGTGCCAACAAGGTTGTAAATGAGAGAGTGAAGAGCCATTAAAGTGGCGGCCAAGTCATGAAGAAGGGAGTTACAAAATGCAAGGAATCTTGAAGAATGGTGGCTGAATGTTGCGGCTACATTATGGCTGAATGAATAGCCTCTTTACATCATGTTTGGTGGTTATTTTGCAAGGTTAAATGTAGCTAACATGTGCCAAAATTCTGGTTAGGAAATGCGGCCATACAAGCTTACTTAGGTTAAGTTTTATTAGCTAATTTGTCTTTTAATTTATTTAATTCCTAGAATATGTTTAGGGTTGCATGGGAAGTGTGTAAAGGGGCATTTTGGGGATGCGTTGGGCGTGTAACTTGGCTGATTACACAACCCTAGTTTCACCTTGTAAATCCTATAAATACATGCTTCATGCATGCACAAAACACAAGATTGAAGTTTATGCAAAATTGCTATCAAAATTAGAAAGTGAATTTCTTACTTAGAGAGAGTGAATTTCTCTATCTTTCTTGCTAGTCAAGAGTGAAGGTTATCAAAGGTTCATATACCTTTGTGTGATCATCTTCATGGACTTATCTTTCAATTCATGAAAGTGTGACGTCCATTTATCAGTTTTCTAGTTTATTTCTTTTACTATCTGATATAATCAGTCACTCTATTTCCTCTATGTTTCTTGAATATTATGTGATTTAATCTTCAAGTATTCCTAAGGATTCTTATTGTTATTGATTATTTCCTTGTCAATTTCTTGTTTTGGTTATTTGGTATACGTACGTCAAAGAAAAGAAAAGAAAAGAAAAGAAAAATAGTTACGTACGTGCGTAAAGAAAAAGAACAAAAAAATATTGTTTATTTTCCTTGCAAAGCAAGAAGTGTTTACATAAAGTTATCTATTATCAGAAAAAAAATTCTAAGGTCCATACAAATAGAACCTCAAGGTTCATATCATTTGGTCATCAGAGCTCCGGTTACTAGAATTTTTTTTTTCTGATTATTCTTTCCTAACTTTTCTTGTTAGCTTTTCTTGTTTTTATTTTCTTGTTAGCTTTTCTTGTATTATTTTCTTGGCTAACATACAGGTTGTGAATTGTTTGATTTTCTCCTCATTGACGTGGTAAGAAAAATAAGAGAAATAGAGAGGAAAAAGGCAAGAGTGTTACATTATAGAAAAAGCCAATTTTTTGTGTGTGATACACGAGTGTTGGTGAGTTCTAAACAGTTAACTCTTATTTTTATTTTTCTCTATTACTTGTTCTTTGTTACTATGACAGAAAAAAGGGTGGAGAATCGTGATCTACAATTGCAAATTACTGCAATGTACCAGCAATTGGAGATGTCAATGAAGCAACAATATGATGAGCTGCATGTTAGATTAGATGCATTGGAAATTAGACCACAACCTGAACGGCAGGAGGAAGAAGAAATACCACCACCACCACCAAGAAATGAAGAAAGGATTCAAGGTGTCAAGTTAACTATACCAGCTTTCAAAGGACGCAGTGATCCAGAAGCATACTTGGAATGGGAGCTCAAGATTGAGCATGTCTTTGCTTGCAACACCTACACAGAAACTCAAAAGGTAAAACTTGCTACTACTGAGTTTTCTGACTATGCTCTTATTTGGTGGAACAAGTTGCAAAGGGAGAGGCGCAGAGATGAGGAACCAAAGGTGGAAACTTGGGTTGAAATGAAAAGAATTATGAGGAAACGGTATGTTCCCTCTAGTTTCCAACGTGACTTGAAGCTAAGGTTACAAAGGCTTACTCAAGGGAGTAAAGGAGTGGAGGAGTACTATAAGGAGATGGAGATGCTGATAACTCAAGCCAACATTGAGGAGGATCCAGAAATTACTATGGTACGTTTCTTACATGGTTTGAGTAGTGACATTAGAGATGTTGTTGAGTTACAGGAATTTGTAGAAATGGAGGACCTTTTGCACAAAGCCCTTCAGGTGGAGCAACAATTAAAAAGAAAAGGGGTTGCAAGGAGGAGTTCTAATAGTTTGCCTACAAATTGGAGAGACAAGGTTAAAAAGGAGGTTGTAGAGCTAACCAACCAAGGAGCATCAACATCATCTTCCCAAGGGAAGGTACAACAAAAGGACGCTGAACAGGGTACAAAGAAAGGTAGAGATTTAACTTGTTTCAGGTGTCAAGGAAAAGGTCACTATGCCTATGAGTGTCCTACTAAGAAGACCATTCTTCTTAAGGACAATGGGGAGTACACAAGCGAATCTGATGTTGAGGAGGATGAGCCCAGTGATGATGATACAGGTGCTGTTGTGGGAGAAGTCTACATGATTAAGAGCTTCTAGGAAGCCAAACCGTGAGCAAAGAAGAGTGCCAAAGAGAGAACATCTTTCACACTAGATGTTCAATCAATGGTAAGGTTTGTTTGGTTATTATTGATGGAGGTAGCTGTACTAATGTTGTTAGTTCCAGATTGGTGAATAAAATGAGATTGGACACACAACCTCATCCTAGGCCATATAAGCTCCAATGGCTTAGTGAAGGAGATGAAGTACATGTGCGCATGCAGGCTGAAATTCCTTTTTCTATAGGGAAATATCAAGACAAGGTACTTTGTGATGTGGTACCTATGGAGGCCAGCCACGTTCTTCTTGGGAGACCTTGGCAGTTTGACACTAAAGCTATTCATAATGGCTTTACCAATAAAATCTCTTTCATGTACCAAGATAAGAAAATTGTTTTGAGACCATTAACACCTAGAGAGGTTAGTGAGGATCAAAAAAAATTAAGAGAGAAAATTGTACAAGAAAGATTGATTGAAAAAGAAGAGAGCCAAAAGAAAAAGAGAGAAATACAAGAGGGTAAACAGCTTTGTTTAGCAAAAGAAAGAGAAGTGAGGAGAGTGTTATGTACAAGACAGCCTCTTTACTTATTGTTGGATACTCATTTTCTTTTAACTGCTAACCAATTTGAAAAATTTGAATTGCCTTCTGTAGTTAAATCTCTTTTGCAGGAATATGTGGATGTCTTTCCAGAAAATGTTCCTGATGGCTTACCACCTTTGAGGGGAATTGAGCATCACATAGACTTAATTCCAGGAGCCTCTTTGCCAAATCGGCCAGCCTATAGGAGTAATCCTCAAGAGACCAAAGAAATTGAAAGGCAAGTAAAAGAGCTCATTAGCAAAGGATGGGTGAGGGATAGCATGAGTCCATGCGCTGTACCAGTCATATTGGTACCAAAGAAAGATGGAACTTGGAGGATGTGTTCTGATTGTAGAGCCATAAACAACATCACCATCAAGTATAGACATCCAATTCCCAGGTTAGATGACCTTCTTGATGAATTGTATGGTGCATGTTTGTTTACAAAAATTGATTTGAAAAGTGGTTATAATCAGATTAGGATAAGAGAGGGTGATGAATGGAAAACTGCTTTCAAAACAAAATATGGTTTGTATGAGTGGTTAGTTATGCCTTTTGGATTAACTAATGCGCCTAGCACTTTTATGAGATTAATGAACCATGTTTTGAGAGAGTTCATAGGAAAATTTGTGGTTGTGTACTTTGATGATATCCTTATCTATAGCACTTCTTTAGATATGCATGTTGAACATATTAAATCTGTTTTGGATGTGTTAAGAAAGGAAAATTTGTATGCTAATCTTGAGAAATGCATATTTTGTACCAACCATGTTGTTTTCTTGGGTTTTGTTGTGAGCTCCAAGGGGGTTCAAGTGGATGAGGAAAAGGTGAAGGCTATTCAAGAATGGCCAACACCTAAGAATGTGAGTGAGGTGAGAAGCTTTCATGGTTTAGCAAGTTTCTATAGGAGATTTGTTAAGGATTTTAGCACCTTGGATGCACCCCTTAATGAAATTGTGAAAAAGAATGTGGGATACAAATGGGGGGAGAAGCAAGAGGCGGCCTTTGCTGCCCTCAAGGATAGGCTCACACATGCGCCTATTCTAGCCTTACCAAATTTTGCAAAATCATTTGAATTGGAGTGTGATGCTTCTAATGTTGGAATTGGTGCTGTTTTATTGCAAGAAGGGCATCCAATTGCTTATTTTAGTGAGAAATTAAGTGGACCATCACTTAATTATTCTACCTATGATAAGGAATTATATGCTTTGGTAAGGGCTCTTAAAACTTGGCAACACTATTTACTTCCTAAGGAATTTGTAATTCATAGTGATCATGAATCCTTGAAGTATTTAAAAGGCCAAGGAAAATTAAATAAAAGGCATGCTAAGTGGGTGGAATTTTTAGAACAATTTCCATACGTCATAAAACATAAAAAGGGAAAAGGAAATATAGTTGCTGATGCTCTTTCTAGGAGACATGTTTTGCTTGCTATGCTTGAAACTAAACTATATGGACTTGAATCTTTGAAAGACATGTATTGTGATGATGTGGACTTTGCTGAGTTATATGTGGCATGTGTTAAAAAATCAGAAAATGGATTTTTAAGGCATAATGATTTTTTGTTTAAGGGAAAAAATTGTGTGTGCCTAAAAGTTCCATAAGGGAAATGCTTGTGAGGGAATCGCATGAAGGGGGGTTAATGGGACATTTTGGAGTGCAAAAGACTTTAGAAATTTTGCAAGATAATTTTTATTGGCCAAATATGAAACGTGACGTTCATAAGATATGTGACCAATGTATTGTATGCAAAAAGGCTAAGTCTAAAGTTAAACCACATGGTTTATATACTCCTTTACCTGTTCCTGAATTTCCTTGGATTGACATTTCCATGGACTTTGTTTTGGGGCTTCCAAAAACAAAGAATGGAAGAGATTCTGTTTTTGTTGTGGTTGACAGGTTTTCAAAAATGGCTCACTTTATACCATGCAAGAAGGTGGATGATGCTTGCCATGTAGCAGATTTATTTTTCAAGGAAATAGTCAGATTACATGGAATACCAAGAAGCATTGTGAGTGATAGGGACTCAAAATTTTTGAGTCATTTTTGGAGGACTTTATGGGGAAAGCTTGGAACTAAGTTACTATTTTCTACTACTTGTCATCCCCAAACTGATGGACAAACAGAAGTGGTTAATAGGACACTAGGGACTTTGCTTAAAACCATTCTAAATAAAAACATTAAAGCTTGGGAGGATTGTTTGCCTCATGTTGAATTTGCTTATAATAGGGCTATCCATAGCACTACTAATTGTTCACCATTTGAAGTAGTTTATGGATTTAATCCTTTAACTCCACTTGATATATTACCATTGCCTAATATTTCCATGTTTAAGCAAAAAGAAGCGCAGGCTAAGGCTGATTTTGTCAAGAAGATGCATGAGAAGGTTAAGGCTCAAATTGAAAAGAAAAATGAGAGCTATGCCAAACAAGCAAACAAAGGAAGAAAGAAGATGGTGTTCCAACCAGGAGATTGGGTGTGGATTCACATGCGCAAAGAAAGGTTCCCAGAACAAAGAAAATCAAAGCTTCAACCTAGGGGAGATGGGCCTTTCCAAGTGCTTGAGAGGATCAATGACAATGCCTACAAAATAGACTTGCCTGGTGAGTATAATGTTAGTGCTACCTTTAATGTTGCTGACTTAACTCTTTTTGATGCAGGTGAGAACCCTTCAGATTTGAGGACAAATCCTTTTCAAGAAGGGGGGCGTGATGTGGACATCAGTCAGGCAGTCAGCAGACTAGGTGGGCCCATGACAAGGGCACAAGCTAGGAAGGCTAAGGAGGCACTCCAAGTCATCATTAAAGAAGTTCCAACTCAAAGTGAGCAAAACATTAATGAAAGTCTTAAGTTCATTAATTGCACTCAAGTTGAAGAGGATAGCTTAATTGATGAAGAATCAGTTGCATTTAATGCAACTGTTAATTGAAGCACTTCCAAGCCAATGATGTGGCATTGTGGGCGGCCACATGGGTGCATGGTGGGCGGCCATGTGCTTTTTATTTTGCTGAATTATTATTGCTTTCAATAAGGTTTTGTAGTTACAAAACATTGAGTAATAACTTGGTGGTTACAAAGACAAAGGAGTGATGATGTTTAAAGGCATTGAAAGCCTTGTCTTATAGCCGTTGGGGAAGGCTTGTGTGCGCATGAATCTAGCCTCATTTTTTGAGCTATGTGATGTGGCCAACATGTGTTAAATGTGGCTGAATTCTAAGTCATAAAAATGGTGCCAACAAGGTTGTAAATGAGAGAGTGAAGAGCCATTAAAGTGGCGGCCAAGTCATGAAGAAGGGAGTTACAAAATGCAAGGAATCTTGAAGAATGGTGGCTGAATGTTGCGGCTACATTATGGCTGAATGAATAGCCTCTTTACATCATGTTTGGTGGTTATTTTGCAAGGTTAAATGTAGCTAACATGTGCCAAAATTCTGGTTAGGAAATGCGGCCATACAAGCTTACTTAGGTTAAGTTTTATTAGCTAATTTGTCTTTTAATTTATTTAATTCCTAGAATATGTTTAGGGTTGCATGGGAAGTGTGTAAAGGGGCATTTTGGGGATGCGTTGGGCGTGTAACTTGGCTGATTACACAACCCTAGTTTCACCTTGTAAATCCTATAAATACATGCTTCATGCATGCACAAAACACAAGATTGAAGTTTATGCAAAATTGCTATCAA
Source organism: Sesbania bispinosa (assembly GCA_026901365.1). Classification (NCBI taxonomy): domain Eukaryota; kingdom Viridiplantae; phylum Streptophyta; class Magnoliopsida; order Fabales; family Fabaceae; genus Sesbania; species Sesbania bispinosa. The sequence goes on from QLOH01000091.1 coordinate 794,659, forward strand.
AATTAGAAAGTGAATTTCTTACTTAGAGAGAGTGAATTTCTCTATCTTTCTTGCTAGTCAAGAGTGAAGGTTATCAAAGGTTCATATACCTTTGTGTGATCATCTTCATGGACTTATCTTTCAATTCATGAAAGTGTGACGTCCATTTATCAGTTTTCTAGTTTATTTCTTTTACTATCTGATATAATCAGTCACTCTATTTCCTCTATGTTTCTTGAATATTATGTGATTTAATCTTCAAGTATTCCTAAGGATTCTTATTGTTATTGATTATTTCCTTGTCAATTTCTTGTTTTGGTTATTTGGTATACGTACGTCAAAGAAAAGAAAAGAAAAGAAAAGAAAAATAGTTACGTACGTGCGTAAAGAAAAAGAACAAAAAAATATTGTTTATTTTCCTTGCAAAGCAAGAAGTGTTTACATAAAGTTATCTATTATCAGAAAAAAATTCTAAGGTCCATAAAAATAGAACCTCAAGGTTCATATCACAAAGGCAGGTAGGAAAGACTGAAAGGATAAAACACAGTAAATATGAAGATAGAAATAAATGTTGCTTGGAAGAATTAAATAAAGAACATAACAACCAATAATTTAAGTCAATAGAAATAGATAGCAATCATAGCATATGCATATGCAAATGCAAGGTTCTGGGTTCAAATTCATGATAGAGCAGGTGCATTAGTTCTTAATTTATAACCATTAAACAATTACTAGCTCTAAACAACACAATTAGTATGATTCAAATATTAGATTCACATTTTAGAAATTAAGACACAATACAGAAGCATGATAACACTAAAATTAAGAGTTCAAGATTTGTTTTTGCACATATGAATCAAGTTACTAGTGAGTACAACAATCCAAAGAGTACCAAATCGAATGATTCAACAAGGGATCATTGATGCTCAAACATTTGAATATTTCAGTTAACAGACTTGCTTATATAATTAAAATTAGAGGTTGACTTACCAAGTAGAAGCTTTTCTTACAATATCCTCCTTCTTGAACTGAGAAGAAATTTAGTGAATCATCAAATTGCCCCATAACTAGAGCCCAATCAGTCCCTCCGGTAACCACCAATTTCATATTTCAGAAATGGAACAAAAACCAAATCCAAAAAATCAAAAAAGAGACGGCAGAGCATTTGTAAAACATACTGAAAAATCTTAAAACCCTTAAACCTAAATCAAGGGTTTCAACCTATTCACTCAGGTGTTTTTCGTCTTCTAGACTAAACCCTTTCACATATAAACACACAATTTGTAATGGGATTAGGATGGTCTTACCTTAACAGAAAGGCGCGCAACAAAACCCCAATAGAAGCAGCAAGAACCCTAATGGAAGTGGAGCAGAACAGATCACGTTTGAGACAGCGAAGCAAACGGAGCAGACAGCAGATCAGAACGTTCAGGAGATGACGGAGATGAAGAACACTTCCCTTCTCGACAGCGCGCGCGACAGCTTAGCTCAGGCAGAACGGTGGTGTCTGAGCATTTTGGGGAAGAATGGAGAAGAAGACGTGGTTTTATTGAATTCGAGTAAACTTGAGTTTAAGTTAAAGTGATTTATGTTTGGATAACTTTTTATAAACTTAAATTTAAGAAAGTGAATGTTGTTTGAATGATAGGAATGAAAATCACATTTGATATTATAATTACTAAAAAAGGACATATCTTTATTATTTATTTTCTATTTCATTATTTTAGTGTTTAGTTGATTTCTAGGTACTTTATTAATATGATGTGTAGTCGAAATGATACAAGGCAGTATATCCATGCAAATAAAAAAAGTGAGGTATTTCACCATTAAAGATCATATGAATACACATGTAAAAAAAATAATTTTAAACGCAAATTTTTAATTATGCAATTCTAAACAAAAAAAAAAGGATCCATTTTCCATATGAAACAAAAACATGTACAGAGGAAAGTGGTGTTAACAAAACACTACTGAAAAATAAGGACCCTTTATTACAGGGGCTCTAAAAGAATCTAATATTTCATTATTAAAAATTGTGGCAAGCAGGAGTCAAGGAATTTTATTAGATAAGTGTGGTATCATGGTCCTCGTGGAAGGGGCACTTATAATGTGGTCGTTGTCACAGTGTGGAGAAGGGAAGGTGGAACCGTCACGGATGCTAGCTCAAAGATGAAGTCTGAAGCTGTGACTCGGTTGTAAGTGGTGACTAACGTCAACGGCAACCTTATATTGGGAGGGGTATTTAGTCAAAGCAATGCTACAAGATATTTAACAGGGGTATTTTACAACTCAAAGCACTGCAATCTGTAGAGGTATGAGTGAACGCAAGTATGAGTGAACGCAGAAGCTACTGTGACTTGCATCCGGCTAAACTCAAGTCTGCTTCCGAACTCACGTTCTAGACCAGTAAGTAACGCTCATCCAAACATAACATTCAGCAAGTTAAACCACGTTTTGGGAAGGTGAACGTGCGTTCATGGTAAATGAACGCTCATCCAAACACACCCGAAGAAGAGTCGCTTCTTCTCTCCTCACAGCTAGTACACGCGTTTCGTGAAACTTAAATCGAAAATATCGCGGTTCGCTATAATAATCGTGATAGATACTATTGAAAGCGGGCAATTTTCGGAACCGCATTTAAAAATTAACTAAATTAAAATGAAAAAATTATAAAAGCAAAAAATTTAAATGAAAACGCGGTTCTTTTTCGGAACCGCGATAATTAAGTTCAAAAAAACATTTTATACCATTTATTAACTATAACCGTGATAAATTGACCGTTATAAAAACCATCTTTTGGCATAGCAGTTCCAGATATTCTTGTAGTGGCATGGGGAATAGCCTATTTTCCCAGGGGGGATGGAAGCAGCAGTAGGACAAGAACTCACAGGATAGAGAGGATGAAGATTGATACTGGTGTTTTCTTTCTTTTAGTTTTTCTTTTATTTTCTACTATTTTTTTCTATTAATTAGGATTTTTCGTTTTGTATTTCATATTTTTTAAAATTTTTAGAATTTTTAAAATTTTCAGGACCTTAGGAAATTAGGAATTAAGGCAACTTTTTCAAATTCTCTGTAAATAAGTAGTTTAACTAACCAGATTAGGAAAGATGATAGGGTTTTGTGATTAATTCCATAATCAGTTAGGATTAGGATACTTCTCAAGAGAACCTATCAAGATAGTTAATTAAAATCATTAAGTGCTTTATCAAGGAAATTTTAGCCAATAACCGGTGAGATGAGAGCCCAAACACTGATATTGAGAGCTTTTCACCGCTGCTTGTCAACTGTTATTGCTTGAGTTTCTGAATTTTTGCTTGCTTGAAGAAGATATGGAAGTGACAAAGGAACATTTTGTGATTCTAATATTGTGCTCAGTACCAAATAGCCAACCCTGATTAAATGTTTCCATTTATTGATTGCCCATTTGAGCTTGAATATTTTCTTTGATGCACCCTAACCATATTCATTGAATATCACCTGTCCCTTAACACTTGGGATAGAGAGCAAGGTACATCACAACAACATGGGACAAGAGGTTGGTCACCGAGATTCAAGAGAAGGAACAAGAAATCACAAAAGAAGGATCCTCTCCCACAAATAAAATTTCTCTGTTATTCTTTCTGTAAAAAAAAATCTGCACAAAAGTGTGGAATTGAAAAAGGTTGGGGGAGTATTACTTCAAACAATGAGGCCAAGCTGAAAAAGAGGACCATTCAAGAATGACCAGGTGAATTGAGAGAAGTCCTAAGCACAATCACAAGATGCTCTCTATTCAAAGTGTTCCTTGAATATCCAGAAAAACCATGATTTCTTGATAGCCCAGCCTCATTACAACCTATGAAAGACCTTTTGATTCATATTAACTGCTTGCAGGTTTAGATCTTGGAAACGACTATCAATTCTAGTTGTTAAACAATGGTGAATAAGATTGAGGGAAACACTTACCCGTGAGAATGAGAGATTTCCTTGGTTTATCACTTACTACTTTAATTGCTATTATTGAGAAGTTTGATTGATGTTTGTATTTCTATTCTGATTGATGATTGGTAACATCCCTTGATCCGGAGTTTTTCTTATGTTTTGAAAGTGACTGCTACTAAGGAAGGAGTTGAGGAATAGTTCCTTGAAATTGTTTTAATTGTTAGAAATACACTTGGAATAGAATTGATTTTTAATTGCAAAGAGGTCTCTTGCTTGAGGACAAGCAAGAAGTTAAGTTGGGGGGATTTTGATAAGTGAAAATTAGTTGATAAATTAGAGTACTTTTTAGTTCACTTATCAAGGATAAAATGGTAATTTTGCCCCAGTTTAATCCCTTTTTATTAAATATTAGAGAAATTGTATTTATTAATCTAAGATTTGAATTTGATGCTATTTTGATAGAAATATTGCTGATTTTTGCAGGTTATTGCAAATATTTGATTTGAAGGATAGATAGCATTAAATGAGGGAGATATCTGCAAGATTTGAGATTGATTGAAGACATTTAATGAAGATTTGAAGAAGATATAATACAATTAATGAGGAGATCACTGTCAATCAATCAAGGATTCTACATACAAGCTTCCCAAATAAATCAAAGATTGCTCAATAAATGCAAGGATTTTATCAAGAAAAGGGAAACAAGGAAAGACAAATCTGCCAAAACCAGTCTCGGGGAGAGATCAAGATTAAAAAGAGAAAGTTGGAGCTGTAGGACGCTACCTGCGCTTCACCTGCGCTATAGCGCAGGGTGAAGCGCAGACTCTCTGGAAGTTGTGCCCCATCCTGCGCTGTAGCGTAGCTTGGAGCGCAGGTCACGCTGATTTGCTCCCTGTTGCCGTTTTTAGATAGATTTCTCCCCAAATTGCTTTGTCTTTCCTTAGTCTATAAATAGGAACCTCTTGTGCCAAATCCGGTGTGCACGATCATTGTAATTCAGTCTTATTTCAGTGATAATGTACCAGAGCTAAGTTTAGAGTAGGAGAGGAGGAGCGCTTCACAAGGATTGAAGATGGTGACAGCATCTTCGGTGGTTTGTATGGCTACCTTGTGTAGTTAACTCTCCATTAGGATTGGATGTAATTGATTCTATCCCCAAGGGTATGTAAACACTATATTATTATTTACTGAGCTCTCTGTCTATAATATTGGTAATCTTATTCTGTACTTAATTCCTAACTTCCGCGCTTGCGTCAGAGTTATAGGCTAGTTTCGACTAGGATTGAGTTTGGGGGAGCCTAGACATAGGAAACTCAACCTCTGAGTGGATAAGAGGACTCGGTAGTCAGGGTTCCTTTACGGGGGCGTTGCTTATGATTGATGGGTAGTGTGAGTACTCTAATGAAGGGCATTCCAATATGTTAGGCATGGTTTTTGAATTACCGATAGCAAAGGATTAGTTGATTGTGAATCCCGGAAGCGAGAGGTGGGTATATCTAATGAGCGACAATAGTGACAGTACTCTAGCGAAGGTATATTTTATTTGGTAGGCCCCGTATTTCAATTAAACCTTTACAAACTGAAAAAAAGAGAGCGAAATAAGCCGATGGTAAGTCTGTCACCTGGGAGAGCCCGCATGGATTACCTTTGAGTGTGTGAGGCTGCTGGTAACTCGGGGTCTTAGCAATTAAGTTTGTCTACAATATTATAGAGTAAACCTAAAATAATAGATAGTTTTTACATGCACAAAAGGTGCGATTGAAGTTGGATGAGTGTCTCTAGAAGGGGGTTGAATAGAGACTTTCCAAATCTGTTCCTGCAATTCCACACTAAAATTGATAGTTGAGATGTCCTCTCAAGTTTGTCAACTTGGAGTCTCTGTTAAGACAAGATAGAGTTTATCAATTTTAGTGATGATCTTTATCTAGACCTTAATTCAAAGTCTTATCTTGATTATCAATTCAATTATATCTTTAGTTATCAAGCTGTATTAATTAATTCAAGATAAGCAGATATAAAGATAAGGTAAGAGACAAAGATCTTATCCTGGTTCACCCACTCCTTGGGCTACATCCAGTCCCCACAACCTGTGAGATTTTACACTATTGACAAACCAGTCAATACAAGTATTCTTACAGCCTCTTCAGGACGTCTCACTCACTTTAAGCCTAGGCACTCCTATCTTAGTTGAGCCACAAGTATTCTTACAGCCTCTTCGGGACGCAAACTCCTCACTCTAAGACTAGGAAACTTCGTATCTTAGATGAGACAGGTTACAAATAGAAGTTTGTGATAAGTCTAGCCTAAGCTCATACAGTGTATGGATATAAAAGAAAATGAGCTAGACTAAGTCTCAACTCTGGTTACAGTATTGGAATGATATACACAGAGAAGAGATGAAAGAGACAAACGGATAATCTCAAGATGAGATGAGTCTGTGCTTCAGACAGCTGATGGATACACTTGAGATGTCTGTTGAGATGTGATAAGATGCTGAATAATTTCACAGAAGTGCAGGCAGTCTCTCTCACACATCAGCTCTTGACAATGTCACTTTTATATCAAGACTTAAGAAACTAGCCGTTATGTGGCCGTTACAGTCCGTTGGAGCCTACAACAGCAGTCGCAGTCTTTTCAGTAGGCAGTCAGCAGCTTTTCAGTCTAAGGTACTGTGTCAGTGTCCTTGCTTGCCTTTATGTTGACTTGACTTGCTGTCTCTTGACTTTGAGTATGCATTCTGTCCTTTGTCCAGATTCTGTTACACTCTTGTTGCATATCTGATGATATCTCCTCTTGCTACGTCTGTTCTTGAGACGACGTCTCAAGCTATCCATGCATCTCAAGCTGAACTAGCATCTGTTCATTGCTTGCATCTCAAGCTTAACTTGAGTCTCTTTTGGCTTCATGCTGAAATCTCTTCTTTTCTTAAAACATCATCTGAACATAGAGGCTTTACATCTCATGCTGTGTTAGCATCTTAATGCTAATCTTGCGTCTGACCTTAGCCTTGCATCTCAAACTGAGCTTGCATCTGTTCTTAGCTTGCTTCTCGAGCTGAACTTGCATCTGTTACTTGTGTTATTTATAACCTAAGTATTCCTGCATTTGTTTAGATACACAGAATCTCTGCCACAATTAAACACACAGTTAGTAACACAAGATGCATCTCATATGTATATTTGAACTTAATCAGTTTGTCATATTAAAAACCACTTAGGGGTGAACTTGTCTCAACAATCTCCCCCTTTTTTGATGATGGCAAACTGTAAGTTAAAATATCTGATGAGATTAGAATAGGATGATTCATATATATTCTTAACTCCCCCTGAGATGTGCAATCTCTCTTAAAACAAAATAAATTAAAGAGGAAAGCTCCCCCTAAGCTATAGAACAATTTTTTGTTTTAAGACTTTAGTATTGAGATGAGATGTTGAACAAGAGTTAAGAAATTTACACATAAATATACTGCAATTATTCAAAGAGTCATTTTCATTTAATCAAAATATAAGAGGATTACAAAACAAAAGATGCCACTGCATCTTATCAAAAAGCTGAAAAGATGCCAACTACATCTCTAGCTGTCAAGCAGATCTAAAATCCTCACAAACATCTAGCTGAAAATAAATCCTAACTAAGACTCTCATTAGATATCTAACCTACTCTCCCCTTTAGACATTATCAAAACAGAGAAAACTAGCAAACTAGGATGAGTGGGAAGAGGATGAGTCAGAGCCAGGTCCAGATGGTCGCAACATAGTCTGTGGGAATTCAGGCAATGGAGGCAGATGAGTAAGATGACTGTTGATCTGCTTGTGAAACTCATTTATTGCATGCATGGCTTGAAGTACCGTATCAAATGCACCAAACAGAGCATCTTGCCTCTTCTTTTGGTGCTTCAGCTTCTTCAATATTTTCTTTTGGTTTTCCTCCAATCTGGTATTGTTGTTGCTCCTCATGAAGTTGATTCAAAAAAGTGTTAATTGAATTGGAGAGATGTGTGGGGATGGATGGTTCAGATGAAGGTGGATCAGTTGGCTTAGGTCTTGCAGCAGATGGGGCAGACTGATCATATTTGGGCAGTGGTGAGTTGAGTAAGATAGTCTCAACAAAGAACTTTCCAGGAGTGGGAAAAGAAGTTTGGAAAGAGTGAGTTGGTTTAGCTCTTTCTAGAGTTGCTTGTTGAGTGGTTGTGTTATTAGTAGACTCATTTTCAGGTTGCTGCTGCTCTTGAGCTGTTTCATGGCTTGAGACAGTGGTATCCTTCTCCAAGCTTACCAGGGTCTCAGCAACTATCTTGCTCGCAGGGGAGACTTTTTCTGTGATTATCTCAGCTGGAGGAGAGTGTGGAGGTGACTGATGCAGGGGTGAGTGGACCAAGGTCTCATCATCATTCAGATGGTCTTCTCCACCAACAGCTACTTCTTTCTCAGCATTGACCAAATCTCCTTCAACTCTAGCCACTTCTTCTTTATTTCTCATCACTTCTTCTTCTGCCACTTTTTCGAGCTGTGGCATATCTTCTACAGGAGTCTGTTCTGTTTGAGTAGAAGGCTCAGTTTTGGACTTCTTTTTCTTTTGTTTCTTCTTCTTAGTCTCTGTGGAGGTGGATGGTTGTGCTTTTCTCTTCTTCTCTTTGACAGGGATCTCTGATCCTTCTTGAGATCCATCAACAGCTTCCTTTGAGACTTTCTTCTTCTTTCTCTCTTTGGCCTCAGACAGATGGGATGAGGGGGAAGCCTGTGTTGTGGTAGGTATAGTAGGAGTGGAGTCAGTTAAAGGAAAAGTGGGGGAAGGAATGGTCTTACCATCTAAGCCCAGAGACTTGAGATTCTTGCTGCCAATATATCCAGGTCTCTCTTCAGACTTCTCACAGCTGCTGAAGTCTACTTTGAAATGCTTCATGATGATGGTGGTGAGCATCCCAAAGGGAAGAGAGGCATTGATCTTGGAGTTGTGGAAGGCATGCTCCATGTGCCTTAGAATGAGGAATGGAAGGTTGAGAGGAATTCCATGCTTGAGATGGTACATCACCATCAAATCTTGGTGGTAGACTTTGTTGAAAGTGCCAGCCCTTGGCATGATGCACTTGGCAACCAAGTGGAATAGGAACTTTCCAAAGGGGTTAAGAGATGATGTAGCATCTGAGATGAGTCCACCTTTGAAGAGTGAGGTACCAACACTGGCTGAGGGAATTCCAATGTTATCCCACCAATGCTCCTCATGGTACAACCTATTTCCAGTCACAGGTGCTTGAATGATGGTTCCCAGGGTCCCTTCAGTCAGTTCAATGTGGATTCCTTTGATGTCAGAGATGATGTGGGGCTGTTCTTGTGAAGATCCCTTAGCTTTGTAGCATGCAGCGTAGAAGGCTCTGGTCATCTTGGGAAAGACAGAATCTGTCATGGTCAGATAGTCTTGCCATCCTTGTTTCTTCAAATAAGGGCTCAAGTCCCACCCTTCATCTTTCAACTCTTGGGTAGAGATAACTCTTCCCACTATTATCGTCTTCTCAGAGAATCTCTTGGTGTATTTTTCTTCAACCTCACTACTTGAGAAGAGGTCAGATTGGAACGAAATCTTCTTTCCCTCTGGAGCCTTCTCTTTTCCCTTCTTTGAAGATCCAGGTTGTGTGAGGTCTATATGAACAGGGGATTTAGGTGCTGAGGTCTGGGTGACTTGGGAGGCTATTCTCCGGGATTTCATCCTAGGAGGCAAAGGTGTGCTCTTTTTGGAGGAAGTGGATTTTGAGGATGGTGAAGGCTGTGTAGGTTGAGTGGACTGAGACGGCTCTGTTTCAGTGCTGGGTTGTGGGGATGGATCAGAACGAGACAAGGTCTTTTGGCTGGAGTGAACGCTCAAGGATTGTGATTTCTCAGAGGAAGACATTTTGTCTGGAGAAGAGGAGGATGATGATTTATCAGAATATGGGAGTTTCAGGGCTGTGAACTTGATGCGCATTTGAGAGAAGAAAGTGAGAACTGAGTGCGAGAGAAGACTTAAGTAGTCTGAACGTAGGGAAGAGAGAGGATCAATAACTGCACGTAGTGGGAAGTTATTATGGCAGTTGTGGGTAGTTGACTCTTCTTTTTATATGATAACGACTAGTTTCCCAGATAATGGGCAGTTACTAGCCGTTGAGTAACGACTCTATTTTCTCATAAAAACATCTCAGTAATTTCATGAGACGTTGGTTGAGATGAGTCATGAGACGTGTCTGATAACAGACGCGTCTGAACCCACGTCTCTTCACAGATACTACTTGAGTCTCATCTCTGGTTAGACCTTTAGACACATAGCTCATAGCAGAGCTGATCTCAACTAATAATTTTTATTCAAGACAACATATATTCAGTAATTTTAGGTTCTCATTGAATCTTTCTTCCACTAAAGGTTTTGTAAAGATGTCAGCTAGCTGATTATTAGTATCTACAAAGATTAGTTCAACATTTCCTTTTTGCACATGATCTCTTATAAAGTGATGTTTGATATCAATGTGCTTGGACCTAGAATGATGCACAAGATTCTTAGCAAGATTTATGGCACTAGTATTGTCACAGTAAATAGGAATTTTAGAGTACCTGACTGCATAATCTTGCAATTGAGATTTGATCCACAGAACTTGAGTACAGCATGCAGCTGCTGAGACATACTCAGCCTCTGTTGTAGATAAGGCAATGGTGTTTTGCTTTTTGCATGACCAGGAGACAAGACATTTTCCTAGGAATTGACAAGATCCACTGGTGCTCTTTCTGTCCATCTTATCTCCAGCAAAGTCAGCATCACTATAACCTCTATAAAGTTTGTCTGAAACAGCTTTTCCAGCTTCATCTTGATCAATTTGAGTTGAGGGGTGCATAGGTGTTTTCATTGGTCTAGCCTCACTCATTTTGAATTTGCTGATCAGATCTCTTGTATATTTTTTTTGACTAATGAAGATTCCATTAGACAACTATTTGATTTGAAGTCCCAAGAAGAATCCCAGCTCACCCATCATACTCATCTTAAATTCTCCCTGCATGAGACTTGAGAATTCTTGACACAAGGACTCATTAGTTGAACCAAAGATAATGTCATCAACATAGATTTGAACAATTAATAAGTCTTGACTAATCTCCTTTTTGAAAAGTGTAGTGTCAATTTTACCTCTGATGAAGCCATTTTTAATTAGAAAAGAACTTAACCTGTCATACCAAGCTCTTGGAGCTTGCTTGAGACAATACAGAGCTTTGGATAGTCTGAGCACATATTCAGGATGATTAGGATCTTCAAATCCAGGGGGTTGTCTTACATAGACTTCTTCTTCTATGATTCCATTAAGAAAGGCACTTTTCACATCCATTTGGTATAATTTGAAGTTTTTGAAGGCTGCAAAGGCTAGCAGGATCCTGATGGCTTCAAGTCTTGCCACTGGTGCAAAGGTCTCATCATAATCTATTCCCTCTTGTTGATTAAACCCTTGAGCCACCAATCTGGATTTATTTCTCATGACTAGACCTTTCTCATTTAGCTTATTTCTGAAGACCCATCTGGTTCCAATTATGGTTTGATGAGATGGTGGAGGAACCAGATTCCAGACCTTACTTCTCTCAAACTGATTTAATTCATCTTCCATGGCCTTAATCTAGAATTCATCATTTAAGGCCTCATGTATGTATTTTGGCTCTATGTCAGATAGAAGAGCCATTAGATTCTTTGTGTCTCTGAAAGAAGATCTGGTTCTGACTCTATCTGAAGTTTCTCCAAGTATCAGATCTCTTGGATGAGATCTTACTAGTCTCCAGCTTTTGGGTAGTTGAGATGCATGTTCATTTTGTATCTCAACATTCTCTTGTCTTGTTTCTTGAGATCTGGTTTGATTATCTGTTTTATCCTCTTCTTGGAGATTTTGAGAAGGTTCAGATTGGTTGCTTCTGAGAGGTACTCCTTCAGACTGGGCATCTCTTTTGTGTTCAGACAGAGGTGATCTCATCATCTTTTGTTCAGGTGAGAGTCTCTCTACAGCTTCCTGAGTTGAGATCTTTAGATCTTTTATCAGTTCTTCTATCTCCTCATCACTTTCTTTCTGAGTATTTCCCTGAACTTCATTGAACACTACATGCATAGATTCCTCAGTAGTTTTGGTTCTTAGATTATATACTCTGTAAGCTTTGGAGGTCAATGAATACCCTAAGAAAATTCCTTTATCGGATTTGGTTTCAAATTTTCCTAGTTGATCTTTTGTATATAGAATATAGCAATCACACCCAAATACATGAAAATATGAAACTGAAGGTTTCCTACCTTTCCATAGCTCATAAGGAGTCTTATTTAAGATCTTTCTTATAGTGACTCTGTTCAAAATGTAGCAAGAAGTATTTACAGCTTCTGCCCAGAAGTACATTTCAATTCCAGAATCACATAACAAAGTTCTAGCCATTTCTTGAAGACTTCTATTTTTCCTCTCAACTACTCCATTCTGTTGAGGAGTTCTTGGACAAGAGAAATTATGAGTTATGCCATTTTTATCAAAGAATTTTCTAAACTTAACATTCTCAAATTCTCCTCCATGGTCACTCCTAACAGATCCAATTCTGTATCCTTTCTCAGATTGAATCTTTTTACAAAAAGTTTTGAATAAGTCATATGATTCATCTTTCTGAGATAGGAACAGAACCCACGTGAATCTTGAGAAATCATCCACAATGACAAACCCATATTTTTTACCACTGAGACTTACTGTCTTAGTTGGTCGAAATAGATCAATGTGGAAGATCTCAAGTGGCCTAGTAGTTGAGACACAGTTCTTGGGTTTGAAGCTTGTCTTGCTATGTTTGCTTTTGATACAAGGATCAAACTTCAAATCTTTGTCAAATTTTACCTTAGGTAATCCTTTAACAAGAGACTGACTAGCAAGTTGACTCATGGTTCTCATGTTAATATGTCCAATCCTTTTGTGCCAAAGCCATCTCTCATGATCATGAGACATGAGACAGGTGAGATCTGATAGACTATCTGATGACAGTGTCCTACATTTTGATGACAATGTCCTACATTTTTAGGGATACTACCCTACAGAAGGTCACCACTGCCCTACAGAAGGACACCCTTGACCCAGGAAAAGGACACATGGTCCTGTGCACCACCCTAGATTAGGATGGGTCTTCCCTATTGTATTTTTCCTCTTCCTTGGGCGCCCATGCTTGGGTATTATTGGTTAGGAGGTTGCCTTACTAGAAGGCTTAGAGAGTCATGGGTTCAACTCCTACATAGGATAGAAATTAATTCATCTTTTCTATTTCCTATGTAGAGTGGGGCGCATAACTCATGGGTTTAGTGGCTAAAGGCTTAGCTTAGCTAAAAGCCATAGGGGAGTGGGTTCAAATCCCACCTTGGATGAGTTTCCACTCATCTTTTTATTTTCCTTTTAATTCCCCCCTTGTGAGCCTCATTTGGGCCGCCCCCTCCCCTTCATTCTCCTATAAATAGGAGCCTCCTCTCTTGTATTTTCATCATCCATTTTATAGTAAAGGCATTATGCCAAATTTTCTCCTCTTTTGAGAGTTGAGTGAGGCTTGGTGGTTGTTGCTTAAACCATGGTGAGACTTATCTAATTCTCCTGAATTAGTGGCGTCTGGCGATTGAACTTATCTGCTGCAAGAAGGGACTTGCACCAGTGGCGTTCTCCATTTCTTTCTCCTCCACTTTTTCTTTCATTTTCCTTCATTTTCTTGCACTTTCTCACGCAATTATAGCTGCTGTCCAGCACCTATAATTCGTGAATTACTTGCTAATTTTCGGTTCTAATCGGTTTGTTTTGCTCAATTCTAGATCCTGTGCAATTCCTGTCATCACTATCCAGTGAGACTGAGTAAAGATTTTTCTTTCTTGTTCCAGAGAAAATGATTTTTCCAGGTTTGGAGTCAATGATCTCACAAAAGGTAGGCTGGAAATTAACATGATAACCATTGTCACATAACTGACTGATACTCAGCAAGTTATGTTTCAAACCTTCAACAAAATATACATTTTCAATCTGAGCTGAATTGGCCTTACCAATCTTACCTATGCCCTTGATCTGGGCTTTACTGTTGTCCCCAAAAGAGACAACTCCAGCAGTCATTTCTTCAAGTGACAGGAACTTGATTTTGTCTTCTGTCATGTGTCTTGAACATCCACTGTCCAGCACCCATTCTTTCTTGATCTTTGCTGCTGCCAGGCACATCTGTTATAAGAAGAGATTTAGCTTTAGGTACCCACTTATATCCGGGTCCTTCATGGTTAGTTCCCTTTCTCTTAGATGTTACTTGTCTCAAGTAACAATCTGTGGCTTTATGACCATATTTACTACAACAGGAGCATCTTTCCTTTTTCTTTTTTCTTGCAGGAATGAAAAAATCCTTGTACCAAACTTCATTTGAAGATCTCTCATGACCAAGTCCAGCTTTATCAAAAATGCCCTTTTGAGATCCAATGAGTCTCTCAAGGTTTTTTGTTCCATTTACAAACTTGGATAGATCATTTATGAGAGTTCTATTTTGTAGTTTGAGCTGCTGATTTTCATTTGATAGATTTTTTAGTTCCTGCCCATTGAGAGCTTGAGTCTTAACTTTCACTTGTTCAGATAGTCTCATGTGAGACAACATGAGGCTACTATTTTTATGGTTCAAATCCTCATTTTTCTTTTTCAAGAAATTTGATTTTCTCAAGAGCTGTATTCAAATCTGATTTAAGTAATGAGCTCTTTGAGGCAAGAAGATTTGAATCATACAGAAGATTTTCAAAGGCAGATTTAAGCTCATCAATGGAATATTCAGAGTTAGATTCAGTTACCTCTTCATCTGATGACTCTCCATTAGCCATGAGACATAAGTTGGCTGATTGTCCATCTTGACTTCCTTCTTCATCTGTGTCATCCCAGGTGGCCATCATTGCCTTCTTTCCAGGGCTTTTCTTGATTTCTCTTCTGAGCTGAGGACATTTAGATCTCATATGCCCATGCTTTTTGCATTCAAAGCAAATGAATTGCCCCTTCTTGTCAGATTTCATTTCTCCTCTTCTTGAAGGAAAATTCCTCCTTCCAGTTCCTCTAGCTCTCCACATACGTTTGATCTTCCTTGAGATGTAGGCTAGCTCATCATTCATCTCACTTTCATCATCTCCTTCCTCATCATCTTCTGTTTCTGAATCATGGGATGAGTTAAGAGAGATTTGTTGGGATGAGCTTGTCTTTTTACCTTTTGAGCTGTTGGATAAAGCTTTTAGAGCTACAGTCTTTGGTCGTCTGATAAGATCCTCTTCCATCAGCTCTTGATCATGTACTTTCAGAGATCCAAGGAGCTCATCTAATATGAGGATGCTCAAATCTTTAGCTTCCTGAATGGCTGTAACCTTGGGTCTCCAAGGTTTGGGTAAGCTTCTTAGGATCTTTCTTACCATATCTTGATTTGAGTAGGTTCTTCCTAAGGATTTTAGATCATTTGTTATGACAGTAAATCTCCTCACCATGTCTTCAATGCCTTCATCTTCATTCATCTTAAAAAGCTCATACTGTCTAATCAGTATGTTGATCTTAGCTTCTTTAACTTGGTTTGTTCCCTCATGTTCAATCTCAAGAGCATCCCATATTTCCTTCGCAGAGACACATCCTGCTACCTTGTCATATTCACTTCTGCTTAGTGCACAAGTGAGCAGGTACTTAGCTCTTGAGTTAAGCACATATCTTGCTTTCTCAGCATCTGTCCATTGGTCTCTGGGTTTGGTTGCCCTGAGTCCAAGTTCATCTGGGATGTATGGCATATAAGGGCCCATCTCAATGATTTCCCATAGATCAACATGTTGAGATTCAATGAACACTCTCATCCTGTCTTTCCAGTAATAGTAATCAGTTCCATCAAAGGCAGGAGGTCTGTTTGTTGAAGCTCCTTCAGGAATGAACAGACTTGTGCTAGGACCAGCCATGGATCTTTATCCTCTTCACACAGAGGTGTGCTCAACCCCAAGAGGCCGAGCTCTGATACCAACTGAAGTTGGTTGAGTGTCTCTAGAAGGGGGGGTTGAATAGATACTTTCCAAATCTGTTCCTGCAATTCCACACTAAAATTGATAGTTGAGATGTCCTCTCAAGTTTGTCAACTTGGAATCTCTTTTAAGACAAGATAGAGTTTATCAATTTTAGTGATGATCTTTATCTAGACCTTAATTCAAAGTCTTATCTTGATTATCAATTCAATTATATCTTTAGTTATCAAGCTGTATTAATTAATTCAAGATAAGCAGATATAAAGATAAGGTAAGAGACAAGAGACAGAGATCTTATCCTGGTTCACCCACTCCTTGGGCTACATCCAGTCCCCACAACCTGTGAGATTTTCCACTATTGACAAACCAGTCAATACAAGTATTCTTACAGCCTCTTCAGGACGTCTCACTCACACTAAGCCTAGGCACTCCTATCTTAGTTGAGCCACAAGTATTCTTACAGCCTCTCCAGGACGCAAACTCCTCACTCTAAGACTAGGAAACTTCGTATCTTAGATGAGACAGGTTACAAATAGAAGTTTGTGATAAGTCTAGCCTAAGCTCATACAGTGTATGGATATAAAAGAAAATGAGCTAGACTAAGTCTTAACTCTGGTTACAGTATTGGAATGATATACACGGAGAAGAGATGAAAGAGACAAATGGATAATCTCAAGATGAGATGAGTCTGTGCTTCAGACAGCTGATGGATACACTTGAGATGTCTGTTGAGATGTGATAAGATGCTGGATAATTTCACAGAAGTGCAGGCAGTCTCTCTCACACTTCAACTCTTGACAATGTCACTTTTATATCAATACTTGAGAAACTAGCCGTTATGTGGCCGTTACAGTCCTTTGGAGCCTACAACAGTAGTCACAGTCTTTTCAGAAGTCAGTCAGCAGCTTTTCAGTCTAAGGTACTGTGTCAGTGTCCTTGCTTGCCTTTATATTGACTTGACTTGCTGTTTCTTGACTTTGAGTATGCATTCTGTCTTTTGTCCAGATTCTGTTACACTCTTGTTGCATCTCTGATGAGATCTCATCTTGCTACGTCTGTTCTTGAGACGACGTCTCAAGCTATCCATGCATCTCAAGCTGAACTAGCATCTGTTCATTGCTTGCATCTCAAGCTTAACTTGAGTCTCTTTTGGCTTCATGCTGAAATCTCTTCTTTTCTTAAAACATCATCTGAACATAGAGGCTTTGCATCTCATGCTGTGTTAGCATCTTAATGTTGATCTTGCGTCTGACCTTGGCCTTGCATCTCAAACTGAGCTTGCATCTGTTCTTAGCTTGCTTCTCGAGCTGAACTTGCATCTGTTACTTGTGTTATTTATGATCTAAGTATTCCTGCATTTGTTTAGATACACAGAATCTCTGCCACACTTAAACACACAGTTAGTAACACAAGATGCATCTCATATGTATATTTGAACTTAATCAGTTTGTCATATTAAAAACCACTTGGGGATGAACTTGTCTCAACAGCGATGAGATGAAGTCCAACCCTAATCCAAGTAAAGTGTCTCTAACTCTTCCTTTCTAATTTGATTAATATTTTATCTGTTATTTACAATTCCGCAACAATATCTCTAAACCATTGTTTTCCCTTGATAATTAGATCACAGTGTATGTGAATTGACCGTTCCCTGTGGATACAATATCTTTCTTACTATTATACTACTGGATTTTTGGTTCGCTTGCCAGAAACCCATCAGTGTTCTTTCCAATCTTCACCATGGAGTCAACATCATCCCATTTTGTGCCTAAGCAGCTTCTTTCTTTCTCTACAAGATTCCAGTGGTAGTCCCACATGGCATTGTATAGAGAATGATCCATGCCTCCTTCTGTAGCAACTTCTTCAGCTAAGAACTCCCAAACCTCATCAGATAAGACTCTGGGTCCTTCAACTGAATATGATGCTACAACCTTCTGCTTCTTCTTTAGCTTAAATTCATCAGCATAAGGTAACCTAGGTATGATTGCATCTGGGTATACCTTGATCTCAGTATAAGGTTTGATATGGATCTTGGAAGGTGGGATGAATCCTCTCAAACCAAAGAACTTCTGACATTGAAGATCTACTAATTCAGATTCAAGACATAACATTCTGACAACAGCCCAGTCTTCCTAAGAGAAAAGTAGTCTATCATCTGTGAATGGATTCAACAGTCTCCACTGGTGCTTAGCTTTAACAACCCCACTCCTAATCTTTTCAAGGGCATCAGCTACATGTCCTCCTCTTGTGCTTCTTCTCATTTTTGCTTCTGAAGAGGTTTCCAGCTGAAGTCTGGATAGATCATGAAGCTGGAGAGGTGGATAGTCTCTGAAGTAAATAAGCTCTTCAAAGAGATTAGGGAAACTAGGCACTCTAAGCCTTTCAGCTACAGGAACATTGTAAAATCTGTGTGGCACCTCAGCAGCCCACAACATTTGCTGATCATTCTGAACACATAATGCAAGATCCTGAGATGGTTTTCTGGCGTAGTCTCTGGTCTTGGCTTTCAGTAGAACTGCCCTACAAAGATTTCCTCCAAACCACATGCAATCAATATTCTCATCATCCTCAGCCTGAGAATCTTCTGAAGTGTGAGATGGTGAAGGTTCAGGTGCATGTACTGGTTCAGGTGAAGGTGGGGGAATAGGTTCAGAATTCTGTACATTCAGCTGAGCAGGTGGAGCTTCATCTTCTAAAGTAGAGACATTGTCAAATAGTACCCTAGGTCTTTTGACAGGTGCCTGAGTCTCTTCAGCAGCAACTTTCTTCTTCTGTTGTAACACTTCCAGGGCCTCCTTCCTTTGCATTTCAGCTTTCTCCTGGAACTTGACAACTTCAGCTTGTTGTATGCTTCTCCTAGTTCTGATTGGTGAATCCGCAAAGACAGGTTCAAGCAGCCTGATCTTCTTAGTTTTTCTTCTTTTAAGAGCACTTTCTCTCCTTCGCTTAAGCCTAGAAGCTTGCTCCAACCTCTCATCTTCAAGAATAGCTTGTTGTGCAGCAACAGCAAGAGCATGATCTTGTTTCTCCTGCTCCTCCTTCTTTCTTCTTTCTTCTTGTTCAATTTCTTCAACAATTTTCTTGAGATCAGATTCAGGCATACTGACAGCTAAAGGTATAGCCTGAATAGGTTCAGTGGTCTCAGATGTCAACACATTGTTGTCCTCTGCCTGTCCTTCTACTTGAGAAGTAGGCTGAGTAGCAATGGTTGTACCTTCTCCAGTTTGACCCACAATCTCAGGAGCATCATTAGATCCATCATGAGCAGGTTCAGACTGTCTGATGGTAGTTTCATCTTCAGACACACCGGCCTTCATCTGAGGTCTTGACCTCTTTTTTTATTGAATCTTCACAGGTGTTAGAGATGACACAAATTCAGAACGACGTACATCTCCTTGCATTTCATCTTGCAAAATTTCCAGAACATTTCTTCCAGTTCTTGCTGCTTTCTCAGATGCATCCTCCTCCAATATTGTCTTCTCTGGTGATGGCTTCTTTACAAGAATTCCCATCCTCTTAATGTTGACGACAGAAAAAAGAGACGGGCCCTTGTGATCATAGAGCCTCTCTATGGGAACATTTAGCTTCAGAAGTATTTTGGTGATTAGGGTTGTGTGAGTGTAATTAGTTGCAGAGTCACTAACCCTTTTCAACATGTTGTATAGTACAATCCTGGGAAAGTTCAGAGCTTTCTTGTCCAGTAGATGAATCAGACAGAATCTCTCAAGTTCTGAAACATGATTTCTACTCCCAGTCTTAGGTAGCACATAGCGACTTAGAATGGCATGAAGAATCCTTGCTTTAGGGTGCATGGACGAACTATCCAGATCTTCTACGTCTTCCGTACCATAGAGCTTCTTAGTGAAATTGGGAATGCCACCGTTTCTTCCTTCCCAACCAGGTGAGAACATAGCTCCTTCTTTTGGAACACCGGTTGCATTAGCAATCACATTAGCATCCACCAGAATCTTCTTTCCCAGCACAATGGTTTCTAGGGCTTGGTAGGAACCATCTTTGGTAGAGATGTCCCAAGCATTTCTCTAGAAATCAATGACACTCTTTTCGTGCCAAGCACAATCAGTTTTTGAGAAGAAGTTGGTCCATCCTACTGCATCAAAAGTATCATGGAGGTTGATACCACAAGCACTAAGGTTATCCAGGTCTATGGTCCTAGATGCAACGATTTGACCTCCAGCAGACTTGGTTCCCTTCTTGGGTTCCATTGAGAAGCTTGAGATGAAGAAGATGAAAGCACGGAGAGAAAACCTAGAGCACAAGGAACACTTGAACAGTTTTGTAGAGAGGAGAGAGAAACGTAGCTTGAAAAACGGTTCAACCTTCTCCTTAAATAGCCGCAAGACACCTTAATGATGGCAGTTGCAGTCTTGGAGATCGTGCAAGTATGCAGAGAGCAATTACTCAGAAAGAGGGAATCCCAAACGTTTCAGCTTGCCACGTCATTAGACTTAGTGCTTCAGACAAACATAAACATTCAGATGATGCATGTAAAGATGAATGTTCAGACGAAGCATATTCAGATGCATGATAGTATGTACTGAGCACATGCTATTCAGACAAAGCCAAAATATTCAGATTATCTCTAATGAACTTAAATCTATCTTCAGCTAGAGGCTTTGTGAATATATCAGCCCATTGATGATCAATATCAATGAACTGTATATCGAAAACTCCTTTCTGAACATAGTCTCTAATGAAATGATGCTTGATCTCTATATGCTTTGCCTTAGAATGCTGAATGGGATTCTTAGACAGATTAATAGCACTGGTATTATCACACATCACAGGAATACAAGATACATTAATATTAAAATCTTCTAACTGATACTTAACCCATAACAGTTGTGAACAACAACTGGCAGCTGCAATGTACTCAACTTCTGCTGTTGATAGAGCTATGGTGCTTTGCCTTTTGCTGGACCCAGCTTATCACGTTGTCACTAATGAAATGACATCCTCCACTGGTTGACTTTCTTTTAGTTCTATCTCCAGCAAAGTCAGCATCACAAAATCCAACTAACCTGCAATCCTTACTTTTCTTATAGCAAAGACCAAGATTAGTAGTACCATTCAAATATCTAAAAATTCTTTTCACAGCTTTGTAGTGGGAAATTCTTGGATCTGATTGAAATCTAGCACATATAAAAACACTGAACATGATATCAGGTCTGCTAGTTGTTAGATACAATAAAGATCCAATCATTCCTCTGTACAAAGTTTGACTTACTGGTTCTTCCCCTTCATCCTTATTTAGTACAATAGAAGGATGCATAGGAGTTGTCATTGGCTTGCAATCATGCATGTTAAACTTCTTAAGCATTTCTTTTGTATATTTTTCTTGATGGATCCATATACAATCAGATTGTTGCTTGATTTGAAGTCCCAAAAAGAACTTAAGTTCTCCCATCATGCTCATTTCAAACTCAGATTGCATAAGCTCAGAAAATTCCTTGCATAATGAAGAATCAGTAGAACCAAAAATAATGTCATCCACATATATCTAAACAAGAATGAAATCTTTGTTAGACATTTTTCTGAAAAGAGTTGTATCTACTTTTCCTCTTACAAAATCATGTTTAATCAGAAAATTGCTCAGTCTGTCATACCAAGCTCTTGGGCTTGTTTCAGACCATAGAGAGCCTTTTTCAGTTTGTAAACATGTTCAGGAAAAACAGTATCCTCAAAACTTGGTTGTTGTCTAACATAGACCTCTTCCTCAATAAAACCATTGAAAAATGCACTCTTAACATCCATCTAATATAGGGTGATGCCATTATTTACTGCATAAGAGAGTAAAATCCTAATAGCTTCAAGTCTAGCTACTGGAGCAAAGGTTTCAGTGAAATCAATACCTTCTTGCTGATTGTAGCCTTGAGGAACAAGTCTTGCCTTGTTTCTGGAAACCTCCCCTTCCTCTGACAACTTGTTTCTGTACACCCATTTGGTTCGTATGATGGTTTTCCCATGGGGTTTAGGTACAAGTGTCCATACATCACTCCTGGCAAATTGATTTAGCTCTTCTTGCATGGCTAGGATCCACCCTTCATCATGCAGAGCCTCCTCAATATTTTTGGGTTCAATCTCAGAGAGAAGTGCAAGATTATTCATGCTTCTGAATTTTGACCTTGTTTTCACTCCTTCTGAGGTGTCTCCAATAATTTGCTCTTTTGGGTGATGAGACTTGTATCTCCAGTCACGACTGTGAGGGAATACATTCTCAGTCTGAGACTTAACAATATTGGTCTGAGAAGATCCCGGTTCAGATACAAGTTCAGACTTATGCTCAGATGATTCTTTAGATGCTCTTTTTAGAGGTTCCTTCAGATTTTGCTTCTGGATTTAGCTCCATACCTGCAAAATCATCCTCCAGATCTAATAGTTCCCTATCAGTCTCTTTATAGTCATTGAATTTTACATGGATTTATTCTTCTATTGTTAAGGTTCTGAAGTTATAAACTCTGTAAGCCTTTGAAATTTCAGAATATCCAATGAAAAATCCTTTGTTAGACTTAGCATCAAATTTTCCTAAGTCATCTTTAGTGTTGAGTATAAAACACTCACATCTAAAGATATGGAAGTAGGAAAATATTGGGTTTTCTTCCTTTCCACACTTCATATGGAGTTCTTTTGAGAATTGGTCTTACCAAAATTCTGTTCTGAAGGTAACACGC
Source organism: Sesbania bispinosa (assembly GCA_026901365.1). Lineage (NCBI taxonomy): Eukaryota > Viridiplantae > Streptophyta > Magnoliopsida > Fabales > Fabaceae > Sesbania > Sesbania bispinosa. The sequence continues at coordinate 817,248 of QLOH01000091.1, forward strand.
TGTGTTAACAACTTCTGCCCAGAAGGATCTTGGTAGATTGCTTGAAATGAGCATGGTTCTACCCATCTCCTGCAGGCTTCTGTTCTTTCTTTCAACTACCCCATTTTGCTGAGGAGTTCTTGCCACTAAGAAATTGTGTGAGATCCCATTCTCATCACAGAACATTCTGAAGCTTGAGTTTTCAAACTCACCACCATGATCACTTCTAATTGCAGATATGCAGATTCCTTTCTCATTTTTCACCTTCTTACAGAACTTTGTGAAATTCTCAAAAGTTTCCTCTTTGCTTCTGAGGAATATAACCCATGTAAATCTTGTATAGTCATCAACAATGACCAACCCATACTTTTTCTTGCTAAGACTTTCAGTTCTAGTAGGGCCAAACAAGTCCATGTGAAGTAGTTTCAGTGGTCTGTTAGTGGAAACAACATTTTTGCTTTTAAAAAAGTTTTTGGTTTGTTTCCCCTTCAGACAGTGTTCACATAAAATATCAGATTTGAATGAGAGCTTTGGTAAGCCTTTAACCAGATTATGTTTGGTTAGCTTTGAGATTAATCTCAAGCTGGCATGTCCAAGTTTCTTATGCCAAATATGTTTTCCATCTTCCATAGAAATAAAGCACTTCACATTTTGACTAGCAAGTTCATCTAGATCAATTTTGTACACATTATTGTGTCTCTTAGCAGAAAAAAGGATTTGATCTGAAGAGTCTTTGACTATGCAGCCTTCTTTGGTGAAAGATACAACATATCCACTATCACATAATTGTCTTATGCTTAGAAGATTGTGTTGCAATCCTTCAACTAGAAGCACATTTTTAATAAGGGATAGAGGGGTCATACCTACTGTCCCTATGCCAATGATCTTCCCTTGCTGGTTTCCACCAAAGGTGACCACTCCTCCTGCCTTGGGTCTAAGGCATTGGAACAAACACCTTTCTCCCATCATGTGTCGCGAGCACCCACTGTCCAGGTAACATTTGTGGTGTTTCCTTTGTCCCATTAAACACATCTGGAACAGGAATAATCAAATTTTTAGGTACCCATACCTTCTTAGGTCCTCTTTTGTTAGCATTGGGTTTAGCTTTCCTTCTGTGTCTACATTTAGACCTGACATGTCCAGGTTTACCACAGTTGGAACACCCATTTCCTTTCTTGAAACCATCATTTAGCACTTTAAATATTAATGACTCAGAAGAAGATGAGTCTGAATAACCGAGGCCACTTTTGTCTAAGGCATGCTTCTAAGATCCTAACAGTCTGTTCAGATTATCAGTGCCTTTAACAAATCTGGCTAGATCCAAAGTTAGTTCTTTGACCTCGTTCTGGAGTTTTTTGTTTTCCTTAACAAGATTTTCAGAACCACTTGGATCTTGTTGAAGTAGCTTTTCCTTCAGAGCAAGATTTTCTATTTGTAACTTCTCATTTTCTACAGACATTTCAGAAAATGCTCTTGAAAGTTCCCTGAACTCATTGAAGAGTTCTCTGCTACTTTCAACAAGGTCATCATACTGATCTTGCAAGGTTTGCGGAATTACCTCAGAATCTGAGCTGTCTGAGGATTGTAGACTTGCCATCAGACACAAGTTGGCTTCTTCTGAAGCATCCTCTTCTTCTTCTGAAATGGAGTCATCCAGATCTTCCCATGTGGCCATCAGCCCTTTCCTTTTCTTGAAGAATTTTTTCTTCTGGAAAGTTGACCTCTTTAACTTTGAGGAATCAACCTTCACGTCCCCTGACTGTTTACATTCAAAGCAAATAATTTTGTCAGTATTAAAGGAATCTTTTCTTGACTTGCCTTGCCTAGATGTGGAAGGTTGAGATTTTCTGAATCTCCCTTTATTTTGCAGCATCTTCTTGATTTTCCTGCTAAGAAGAGCAAGATCATCATCTTCTGAACAGTCTTCAGACTCAGTATCACTATCTGAAGTGTCCTGTGCTTGCATAGCTTTCATGCTGCCATGCCTAGGCTGTCTTGCCTTGGAGTTCAATGCTTAAGCTTTGAGAGATCCCAATAGTTCCTCCATTCTAAGAGTATTTAAATCTTTGGCCTCTTCAATGGTTGTAACTTTGGGTCTTCAGGACTTTGGCAAACTCCTTAGAATCTTTTTGTTATTATCACCAGATTCAAAGGTTCTACCTAAAGACCTGAGTCCATTGGTTATAGTCTGAAACCTCCCAAACATTTGGTCTATGGTTTCAGATTCTTCCATCTTGAACATCTCATACTGATGTACAAGCATGCTGATTTTGGATTGCTTGACAGTCTCAGTCCCTTCATGGGCAGCTGCAAGTGTATCCCAAATCTCCTGGCAGATGAGCATCCATGAACCTTCTCATATTCTGATTTATTCAGAGAACATATCAGATAGAGTTTGGCTTTGGCATTTAACTGAACTCTAGCCTTCTGTTCTAAGGTCCAGTCAGCCTTTGGTATGGGCACTCTAGCATGCATGGGCACAAAGTCTCCATCAGTGACCACATCTCAAACATCAATGTTGTTGCTCTCACTGAACAACTTCATACGATCCCTCCAATAGTGGTAATCCACTCCATTGAATGCTGGGGGTCTCATGTAAGAGGCTCCTTCAGTAATGTACTATCTGTTGCTTGTAGAAGTTTCCATCAAGATCTTTGTCCTTAACACTGTTTAGGTGTTAACCCCAAGGATAAGCTCTGATACCAACTGTAGGAAAATACAAGGAAACACTAGAAGGGGGTTGAATAGTGTTTCAATGGAAACTTTTTATCTTTCACAAATAGAGATGAAAATGTCGTTCTGAAAATATTTAGATGATAAGTTTTATCGTCTGAAGCGTTTAGGTTCGTCTGAACCCAAGTTCAGATGCAAAACAAGTTTAGATACGTAGAAATAGATTTTCACAAAACGTCATTTTCCAGAAATACTTTTCAATCCCTTCTGTTAGTTTATTAAAACTGAATTGACAGAGAGTAAGAGATAGAAGAAAACTTAGCCAAGATATATCCTGGTTCACTCACTACCACCGTTAGCTACATCCAGTCCCAGAGGCAAACCACCACTGGATTTCCACTATTCTTGCAAGAATTACAAGTATTCTTTTCTATCAAGCCTCTTCAGGCTCTACCACAAGTATTCTTTCTTCCACCAAGCCTCTTCAGGCTCTACCACAAGTATTCTTTCTTCCACCAAGCCTCCTCAGGCTCTCAGACACTTAACCAAGTGTTATACCCAAGTATTCTTTAAACAGAAAGCCTCTCCAGGCTCAGTAAACCAAACTGTTGTAAATTAAAACAAAAAATGTTCACTCAACTATCACAAAGATGTACAATCAACTGAGATAACACTCAGAATCTGAAATGAATTGAGTACAAAGAATTTTGAACAGAGTTTCAGCAGCGTAAGAGTTCTTAATATCTTTTCTCTATATGTTCTTTGTATTTATTTCGCTTTGCATGAGGGTATTTATAGGATGAGAAGTTTTTACCGTTGTCTCAGGCAGCATTAAATGCATTCCAAAAGACGTTGTGACTCCTTTATCCTTAAAGAGTGCTGAACGGCTTCATAGCAGCATGCGCAGACAGTGTATGATGAGCATAGCAGCAACATTTCCATAAATGTGCAAATCATTTGAACGAGGTAGGAAAGCTTTTCTGACATAGATGATGAAAATAGTTAGACCAGAAGTAGGACGTCCTTCAATCGCAGTAACGTCTTTTAGCATGGTCAACTTTGAAAAGGTTAAGCTTCCAATGCAAAACTTCAGATGATGTATAAGTCTTCAGATGCACACGCATTCTTCAGAAGATCTGAAACAGAACAGAAGATACATAACAGTTTATTTGTTCATTTTAAATGACCTTCTGGCTTTTATATTTGTTATCCATTAAAACAATTGAGAGTATGAGACTTTTAGAAAGTATTCATTTACTGACATACTTTATTTGAGACTCAACAGTTATTATGTACATTATTGTGTGTGAGCTTTGAACTTGTGTAGTTCTTCAGCTTAAACTTTCTTATACCTTAAACACTTGGGTGTTCAGCCTGGAGAGGCTTGTTTGTTAAACAATACTTGGGTAGAGCCTGAAGAGGCTTGTAAGAAAACAATACTTGTTGTTGTAATGCCTGAAGAGGCTTGACAAAAAAGAATTTTTGTAGTCTTCTAAAGATTAATGGAAATCCAGGTGTTGTGTTTGCCTCTGGGACTGGACGTAGTTCACAGTGGTAGTGAGTGAACCAAGATAATTAACTTGGTTAGGTTCTCTCATCCCTTAACTCTTTAAATTCAGTTTTAAGCTAACAAGAAGGTAATTGAATTGGTTTACATAAAGTTTAAATATAAAATCGGTTTTTCAGAAGATTATTTTATTAGTCTGAACAATCTTTAGACAGTAAATTAAACTTCAGATATCAACAGATCATCTGAAAGTTTTTAGAAAAAGCTTTGTTGGGAAAAAGTTTCCAAAAACGTTCAACTTTTATAGAAACACTATTCAACCCCCTTCTAGTTTTTCCCTGTTTGTTCCTATAGTTGGTATCAGAGCTCAGTCTCGGGTTGAGCACCTAACAAGTGCTAAGGAAAAAGATCCAAATGGAAACCTCAACAAGCAATAGGCAGTACATTACAGAAGGAGTCTCTATCACCAGGCTTCCAGCCTTCAATGGAGTAGACTACCACTACTGGAGAGATCGTATAAAGTTGTTCATTGAGAGCAACAACATTGATATTTAGGGTGTTTTCACTGATGTTGAAAATTTGTGCCTGATGGCAAGTCTTCCATCATCTGATAGTTCAGAATCTGAGGTAATGCCTCAAACTCTTCAAGATCAATATGATGAGTTGGTTAAAAGTTCCAAAGAACTTTTCAATGAGTATAAGGAGCTTTCAAGAGCTTACACTGAAGTAATTAAAAGAAATAAGATTTTAGAAAAAGAAAACCTCATAATCAAAGAAAAGCTTTTGAAACAAGAGACTAGTAATTCCAGCAATCTTTCTGAAGAAAATAAAAAACTTCTGAAGAAAATCAAAAACTTCTCAGAAGATTCATCATCAAATTCTTCTGTTTTAAAATTTCCTAATAAAGGTAAGAAGAAAGTTAATGGGTGTTCCCATTGTGGTAAGCTTGGACACCATGTGTCTTAGTGTAAACACAAGAGGAAATCAAAGCCCAAATCTAACAAGACGGGACCCAAGAAAATATGGGTACCTAAGCACTTAATTGTTCCTGTTGTAGATGTCTTTAATAGGACAAAGGAAACCCCTCAGATGGTACTTGGACTGTGGATGCTCACGTCACATGACGGGAGAAAGGTCTTTGTTCCAAAGCCTTAGACCCAAAGAGGGAGAAGTGGTCACCTTTGGAGGCAATCAACAAGGGAAGATCACTGCCATAGAGGCTGTAGGTATATCTCCTCAATCCCTTATTAAGAATGTTGTTTTGGTTGAAGGACTGAAACATAACATTCTGAGCATAAGTCAATTATGTGACAGTGGATATGTTGTATCTTTCACAAAAGAAGGTTTTATAGTCAAGGACTTTTTAGATCAAACCCTCTTTTCTGCTAAGAGACACAATAATGTGTATAAAATTGATCCAGAGGAACTTGCAATTCAAAACGTGAAATGTTTTCTCTTTGTGGAAAATGAAAAACAGATTTGGCTTCAGAAAGTTGGGCATGCTAGCTTGAGATTGATCTCAAAGCTAAGAAAACACAATCTTGTTAAAGGTTTACCCAAGCTCTCATTCAAATCTGACATTTTATGTAAAAACTGTCTAAAGGGAAAGAAAACAAGAAGCTCTTTCGAGAGCAAGAATGTTGTGTCTACCTGCAGACCTTTAGAACTTCTTCACATTGACTTGTTTGGTCCAACTAGAACAAAAAGTCTTAGTAGAAAGAAATATGGTTTGGTCATAGTGGATGACTATACTAGATTTACATGGGTGTTATAACTCATAAGCAAGGATCAGACTTTTGAGAATTTCACAAAATTCTGTAAGAAGGTTCAAAATGAAAAAGGATTTTGCATATCTACCATAAGAAGTGATCATGGTGGCTAGTTTGAAAACTCAAGCTTTAAACTGTTCTGTGATGAGAATGGGATCTCTCACAATTTCTCAGTGGCAAGAACTCCTCAACAAAATGGGGTTGTTGAGAGAAAGAACAAAAGCTTTCAGGAGATAGGAAGAACTATGCTCATTTCAAGCAACTTGCCAAGATCTTTCTGGGCTGAGGCTGTTCATACAACTTGTTATATTCAAAATAGAATTTTGGTAAGACCAATTCTCAAAACGACTCCTTATGAATTGTGGAGAGGAAGAAAGCCCAACATATCTTATTTCCATATCTTTGGATGTGAGTGTTTTATACTTAACACTAAAGATGATCTTGGAAAATTTGATCCTAAGTCAGACAAAGGATTTTTCATTGGATATTCTGAAACATCAAAGGCATAAAGAGTTTATAACTCTAGAACCTTAACTGTTGAAGAATTTATTCATGTGAAATCCAATGACATGAAAGAGACTGATAGGGAACTATCAGATCTTGAAGATGACTTTGCAGGAATGGAGCTGAATCCTTCATCTGAAAGAAAAGAAGTCAAAGATGAAGAATCTTTGGAAGAACTTTCTGAAGGACCATCTGAACAACCTTCTGGTCAACCTTCTGAAGCTGAACCTCTTCAGACAGCTAATGTTGAGTCTCAGACAAAGATCGTATTCCCTCACAGAAATGAATGGAGATACATGTCTCATCACCCCAGGGATCAAATCATTGGTGATACCTCAGAAGGTGTAAGAACAAGATCAAGATTCAGAAATGTGAATACTTTTGCCTTACTTTCTGAAATTGAGCCAAAGAACATTGATGAAGCTCTGTGTGATGAAGGGTGGATCCTAGCCATGCAAGAAGAGATTAATTAATTTGAAAGGAGTGATGTCTGGACCCTTCATACTAAACCCCATGGGGAAACAATTATTGGAACCAAATGGGTGTTCAGAAACAAGCTATCAAAAAAAGGGAAAGTCGTCAGAAATAAAGCCAGCTTGGTTTCTCAAGGCTACAACCAGCAAGAAGGTATTGATTTTACTGAAACCTTTTCTCCTGTAGCTAGGCTTGAAGCCATTAGGATTCTACTTTCTTATGCAGCCAATAATGGCATCATATTGTATTAAATGGACGTAAAGAGTAGCTTTCTTAATGGATTGATTAAGGAAGAAGTATTTGTTAGACAACCCCCTGGATTTGAAGACACTGCTTTTCCTGAACATGTTTTTTAATTGAAAAAGGCTCTATATGGTCTTAAACAAGCGCCAAGGGCTTGGTATGACAGATTGAGCAATTTCCTTATCGAAAATGGTTTTGAAAGAGAAAAAGTAGATACAACTCTCTTTAGAAAAATGTCTAACAAAGACTTTATTCTTCTTCAGATATATATTGATGACATTATTTTTAGTTCGAAAAATCCTTCTTTATCCAAAGAGTTTTATAAGCTTATGCAGTCTGAGTTTGAAATGAGTATGATGGGTGAACTCAAATTTTTTCTGGGACTTCAGATTAAGCAAAAATCTGATTGTATATGGATCCATTAGGAGAAGTATACAAAATAAATGCTTAAGAAATTTAACATGAATGACTGCAAGACTATGTCAACTCCTATGCATCCATCTGCCATCTTAAACAAAGATGAATAAGAATTCGTTGATCAAACAATGTATAGAGGAATGATTGGTTCATTATTATATCTTACAACAAGCAGACCTGGCATTATGTTCAGTGTTTGTCTTTGTGCACGATTTCAATCTAATCTAAGAATTACTCATTACACGGTTGTTAAGAGAATTTTCAGATATTTAAATGGTCATACTAATCTTGGTCTGTGCTATAAGAAGAGTAGGGATTGCAGGTTAGTAGGATACTGTGATGCAGACTTTGCTGGAGATAGAGTGGAAAGAAAATCAACCAATGGAGGATGTCACTTCATTGGTGATAACATGATTGGCTGGTCCAGCAAAAGGCAAAGCACAATTGTAGTCTCTACTACTGAAGAAGAATATATTGCTGCTGCTAGTTATTGTTCACTACTGCTTTGGGTAAAATATCAATCGGAAGATTTTAATATTGCATTAAATTCTATTCCTGTTATGTGTGATAATACAAGTGCTATTAATTTTTCTAAAAACCCATTTAACAGTCTAGGGCAACACATACAGAAATCAAGCATCATTTCATTAGAGACTATGTTCAGAAAGGAGTTTTTGATATTAAGTTCATTGATACAGAGCATCAATAGGCAGATATATTTACAAAACCTCTAGCTGAAGATAGATTTAGGTTCATAAGAAATAATCTGAACATCCATGCATTATCTGAAAAATAATTATGCTTGGTTGTCTGAACCTTTGTTCTTTCTAAAATGAATGCTTTATTTGAAACATGTTTGTCTAAATATATGCAATCTTCTGAAATATTTGAACTATTTGAACATTGCATTGTCTGAAAGGTCACTCTCTGAGTAACATGGCTATCTGAGACGTTTAGTTTTCCAAATTTCCAAAACCCCCAGCACAACGCATGGTTACCAATGTCTGCGCAGTCCTGTAACTGCCATCATTATTGCTTCTATGACGGCTATTTATAGGGGCATGTAAAGTCAGTGCACGTTTACGCCATTTCATCTTCTTGTTCTCAGAATTCTTACAGTCAAGAAGTTCAGTTTTCTCTCAAGTATTAAGTCTCAAGCTCATCTCTTTATCTGCCATTTCAAGTTCTCTGCCATGGCACCCAAGAAATCTGCTGGAGGTCAGATTGTTGCTAGTAGGGTTATGGACCTTGAAGCTCTTAGGAATGGAGGTGTAAATTTGCTTAAAACCTTTGATAGTGCTGGATGGACTCAATTTTTCCACTTTGTGAACTGCGCATGGCATGAACAGAGTGTGATCGATTTTTGGAAATCTGCCAGAATTGTAACAAGCAAGGACGGGGAGTACTCCTCTATTCAAGAAACTGTGATGGGAATCAAGGTGTTTGTTGATGCTGATATTATTGCCCGGGTGACTAATGTAAAATCTAAATGAGCAGTTTTTATTCCAGATTGGAAGCACAATAATGGAGGTCCATGAAAGTTCACCAAGATGCTTTATGGGATTGAAGAACCTGGAGACATGAGAGCCCCTCTCTCATGCGTCCCAAGGCTAGAGTTTTTGCATGCCATTTTGGGGCGTTGCATTCTTCCCAAGATGGGGAGCAAAAACCATGTCTCTAATTGAGAGAGATTCTGCATGATTCATTTGCTGAAGAAGAAGCAACTTGATCTTCCTAAGATCATTATGTAAAACATGCTGAAGAAGGTTAGTGATTCTGCAAGCAACTTCACACAAACAACCTAGATTACGAAGATATTGTTGTACTTCATGGTTCCTATCAAGAAGTTGTACGACCGTAAGGCACCAACCTATTTCTCCATCTCCAACATCAAGAAGATGGGCATTGCTGTTTAAACGCCCATCAGTTGAGCCTACTTTCAAAGAATCTCTTGTTTAGGAGAAAGCTGCAGCAACTGGACGCAGCGCTATTGACATCTTGTAGAATGAACTGTGTGGTGATTCTCGCAGAAGTGAATTTGTTCCTATGAAGACCACCCCAACAAAGATTGTCAAAAGAAAAAGATCCGAGCAAGTTTAGAAGCCTGTTGAAGACTTTAATGCTTAGAAAGAAGCACCTGCTGAAACTGTTGTGGTAAGACAGTCTAAAGGTAATGCACAACTCAAACAGTCTCAACCTGTTCAAAAGTTACTGATATTTTCTGTTCTTGAAGTTACTGATGTTTTGTATGTGAGATCTTAGAAAGATAGGATTCTTATGGTTAGTAAAGAACTCAGGAAGATCAGAAGAACCACGACCAAGCACAGATTGAGATTGAGAGGCAACTTCAGAATGAGACTGATAGTAATCCTCAGACTGAAGATAAAGATAAAGGTCAGCCTGAGATTGAGCAAACAATGTAAGTCTTTCCTGAGATTCAGAAAGATCAGAATCCTAATAAGAAACATCAGACTTCATAATTGTCTTTGGAGAATGGGCAAAGCTTAGAAGTTCTATATGCTGAAGGTAATTTCAGAAGAAGGCCTTAAGACATATTCTTTATTAGAAAGTCTCTAGAAGCTTAGAATGGTTGAATCTGAAGATAGCCTAAGTTGAGTGAGGTGCACATCAGAATGAAGTCTTAGCTACAGTCAAAAAGAGTCTCTACTGGAAATTCTAACCATCAAGCTGAATCAAGTTGAGCTCAACAATGAACTAAGTTTGAGACTCAAGAAAAGCAGAAATATAAAAGATAAATATCTAAGATGTCTTATTTCTACTAACTGTGTGCTCAAGTGTTTGCAGAATTTAGCTTCTCATATTACAGGATAATTTTCTCTTATGTTAAAGAGAAGCTGAGATGCTAAGGAGACTTGCAATCTAAAAGATAACACTTGAGATGCATGAAGCTGAAGCACTAAAGCAATCAAAAATTTGTCAGATTCAGAAACAAGATCAAGAGCTACAAAGAGATCAAAAAGAGTTGAACTGAAAAGCAGCAAGAGGTGCAACCTATGAAAAGATTAGCTTAGGAGATCTTTGAAGAGAATCAATCATGAAACTTATGTAACAATCCATGCAACGTTCTTAAGGTGGGTCTGTCCAGTACCCCATTACTCTTAATGTGTACCTATGTGAGCAAATGATATCTCATATCCATGATCCGTGAGATGTGATCATCAATGAACTCACATACTAGTCTAAATGCATCTTTGTCCTAAGATGATACTTGACCAGGGACTATTTTAAGAATAGTTCTTCATAAGATCTTACGATCAAGTCATCTACTTGATTTCTTATGAAGTTTGAGCTTACTATTCTAAGGACATTAATTATATTCTAAAAGAATGAATTGCCTTTATAAAATAATATGACACATGTGATGGATGTTTCAAAACATATAAGTCTCTAGTGCATATACCTAACAAGCATAGCCTCTTGAGTCTAAGAGATTCAAGACTCAAGAAACTGAGACTTAGCTACACATTAAAGACTAAGACTCAGTTACACATGAAAGACTGAAACCCAGATATGATAGTCAGACTGAGCCACTCAATTGAGATTCAGACTGAGACAAGCTCAAGTTGGAAATTCAGATTGAGACAGGCCCAGACGCATTGTAAGATCAGACTCAACCCAACCATGACAAATAAGCACTTTGAAGTATGAAGCTGAGCAAAGATGAGATCCAAAATCAGCTTGAGATGTAGACTCAGACTCAGATGCAGACTCAACTTGAGACGCAGAGATCAGATGCAAACATCAGACTCAACTTGAGACGCAGAGATCAGATGCAAACATCAGACTTAGATTGAGACACAGAGATCACATGCAGACATCAAACTCAGAAGCATACTCAAGCTATCAACATAAGATCCAGACTCAGAAAGAGTCTCAGCAACAAAGCAAGTCAACGCAAGTACATCGTCACAGCAGAGACTGCATCAGAAAAGTACTAATCTCATGTCAGAAAAGTGAAAAACAGTCTCTCTCTCTCTTCCATTGACTAGTATAACGACTAGTATTCTGAAGACTATAGAAGGAAGTCTCATTATGGTTAGACAAGTGTGAGACACTAGTGAGACACAGCAGAGATGCTGCTGCACAAACAGAAAAATCCAAGTCTCAAGTGAATCTCAACCTACCTACCTATGTTATCTTAGCTAATATCATGTAGTGGGTTTAGCTCTTGTTTTGTAATGATTTGTATACACTCCTTGAGTGATTTAGGGCGTGTTACCTAGCTAAGCTCACTGTGTATCCATACTTTGTATGTAGTCTAAGCTAGGTAAGATCAATCTCATCTCATATCACCTAGTCTCATCTAAGTCAGGAGGTGCCTGAGCTTAGTGTGAGTCACTGTAAGCCTCGAGAGGCACTGTAACAAGAATACTACCGAGTTGCCTGGAGAGGTAGACGAAGACAATGAATAGTGCATGAGTTTCCTGGAGAGGCAGTCGAAGACAAAGAATACTGCATGATTTTCCTGAAGAGGCAGTTGAGAACAAAGAATACTTGAGTCTCAACTAAGACAGGAGGTGCCTGAGCTTAGTGTGAGTCACTGTAAGCCTCGAGAGGCACTGTAACAAGAATACTCACCGAGTTTCCTGGAGAGGCAGACGAAGACAAAGAATAGTGCATGAGTTGCCTGGAGAGGCAGTCGAAGACAAAGAATACTGCATGAGTTTCTTGAAGAGGCAGTTGAGAACAAAGAATACTTGAGTCTCAACTTGTATTTGACAAGGTTGTCATATAATGGAAATCTCACATGGTTGTGGGGACTGGACATAGCCCAAGGTTGTGGGTGAACCAGTATAAATCTCAGTGTGCATCTCTTATCCTTATCTCTTTATTTATATTGCACATTTCTAATATCTAAGACTTATCTATTTGAAACAAATTACATTTGATTAAGACACTGAATCTTAACTGTTGAGACTCCCATCTGCTTAATTGATAACTTCGACACCCTTAGTTATACCGCTAAGAACATCACATTATAATGCGTGACCATCGAACTTACTATTTTTAGAAACGTTAAAATACGAAATTCTTTTTTTTTTTAAAAGGATTTAATCGTCATCAATCTATTACATCTCTAATTTCATTTAAATATTTATGAAATATTCTTTCCTTAATCTAAAACTCGTTTTCCGAAAAACATCTAGACGATTATCGTCTCGCGCACATACACAACATACACGCAGTTATAAAACCAATCATAAGAAAAGGAAACAACATGAATATATACATACAACATAATCACAGTGTATCTCCCAAGCCATCCAGATATCCACATCAAAATATGAGTTCTGGTTGTAGACCAAATAAACAAGACCTCGACCAAAAATACAAAATAAGAGGCCGCTAAATTCGAGTTGCTACTACCTAGACTCAAAACTACACTAGTCCTACTCATCATCTCCCGACTCAGTAGTGAACACCCTACTGCTCCTCCTCCTAGTATCTCCGATAGTGATCATCACGAAATCCTCTGAGGGATCGTCGCTAGAAGAATCCTCCTTCGGCTCCTCCTCCTCAGGGTCTTCCTCTGGATCCTCCTCTGAATCCTCTCACAGGGCCTCCTCCTCATTCGAGGTGTCGTCAATCACAATCAAATCCAGCTCTCTCGTGAGAAGGCGGCCTTGCGCATCAGGATGCACATGCTGAGAATCAGGCACCTCAGGGGAAGGTGAGTACCTCGGAGAGTCCGGTCCGACCATATCAGCCATCGTAGATGATCGCGACGAAGAAGAAGAAGCGGGGAGACGACGTGAAGGACGAAAGGTAGAACGGCGCACCAAGTTAGGTGGCGTCGGAAACTCGAGAGTCACAGGTACGATGAAGTCCATCTCTGGTACAAGCGAAAGTCCGGGGTGAGAAATGACGACACGAACTTCCCCCGTGAACTCGCATCTACGCGGAATGTCCGTCACCCTCTAGGTGCCCCTCGGCATCCACCGTAGCCGCACTTGCATTGGCGTCATAGCTGAAGTCTCTGATACCGACTATCGATGTAACGAGAAGAATACAACAACAAGAGATAGAAAGGAAGGGTGGGTGCGACCTTGCAACTATAATGCAATGACTAATGCATGAGGGCCCAGGGAAACATCACCATCTGCAGTGCACACAGCAACTGCCCGACCATATATGCACAACGTATCAGGAGTTAGAGTTTGTACAAGCGCGGTACTTATATTTTTCTTTTGGCCAATTTTATCCGACTTCCAGACAATCTCAACTGACCTCGAAACCTTGAGAGTGACAGGATAGTCAAGCCTGATCCCCTTTGCAACTCGACAGTAGGGAGCGAGCCTACGTCACCTGAGCCTTTCTGGAACCTGACTATCCTCAGGGCTGGCATTCCCCCTCAAGGACCCGCTGGCGTTCTTTGTAAAACCCAGTGCACCCGTCTTAACCAGTTTCCCACTGTACCGAGTGTCACTGCCATATAGGTCGTAAGGTTTTTCACCTTGAACATCACCAATGCTTTATGATGCATGTCACACATCAATGCTTACAGCATTCACATCCTTACAGGCAAAGCCCATCGAACCATTCAACGTCACCACTTACCCGTGGTACGGCCTGATTCAATGTCTTTCCTTCAAGGAAAACCAGACAATGATTTATCAGCACACACAGTCCTTACAGACAAAGCCAATCGAAACATTCAACGTCACCACTTACCCGTGGTACGGCCCGATCAAATGTCTTTCCTTCAAGGAAAACCGAACCCTATCTTGGGTTGGAACCGCACTCTCTCACTAAGCTTCTCAAGTCTTATGCAGAAAGAGTGTGTTGGTTATAATCTTTTAAGGTAGTTTGTACTAATGTTCTTCTTTGAATCAGTATTCATTTCCACTTGAGTCCTATAACTTACTAAGACTTATGATTGTGTCTTATGGATAGTATTACTCATCCTAATTCATCTTGTATGACTTATTAAGATTAGGTTTAACATTTAATTATAATTAGTCTTCATTAACTGAACTATAATTAATCTTAATCCTATTTAATTAAGTCTTAACCCTTACTTAAGATCCTAATTCATTCCTAATTATCCCTTAATCTCTTCCTGAATCTTGGATTAAGCTTTTAATAATATTTGGTTAAGGTTAATTATTTTTAACCTTAATTAATTATTCTTTACTTAATTAACTTAAGTAGATTAGGTTAATTAACTTAGATAATTAAATTAGCCAAGTCCATTAATTAATTCTTGAGTTTTAATTTTAATAACTTGGATTAGAGTTGAAGTCCAACTCTAATCTAGGCCCAATTTCATCAATTATTTTTGGTTGACTTTTAGTAAGTCCTTGACTCACTTTTTTTTGGAGGTTTTGGGCCTAAACCAAAAGCCCAAAGGTTTGATAACTCTTAGAAACTCATTTTTACTCATAACAACTCAAAACATTGACTTTTGGGTTGACTTTTACTTGGGTTAAGTTGGAAATCCGAGTTTAGTTCTTTTATTATTGTAAAAGTTTTTTCTTATTTGCACTTTAACCCTTTTTGTTTGTAAAATTTTTCCTTAGCCCTTTTGGACCACTAAAGCCCAAAAGCATGTTTTCCAAAACTTCTTGATCTTTTCAAGATCAAAAAGCATTCTTGATGAGTTTCATCAAGAACAACTCAAGAACATCAAGAACACCTTGAATGTTCATCAAAACTCAAAATTTTCAACAACATCCAAACTTTACCGAAATTCAACACAATTATTAACAAGCATTATAAACAACAAATATCATGATAATTCATCCAAAATCATCCATACACATATTCAAGTCCATAACTTTATTTTCAAGATCATAAGCACCATTTTCAAGGATCAAGCATCCAAACAATTTCATAAACTCAAACAACTTCATGCATGTTTTTAAATTCAACATATAAACACATTCCAAGCATCAAAATAATTTTGAACCACATGCACACAAGCACATTAACAAGCAAGTCTTTTTTTTTTATAAAACTCCCAATATACAGCCACTGTGCAGATCGAATATCCCCTACCCTAGACATCGTATTAACGATCCGACCGTTCAACATGAAGATTCAGGTGTTTTAAACTAGCCACTAAAATTTCAGCCCGATCCAACGGTGAACGAATCTGCAGTTTCCATTTTATGGTCACTGCTCTATGTAAAAACGGGAAAAAATTCTTTCCAACCAATTTCACAATTTGCATGCATCAACAACCACAATCCAAACACTTTTCAAGCATCAAAATAAATGTCAAAACACACACACATCCCAGCTCAAGAAATCCGAAAATATTTCATTCCAAATAGAGGTTCTACAAGTGATTTTTTTCAAGAGAAAAAGATGATCAAGACAAGGATCAAGGGCAATCCTTAACTCTAGTCACCAATCCTACTAGAGTTCAAGTTCTCCCCCCTTACCTAAGGATTTTTCAAGGAAAAAGGTGTAGAAAACAGCTCCCCAAAATAGCCCAAAATCCCTCCTTTGAGTCACCAACAAGAGTCAACAATGCTTGGAGGCTAAGTGTTTGAAGCTTTGGTTAAAAAATGGAACCTTAGCTTTGAATGTGTTTGATGGAGGTTGAAAGTTTTTGAGAGAAAAATGGAGGTGAGCTCACGGCCAAAGGATTTGAGAAATGAGAGAATGACCAAGGCTTGCATGTGTGAAAGAGAAAAAGTAGCTTTTGATGGGTTTAAGTGACATAAAGCTTACAATTTGCATATGGTTTGGAGAAAAAAAGAAAGAAAATAACAAGTGGCTTCCATGCATGGCTCTCCACATGCACGGCTTGCAAGGGAAGTCAAGGGAGGGTTTGTGCAATTTTTCTGGCCCGGATAAAGAGTATTCGGGCCCGGTTCAAGGGACAGTAGGGGCAAAAAGGTCGTTTTTCACAGAAAAATCCCAAAAATTCCCAAAAATTCTAGAAAAATAGGAAATTCATTCCTAAACTAAAAAATATAAATTTTGATGATTAAAAATAATTTTAATCACTCAAAATTTAATAAAACACAAAATACGGCAAAACGGTAAAAACGCGGGTGTTACATCTCTCCCCTCCTAAAAAGAAATTTCGTCCTTGAAATTTGTGCGTACCTTCTTGAAATAAATGGGAATGGGACTTCTTCATGTACTCTTCCAACTCCTAGGTTGCATTCCCTTCATCAGTTGCACTCCAAATAACCTTAACCAACAGAATCTCTTTTCCTCTCAACTGCTTAATCCTTCGATCTCTGATTCGCACAGGTATTACCTCATAAGTTAAATTTTCTTTTAATTGTATTACGTCAGGCTCTATGACGTGCGAAGGGTCAGGGATATATATTCGGAGTTGTGACACATGGAATACATTATGAAGATTAGAAAGAAAAGGCGGTAAAGCAATTTGGTAAGCAACAAAACCAATTCTTTTCAGAATTTTGTAGGGACCAACAAATTTAGGTGTGAGCTTTCGAGATCGCATCGCCCTACCAACCCAAGTCATAGGCGTAACTCTCAAAAAGACATGGTCTCCTTCTTTGCATTCGAGGGGTTTCCTCCTTCGATCATGGTAACTTTCTCGCCTGCTCTTGAGATATCCTCATCCTTTCCTGAATCATCTTAATCTTGGTTCCCAATACTTGCTTCAGACTACCCTAAAGTCTGAATGTACATCTAGGGTCTCTATCTGACACTATGCTAGACGGAACTCCATGTAACCTTATTACTTCCTTAATGTACAACTGGGTCAACTTTTCTAGGGAAAACTTAATGCTGATGGGTAGAAAATGAGCAGATTTTGTTAACCTATCAACGATTACCCATATAGAATCAAAACCTACATGAGTTCTAGGTAAACCTACCATGAAATCCATTGATACGCTATACCATTTCCACTCAGGGACATCTAAAGGCTATAACTCTCCCGATGGTCTCTGATGTTCAATCTTAGCTTTCTGACAAATCAAACAAGATGCTACATACTCAGCTACTTCCTTTTTCATCCCAGACCACCAAAACATCTTCTTATCTCCTTATCACTGGATACACATATCCTACCCTTGAATCTAATAATTCCATCAGTTCCCTTACAAACTCAGATTCTTCTTTCTTAGGGACTAGATCCTTCAAAACTTGCAAAGATTGATCCACTTCCTGTGCTACACGAACTTGCTTCAAGAAATCACTTGAAATCTTCAAAGTTCCCAATCTTACACTTTTAGGACCAAATCCAACACCTAAGTTCAGGTCTCTAAACTTCTCTATATCAATTCTAGCTCCTCTTAACTGATCCATCAAGTTGTCTATCCTAGGCAAAGGATACTTATTCTTTACCGTCACCTTATTAAGCTGATGATAATCTACACAGAGCCTCATGCTATCATCTTTCTTCTAACTAACAACACTGGTGCTCCCCAAGGGGATATACTAGGCCTAACAAACTGTTTTCTAACAATTCCTCTAGCTGCTTCTTCAACTCAGCTAATTCTAAAGGGGACATCCTATATGGAGCTATATAAATAGGTCCGGTTCCAGGTACCAACTTTATGTTAAACTCTATCTCTCGCTCTGGCGGCAAACCAGGGATATCTTCAGGGAATACTTCAGGAAATTCTTTGACCACAGGCAGTTTACTGATGTCAGATTCCCGCTCTTCTTCCAAAGAAGAAAGTATCATGTAGATTTGAGCTCCTTCTCTCAAAGAAGCATTAACTTGGTTGGCGGACAAGAATCTCGTACTTATGGAATCAGGAGTAGAGGGAGAAGAAGAATTAAACACGACAGATTTGCTATGACAGTCAAGTTGGACTCGATTGGAAGATAACCAGTCCATTCCCAAAACAATATCAAGTTGAGAAAAAGGCAAACAAATCAAATCAGCAGAGAAGGTTTTATCACCAATGGTGATTGGACAGTTCAAACAAGCTAATGAAGTGATCACATATTTAGCTGTAGGAGTAGAAACAACGAGATCATAGGGTAATTTAGCAACAAGCAATTTCAATCGTTTCACACACTTTAGAGAAATAAAAGAATGCGTCGCACCCGAATCATATAATACTGTTAAAGGAACTCCACTTATAACGCACTTACCTTGGATCAGATCCTCGGATTCAGCAGCCTCAGCACCGCTCATGGTGAACACTCTTCCTCTGGTTCTGGGTCTTCCAGCTTGTTCATTCAGATTCGACACAGGTGCACTTGCAACACCACTACCACTTCCCTTCAACGCAGGGCAATCCCTCCTGATATGGCCACTTTGTTTGCACTGATAACAAATAGGTCCGCCAGATGGGTTGACAGGTTGGTGCTTGAACGGACAGTCCTTCAAAAGATGATTCTTCTTACAATGTGGACAACTGGCATAGTTGTTGTTGGTACTGCTTGCAAGACTTCCCTCATTAGCAACCATCGATTGTGGTCTCACCGTGCTCCCAGATGATGAGCCAAAGTTGTTCCTTGGGACAAAGTAGGGCTTCCTTCTTTCTTGTGTCACCTTAAGTTTGTTCCTCTACGGGCCGGAATTCTTCCAATGAGCTTGTCTTGCTTTGGTGTCGTCCTCAAAGATGCGGCACATGTTAACCATCTTAGAGAATTCAGTGATCTGCTGATAGCTAATGGCTTGCTTGATCTCTGGCCGCAATCCAATTTCAAACTTCGAGCACTTGGATCCCTCATCTACGGTGTTCTGGAAGTATGGGCAGAACTTGGACAACTCCTCGAACTTCGCTGCATACTCCCCAACAGTCATACTCCCTTGCACTAATTTCAGGAACTCCACTTCCTTACGCCTCCTCAAGTTGGTTGGAAAATACTTCTGGAGAAAGGTCTCCTTGAACAAATTCCAGGTGATCAGCCTCCCAGTATCTTCTAACTGACGCCTGGCATACTCCCACAAGTGCTGAGCTTCCCCAACCATCATAAACATAGCCAATGTTACCTTCTGCTCGTCAGGACAGCCCATAGCCAAGAAAATCTTCTCCAATTCTTCTAACCACAGATGAGATCCATCAGGGTCATGACCTCCTTTGAATTGCGGCGTGTTGTTCTTCTTGAAGGTAGACAGCCCACGGTAAGCGTCAGGAATGTTGTTCTGATTCTGGTTACGAGCTTGATTCATCTCGTTCAGCGTTTGTTGCTGGTTCTCTAGAACGTCCGCAATTCTCCCCAGGAGATCATTCATCACAGAGTTACCTCTTCCTGCCATGTAATCCTGCATTCACAGAGTACATCAGTTTCTTTCGTTTCATGCAGAACCATTAAAGCAAGAACAAGTAACTCTACACAGATTCTCATATCACTAACTTTGTACAACTAGTAATACAAGAGCAAACAATCCACACAAGGTAAACAACTCACACAAACAAACAATCAACATAGAGAGAAGGGTATTATAGACCATACCCGAGGCCAAAAGGAAAGAACAGCTCTGATACCACCTAAATGCGACACCCTTAGTTATACCGCTAAGAACATCACATTATAATACGTGACCGTCGAACTTACTTATTTTAGAAACGTCAAAATACGGAATTCTTTTTTTTTTTTGAAAAGGATTTAGTCGTCATCAATCTATTACATCTCTAATTTCATTTTAAATATTTATGAAATATTCTTTCCTTAATCTGAAACTCGTTTTCCGAAAAACATCTAGACGATTATCGTCTCGCGCACATACACAACATACACGCAGTTATAAAATCAATCATAAGAAAAGGAAACAACATGAATATATACATACAACATAATCACAGTGCATCTCCCGAGCCATCCAGATATCCACATCAAAATATGAGTTCTGGTAGTAGACCAAATAAACAAGACCTCGACCAAAAATACAAAATAAGAGGCCGCTAAATCAGAGTTGCTACTACCTAGACTCAAAACTACACTAGTCTTACTCGTCATCTCCCGACTCAGTAGTGAACACCCTACTGCTCCTCCTCCCAGTATCTCCGATAGTGATCATCCCGAAATCCTCTGAGTGATCGTCGCTAGAAGAATCCTCCTCCGGCTGTAACGCTCGTGTTTTACCGTTTTTGCCGTTTTAAGTGTTTTATTGGATTTTGAAGGATTAAAATTATTTTTAATCATCAAAATGTATATTTTTGGATTCAGTATTGAATTTCCTATTTTTAGGAATTTTCTGGGTTTTTTTAGGATTTTTCTGTGAAAAATGACCTTTTTGCCCTCCTGTACCCTGACCCGGGCCCGAATTCTCTTGATCCGGGCCAGAAAAATTGCACAAGCTTTCTCTTTTTTCCCCTTGGAGACCGTGCGACCAGCCTTCATGCATGGTGCACACTTGGCTATTTTTCCCTTCCAAGCCATCAATTCTTTAAAAAGGTGAAAAGAAGGCATTAATCACACCTTTCACCTTTATTTCTCTCACACATGCAAAGCTAACCACATTTCTCTCATTTCTTTCCTTCCTCTCCTTCCTTGGCCGTGAACCACCATCACTTTTCTCTCAAAATTCTTCACTTCCACCATAAACACCAACCAAGTTTAAGTCCCATTTTTGACTTAAGCTTAAAAAGACACACTTTTTAGCCTAAAATCACTTGTTGGAGACCATAAGGAGGAGCTTGAGGGGCTGTTTTTAGAAGAAAAATTTTGCACTTTCCTCTTGAAGATTTGAGGTAAAGGGGGGAGAACTTGAACTCTAGTAGGAAATGTAATTAGAGTCAAGGATTTACCCTTGAATCCTTGCTTTTTGGCCTTATTTTCACTTGAAAAATCACATCTTTTGAACTTATTTTGTATGTATGTTTTTGAATCCTTTGAGCTGGGTTGATATTGTTGTTTTCATGTTTATGTTGATGCTTGAAATGTATTTATTTGGTGGATTTGGGTGCATGCAAGCCAAGTTAAAATTTTTGCAAAAAATCCTCTCTTTTTCTCTTTTGCTCTCGGCCAAGAGAGAAAGAATGGGCTGCATGTATTCTAAATTTGTTTTGATGATTGTAATGTGTTTAGATGATGATTTGATGAACATGCATGTGGTTGGTTGGAATTACAAAATTGTTTTTGTGATTAATCTTGAAAAAATGACATTTTGAGCTTAAAAATGAAAGTTTGAGTCTTGAAATGTGCATGGATGATTTGAATGGATTAAATGTGATAATTGTTGTTTGGAATGTATATACATGATTATGTGAGATTTTGGTGAAGATTGGATGGTTGGAAAAGTTAGGGTTTTTTATGAACATTCAAGCATGTTCTTGATGTTCATATGCGACTTCTTGATGAATTCATCAAGAATGTCCTTTTTGATCCTAAAATGATCAAAAGGATGTTTAAAACATGTTTTTGGGCTAAGTTGTCCAAAAGGACTAAAAGATAAAATTATAACAAAAAGGGTTAAAATGCAAATAAGTTAAGATTTTAAAATAAATAATTAAATTCGGATTTTTAATTTAATTAAAATAAAAGTCTATTTAAAAGTCATATTTTTAATTTACTATGAGTAAGAATGGTCTCTCATGGGTCCAATAACCTATAGGCTTTTTATTTAGGTCCAAAGCATTTAAAAAGAAAGTCAAAACTCAAATTTAAAAGATAATAAAAAATAATTAATCTAAGTTGTTAAGATTAAGCTTAGAATTAATTAATGAACTTAATTAATTTAATTACCTAAGTTGATTAACCTAATTTATTTAAGTTAATTAAAGATTAATTAAATTTAAATATAATTAATCTTAATATAAGCGTTAATTAAGTAATTAATCACTAACGTCGGTTAAGAACTAATTAATTATAATTAACCTTAATCGAACGTAATTAACAATCCTAATCCAAGATTAAGGAGGAGATTAAGGGATAATTAGAAATTAATTAGGACCTTAAGTAAGGATTAAGACTTAATTAAAGAAGGTAAAGCTTAATTGTAATCCGATTAATAAAGATTAGTTATGATTAAAAACTAAACCTAATCGTAATTAGTCATACAAAGAGAACTAGGATAGAAATGCCTTTCATAAAACACATCCATAAGTCTTAGTAAGTTATAGGACTTGAGTGAAATTGATTATCAATAACACTAGTACAAACCACCTTAAAAGAATTATAACCAACACTTTCTCCCTAAATAAGACTTGAGAAGCTTGGTAAGAGAGTGTGATCTGGTTTCTCTTGTGAAGAAAAGACTTTGAATCAAGGCGTGCCATGGTGAAGTGGGTGACGTGGATTGACTCACTGGGCTTTGCCTGTGAGGGTGAAATACTGTAAGTATTGATTGTGTGACATGCATCATAAAGCATAAATGATGATCAAGGTTTGAAAACCTTACGACCTATATGACAACAACACTTGGTACAAGTGTGAAATCGGTTGAGAAGGGTGCACTGGGTTTTGCAAAGAACACCAGCCGGGTCCTGAAAGAGGGACGCCAGCCCTGAGGATGGCCTAGCTCCCGGACGATCACAGAGGACGTAGACTAGCTCCCTACTGTCGTGATCAGGGAACCCAGCTTAGCCATGCCTGTCGCTCTCAAGATTTTCGGGTCAATTGAGATTGTCTGAAATCGGGAATATTGTGTTTGGCCAAAATTGAGCAATGCTCTTTGTACCAATGCTAGTACAGACTCTAACTCCTGATGCATTGTACGTATATGGTCGGGCAGTTGCTGTGTGCTCTGCAGGTGGTGATATTTCCCCGGGCCCTCATGCATTAATTATATGCATCATGACAACATAAATTATATCCTTGTGATTGTGATTGTGACTGTGATTGTGATTATATGAATGTCCCGTGTATGCTCTAGTATTGCAATCCTACATGTTGTGAGTTCATGTGATGTTCTCACCCTTCCTTTTCTACTTCTGTTATTTCCTATCGTTGTATTCCTTCGCTACATCGACAGCCGGTATTGGAGAACTACAGAATGACGACTATGCAAGTCCAGCTGACATGGGAGCCAC
The DNA here is from genome assembly GCA_026901365.1 of Sesbania bispinosa. Taxonomy (NCBI): domain Eukaryota; kingdom Viridiplantae; phylum Streptophyta; class Magnoliopsida; order Fabales; family Fabaceae; genus Sesbania; species Sesbania bispinosa. The sequence goes on from QLOH01000091.1 coordinate 840,701, forward strand.
GGGGCCAGTGGCGTGTCACCGATGTTCCTAGACGCTTGTGTATTTACGGGGGAGGTACGTGTCACTATTTCTCACCCCCAGCCTGCCCATGGTCCCAGAGTTAGATTTCACAGTGCCGATGATTCTGGAGTTCGAGACGCCCCCTGGACTTAGACGCCACACCACTTTTCTCAACCGCCATCGTTGTCCCGCTCCGTCATCTTCATCACCGTCTTCGCGCATGGCGATGTTGGACGAGCCAGACTCCCCTCGCTACACTCCTAGCCTAGAGGTGTCACCTCCACAATCTGTACGTCCTGGTGTTTTTAGCCGTTCCCCTCCGAGTGTGTCGGACCTGATTATGATTGACGATACTACATCCGAGGAGGAGGACCCGGAGGACGATTCTGAGGACACAGAACCGGAAGAAGATCCTTCCAGTGATGACCCCTCAGAGGACTTTGGGATGATCAATCTCAGAGGTACTGACGGGAGGAACTGCGAGTGGATCTCAACTGAGTCGGATGATGACGAGTAGTATATAGTGTGGTTGGGAGTATGTTGAGTCTAGTAGATAGCAGCTCTGATTAGTGGCCTCTTATTTTCTTTTGGGTTGAGGTCTTATCTGTTTATCCTATTGCTAGAACTCTTGTTTTGTATGGTGGTGTTGTTATTTGGAAATCACCTTGACATTATGGCATGTATGTATATATTTATTATGTTTCCTCCTTATGATCGATCTTATATCTGCGTGTATGCCGTGTATGTATGTGGAATGACTGATTCGCCTAGATGTTTTTAGAAAAAGAATTTTCAGACTTAAGGAAAGGACATTTTCATAAATACTTAAAATGGAATTAGAAGGTAATAAGTGGATGATGGCTAAAGCTCTTTCAAAAAAAAAATCCAGTATTTTCTAAGTTTCGAAGCAGTAAGTTCGACGGTTACGTTCCGTAATGTGATATTCTTAGTGGTATAACTAAGGGTGTCGCACCGGCTCCTCCTCCTCAGGGTCTTCCTCTGGATCCTCATATGAATCCTCTCCCGGGGTCTCCTCCTCATCCGAGGTGTCGTCAATCACAATCAAATCCAGCTCTCTCGTGAGAGGGCGGCCTTGCGCATCAGGACGCACAGGCTGAGAATCAGGCACCTCAGGGGAAGGTGAGTACCTCGGAGAGTCCGGTCCGACCATATCAGCCATCGTAGATGATCGCGACGAAGAAGAAGAAGCGGGGAGACGACGTGAAGGACGAAAGGTAGAACGGCGCACCAAGTTAGGTGGCGTCGGAAACTCGAGAGTCCAGGTACGATGAAGTCCATCTCTGGTACAAGCGGAAGTCCGGGGTGAGAAATGACGACACGAACTTCCCCTGTGAACTCGGGATATCCACACAATTCAATCAACAAGCAATCACAAACACATCATCATAATACACTCATGTGAGTGCGACCTTGCAACTATAATGCAATGACTAATGCATGAGGGCCCAGGGAAACATCCCCATCCGCAAGGCACACAACAACTGCCCGACCATATATGCACAACGTATCAGGAGTTAGAGTCTGTACTAGCGCGGTACTTATATTTTTCTTTGGCCAGTTTTATCCGACTTCCAGACAATCTCAACTGACCCCGAAACCTTGAGAGCGACAGGATAGTCAAGCCTGATCCCCAACAATTATTAACAAGCATTATAAACAAAACAATATCATGATAATTCATCCAAAATCATCCATACACATATTCAAGTCCATAACTTTATTTTCAAGCTCATAAGCACCATTTTCAAGGATCAAGCATCCAAGCATTTCATAAACTCAAACAACTTCATCCATGTTCTTAAATTCAACATATAACACATTCCAAGCATCAAAATAATTTTGAACCACATGCACACAAGCACATTAACAAACAATAAATCAAGGAATTTCACTCATGCTCACGGGTACTGTTTCCCTCAATATTTTCACACACAGCTGAACAACTAAGATTGATAATCGTTTCTAGTTCCTAAGCATGTTCATGGTTAATATGGATCAAAAGGTATTTTCAAGGTTGTAATGAGGCTAAGCTATCAAGAATTTATGGTTTTCTGGATAAATAATGGACATCTAGAATAGAGAGCATCTTTGGATGTTGCTTTTCTTGGATTTCTCTCCTTCCACCATCTCTTCTAGATTCATTTCAATTCTTTGCAGGCCTCTTTCCTTGTTTGAAGATGCACTTCCCCAACTTATTCAATTTATTCATTTTTTCCTTTTGATTTTAGGGGGAGTGATCTTCTTTTTCTTTTTGTTTCTCTATACCTGCTTCTTGGAGTTTCTGTAAGGTCCAAGACCCTTTGAGCAAAGGTTTTAATGACAACAAACTTTCACAACAATATTCTAAGTGTTCTGAATACTTTGGTACTAATGCTTTCACTTGAGAATGCTTGAAAGAATACAGGAAAGTTACCGAAGGAAGGTGTAAAGATCAGAAACATCATTTAACATCAGAACATGTGTCCAGAAGCATGTTACATAGAGCTTTCATGTCAAAAGTGATGAAACGAGTTCAAGAAGTAGCTTCTTAGCTTCAAGAAGGTCAATACTTCATCTAAGATCCCATGAACATTAAATTGAGTTGTATCAAGCTTCAGAAGCAAAGTTGAAGCTTTGGAAGGATCATTCAAGACCACTAGAAGCATGAGAAGGAGCTTTTCATAAAATTGGACACCTTCTGAATGTGAAAGATCACTTAAGCAATTCAAGCATATTCATTCCAAGTGTTGCTAACGCAAACAAAGCAATTGGAGAAGATCAATATCACTAGAACACAGTTTTGTCCTTAGAAGCAAACTTACAGTTTCTGCAGAAGCATCAACTTCTTATTTCAAGTTGCAAACATGTTCAAACTATCTTTAGAAGCATTGAACAAGTTCCCACACTCCTCAAGATATTATCCTTGAATATTTCAAGTTGAAGAACACTTAAAGGAGCTTCCATAAGCATAATTACTTCTCTCACAATGCAAATAACGCAAGGACAAAAGATTGGAAGCTTTACAAAGCATATTTGAAGAAGAAACAAAATTTCTGCACATTTCCAGAAGATGCAGTTTTCTTCTACAGAATAAACAAAATTTCTGCACACTTCCAGAAGATGCAGTTTGCTGCAGAAGGAATGTGCAAGTATAGACTCTGCAGCAGCAACAAATTAAACCAGAAAGTCTAAAAAATGAATCTCCTGCTGATTTAGCTGAGTAACACAAGTTGAAATACACTTGAAATAATCCAGAAATCATCCTCAGCACATTCACAGAAGCATTGGTGAAGAAATGAGCCAGTTTTGCTGTCTATAGAAGCAAGTTCTGCAGAAGCATGAAGACCAGTCAACAAGACAGTTGTACCTGTCAGCATTTCCAGCTGTACCTGAAAGGGACTTGTCAAAGCATCATAGCTGGATCATTTTGACTGCATTCCAACGGCTACAAGGCTCCTCAATTATAAAAGGAGGTGCTCTCTTCACCATAACACACACCTCTCACTTTAGAAGCATAAAATAATCTCTGCTCTTTCACTGCCAGATTCTGGAACCTTTTCTCTCTCCTCAAATTCTTTCTAATATGCTTATACAAGCTGTTGAGGGGGATTTTTGCTCACTAGGAAATTTTGCTGCTGCTCTGATTGTAAAATAGTGAGCTGTTTGTACTTTACCTTGCTGTTTCCGTGCTTCTATAAGGTCAGAGAGATCGGTTTGTTGTAAAATCTCTTGTGACACATTAGGTGAAGTATTTGGAGAGGTTGTAAAGGCTCTGGTGTGAGCCTGTGAGTGTTTGGAGTCTGCAGAAGGAAGTTCTGCAGATTTCTGGACCTATGCTTCTACAAAAATCGTGCAGTAAGTCATGGTCTATTTTGTGAGTTTGGTGATTCTGTAGAAGGCCTGAAGAGGCTGTGGAAAAAGAATACTAGTGGTGAGGAGCACCCAAGAAGTCATTGTATCAAGGTTGATATAGTGGAAAATCCTACATGGAGTAGGGACTGGACGTAGCCTCAAGGTTGAGAGGTGAACCAGTATAAAAATCATTGTGCAATGTCTCTTACCCTTTCTCTCTTTAATTTTCTGCACATACATCTATTGCATTGCTAGTTATTGTTCATATTTTGAATATTTAGCAAACTATAAACCATATTTTGATAAACTTGTCTTTAAACTGATATTTTTACATAAAACACATCCATATCAGTTAAAATACTGATCTGGAAAGTTTAATTACATTATGAAACTGTTTGGTGCTCCAGAAGCACATTTCTTGAAAGATGTTCATTGTTCAACATTTGAACTTGAGGTTCAAACTACTAAATATTGATATTCCTATTTTTGAACTAATATTTTCACATAAATCACATTCATATTAGTTAAAATACTGATATGGAAAGTTTTCATTAAATTATGAAACTGTTTGGTGCTTCGGAAGCACATTCCTTCAAATCTATCCATTGTTCAACATTGAACTTGGGGTCCAAACTACCAGATCTTTATAAACATGATTTTAATTCAATCTAACTTGATATTCTAATTGATTACTACTTAAATATCTGGAAAGTTTCATAAAGTTTCAAGTTCATTTGACCCTTCAGAAGATAGGTTTAAAGTGACAGATTCAATGTATTGCTTCTACACACTGCATAAACTTTAAACTATTCTTCTGAACAAATTTTCTCACATAATCTTATTAGTTATTGGTTAAATAACTATTCTGGAAAGTTTTATTAAAATACAAAATCATTTGACCCTTCAGAAGATTGGTTTAAAGTGACAGATTCATTGTTTTGCTTCTGCATAACTGCATAAACATTATATTATTCTTCTGAACCTTATTCTAAGTTGTAACTACATTAAATACATTATTTGGAAGAATAAATTTTTGATATAAGTCCCTATGATTTTGCTTTTCTTTAAGAAGATAGTTTTAATCTACTTAGTTGGCATTATACACTAACCACTATCTTCTAGAAGGAACTTCTGATAGCCAAGGCATTCCTTGAGCAGAGATCAGTAAGTTGTTCAAAGTACTTGTAGGTTGGACCAAAAGTTTTCAAGGGTCACAATTCAACCCCCCCTTCTTGTGACTCTGTGATTTACTTCAATTTCAACCTTTCTTCCCATTATTGTTTGCTTGCCACCTTGCTCTCTATCCCAAATGTATAAGGGACAATATATATATATAATATATACATATATATATATTTATTCTGGCTTTGGTGAACAAGAATAATCAATTAAGGCTCAAAATGGGTTATCAAAAATTGGAAAATTATATCAAAGGTTGGCTTTTGGCACTGAGAAAATATATTGAAAAACAAATTTGCCTTTGTCATTTCCATATTTTCCATAAACAGCATAAGATCCAAAAACTTAATCAATAAAAGTTGACAAACAACGGTGAAAAACTCTCAATTCAGTGTTTGGGCTCTCAATTCATCGGTTACTTGGCTAAAATCATAAAACTCCATATGAATTATGGTAAGAAAGAAAACCCAACATTGCTTTTTTTCATATATTTGGGAGTGAATGCTTCATATTAAACAATAAGGATAACCTTGAGAAATTTGATGCAAAATCTGAAAAGGGTATATTTCTTGGTTACTCCATCACCTCTAAAGCATATAGAATTTATAATCTTAGAATTTGATGCAAAATCTGAAAAGCATGCATGTTATTTTTAATGATGCTAACCCTCCTTCTCAAGCATGTGGTAAGAATGATTCTGATGATGAAAGTGAGCCAAAGAAAATTTCTTCTGAGAACCACAGCTCTGCAGAAGAAGCTGCAGAACCTACAGAAGCTGTAGATGCTTTTGGAGAAGATACTAACAGTCAGAAGCAGAATCCTCCCAGAAGCTGGAAACTTGTTACTAATCATCCTCATGATCAAGTGATATGAAATGTTGAAGAAGGAGTAAAAACAAGGAGACAATTAAAAAATATAAATGACACAACTCTTCTTTTTCAAGTTGAGCCAAAAAGTGTAGAAGAAGCACTTGATGAAGAATCATGGGTTGAAGCCATGAAAGAAGAACTAGACCAGTTTGAGAAAAACAAGGTCTGGACTCTTGTACCTCAACCAAATGATCATACCATAATTGGCACAAAATGGGTATTCAGAAACAAAATGAATGAAGAAGGTAAAGTTATCAGAAACAAAGCAAGGTTAGTAGCTCAAGGTTACAACCAACAAGAAGGTATTGATTTTGATGAAACTTTTGCTCCAGTAGCTATATTAGAAGCTATTAGAATCCTTCTTGCTTTTGCTGCATTTAAAAACTTTAACCTTTATCAAATGAATGTGAAAAGTTCTTTTCTAAATGGTTTCATAAGTGAGGAAGTTTATGAACACCAACCTCCTGGTTTTGAAAACAAAAAACATCCTAATCATGTTTTCAAATTAACTAAAGCCTTATATGGATTAAAGCAAGCTCCAGAGCTTGGTATGAAAGATTAAGCAAACTTTCTTCTTAAAATAATCTTTCGAGAGGACAAATTGACACCACTTTGTTTAGAAAAACTCTCAAAAATGATTTACTCATTGTTCAAAGATATGTTGATGATATCATTTTTGGTTCAACAAATTTAAAAATGTGTGAAGAATTCTCTGAATTAATGCAAGGAGAATTTGAAATGAGTCTCATGGGGGAATTGAAGTTCTTCTTAGGACTTCAAATCAGACAGGAGAAGCATGAGATCTTTATAAATCAAGAAAAGTATACCAAAGATCTTTTAAAGAAATATAAAATGGAAGGATCAAAATCTATGGGGACCCCTATGCATCCTTCTGTAGTTTTAAACATAGATGAAAATGGGAAACCTATTTTTGAAAAAGAATATAGAGGGATGATAGGATCTTTACTATACTTGAATGCCAGTAGACCTGACATATTATATTCTGTATGTTTATGTGCAAGATTTCAGTCTTCTCCAAAAGAATCACATGTGGCAGCTATAAAAAGAATATTTAGATATCTTGCTGGAACATCCAATTTTTGGACTGTGGTACAAGAAAGGGACAGATTTTGAGCTCACAGGTTATTGTGATGCTGATTATGCTGGAGACAGAATAGACAGAAAAAGTACTAGTGGAAGCTACCAATTTCTTGGAGAATCATTAATCTCTTGGTCTTGTAAGAAGCAGCCCACTATAGCATTGTCCACCACAGAAGCAGAATATATTTCAGCTGCAAGCTGCTGTTCTCAAATGCTATGGATTAAACATCAAATGGAGGACTATTGCTTAAGGTACACTAAAATTCCCATCTTTTGTGATAATAATAGTGCTATTAATTTGTCCAAGCATCCAATCCAGCATTCTAGGTCTAAGCACATTGACATTAAACATCATTTCATTAGAGATCATGTCCAAAAGCATGACATTGAACTGAAATTCATTGAAACCAAACTTCAAATTGCTGATATTCTTACAAAACCTCTTGTTGAAGAAAGATTTGTGTTTCTTAGAGATAAAATTAATATGAAATACTTGGTTTCTTGATGTGTGAATAAAATATGTGTGCTACTGGAACTTGAAAGTTTTACAGAAGCAAATAAAGAAGCATATTTTTCTGCAGAAGCACAAAACTATAACAGTTACAATGGCGTATGCAGCTTCTGGAATTTGAAATTAAATTTTCACCTTCTACAGAATCAAGCCTAAAATAGTATATTTAAATATTCTCCCTTATGCAGAACCTTTCTTGAGAATGTGCATTAAAAAATTCACCTTCTGCAGATTATAGCATAACCTAGTAAATGAAAATCTTAGCTTGTGCAGACATCCTTCTTCAAAGGACAATGTCACAGCTGCTTCTGCTCACCTGCTTATCAGGTGAAATGGCACAACAGTGATTGTTTACTAACAAACATATGTTAGTCACATCACTCATACTAGGAAATGTCACTTTCATTCACAAAGCTCAATGTATTCCATCCATTCTAGGCAAAGTCAAACTGCACCAACCTATAGCCTTTTCATCCTCTATAAGCTATAAAAGGAATGAGGAAAGTGTAGAACACAGGAAACACTAGAAGGGGTGTTGAATAGTGTTTCTTAATATTTTTGAAAGCTTTTTCAAAACAACAAGTATAAAACTGTTTCAGACAGGTTTTTGAGGGCTGTCTGAAGTTTTTAAGACAGCTTTGAAAAGTATTTTAAAAGGTTTCTTAGCTTTTAAAATATTTAGAATTGCTTTTCAACACCCTTAAATTAGTATAAACGAATTGACAAGAGTTAAGGGATAGAAAACTTAGCCAAGGAATTTATCTTGGTTCACTCACTACCACTGTGAGCTACATCCAGTCCCAATGCCAACTAGCACTTGGATTTTCTCTTAATCTTTCACAAAGATTACAAGTATTCTTTTACAGTCATGCCTCTTCAGGCTCTACAACCAAGTATTCTTTACAGCCAAGCCTCTCCAGGCTCTACAAACAAGTATTCTTTACAGCCAAGCCTCTCCAGGCTCTACAAACAAGTATTCTTTAGACAACAAGCCTCTCCAGGCTCAACAACAAGTATTCTTTAGACACAAGCCTCTCCAGGCTCAACAAACAAGTATTCTTTAGACAAAACCTCTCAGGCTCAAGAGCAGTTTTACAAAGAAAGATAAGTTTAAGCTTTTAAACTAAACCAGTTTTTAAGCTCAAACAAATACAATGTACAAAGATAACTGAGGTATGCTCAGGATATACAAATGTGTGTACAAAGAATATTATCAGAGTTTTTACAGAGTAAAAACTAGCAGCGATTTGTTTCTCTTTGAATATGAAATCCTTCTCTCATGTGATGGTCTTCATGAGGGTATTTATACCCAGACTTCAGTCCGTTGAAAAACCACCGTTTAGAGATAGCATTAAATGCTATTTAATCCGTTGTGAGACATGCTTCTGAGAGTCCTGACCTTTCTGACACAGAACAAGGTTGCATCTGCCAAAACTGCTTCAAATGCTGTTGCAGAGGCTGCGTTGCAGGAATTTCCTCAGTGGTGTATGAATTTCAAAAACACCAGGAAAGACCTCTGTGTTCCTTGCCATAAATATGCTTGAAAAGGTACGTGCAGCAGAGACTCAGAAAACGTCTTCACAAAGCTTCAGCAAAGGTGCCACGTCATTATTGAGACTTCAGACAGCTTCAACACTTCAGATGGGTTGGGCACTTCAGACGGCTTCAACACTTCAGACGGGTTGAACCTTCAGAAGGCTTGATCCCTCAGACAGGTTGAAATACTTCAAAGTCTTTTTGTAGGATCATGGTGGCTTGCTGAAATCATAGATAAATCATTAAAAACATATGTGTATCTATGATAAATTATTTTAACCCAAATTTGTTAGTCATTAAAACTTGGGAATTATATTGTCTTGAAACATCATAATTTACTTATGATATTTTTGAGACTCAACATTCTCCCCCTTTTTAATGATGACAAATTTGCTTAAAAATATACAAATCTGAAAGGAGTTTTTAATATAAAGATGATAACTCCCCTCAGATGATGAACACTTAAACTGATTTACTCTTTTCAGTTTTATCAGTTTCTTATATGCTCCCCCTGAGTCCTGTAATCACTTCAGATTCAGATTTTGTTAGTTTTTATACTCCCCCTTTTGTCATCAATCAAAAGGGTTTCCAGAGCACAACAACAACAGTATTGAAAAGTTGAAGCATAAACTTAAAGAAAGAACACATTCAAGGAAATTCTGATATATATATATATAAAAGTCAAAATGTTCAGACACACATGAAATTAATGCACATATCAGAAATAGAACTTTAGAACATGGCTACATCATTGACTACCCATCCTTCTTCAACAAAGCATCCTTCATGAAGGAGATGAGCTCATCCTTTGCCTTGTCAATCTGAGAAGAAGAGCAGTCTTCATATCTTCTTGGCCATTTCTAATCAGTGTTGCTCATGCAGAATCTGGTCTTGCTTGGCAATGAGATCTGCATTGTGCTTTTCCAGTCTCTGTATCTTCTTCCTCAACCTCTATTCTCTTCTTCAGGTCAGGGTCTGTTTCATAGAAGATGATTTGAATGTATCTACATACAAATCTCAGCACTTCAAAACCTGGAAACAACCCATACTCATGAGGATGATAGAGGATGAAAGAAGGTGCCAATGGGGTTTATCAACTCCCATTCTTCATGAAATGGTGCAGTCAGAGGGGGAAAGGGTTGTCTGATAAACATATACTGCACATTCAGGTACTTCCCATGACCAACTAGTGAATCTGCATCAGGTCCAGATGACCCAGAAGAGGATCCAGCATCCTCTCTTATCTTCCAATACGAAGCCCAAACTCTGTCTCTAAGACTGTGATCCATGCCTCCTCCTTGCTTCTTTATATTGGCAGGTAGCTCTCTCCACTCCCTTGGAGTCAAAGGCTTGAAGGGGGCTGAGTAAACTTTAGGTTCTTTAAACTTATCTTCAGAACCCTCCTTCAAAGGATACCTAGGCACAATCCTATCAGGTTGCACCAGAATTTTGGTGTTGGGCCTGATTGAGAAGTCCTAGGAGGCTTGTAGCCTCTCATACCTATGCCCTTGAGACAGTCTCTTTCAAACAGCTTCTCCCTTTGTGTAGAGCTGTCTTGCAAAACTCCATTCATCATTGGATAGCTTCATGCAGTCTTCATCTGAGAAGGGATTTAGTGGTGCCCACCTATGAGCCGGGGTTACACTCCCTTTCTGAGCTTTTCCAGCTGCCCAGAGTATGGTTGATCTAGACTTCCCTTGTAACTTCTCCCTTTCAGTTCAACAGTGTGCTTCATCAAACCTTATGCAGAGAGATGGGAGGTGCATCTCTGAAGTACAACAACTCTTCATAGAGGTTTGGGAACTTAGGACACTTTCTCCCTTTCAATGAAAGGTCCCTCATACCTCTTATGTGGTACTTCAGCTTCTTCGAAGGAAAACTGTATCAGTTGATGGGAAAACATAATGGATCAAAAGTGGGTTCTGTGAAGAAATCCCTACTCTTGGGTCCAAGTCTGATGTGCTCAGGTAGCATGCTTCCTTCCATACTTTGAACTTGATCCTTGCTGATCTCCACAACAGGTTCTTCAGATTGAGTTGACTCGAAGATGATGTGAAGATGATGGGTGAGGATGGTGTAATGATGGTGATGACGGTGCGAGTTCTTCTTCTTCAGTAACCATAGGTTGCTCAATCACCCTCTTTTCTTTTTCTTGTTTTTTAGCAAGCCTCTTTTCAGGTGAAGGGAATCACATTGTCAAACCTGACTCTAAGCCTCTTACAGGAGTCTTAGCTTTTCAGGTTCAGACACCTGCTGGTTTTCTCTTTCAGCTTGCTTGTCTTCTCTAAGCTTCTTGAAATAGAGATTGGCTTGGACAGATTCTGCTATTTGTCAGCCATCTCCACAGCTTCTTGTTGACTAGCCACACTCCTTGTAACCCTAGTAGTAGGTTCAGGAGCCATCTCAAGAAATCTACTTCTTCTTCTTTTCCTCTGAACAGCACTGGATCTTCTTCTTTTCTTAGAACCTTGAGCCAAGGTTCTTGCCTTTCATCATCAGCTAAGGCAAGCTGTGCAGCCACAGCAAGTGCATGATCAGTCTTTCTAGTTCTTCTTTTGGTTCCAGCTCCTCTTGCTCCAAAGCAGTAGCTATGGCAGCCACTGGATCAGTTATGGATCAGAGGGGCAAGTAGCCAAAGGTGATGCTGCTACAGCATCAGCAACACAATCCTACCTCATGAGCCTTTCCTTCTTTGTCTGAAGTAGGCTTAAGAGGCCTTGCAATTTCAGACCCTTGACCCACAATTTTCAGACGGCTTTGGCAAAGCCGTCTGAACAGTTCAGTGTCCTTAGAGTGCAAGTTAGGGTTTCCTGTAGACCAACTTTTGCTGCACTTCTTACTGTAACTTCTGCAGCTTTGGTTGAGGGGAGGGCTTGGAGCCTTTGAACTCCTCCTTTCTGATGTCTCCCTGCAGCTCTCTTTCCAGTACCTCAATTGTGCTTTTCCTCCTTGATGCCTTCTCCAGTAACACACTCTCCTTCAAAGTAGGAGATGGAGGTCTTGGTACTAGAGCATTCTTCAGATTCATATTCTTCTAGATTTGCCTCACCAAAGAAATTAGGGGGCTTTTGTGATCATACAGACTCTCAATAGGTACTTTGAAGTGTAAGAGTACCTTGGTTATGAGCAAATTGTGGGGAAGATTTGCACCTGAATCTATGATCTTCTTCTGCATGTGAACTAAGGATGCTTGGAAGATTCATCTTCTCCTTCTTAAGCAGATGGAGCAAGAAGAATCTTTCCAGTTCAGACACGTGATTCCTGCTCCCACTCTTAGGGATTATGGAGCACCCTAAGATGGATGGAGTACTCTCACCTTATCTAACATGAATTTGGAATCAGGACTCTCAGGTACTTCAGTCCCATACAGCATCTCGGTAAATTTCTTCTGACCATCATTCCTCTGCTCCCATCCAGGAGAGAAGGATGCTCCTTCTGCCTTTACACCAGTGACAGTAGACAAAATACCTTCATCCACGAACACAGGAACACCTAGAACATCAGCCCTGATGCTTTCATATATCCCTTTGGGGTTAGGGATTCCTCTTGCTGATGCCTAGAAGTCAATCACACTCTGCTCATGCCACGAACAATAAACCTTGTCAAAGAATGGCGTCCAGCCCACAACATCAAACTCCTCAAATAAGTCCATCCCGAGGTTACGAAGATCCTCAAGGTCCACACCTTTGGATCTAACCACATTTCCACCTGAACTTGGAAGACTTCTTTGGTGCCATTGAAGTTGCAGAGAAAGCTTGAGATGAAAAACGGTTGTGAGAGAGATGAATAAGTTCAAACAAAAGCTGAGAGAAAGTGTAAGGCTTCTCCAACACACAACTCCTGCATTTATAGACCCACGATGCAATGATGGCATGTACTGGCTGCGTAGACATTGGGTACGTGCACAGTGGAAGAAACAAAATAAAATGTAATTTAAACCGTCTCAGATAGCCACGTCATCAAGTTATTTCAGACAAGTGAGAAATTTCAGACACACATATAAAATTTCAGATACCCTAAAATTTCAGACATGTCACAATTTCAGACACCCTGAGATTTAGATGCTCTTTTCAGACATCATACATAATCAATTAGAAAATGCGTGTATGTTCAAGTTATTGCGTACGACTTAAATCTATCTTCAACCAGGGGTTTTGTGAATATATCTGCCACATTGATGCTCTATTTCAATGAACTTTATATCAAAAACACCTTTCTGAACATAGTCCTCTAATGAAATGATGCTTGATTTCTATATGTTTAGCCCTAGAATGTTGAATAGGATTCTTAGAAAAAATTAATGGCACTTGTATTATCACACAACACAGGTATAACAGATATAGGAATGTTAAAATCCTCAAGTTGATACTTCACCCATAGCAGTTGTGAACAACAACTGGCTGCTGAGATGTATTCTGCTTCTGCTGTTGATAGTGCAATGGTGCTTTGCCTATTGCTTGACCAGCTGATCATGTTGCTTCCAAAGAAGTGACATCCTCCACTGGTACTCTTTCTTTCTATTCTATCTCCAGCAAAGTCAACATCACATATCCTATTAACCTGCAATCCTTGTCTTTCTTATAGCATAGACCAAGATTAGTAGTACCTTTAAGATATCTAAAAATTCTCTTAATCAGCTTTGTAATGAGTAGTTCTTGGATCTGATTGAAATCTAGCACAAAGACATACACTGAACATAATGTCAGGTCTGCTCGCTGTTAGATACAATAAAGAGACAATCATTCCTCTATACAAAGTTTGATTAACTAGGTTCTTCATTTTCATCCTTACTTAAAGATGAAGAGGGATGCATAGGAGTTGACATGGGTTTGCAATCACTTAAATTGAACTTCTTAAGCATTTCTTTTGTATATTTCTCTTGATGGATCCATATACAATCAAAATCTTGCTTAATCTGAAGTCCTAAGAAAAATTTTAGTTCACACCATTAAACTCATTTCAAACTCTGATTGCATTAACTCAGAAAACTCTTTGCATAGTGAAGAATCAGTTGAACCAAATATAATGTCATCAACATATATCTGGACAAGCATAAGATTTTTGTTAGACTATTTTCTAAAAAGGGTTGTATCCACTTTCCTCTTTCAAAGCCATTTTTGATAAGAAAACTGCTCAATCTGTCATAGCCAAGCTCTTGGGGCTTGTTCAACCATAAAGAGCCTTTTTCAGTTTGAAACATGATCAGGAAAAGCAACATCCTCAAAACCAGGGGTTGTCTAACAAAACTTCTTCTTCAATGAATCCATTGAGAAAAGCACTTTTGACATCCATTTGATATAGTTTGATGCATTATTTATAGCATAAGAAGAAGAATTCTAATTGCTTCTAACCTAGCACAGGGGCAAAGGTGTCAGTAAAGTCAATGCCTTCTTGTTGATTGTACCCTTAAGCTACCAATCTTGCCTTGTTTCTGACCACTTTTCCTTCTTCAGACACTTGTTTTGAACACCCATTTGGTTCCAATAATGTTTTTCACCATGGGTTTAGGAACAGGGTCCAGACATCACTCCTAGCAAATTGATTTCAGCTCCTCTTGCATGGCTAGGATCCACCCTTCATCATGCAGAAGCTTCATAAATGTTCTTTGGCTCAATTTCAGACAAGAGAGCAAGAGAATTCAGATTCTTGAATTTTGATCTTGTCTTAACTCCTTCTGAAGTATTGCCAATGATTTGCTCTTTAGGATGATGTGACTTGTATCTGCAGTCAGGTTGTGAGGTGATACTAAGTCAGTCTGAGACTCAACATTTGTCTGAAGGGGTCTGATAGATTTTCAGACACCTATTCATCCTTGGTGCTGTTGTGTGTGTTTAGCTCCATTCCGTGCAAAATCATCTTCTAGATCTGATAGTTCCCTATCAGTCTCCTTCATGTTCATTGAACTTAACATGGATTGATTCTTCTACAATTAAAGTTCTAGAGTTATAAACTCTATAGGCTTTTGATGTTTCAGAATAACCTATGAAAAATCCTTTGTCAACTTTGCATCAAATTTCAAGATCATCCTTTGTGTTAAGTATAAAACACTCACAGCCAAAGGGATGGACATATGATATGTTGGTTTTCTTCCTTTCCATAATTCATAAGGAGTCCTTTCAGAATTGGTCTTACCAATATTCTGTTTTGAAGGTAGCAGGCTTGTTAATAGCCTCTGCCCAGAAGGTCCTTGGTAGACTTCATGAGTTGAGCCATGGTTCTTCCCCATCTCTTGCAAACTTCTGTTCTTTCTCTCAACAACCACCATTTGTTGAGGTGTTCTAGCCACAGAGAATTGTGTGAAGATCCCATTCTCATCACAGAACAACTGAAAGTTTGCATTCTCAAACTCTCCACCATGATCACTTCTAATGACTAGATATACAAGAATCCTTTTTCATTTGTACCTTCTTGCAGAATATTGTGAAATTCTTAAAGGTCTCATCCTTGCTTCTAAGGAATATTCACCCATGTATATCTAGAATAGTCATCAACAATGACCAATACCATATTTTCTTACCACTAATGCTTCTGTTCTAATAGGACCAAACAACTCAATGTGTAAAAGTTCTAATGGTCTGCTAGTAGAAAAGAACATCTTACTCTTAAATGAGTGTCTTGTTTGTTTCCCTTTCAGACAACTTTCACATAAAATATCAGATTTGTAAGAGATCTTGGGCAAACCTTTAACAAGGTTGTGTTTTGCTAACTTTGAGATTAATCTCAAGCTGGCATGCCCTAGTCTTTGATGCCAAATTGTTTTCATCTTCAACAGAGATAAAAACATTTTACATTTGACTTGCTAACTCCTCTAGATAATTTTGTACACATTCTGTGCCTCTTAGCAGTAAAAAGGATTTGATCATGAGAGTCTTGACTATACATCCTTCCTTAGTGAAGGGAAACCACATATCCACTGTCACACAATTGACTTATGCTCAATAGATTGTGTTGAAGTCCTTCTACTAGGAGAACATTCTTAATGAGGGATAGAGGAGTCATACCTACAGTCCCTATACCAGTGATCTTCCCTTGCTGATTTCCACCAAAGGTGACCACTCCTCCTGCTCTGGGTCTAAGGTTTGGAACAAAGACCTTCTCCTGTCATGTGTTGCGAGCAGCCACTGTCCAGGGTAACCATTTGTGGGGTTTCCTTTGTCCTGTTAAACACATCTGCAACAGGAATAAGCAAGTTCTTAGGTACCCATATTCTTTGGGTCCTTTCTTGTTAGACTTGGGTTTAGGTCTCCCTTTGTGTTTGCACTGAGCCACATTGTGTCCAGCTTTGCCACAGTGAGAACACCCAATAACTTTCTTTTTGCCTTTAGCAACATTGAAAATATGAGGTTCAGAGACACATGATCACAAAAGCCTAAACCACTTTTGTCAAGGGAATGCCTTTGATTGCCAAGTAATCTGTTAAGATTATCAGTTCCTTTGACAAATTTAGCCAAGTCTTTTGTCAGTTCCTCAACTTGTTTCTGAAGTTTTTTATTTTCTTCAGACACAGATTGTGAACTGCTGACTTCAGACACAAGAATCTTTTCCTTGAGCATAATATTTTCTATCTCAATAGCTTCATATTTACTACACATTTCTGTGTGAGCTTTGGATAGATTCTTATACTCTTGGAAGAGCTCCTTGGAACTTTCCATCAGGTCATCATACATCTCTTGAAGAGTTAAGGGAAATACCTCTTCTTCAGAGCTGTCTGATGAGGGCAGGCTGGCCATGAGACATAGGTTGGCCTCTTCTGAAGTGTCCTCCTCTTCTTCTGAAGTGGACTCATCAAGATCCTCCCATGTAGCCATCAGACCTTTCTTTTTCTTGAAGAACTTCTTCTTTTTGAAGGTATTCTTCTTCAGCTTTGGGCATTCTGCCTTCATGTGACCTGGTTGTTTACATCAAAACAAATAACCTTGTCATTTTGAGAGTCTTTACCTGACTTACCTCCTTTAGAGGTTGAAGGTTGGTTCCTTCTGAACTTCCCTCTATTTTGCAGCATTCTTTTGATCTTTCTACTTAAAGAGCAAGATCATCATCTTCTGAGCTATCTCCAGAATCTTCATCTGCTTCTGAAGTTTCTTCAGCTTGCATAGCCTTCATCTTGCCATGCCTAGGCTGACTGGCCTTGGAGTTTAGTGCTAGAGACTTCTTCTTGTTGTCATCTTCACCAAGCTCAAGCTCATGAACCTTAAGAGATCCCAACAGTTCTTCCATTCTAAAGAGAGTTCAAATCTTTGCCTCTTGAATGGCATAACTTTAGGTCTCCAGGACTTAGGCAAACTTCTTAGAATCTTTCTGTTATTATCTCCAGATTCACAAGTTCTACCTAAAGACCTGAGTCCATTTGTTATGGTCTGAAACCTTCCAAACATTTGATCAATGGTTTCAGTTTCTTCCATCTTAAACATCTCATATTGATGTATAAGCATGTTGATCTTGGATTGCTTAACAGTCTCATTCCCTTCACGGGCTGCTGCAAGTGTATCCCAAATCTTCCTTGTGCAGATGTACAACCATGACCTTCTCATATTCTGATTTATTCAAAGAACATATCAGATAGAGCTTGGCTTTGTCATTCATCTGGACTCTAGCCTTCTGCTCCAAGGTCCATTCAGCCTTAGGTATAGGCAAGCCATTATGCATAGGCACATAGTCTCCATCAGTGACCCACATCCCAAACATCAATGTTGTTGCTCTTAATGAACAACTTCATACGATCCCTCCAATAGTGGTAATCCCACCATTGAATGCTGGGGGTCTTGTGATAGAGGCTCCTTCAGTGATATATTTCCTGTTTGTTGTTGGAAGCTTCCATCTAGATCTTTAATCCTCAACACTTGTTAGGTGCTCAACCCTGAGTTGAGCTCTGATACCAACTGTAGAAACACAGGAAAACAATAGAAGGGGGGTTGAATAGTGTTTCTTAATATTTTTGAATGCTTTTTCAAAACAACAAGTATAAAACTGTTTCAGACAGGTTTTTGAGGGCTGTCTGAAGTTTTTAAGACAGCTTCTGAAAAAAGTATTTTAAAAGGTTTCTTAGCTTTTAAAATATTTAGAATTTGCTTTTCAACACCTTTAAATTAGTATAAACGAATTGACAAGAGTTAAGGGATAGAAAACTTAGCCAAGGAATTTATCCTGGTTCACTCACTACCACTGTGAGCTACGTCCAGTCCCAATTCCAACTAGCACTCTCGGATTTTCTCTTAATCTTTCACAAAGATTACAAGTATTCGTTTACAATCAAGCCTCTTCAGGCTCTCAACCAAGTATTCTTACAGCCCAAGCCTCTCCAGGCTCTACAAACAAGTATTCTTTACAAACAGGCCTCTCCAGGCTCTACAAACAAGTATTCTTTAGACATCAAGCCTCTCCAGGCTCAACAAACAAGTATTCTTTAGACAACAAGCCTCTCCAGGCTCAACAAACAGTATTCTTTAGACAATAAGCCTCTTCAGGCTCAAGAACAGTTTTACAAAGAAAGATAAGTTTAAGATTTTATACTACACCAGTTTTTAAAGCTCAAACAAATACAATGTACAAAGATAACTGAGGTATGCTCAGGATATACAAATGTGTGTACAAAGAATATTATCAGAGAGTTTTTTACAGAGTAAAAACTAGCAGCGATTTGTTTCTCTTTGAATATGAAATCCTTCTCTCTAGTGATGGTCTTCATGAGGGGTATTTATACCCAGACTTCAGTCCGTTGAAAAACCCACCGTTTAGAGATAGCATTAAATGCTATTTAATCCGTTGTGAGACATGCTTCTGAGAGTCCTGACCTTTCTGACACAGAACAAGGTTGCATCTTCCAAAAAGCTGCTTCGAATGTTGTTGCAGAGGCTGCGTTGCAGGAATTTCCTCAGTGGTGTATGAATTTCAAGAACACCAGGAAAGACCTCTGTGTTCCTTGTCATAAATATGCTTGAAAGGGTACGTGCAGCAGAGACTCAGAAAACGTCTTCACAAAGCTTCATCAAAGGTGCCACGTCATTATTGAGACTCCAGACAGCTTCAACACTTCAGATGGGTTGGACACTTTTAGACGGCTTCAACACTTCAGACAGGTTGAATCTTCAGAAGGCTTGATCCCTCAGACAGGTTGAAATACTTCAAAGCCTTTCTGTAGGATCATGGTGGCTTGCTGAAATCATAGATAAATCATTAAAAATATATGTGTATCTATGATAAATTAGTTTAC
The DNA here is from genome assembly GCA_026901365.1 of Sesbania bispinosa. Classification (NCBI taxonomy): domain Eukaryota; kingdom Viridiplantae; phylum Streptophyta; class Magnoliopsida; order Fabales; family Fabaceae; genus Sesbania; species Sesbania bispinosa. Next base: position 859,959 of record QLOH01000091.1, read on the forward strand.
CCAAATTTGTTAGTCATTAAAAACTTGGGAATTATATTGTCTTGAAACATCATAATTTACTTATGATATTTTTGAGACTCAACAGAAAGTTGGCTTTGACTCTAGCTAAAAGCAGGCAGGGATAGTTAGTTCATAATTAGGGAAATTTAAAAGCTTATAACTGTTGGACTTAACCAATTTCCTAAAAAACTGCGCGCGGTGCCCTTTCCCTCTCTCCTTATCAAATAAGGCAACGACTAATTGGGTTCTACTATTTAGGATAGTATCCTCAGCTGAAGGAACATCACACTGCCTTGTCCAATCTTAAAACCTTTCACATTCCAGCCATACTCTGTTTCTTTTTCATCATCTCACCTCTCTCTGTGTCTGCTTCATATTCCTCTCTCAAATGAGAATTAAACAAATTGCAATGGAGAAGAAAGACTCCTCCTCCACAGAATCTGATGACTTTGTTGTAATGGGCAATGAAATAGTGCCATACGTTGAACCACAGCTTGCTCAGCCCCCCACAATTGAGCCCTCTGTTTCTAGCCACTCACAGAGCAAGTGTCTGCTCCTACTGAACCCACAATAACTGAACCTCAACCTGGCCAAACACCCTCTCAACCCTCTACCACACCAGCACCTTCAGCTGACACTACCTCTAAGACACAAACTGCTTCTGTAGTATGTGAGAGAAGGTCTGAAAGGCGTCGTGCAAGCTCAACCTTCAAAACAATAGGAAATGATCCCAACAGACCAATAGATATAGACTCTCCCTCTACCACACACACGATAGTTCCTTCCCATAGCCATAAGGACACCAAGTCTGCTGAAAAGAAGAAGGAAAGCTCAAGTGAAGGGTTGGAAGAAAGTGAGCCCTCAGAAGGATCACAAGACTCTAACTGTGATCTTTTTCAAGATGAGGAAGTGTTGAAAATCTTCAATGAGAAATGGGAGTGGAAGACTGTCATTCCTGGGAAGATATTTCTCCTTAGAGAAATCAGAAAATGTGGATGGGACATTGGACATTTTGTCCAGAAGCAGGACTGGGGAGACTTCCTTCTTGTGAAGGAGCCAGTATATGAGACACTAGTGAAAGCTTTCTATGCTTCTGCTAGTCAGTACAGGAGTGATGGCAACTCCTTGGTGGTAGACATTAAAGGATCAACAATTGTGGTCACTGTTGAGACCATAGATGAAGTACTTAGATGTAGTTTCTGTTCAGAATCAATTATATGATGACTGGTTCACTGCTGCTGGTGTAACCAAGGAAGAAGTTAAAAAGAAAGTCCTTCACCATTCCTCCTCCCAGCTTCTGTCAAGCGAGCTTAACCCCATCTGCAGGTTTTTTCACAAGTTGTGCATCTTCTCAATTCTCCCAAGGGCTGGCACTCTTGAAAGAGTTTCTGACATTGACCTTATGGTCATTTATCATCTCCTTATTGGTAAACCTTTTTCCCTTTCTTATTTAATCCTTAGAAGCATGATTTATTCTGCAAATCCCCAAAGGGCATATGCCAGCTTGCCCTATGGGATGCTTCTAACCAGAATCTTCAGATTAAATAACATTCCTTTAGAAGAAGAAAGTTCAAGTGACTCTTGTAGCACATTTGGAAAAATAAATGTGCAAAGAATGTTGATTGGGAAGCCTGAGCCAACACATAATTACTCAAGCCCCAGTGAGGAAGAGGAGGAGAATACGACACCAAGAAACAAAAGGAGGAAGGAAAAGGAGTTCCTGACATTTTCCAGAAAGAGGAAAAGTCAGCCTGCTGGTGCTTCTGAAGAACCATCCAGCAAGAATCTGAGAGCCTCCTCTCCTTTGTGGAGCTGCCTGTGTCTTCAAAGTCCATCTCAACCTCCTCCATGTCCAGTGATTCCATGTTAGGAGAAGAAGTTGTTATTGAGTCTCAAAAATATCATAAGAGATTTTATGATGTTTTAAGACAACAATATTTAATGATTAACAAATTTACATTATTTATTTTCACAGATACTCTTAAGTGTTTAATTATTTATCTGTGATTTCAGCAAGCCACAATACGCTTTATAAGTCTTTAAGAAGTGCTTCAAGTCATCTGAGGGAAACAGGCCTTCTGAAGTGGTCAACCCGTCTTAAGTGTTGAAGCTGTTTGAAGAGCCAAGCCCATCTGAAGACTGGAAACCCGTCTGAAGATTGGAACCCGTCTGAATATTGGAAGCCGTCTGAAGCTTTAGTAATGACGTGGCATCTTTGCTGAAACCTTGTGTGAAGACTTTTCTGAGTCTCTACTGCTCGTACGTTTTTGAAACACATTTATGGCAACAAACACAGAGGCTTTTCCTGGTGCATTTGAATTTCATACACCACTGAGGAAATCTCTGCAAACGCAGCAACGCAGCAATTCCTAAAGCAGCCTTTTGGCAGATGCAACCTTGTACTGTGTCAGAAATGTCAGGATGCTCAGAAGTATGTCTCACAACGGATTGAATAGCATTTAATGCTATCTCTAAACGGTGGTTTTTCACTGGATTAAAGTCTGGGTATAAATACCCTTATGAAGACCATCATCAATATGAACGAGAGAATATTTCAAGAGAAATATACGCTGCTAGTTTTACTCTGTAAAACAAACTCTGATAAATTCTTTGTACATCAATTTCATATATCCTGAGTATACCTCAGTAATCTTGTACATTGTAACAAGTTTAAGCTTCAAACTGGTTTAGTTTTAAAGCTTAAACAATCTTTTCATTGTGAATTGTTTTTGAGCCTGGAGAGGCTTGTCTGTAAAAGAATACTTGTGTTGTAGAGCCTGAAGAGGCTTGATAGAAAAGAATACTTGTAATCTTTGTGAAAGATTAAGAGAAAATCCAAGTGCTTGTTGGCATTGGGATTGGAAGTAGCTCACAGTGGTAGTGAGTGAACCAGGATAAATCCTTGGCTAAGTTTTCTATCCCTTATCTCTTGTCAATTCGTTTATATTAATATCAAGGGTGTTGAAAAGCTATTCTAAATATTTTAAAAGCAAAGAAAACCTTTTAAAAACATATTTTCAGGAGCCATCCAAAAACTTTAGACAAGCCCCCATAAACCTGTCTGAAACTGTTTGTAACTTGTTGTTTTCGAAAAGCTTTCAAAAAATATAAGGAAACACTATTCAACCCCCCTTCTAGTGTTTCCCTGTGTTTCTACAGTTGGTACCAGAGCTTGACTCAGGGTTGAGCACCTAACAAGTGTTGAGGACTAAAAGATCCAGATGGAAGCTTGCAAACAACAACAGGCAATACATCTCTGAGGGTGCATCTATCACAAGACCCCCAGCTTTCAATGGAGTAGACTATCACTACTGGAGAGATCGTATGAAGCTGTTCATTGAAAGCAACAACATCGATGTCTGGGATGTAGTTACTGATGGAGACTATGTGCCCATGCAAAACAATGTGCCTATACCTAAGGCTGATTGGACCTTGGAGCAGAAGGCTAGAGTTCAGATGAATGCCAAAGCCAAACTCTATCTGATATGCTCATTGAACAAATCAGAATATGAGAAGGTGCATGGCTGTACATCTGCCAAGGAAATCTAGGATACTCTTGCAGCAGCCCATGAAGGGACTAAGACTATCAAGCAATCCCAAGATTAGTATGCTCATACATCAATATGAGATGTTCAAAATGGAAGAAACAGAAACCATTGATCAGATGTTTGGGAGGTTTCAGACCAAAGTTACTTCCATTCAAGAGGCAAGAGACTTAAACTCTCTTAGAATGGAGGAACTTCTGGGATCTCTCAAGGTTCATGAGCTTGAGCTTGGAGAAGATGACAACAAGAAGAAATCTCTGGCTCTAAACTCCAATACCAGTCAGTCTAGGCATGGCAAGATGAAGGCTATGCAAGCTGAGGAAACTTCAGAAACAGATGAGGATTCTGAAGATAGCTCAGGAGATGATGATCTTGCTCTTTTAAGTAGGAAGATCAAAAGAATGCTCCAAAATAGAGGAAAGTTCAGAAGGAATCAACCTTCAACTTCTAAAGGAGGTAAGACAGGTAAAGATTTTCAAAATGACAAAATTACTTGTTTTGAATGCAAACAACCAGGTCACATGAAGGCTGAGTGTCCTAAGTTGAAGAAAAACACATTCAAAAAGAAGAAGTTCTTCAAAAAGAAGAAGGGACTAATGGCAACATGGAAAGACCTTGATGAATCTACTTCTGAAGAAGAAGAAGATACTTCAGAAGAGGCCAACTTATGTCTTATGGACAGTCTGCCATCATCAGACAGCTCTGAAGAAGAGGTATTTCCTTTAAACCTTCAAGAAATGTATGATGATCTAATGGAAAGCTCCAAGGAACTATTTCAAGAGTATAAGAATCTATCCAAGGCTCACACATAAATGTGTAATAAATATGAAGCCCTTGAAATAGAAAATATTATGCTCAAGGAAAAGATTCTTGTGTCTGAGATCAGTAGTTCTCAACATGTGTCTGAAGAAAATATAAAACTTCAGAAGCAAGTTGAGCAACTGACAAAAGACTTAGCTAAGTTTGTCAAAGGAACTGATAATTTGAACAGATTACTTGGTGATCAAAGACATTCCATTGACAAAAGTGGCTTAGGCTTTTGGGATCATAACATGCCTGAACCTCATATTTTTAATGTTGAAAAAGGCAAAGGAAAGGTTACTGGGTGTTCTCACTGTGGAAACGCTGGACACAATGTGACTCAGTGTAAACACAAAAGTGACCAACACCCAGGTCTAACAAAAGAGGACCCAAAAGAATATGGGTACCTAAAAACTTGATTATTCCTGTTGCAGATGTGTTTAACAGGACAAAAGAGACACCACAAATCGTACCTGGACAGTGGATGCTCGCGACACATGACAGGAGAAAGGTCTTTGTTCCAAAACCTTAGACCAAGAAATGGAGGTGTGGTCACCTTTGGTGGAAACCAGCAAGGGAAGATCACAGGAATAGGGACTGTAGGTATGTCACCTTTATCCCTTATTAAAAATGTTCTCCTAGTGGAAGGACTTCAACACAACCTACTGAGCATAAGTCAATTGTGTGACAGTGGATATGTGGTCTCTTTCACTAATGAAGGCTGTATAGTCAAAGACTCTTCTGATCAAATCCTTTTTACTGCTAAAAAGGCACAGCAATGTGTACAAAATTGATCTAGAGGATCTAGTAAGTCAAAATGTTAAATGTTTTATTTTTATTGAAGATGAAAAACAGATTTGGCATCAAAAACTTGGGCATGCCAGCTTGAGATTAATCTCAAGATTAGAAAAATACAATCTGGTTAAAGGCTTACCCAAGCTTTCATACAAATCTGACATTTTATGTGAAAGTTGTGTGAAAGGGAAACAAACAAGAAACTCATTTAAGAGTAAAGATGTTGTTTCTACTAGCAGACCTCTAGAACTATTGCATATTGACTTGTTTGGTCCTATTAGAACAGAAAGCATTAGTGGTAAGAAATATGGTTTGGTCATTGTTGATGACTATTCTAGATACACATGGGTTATATTCCTTAGAAGCAAGGATGAAACTTTTAAGAATTTCATAATATTCTGTAAGAAGGTACAGAATGAAAAAGGATTCTGTATATCTGTCATCAGAAGTGATCATGGTGGAGAGTTTGAAAATGCAAACTTTGAAATGTTCTGCAATGAGAATGGGATCTCACACAATTTCTCTGTGGCTAGAACACCTCAACAAAATGGGGTTGTTGAGAGAAAGAACAGAAGTCTGCAAGAGATGGGAAGAACCATGCTCAACTCATGCAATCTACCAAGATCCTTCTGGGCAGAAGCTATTAACACAGCTTGCTACCTTCAAAACAGAATATTGGTAAGACCAATTCTTAAAATAACTCCTTATGAATTGTGGAAAGGAAGAAAACCCAACATATCTTACTTTCATCCCTTTGGCTGTGAGTGTTTTATACTTAACACAAAGGATGATCTTGGAAAGTTTGATGCAAAATCTGACAAAGGATTTTTCATAGGTTATTCTGAAACATCTAAAGCTTACAGAGTTTATAACTCTAGAACTCTAGTTGTAGAAGAATCAATCCATGTTAAATTCAATGACAAGAAAGAGACTGATAGGGAACTATCAGATCTAGAGGATGATTTTGCAGGAATGGAGCTAAATGACAACAACAACTTGAAAGATGAGCAGTTGTCTGAAGTACCTACTGTTACTGAACCTCTTCAGACAGATGTTGAGTCTCAGACAGATGCTGTACCCATTCACAGAACTGATTGGAGATACAAGTCACATCACCCTAAAGAGCAAATTATTGGGAGCACTTCAGAAGGAGTGAAGACAAGATCAAAGTTCAGGAATCTGATGTCACTGGCTCTCCTGTCTGAAGTTGAACCCAAAGATATTGATGAAGCTCTGCATGATGAAGGGTGGATCCTAGCCATGCAAGAAGAGTTAAATCAATTTGCTAGGAGTGATGTCTGGACCCTTGTTCCTAAACCCCATGGGAAAACTATTATTGGAACCAAATGGGTGTTCAGAAACAAGCTGTCTGAAGAAGGCAAAGTAGTCAGAAACAAGTCAAGGCTTGTGGCTCAAGGATACAATCAGCAAGAAGGAATTGATTTCACAGAAACCTTTGCCCAGTGGCCAGACAAAGAATGCAGGATAATATGATACTGTGATGCTGACTTTGCTGGAGACAGAATTGAAAGAAAAAGCACCAGTGGAGGTTGTCAATTCTTTGGAGGCAACATGATCAGCTGGTCAAGTAAAAGGCAAAGCAACATTGCATTATCAACAGCTGAAGCTGAATACATCTCAGTAGCAAGTTGTTGTTCACAACTCCTTTGGGTGAAGTATCAGCTTGAGGATTTTAATATTCCTATATCTGTTATACCTGTTTTGTGTGATAATACAAGTGCCATTAATCTGTCTAAAAACCCCATTCAACATTCTAGAGCAAAGCATATAGAAATCAAGCATCATTTCATTAGAGACTATGTTCAGAGAGGTGTTTTTGATATAAAGTTCATTGAAACAGAGCTTCAATGGGCAGATATATTCACAAAACCTCTGACTGAAATCAGATTTAAGTTCATACGTAATAATCTGAACATACATGCATTTTCTAACTGACTTTGTATATTGTCTGAAATGAACATCTGAAATCTCAGTATGTCTGAAATTGTGACATGTCTGAAATTTTAGGGTTTCTGAAATTGCATTAGTTGTCTGAAATTATTCACTTGTCTGAAATAAAATGATGACGTGGCTATCTGAGACGGTTAAATGCCATTTAATTTGTCTCTTCCACTCTGCACGTTACCCAACGTCTGCACAGCCAGTACATGCCATTATTGCATCATGGGTGTCTATATATTAAAGGAGGTTACATATTGAAGAAGGCTCACATTTTCTCTCTGCTCACTCTTCAACTTCATCTTCTCTCTCACAACAGTTTTCTACTCTAAGCTTTTGTCTGCAACTACAATGGCACCAAAGAAGACAAGCTTTGGAGGGAAGATTGTCAAGTCCAAAGGTGTTGATCTTCAGGGTCTCAGTGATCTGGGCATGGACCTTTTTAAGGAATTTGATGCTGCTGGTTGGACTTCATTCTTTAAGAAAACTGATTGCTCTTGGAACGAACAGAGCATCATTGATTTCTGGTTTTCAGCAAGAGGAATTCCAAACAACAAAGGTGAATATGAAAGCATCCGAGCTGAAGTTCTTGGAGAGTCCATCTTCATAGATGCTGATATTCTTTCCAAGGTGACTGGTGTACAAGCTGAAGGAGAGGTCTTCACTCCAGGATGGGAAGGAAGAAATGGTGGTTCTGAGAAGTTCACCAAGATGCTGTATGGAACAGCGAAGCCTCAGAGCGGTGACTCAAAGAACATGCTGGATAAAGTCAGAGTTCTTCATGCCATTCTAGGGCAATGCATTTTCCCTAAGAGTGGAAGCAGAAACCATGTCTCTGAACTTGAGAGATTCTACTTGATCAACCTATTGCTGAAGAAGAAGATGAATCTCCCAAAGATGCTTATGTTCCACATTCAGAAAAAGATTAGGGATTCTGCTGGAAGCCTTACTCACAATCTACTTATCACCAAGGTACTGATGCATTTCAGAGTACCTCTTAAGTTTGATCAAAAAGCACCTGCTCTTTTGGTGAAGCCAATATTACCAGTTAGGAGCTGCTTTTGAAGTTCTGGAACTTGAACTTCAAGGGGACATAAGGAAGGATGAGTTTGTTGCATCCAAGCCCTCCCCTCAACTTAAGCTGCCGAAGCTACCAGTTAGGAGTGCTGCAAAGGTGGCACCAGCAAACCCTAAGTTGCACCTTAAGACTGTTGAACCTGTTCAGAAGACTTTGACAAAGTCGTCTGAAATTGTGGGTCAAAAGTCTGAAGGAGCAAAACCTCTTGATCCTACTTCTAATCTAGAAGGAAAGGCACATGAGGAACCTGTTGCTGATGCTGATGCTATTGCTGCACCACCTGCTGCTGCCTGTCCCTCTGATCCTGAATTGATCAAGGTAGCTGCAATTGCTATTATGATTGAAAATCAAGAATTAGAGAAGAAGTTAGAACAAGAGAAGGCTGATCATGCTTATGCAGAATCTACACAGATTGCCTTAGCTGAAAAAGAAAGGCTAGCTACCTTGGCTGAAGGAACCTAGAAAAGAAAGAGATCCAGTGCTGCCATGAAGAAGAAAAGAATAAGCAAGTTCCTTACTAGTGCTCCTGAAGTTACCACAAGAATCACTAGGAGTATTTCTAGTAAACAAGATGCTATAGACATGGCAGATAAATATCAGAAGTTTGTCAAAGCCAATCTTTATTTCAAAAGGAGAAGAGAAGAAAAGCAAGCTGAAAGGGAGGAGGCAGAAAGGGAAGTCAAGAAAATCAAAATTCAGAAAGAGGAACCTCCAAAGGAACCCTACAAACCAATAAGGGTGAGGTTTGACAATGTTACACCTTCACCACCTTCATCACCAGAAAAGGGGTTGCCAGAAGAGAAGGAAGAAGAAGAAAAGTTTGAACAAGATCATAGAGAAGTTGTTTCAGAAGAAGGAGTTTCAGACAAGGTTGATGAACAACCTATCTTGTCTGAAGAAAAGGAAGCACCATCACCATCACCATCACCATCTTCATCATCCTCCTCCTCATCATCAGAATCATACAGATCTGAAAACTCTGCTGAAGAGACCCAACAATGTGTGTGGAAAGGAAGCATGCTACCTGCACATCTTAGGCTTGGACCCAAAAGTAGGGATTTCTTCACAGAACCCACTTTTGATCCTTATGCCTATCCTTTTACTGACTCTCAGTATGCAGAAGAAGCTGAAGTGCCCCACAAAAGGTATGAGGGACCCTTTTTTGAAAGGGAAAGAGTGCCAAAATTCCCTAACCTTTATGAAGAGCTGATGTTTTTCAAGGATACACCCCCCATCTCCATGCATCAAGGACTTATCTTGCACACTGCTGAAGCTGAAAGGAGAAAGTATACTGGAAGCTTTGATGGTCAATACTCTGGACAGCTTGAAAAGATCAGAAAGGGAGTGGTAGTTCCTGAACACAAGTGGGCTCTACTTGATCCTTGTTCTGAAGATGATTGTCTGAAGATGAGTACTGATGAGTGGTGTTTTGTCAGAAAGTTGTGCACAGAAGGAGAATTGTTTCAAAGAGCTCATCTGAACTGGGTTGGCATGAGAGGTTACAGGCCACCTACAAATGTTTCTATCAGGCCAAGCACTAAAATTCTGGTGCAACCTGACAGGATCATTCCTAGGTATCCTCTGAAGGAAGGTTCTGCTGATAAGTTTAAAGAACCAAAGGTTTACACAGCCCCCTTCAAGCCTTTGACTCCAAGGGAGTGGAGAGAGCTACCTGCCATTGTCAGATAGCAAGGTGGAGGCATGGATCACAGTCTCAGGGACAAAGTTTGGAGCTCTTACTGGAAAATCAGAGAGGATGCTGGATCCTCATCTGGGTCAACTGGACCTGATGCAAACTCTCTCATTGACTATGGAAAATCCATGAATGTGCAGTATATGTTTATCAGACAACACTTCCCACTTTTGACTGCACCTTTTCATGAAGAATGGGAGATGATCAACCCCATTGGAACATTCTTTCATCCAGTCTATCATCCGCATAAATATGGACTACTTCCAGGATTTGATGCGCTGAGTTTTGTGTGCAGATACATTAAAATTATTTTTTATGAGTCAGCACCTGACTATGAAGAAGAGAATAGAAGACTGAGGTTCAAGATACAGAAGCTGGAGAAAGCCAATGCTGAGCTTCTTGCCAAACAAGAACAGACTCTGGCTTTGCACAAGACTGAACTCATAGCTAAGCAAGATCAGATTCTTCATGAACAGCAAGAGATCAAAAATGCTCAAGAAGATATGAAGTCTGCCCTTATCTCTCAATTGGACAAGACAAGGGATGATCTCATGTCTTTGCTGAAGGATGCTTTGTTGAAGAAATCTGGCTAGTCTGTGATGTAGCCATGTTTGTTTTTATCTCTGGCAATATGTTTAGATTTCTATGCTTGACTGACCATGTTTAGATTTTTCTGAGTTTATGCTTCATGATTATCCTTTTGATTTCTGTTGATGTTATGCTCTGGATTCCCTTTTGATTGATGACAAAAGGGGGAGTACTAAAACTAACAAAAATCTGATTCAAATGTGAAGTGCTACAGGACTCAGGGGGAGCAAAGAAGAACTGTTAAGTTCATTATCTGAGGGGGAGTTATTATTAAAAGCTATTTTATTCTCACATACTCCTTTCAGATTTTACAGTTTTAAAATAAATTTGTCATCATTAAAAAGGGGGAGAATGTTGAGTCTCAAAAATATCATAAGAGATTTTATGATGTTTTAAGACAGCAATATTTCCAAGTTTTAATGATTAACAAATTTACATTATTTATTTTCACAGATACTCTTAAGTGTTTAATTATTTATCTGTGATTTCAGCAAGCCACAATACGCTTTATAAGTCTTTAAGAAGTGCTTCAAGTCATCTGAGGGAAATAGGCCTTCTGAAGTGGTCAACCTGTCTTAAGTGTTGAAGCTGTCTGAAGAGCCAAGCCCGTCTGAAGACTGGAACCCGTATGAAGATTGGAAGCCGTCTGAAGACTGGAAGCCGTCTGAAGCTTTAGTAATGACGTGGCATCTTTGTTGAAACCTTGCGTGAAGACTTTTCTGAGTCTCTGCTGCTCGTACGTTTTGAAACACATTTATGGCAACAAACACAGAGGCCTTTCCTGGTGCATTTGAATTTCATACACCACTGAGGAAATCTCTGCAAACGCAGCAACGCAACAATTCCTGAAGCAGCCTTTTGGCAGATGCAACCTTGTACTGTGTCAGGATGCTCAGAAGTATGTCTCACAACGGATTGAATAGCATTTAATGCTATCTCTAAACGGTGGTTTTTCAACGGATTAAATTCTGGGTATAAATAACCTTATGAAGACCATCATCAATATGAACGAGAGAATATTTCAAGAGAAAATATACGCTGCTAGTTTTACTCTGTAAAACAAACTCTGATAAATTCTTTGTACATCAATTTCATATATCCTGAGTATACCTCAGTAATCTTGTACATTGTAACAAGTTTAAGCTTCAAACTGGTTTAGTTTTAAAGCTTAAACAATCTTTTCATTGTGAATTATTTTTGAGCCTGGAGAGGCTTGTTTGTAAAAGAATACTTGTGTTATAGAGCCTGAAGAGGCTTGATAGAAAAGAATACTTGTAATCTTTGTGAAAGATTAAGAGAAAATCCAAGTGCTTGTTGGCATTGGGACTAGAGGTAGCTCACAGTGGTAGTGAGTGAACCAGGATAAATCCTTGGCTATGTTTTCTATCCCTTATCTCTTGTCAATTCGTTTATATTAATATCAAGGGTGTTGAAAAGCTATTCTAAATATTTTAAAAGCAAAGAAACCTTTTAAAACATATTTTCAGGAGCCATCCAAAAACTTCAGACAGCCCCCATAAACCTGTCTGAAACTGTTTGTAACTTGTTGTTTTCGAAAAGCTTTCAAAAAATATAAAGAAACACTATTCAACCCCCCCTTCTAGTGTTTCCCTGTGTTTCTACAGTTGTCTCACAGCAAAGTCTCCTCTTGCAGAAGCACCATTACCTGAAGACTCTCAAGAAACTATCTGTGCTTCTGCAGAGGGTCTGGCAGCTGACACCCTGGCAAACATGTCTCACGCTATTCCTGACACTCCTAATCTCCCAAATGTTGATTCTCCATTACCTGTTCAATCTCATATACCATCAATCCCGGTGGTTGCTGTACCAAAAGCTGAAGAGAAAGAAGAAGAGAAGGTGCAGAAGGAAGCTACTCCATCAGCTCCCTCAGCAAACACTTTTGGAACTGATTTGTTGAATTAGTTCCTTGCTTCTCCTAGGCTAGATTCAATTCTACCTGTTGCTGCACCTATCAGAGATAACATTCCCACAATTTCTTCCAATCTCTCTTCCATGAACACCTTTATACAACAATTGAGCAATGAGAAACCAGCTGAGGAGCCTGCTCCAAAACCTGATGCTGCTGCTTCTGAAAAACCACCAAAGAATGCTTCTCCTTCCAAATCCATGGAGAAGAATATCCAGAAGCTCAAGTCTGACATGAAGAAACTGTTTTCCAATGTGAACACTCTCCAAAACACAGTAAATGAAATGATGGAGAGGTTCACACAACATCAGTTTTCGTTTAATAATTTTGTGCTTCCAGTGATTGCACCTCAGGCCCCAGCTATGCCATTCACAAAATTCCAGCCACCCCATAACTTGCTCCAGCCTTCTACCTCATCGTCATCTGACCACTCCTCTCCATCCAAGTAGTAAGTAGTAGGTAGTTTGGGTTGATTTTTAGGTGGGCTGCACTGTATAAGTTTCCTTGCTACACAATTGTTAAATATGTTGCTGCATCTGTTGGTAAAAACTGAATTTTGCATAAGTTACTCAATGATCATACTGCTACATTAGAAATGAATTATCAAAATGGCTTCTGTAACTTAATAATTGAAATTAAGAATCATTCTTGAAATTATGTAATCTGCAGCAATTAGTATTTTCCAAATAAAAGCTAAAATGCAGGGGGAGTTTGGTATTAAAATCAGAATTATCTAAGTGATACTTGATTGGTTTGTCATCATCAAAAAGGGGGAGATTGTAAGGTCCAAGAATCCCCTCAAAGTGGTTTTAATCATGACAACCAAATCAAATGCAACTTAGCATAATTCTGATTCCAAAAGAACTGACCATTTCATTTGAGAATGTGTCCAGAAGCAACAGGTTTCATCTTGCAGAAGGACAAATATAAGAAGCTTCATTTTAATGGATAACAGAAGCAATTAGTTGAAAGAAAGACAAATCTGTGAAGGAAAATTTGAAATAAAGATGAGTAAATTGAAAGTAACTCATTCAAGCATTCAGAAGCTATCAAGCACTTCTCACAGTTTCCAGAAACAAGAAGAAACATCTCAAGAACTCCAAATGAAATTGTTTAAGAAGGAAGATTCATTTTAGGAGGAAATTCTAAGTAGAAAGCAAAAACAAAATTTCATTCTTAAAATATATCAACCGCAGAACATGAAACTCGTCACAGAAGCATAAGAATCCTCTGCAGTTGATCAGAAGCAATTCTGCAGAAGGAATGTGCAAGTATAGACTCTGCAGAAGCAGCAAATTAAACTAGAAAGTCTAAAATGAATCTCCTGTTGATTTAGCTGAGTAACACAAGTTGAAATACACTTGAAAAAATCCAGAAATCATCCTCAGCACATTCACAGAAGCATTGGTGAAAAAATGAGCCAGTTTTGCTATCTGTAGAAGCAAGTTCTATAGAAGCATGAAGACCAGTCAACAAGACAGCTGTACCTGTCAGCTTTTGCAGCTTTACCTGTAAGGGACGTGTCAAAGCATCACAGCTAGATCATTTTGACTGCATTCCAACGGCTTCAAGGCTCCTCAACAATAAAAGGAGGTGCTCTCTTCACTTTGGAACACACCTCTCACTCCAGAAGCATAAAATAATCTATGCTCTTTCACTGCCAGCTTCTGGAACCTTTTCTCTCTCCTCAAATTCTTTATAATCTGCTTATACAAGCTGTTGAGGGGGAGTTTTGTTCACTAGGAAATTCTGTTGCTGCTCTGATTGTAAAATAGTGAGCTGTTTGTACTTTAACTTGCTATTTCTGTGCTTCTATAAGGTTAGAGAGATTGGTTTGTTGTAAAATCTCTTGTGACACATTAGCTGAAGTATTTGGAGAGGTTGTAAAGGCTCTGGTGTGAGCCTGTGAGTGTTTGGAGTCTGCAGAAGGAAGTTCTGCAGATTTCTGGACCTGTGCTTCTGCAGAAAGTCCTGTAGTAAGTCTGGGTCTATTTCTGTGAGTTTGGTGATTTTGTAGAAAGCCTGAAGAGGCTGTGGAAAAAGAATACTAGTGGTAGTGTGTACCCAAAGGTTGTAACTGATTTGTTAGTGAGGAAAATCCTACAGAAGGTACGGACTGGACGTAGCCTCAGGTTGGAAGAGGTGAACCAGTATAAAAAACCGTTGTGTTTTCTTCTTTCCCTTACTTTCTTAACTTCTGCATGTGCACAAAAAGTTTTCAAAACTATTAATACCTAAGTAAGTGGCAACTAAATTGATTCCACCAAAGGAATCCTATTTTCAGCATAATAAGCATTAATACTTACAATTCTACTTGTGGAGACCCATCTTCTAATAAACAGCCAAGAACTTATCTTGAGCAAAATTTTATTAGAAGATAAAATTGAAGAATTTTAAAAGAATCACAATTCAACCCCCCTTCTTGTGATTCAACCATATACTTCAGTTGCTACCCAAAATTTTGATTCTGGTAACTTCTTCAATCCTGTGAAAAATTGTTAGAATAATTATTGTAATTGTAATTGGTGGATTTTGCCATCCAGAAGCCATTCAACTTTTACTTCACTTGGGGTGGTTGAACAGAGAGTGTTGAGATTGTCTCTTTGCCCTTTTTCTCTCTCCTTTTGTTCCTTCTAGTTGTCCCTTCTCTCAATTGATTTTGAGACACTTGTCTTCACAAAAACTCTTTTCAAGAATCTCAAACAATTGTTAGCTCAGGAAGGTGGAACAAAATAATTAATTTTTTTTAAAAAAAACGAAAATAAAAAAAATAAAATCCTAAAAGTCTAAGATAGAGCAAGTTTGAATTTGAAATATGATATTTACTTATCTTGAAATCCTAAAAGAACTCAAACATGATAAGCATTGAAGATAAGATAAGACCAATTCAAATTTCAAATTTCAAATATATATATTTTTTTTAAATAATTTAAAAATATTAAAAAATTCAAATATGAAAATAATAAAAATAAATACGAAAATTAAAAATTTAAAATACAATTTTGAAAATTTGAAAATTTTTGAAAATTCAACCTTCTAAAACCATACAAATTGAGACACCGCTCCCCGGCAACGGCGCCAAAAAATTGATGGATTCCTGGCAAGTGTACCAAAAGTCCAGCAGTTATAGAGTAAGTAAGATATCGTATCCACAAGGAGCGGTTTTAATTTGTAAAGTGATAGCGATTGTATTTTCAATAAAAACGGTTTGTAAAAAGGTATGGTTGTTTTCAAGATAATAAATAATAAATAAAAGTATAAACAGATAAACGCGAGGAGAGAATAATAATTTGGATTAGGATTTGACTTCGCTTCATCTCCCCCCTTGTGTATGTGAATCCCTTCCTTTAATTATGATCATACTCGTAATCACCTTAGTATTTCCTAACTACAATAATTATAAGGCATGTCTGGTAATTATCGTACCCGCAAATTCCCCTATAACACCATAATTAAACGTCATAAACTATTATCTACAGGCATTCAAAGTGGCTTGGCGACCCCAAACATTCCCCGTATTTTGTAACTGACACTATTATCTTAATCATATTTTCACATAAAGCACCTATGAAGGGGTGTGTCACTCACTGAACCTTCAATCGTTAAAATACAATCTTTATACTACGATACGACTAAAACGAGTACCTTTAGCAATCGGAGATTAAGCTTCATAGACATCTCACCTAACTCTAATACTAGTCGGAGTTCCACTTTTTATATCAGAGCACTAGCCTACCACCCCGGCGCATGCGCGGAGGTGATGCATTACAAACAGCATAAAGGTACCGATAAATTACAAATAGAGAATCATAATTAAGAAGAAGAGAATTCTTTATACACAAGGGGATTGAATCCACTACATCAAATCCTACTGGAGAGCTTAGCTACTCATGGTAGCCATTACAAACCACTGAGAAATCTGTCACCTTTCTCAATCCTAGAACTACTCTCTCTCTGTATTTGTGTCGGGTCCCGAGGACCTCCCTTTGATCTGTGCAAAAGTGATGTGGACATCAGTCAAGCAGTCAGCAGGTTAGGTATGCTTTCAATAAGGGTTAGGAGTTACAAAACATTTGATTAATAATTTGATGGTTACAAGACAAGGTTGTAATGAGTTTCAAAGGCATTAAAAGCCTTGTCTACTAGCCGTTTGGGAGCTAGCTTGTGCGCCTGAACCTAGTCCTTTTATGGGCTTCATGGAGTCCTTCTACTTGCTCTAAAGTTGCGGCCAACATGTGATTAAAAGACTGAGTAAAATACCATCAAGAGGGGCGGCCAACATGTGCACAATTTGGTGAGTAAAGTATCATTAAACATGTGCTATCAAGTGAGTAATTTGGCTGAATTGTGACCCATCATTTGGGCGGCCAACACATGCAACACATGGCTAAAATAAGGTGTTTAAGAAGGTGTTAAATGGCTGGTTCAATGGCCATCAAAGTGGCGACCACACTCATGAAAGGGAGGTTACACATTGAAGACACACTTGAAGAAAGAAGGCTATATGGTGCGGCCACTTATTGGCTGAGTCAATGGCCACTTTAAGTCATGTTTTATGGTTACATTTCTTGTATTATGGCAGGCACATGTGCATGCAAAGAGCTGGTAGGGTTGCGGCTAGGATAGCTTCCAATAGGTGCATTTTTATTAAGTTTATTTAGGGTTTTTATCAATTAAGTTATAATAGTTAATTAAGGTTGCATGGGAAATGTATGAAGGGTATTTTAGGGACAATATGGGCGTGAACATGCAGCTGAATGCATGACCTAATTGATCTTGTAAAATCCTATAAATTCATGCTTCATGCATACAATAAAGGTTACAATGTTTATGCTAAAAAAACCTTATACTTTGAGAGTGTTTCTCTAAGTTTCTTGCTAGTCAAGAGTTGAGAATTTATCAAAGGATCCTTCCTTTGTGTGTATGTTCTCAGGGACTTATCTTTCAAGTCTTTGAAAGTGTGACGTCCTCTCCTATCTTCTTATTTCTTCTTCTTTTTCATCTTTCTTTTACGATTACTATTTGTGTCCAAAAATCCTTATTTCCTATACGTATTACTTGATTTATGAGTGAATTGTTTATCAAGTTCTTCTAAGGGTGAGTATTGTTTTTGGCAAGGTTACTACGTCGTTCTCAAGTTTTATCAAAGAAAAGAAAAGAAAAGAAAAGAAAAGATACGTACGTGATAAAAGAAAAGAAATAGAAATATTGTATTTTTTTTGTAGGAAAGTGTTTGCCAAGGAAAGTACCCTTTTAATCAGAATTTTTCTAAGATCCATTCTAAATTGAACCTCAAGGTTCATATCAAAAAGGCTCTATTTATAGAGTGGGAAAACCCTAATTCTGCTCCAAGAAGTAAATTTGGATCTAGGTTTAGAGGCTTCATGTGCGTTTAGCGCGCATGAAGCGCAACCAATCTGCTGTTACGCTCCACTTGCGCTTAGCGCAGGTGGAGCCTGATCAATCTGAAGTTGCGCTCCACATGCGCTTAGCGCAGGTGCAGCGTGTTACGCGTTGCAACTTTCCTTCCAATCTTGATCTAACTTCTGGATCTCTTTCTGATCTTATCTGGATTTCCTTTATCCTTTTATCTGAGTTGTTTTTGTATTTAATTGGCTTGGATTTGAATTGAAGAGGTTATCCACAAGATTCTCTGAGATTAACTAACGGTTAATCTCCTCTTTATTTGGTCTATATTTGAATTCTGAATCTGCAACAACCTTCTTTCTGATGCTATTTTCTCTCTTATTCCAAATCTTCTGTAAATCTGCATAAAATAATAGATTTTTATTTAAAATAGCATCATATTAAAATTTAAAGCAAATAATTACAAATATTGTAAATATTAATAAAAAGGGATAATTTGGGGCATAAATTATTATTTTAACCTTGATAGGTGTAATAACAACTATAGGAAAATAATGCTAATTTTACACTTATCAGTAACTCGCGGTAAAAGCAATGTAATTTCTCACTTGTGTTTCCTGATTGTCCTGTTGTTCATAAAGAAAAGTTGTCTATTCTGTTGTCTAGTGTTTCCCAATTTTCCCAAAGTATCAATGACTGGAGTCAGTGTTTTCTTTTGTTGCTTTCCTCAACTTTAGAAGCAATCTGATTTGAATAATGTAGCTACGGTTCGGGAGTTTCAGGACGTTTTTCCTAATGAGATCCTAACCTTACCACCTGAGAGAGAGGTAGAGTTTACCATAGACTTGTTGCCAGGTTCAGGACCCATTTCTAAGGCACCCTATAGAATGTCCCCCTTAGAGCTTAGTGAACTTAAGAAACAATTAGAAGAATTGTTAGGAAAAGGGTTCATTAGGCCTAGTGTCTCTCCTTGGGGGGCTCCAGTGTTGTTGGTAAAGAAAAAGGATGGGAGTATGAGATTATGTGTAGATTTTAGGCAGTTGAACAAGATTACAATTAAGAACAAATACCCATTGCCTAGAATAGATGATCTTTTGGATCAACTTAGAGGTGCTTCTGTATTTTCCAAAATAGATTTGAGATCAGGATATCATCAAATTAGGATAAGGAAGGAAGATATTCATAAAACCGCTTTTCGAACTAGATATGGACACTACGAGTACTTAGTAATGCCATTCGGTGTTACTAATGCTCCAGCAGTGTTTATGGATTACATGAATCGAATCTTCCGACCTTTCCTAGATAAATTTGTGGTTGTGTTCATTGATGATATCTTAATCTACTCTTCTAGTTTGGAAGATCATGAAAAACACTTGAGGTTGGTGTTAGAAGTTTTAAGGGAAAGGAAATTGTTTGCCAATCCTAACAAATGTGAGTTTTTGGCTAAACAAAGTTCATTTCCTAGGCCATGTCATTTCTGGAGAGGGAGTGTCAGTTGACCCTAGTAAGGTAGAGTCCGTTCTTGAGTGGGAAAGACCTAGGACTGTTACGGAGATTAGGAGTTTTCTAGGGTTAGCCGGTTATTATAGGAGGTTCATTAAGGGCTTCTCTCGCTTAGCTTTACCTCTCACCAAGTTAACTAGGAAGGACCAAGCCTTTGTGTGGGATAGTGATTGTGAGCATAGTTTCCAGGAACTAAAACATAGATTGACCAGTGCCCCGGTGTTAGCCTTACCTGATGTGTCTAGACCTTTGAGGTGATTTGTGATGCCTCTGGAAGGGACTAGGAGTGTCTTAATGCAGGATAGGAGAGTGGTAGCTTATGCATCTAGGCAGTTGAGGCCTCATGAGGAAAGTTATCCTACCCATGACTTAGAATTAGCTGCTGTGGTTTTTGCCCTAAAAATTTGGAGGCATTACCTGTTTGGTGTAAGGTTTGAGGTCTTTAGTGATCATAAGAGTTTGAAATACCTCTTTGATCAAAAGGAACTCAACATGAGGCAAAGAAGATGGATGGAGTTTTTGAAAGATTTTGATTTTTAGTTAAAATACCACCCAGGTAAAGCCAATGTAGTGGCTGATGCCCTTAGTAGGAAATCCCTGCATGTGTCATCATTGATGATACAAGAGATGAGTCTCCTAGAGAAGTTTAGAGATTTGGACTTAAGTGTGGAGTTTGGAATAGGTAGCATTCAGATGTACAGATTAGAAATTTCCAGTGAGTTTCAAACTCTGATTAAGGAGGCTCAGGATTTGGATCCTGAACTTCAGGGTAAGATGGGGCAAGTAGGGTTTTCCAATCAGGTGAGGGATTGATTCTTTTTCAGGGAAGAATTTGTATTCCTAAGGGGAGTAGAGTTAAACAGCAGGTATTAGAGGAAGTTCATAAGGGTAAGATGTCTATGCATCCTGGTTCCACCAAGATGTATCAGGATTTGAGAAAAAGTTTTTGGTGGGTGGGCATGAAGAGAGAAATAGCTGAGTTTGTGTCTAAGTGCCTAACTTGTCAACAAGTGAAGGTGGAACATCAGAAAACCATCTGGAGTTCTATTACCCTTAGAGATCCCTGAGTGGAAGTGGGAAAGCATAGCTATGGACTTTGTGGTGGGTTTAACTCGAGTCCAAGCAGGGTTTGATACTATTTGGGTCATAGTAGACCGTTTAACTAAGTCAGCCCATTTCCTTCAAGTTAAGAACACTTTCTCCTTGAATAAGTTAGCTGAGTTGTATGTTAGAGAGATTGTCAGGTTACATGGTATTCCTTCTAGCATAATCTCTGATAGGGATCCCAGGTTCACTTCAAGGTTCTGGAATGCACTACACCAGTCATTCGGGACTAAACTTAGGTTTAGCACCGCTTACCATCCTCAGACTGATGGTCAGTCTGAGAGAACCATCCAAACCTTAGAAGACATGTTAAGGGCTTGATCACTAGAAGAGTCGGGGTAGTTGGGATAAGTACCTACCACTTGTAGAGTTTGCCTACAATAACAGTTATCACAGTAGTATAGGCATGGCTCCATATGAAGCTTTGTATGGTAGGAAGTGTAGGTCCCCTGTTTGTTGGCATGAGGTGGGTGAGAAAGCTTTGTTGGGTCCAGATTTGGTCCAAGAAACTTCTGATAAGATTAGGATGATTAGGGAAAAACTTGTAACCGCTCAGAGCCGTCAGAAAAGCTATGCTGATAAAAGAAGAAAAGAACTAGAGTTTGAGGAAGGGGAACATGTGTTTTTAAGAATAACTCCTGTCATTGGCTTAGGGAAATCTGTGAAATCTAAAAGTTGAGTCCGAGATACATTGGTCCCTTTCAAATCCTGCAAAGAATTGGTCCTCTTGCATACAAATTGGCTCTACCACCTCATCTCTCCAAAATACATAATGTGTTTCATGTGTCTAAACTGAGAAAATATGTATTTGATCCTTCTCATGTCTTGTCTTCTGAACCAATACAATTGAAGGACAACCTCACCCTACCTGCTAACCAATACAAATTATTGACAGAAGTGCCAAGACTCTGAGGAATAGAAACATTCCTTTGGTTAAGGTAGTTTGGGAGGGTTTATCCATAGATGAAGCTACTTGGGAGAAAGAAGATGTGGTCAAGCATCACTTCCCTAATCTCTTTGAACTATGGTAAGATTTAATGCTTGTATTAAGGAAATTTTGGGGGCAAAATTTCTTTAAGGGGGGAGTAGAATGTAACATCCCAATCTTTTGATAGGTTAATTGTGAGATTTATGGGTTAATTATGTAGTAGAACCTTAGGGACTAAGAGAAAGGAAGTAGGAATAGGTAAAAGTGGAGTATAGTGGATTACTAGGACTTAACCTTCGAATTGGTCACTGGTAATCGATTACCAAGAGCTGGTAATCGATTACCAGAGAGTTTGGATCATGGTAATCGATTACAGGAGCTTAGTAATCGATTACCAGAAGGTCTGGTCCCTGGTAATCGATTACATAACCCTTGTAATCGATTACCAGCAACCTGGGTTCTTAGTAATCGATTACCAAATGTGGTAATCGATTACCAGGTTCCCAGAAGGGGTTCTTAGGCTATTTTTGCCTTCAGTAATCGATTACCAGGGTTTGGTAATCGATTACCAGGCGACAATATATATACCCAGGACGCGAAATTCATCAGAATTTTGGAGAGAAACTCAATTTTTAGAGAGAGGGAGAGAGGGTCTAGAGAGAGAAAGTGCCGGATCAACGTAGAAGAAAGACACACCGGAACGAAGCTAGGAATCACAATCCTTCCCTCTAAACTACTTGGATTGCTACTTTGTGGTGAGTAATTCTCACTTAATTGTTAGAATTTGGAATTGGTCTCCAACCCATGAACCCCCTCCTTTCTCTTCCAATTCTCTGATTTTACTTGATAATATTGTTTGTTTGTGATTGTGTATGATTGTTTGAACAATGGGAGTGAATTTAATCGGTTTAGAAACGGATCGATTCTTGAGGATCGTTAGTTTCGAAACTTTCGAAACTCTCGAAACGTCGAAACGCTCTGTTCTTTTCGATATTAAACTTGTTCCGGAATGATAAACTAAGGATTGGAAATCACTTTGGATATCGGAATTGATGAGTATACCTTGGGATTGTCGTTCGACATCGAATCTCCTTGGTTTCGAAAGGTTTCGAAGTGTCGAAATTTCGAAACTAACGAGATTATGATATTTATCAATTCCGAGTGTCTAAATTGATTGTTCGATTTAAGTTTAAAGATTAAAGGACTTCGGTCAATATGGGGCTTCGGCCTATGTGAGGGTGGGATTCGTCCCCGGGGAGATATCCCCCGTAGTTCGAGCTCGAGTCTAACTCTGTAATGTGATGTGTACATGGCCTAGTGGCAAAGCATACAAGAGCATCATTATGCATTGGTTAAGTTATGAATTATGAATGAAATGCCTTAATTGTCATAAATAACTGTTCTGCATACATGCATAGAGTTTTATTCACTGAGATTTTTATCTCACCACGCGTTATGTGGATTATAGATGTCCAGGTGCCTCCTCCTCCTCGGAATGCACAACCATGAGATGGTTTTGATGTTGTGGAAGATGTTTATGTTCCTTATTTTTGGGAGTATTGTAAATGATATGACTTATGTAAATTCTCTTATAATTCAAGTAATGTAGCCTAGTGGTTAATAGAATTATGAATTTGGTCTTGTAATGGATCCCTTGGTGTTTTGGTAATGTAAGAGGGACTTTATCTGCAATTGGAACCTTTTTGGCTTAAGGACTTGTACAAGTCTTTCTAATCAGTTGTAAAATGGACTGTTGAGTTTGAATGGGTAGAATGATGTTAGTATAAAAGACTTCAATTTTATTGTTTACTTTAAATTGTTCTCGATTGGTTGGAATTGTGGATGATTTATAGAACGGGTCGATATTGAAATGTAACATTGTAAATTCGAAGTCAAGAATTTGGTTTCCAACGGATCAAATTCTTGCTTATGAAATTTAAGGTGTGACATAAGGGTTTTCAGATGTTCATATTCTCTTGTAGGAACTTATCTATTGTGCATTATGAGATGAATCTTGAAGAAGAGGTTGTTGCTCCAGAAGAAGAGAATAAGAGGCTAAGAGTAAAAAGACATGGAGCTGGCATAGAAGACTGATCAGATTTTGGCTACTCGACAGCAACTTCAAGAAGGGCAAAAAGATTTCAGGGCAGTTGTTCTTTCTAATCTTGAAAGGCACAAGCTTGAGATCAAGGCTTTGATTGAAGAAGCTTCGTTGGGCAAAAGAACTAGTTGAACCATAGTCTGTGATGCTTAGCCAAAAATATTTCAGACAATGTTTTGTGTCTTTTGAACAATTTCTTTTATGTTATGTCTAATATATGAGTTTGCTTCATTTTGGCTCTGATATTCTTGTTATGCATTGAATTTCATAATATGCTATGATCTTAACTCATAAATGCTCTGAACAATGTTATTGTTCTGATATTAATTATGCTCTGAAACTTCATGATTTATTGCTCTCATATTCAATGCTCTGATATCCCTTTTGATTGATGACAAAAGGGGGAGTATAAACTAATAAAAATCTGAAGTGTAGAGTGTTTACACAAAAAGGAGCATCTTACTCAGGGGGAGCATTAAGAAAATCTTAAGTATCTGATTGGGGGGGAAATTTTCTTAACTTATCTATTATTTCAACCTCGTCCAGATTTTTTAGTTTAACAAATTTGTCATCATTAAAAAGGGGGAGAATGTTGAGTCTCAAAAATATCATTAAGTATTTAATAATGATTGAGTCTCACTTTCATAAGTTTTAATGAATAACAAATTCTGTTAAAGTATCAACTGCAAATACTGCTTATGCTTTTTAACATGTTTCTCGTGTTTTCAACAGTTTATCATCTGAAGTGATCTACTATCTGAAGAAGTAGAACCATCTGAAGTGGTTTATCCTTCTTAAGCATGAAATCTTCTAAAGTTGAGAAGAGTGTTTGAAGACGTTTTTGACGTGGCAAAGTGTCTGAAGTCAGAAGCCATCTGAAGAGTGAAGCCCTTTGAAGATTTCTGATAACGACTCAAGTCATTTTCAACGCCTTCTGAAACAAGTCTTTGGACTATCCTTTTTAAGGCATGCAGAACAAAGACTTTCCAGCATATTTGAAATACATGCATCAGAAAGGAAATATCTGCAACGCCTGCAACGCAGTCTTTTGCAGTGCTCAGAACAGAGACAACGTTGCACATCTACCTTGTACTGTGTCAGAAGCTATCGGAAGTTGTATCACAATGGGATTAATAGCATTTAATTCTATCTCTCAACGGTGATTTTCAACGGACTTCATCTCATATCTATAAATAGATTCATGCAGAACTCATGCAAAAAAAAAAGAACAAACTAAGAAAGAAATTGCCCATACGTTGTAATCCTAAAGTGTATAAACCATGGGTATGAAGGTGGAGAGCTCCAAGCTAGACAAGAAGACTTAGAGTGGATGAGGGAGCTCTTTGAGGTTTGAAAATTTGTAAGAGAGAAAATGAGACCTCCAATGAACCCTTATTGCCTCTGGTTGAGTAGAGGGTATAGAGTGGATGAAGTTCCCTTTATGATTCTAGCTCTTAAAATGAGTGAAAATGGTAGAAAATGAAGGTAGAAAGTTAGGTTTTTGTGTAACTATGGAGGTATGGCTATGGAGGAATGGAGGAGAGGAAGAGGAAGAGTTTGAGGGAGAGCGGAGAGGGCACCAACTGCTGCTGGCTGTGCAAATGAGGGAGGGATTAATTTTTTTTAGGGTTTTCTTTTTGGTGAGGAAAGTAGGAGAGAGGACAGGTAAGGGTGAAAGTGACATTTGTAGACAAGGGGACAAACTTACTTTTTCTTTTGCTTTATTGTCCAAATTAGAATTTTATGGAGGGAATGTGAATAATTGATCCTAATTTATGTATAACAGTGGGGGAAATAAGACAGTGCCTGTAACGCCCCTAATTTCTAGAACTCAGAAATAGTGCCCGTTGGAGACACTACTCCTGTAATCCTTGAAATCACTTCGTTATATTTCTGATATCGTCAATCAAAATTACTTAAACCTTCCAACGATTAGTTTAAGTTACGCAAATTCATACACAATAATGGAGCTTAGGAAAGAAACCTACACTTTAAAGTAATAAGATTCCATAAATTCATACCGGAGGTCTGGAAGAATCTTCCTTAAAACTGGATAACTAAACTTTAATCATAAACAAGCCTCCTTGGATAAGAATTACTTACATAAGCATTTAACAAATACCTAACAATAATTAACTATACATCTGAATCAAATGATACAAGGGTCCCTATTCTAACATTAATCAACTTCATCGTCTTCTCTCTTATCCTTAACGTCATCTGAATCTTCCTGCACACTAAAGGAAACCCCCGAAACGTTGGGTGAGACTAATGTCTCAGCAAGTATAACTCTATGCATGAATGCAGGGGACAAACATGTATGAAGGAACAACCTATATTCACATCATCATATTCAGATAAGCATGGTATTCTTTCACATAACAATCTCCATAATTCGCCAATCAATATCAAGAATATAAATAAGTAACAATCTCAAAGTAAATGGAATCAGTTTCTTTCCATAAAAATATCAATATGCAATGGTATGCTTTGCCCGAAGGCCATGTACAATCACAGTCTAGAGTTAGACCTGAGCTCAGACTACAGGGGATATCTCCCCAGGGGACGAATCCCACCCTACATTCTTTCACAAAGAGACCGAAGTCCAGTCATAGCCAAAGGCTATGGTCTTTCACAAAGAGACCGAAGTCCAATATTGATCGAATAACTAATTAGACATACGAATTGATAGGTAGTTCGTTCTCGATAGTTCGATCCATTCGAAACTGACGAGAATCCATGCTCTATGTGAACCCGTATCTACTACCCATCAATTCCTATATCGTAATCAGTCACCAATCCTTAATTTCCATTCCGGATCAATTATAATTGGAGAGAATAGAGCGTTTCGATAGCCTCGAAATGTTTCGAAACTAAGGAACATTAAGAACCGCTCCGTTCTAACCAATTAGAATCATCCCAAGTCTTTCAAACATCAATCACAATACAATCTAACAATCATAATTATATACACATTAGGCTTACTTGAATCGGTGGTAACAACTAGGATTTCGAACGTCTCGAGTGTTTCGATACTTTTACAAGTCTCGTAACTTTCGTAACTTCGAAATTCCTTCGTTTCACCTTCGATTCAGCATTCTCTCATCAATTTCATTTATAACATCACAATTTCAATCAATTTAATCATAGAGAAAGGGATTCGAGAGTTCGGGGTCATACAAGGGACATATCGACATTTCCGCTATTTACGACTTTACGACATACGACTCGATTCTCATTTCAACCAACAATCTAACTACAATCGGCACAAAACAAGGAGTATAAACTTAGTAGAATACTTAGATGAATCGAAATCGAGGGAAATACGATAGTTTCGTAAGTTTCGTAAGTTTCGACGTTTTCGATAACTTCGAAACTAAGGTTTCCGACTCTCGATTTCAATTCTTAAGCTCAATCAAACAATCAATAATTCAAACAATCACACAATTAACAATCATTCAATTATCCAGCCAAGAAAGGGAGGGGAGAAGAGGGGACATGCAAGGAGACCAATTCCCTAATCTAAGGGTGAGTTATACTCACTTGATGAAGAAATCTAAGGAGGAAAGGATGTTAGATGATGATCCCCTTGATGTTTCCTTGCTTCGATTCCATTCTAGAGCTCCGATATAGAGTTTTTCTCACTAGGTTCTCTCCCTCTCTCTCTAGGGTTCGAAGAAGGGGGAGGGAGAAATGAGTTTCTGCTGAATTTTCGCACCAGCATATATATATATATATACTGATGGTAATCGATTACCAAACCCTGGTAATCGATTACCAGAGGCAAAAATGCATTCCTGGAGGTCTGGTAATCGATTACAATGAACCCAGAAACCTGGTAATCGATTACCAAACCCTCGTAATCGATTACCACCAACAGAACTCTCTGGTAATCGATTACCAACTTTTGGTAATCGATTACCTGGGACCAAACACTCCTAAATTGGTTCTATTAAGGTTACAAACTCATAACTTACCCTTTTCCTACCCATTACTCATAACCCTTAGTGAACATACAAGGTTTTGACCTACTAAACTCACATGTTATCTAGCCAAGAGTTGGAATGCTACACAAGTCCTAAGATTGGTTTAACAACTAAGGTTTAACCTCTAAGTTCTGACTTACCTTCTTCTAAATTTCTAGCACATGGTTGAAAATAGCTAAGTCCTAAATGAATAACCAAGCTCCTGGAATGCGGGATGTTACACTCTACCCCCCTTAAGACAATTTTGTCCTCAAAATTGCTTAAGGCGAAGGAACTTAAGGTTAGCTTCAACTAGTAGGTTTTCAGAAATCCTCCCCACAGGTTTGATGACGAACATCCTAATACCTAGGAGTGAACTTTAGGATTTCTACCTTATTCGATACTGGGGAAAACTGAAGGATTGACATTCGTCCTAACATACAAAACTTCTAACTTACTAAGAAAGGAGGTATTTCAAGTAGGTAGAAAATGGCTGACTTGTGCAATTGATCTAACACCACTTGGATGGCCTCCAATCTAGCTTGGATTCGAGGCAATCCCACTATGCTTCCGCTGCTAAACTCTCCCACTACCTCTCAGGATCTCTAATGGTGAAAGGGCGCTTGGTGGTTTGAAGTTCTATACTGACTAGATGACAACATATAGGTTGAAAGGCATGACCTACTATAACTCCCTTTGAATCCAGGTACATCTTGGTAGGTCCAGGATGCACCTAAAACTCACTTCTGATAACTTCCTCTATCACTGGTTGCCTGAGACTACCCCCCTTAGAGATGCAGACTCCTTCTTAGAAGGAATCATCCCATCCCCTGCTCCAGAAATGCTAATTGTTGCCTTCCCCCTTGGAGACTTGAGTCCAACTCAAGGTCTCTCTGATTAGAGCTCCTAGCTCATTAAAGATCTCCTTTAACTGATATAGGTGCTATGCTCCCATTGGTTACACCTAAACTTGGGTTTCTAATATTCCATTACAACTCTCTCCCTGTATTATACTAAAGACATAAGGAAAGACTCTCTATCCTCTCTAAGTTCTCTAATCGGGCTTGAATAAACAAACACACTAGAAAGTCTGATTATGAGAAAATTTTCATGTTACAACTAATTAAGGTTTCTAACTCCAAACCTAATCCAACATTCACCTATTATTTTCTTTCAAATTTTATATTTCTAAGTTTCACTTATTTTACTAGGACTTAACTATAAACACAGAATAACTCAATCCCTCGAATCACTAAGTTTGTGTTGACCAAAACATCCAACACTCACGTCGTGTTCCGAGAGATTAAATTTGCATAGAAACATAAATAAATACATCACCCGAAAAAGGAAAATAACATTCATGCCACAACCTTAGAGGTATCCTCTCCCGGTTACGTCATGAACACGGGGCTCTCCCTGTTCTCCTGTCATCCCTTAAGGGATCACTCTCTCTCTATATCACCTTACTGGTTAGGCTGAACTTATTTGAGTTTGGGGTGCTAAGGAGAAAGGAGAGTGTCCTAATCTAAGTCACTTCCTAGTCCTCCACTAAGTAAGGATTCCAATGCTACAAGTTCTAACCCGGTGAACGCACCTCTTAACAGTTCCATCCTCTAATAACACACTAGCTAAGCTTAACTATACATAGTCAAAGCAAAAATTCAGGTTGGGTGAAATTTACTTAAGTTCGGGGTTAAATCTACCCTTTCTTAAAATAGTCTATACCGGGGTTATCTAGCTCGCTTGAATTTGGTTCCTCTTCCTTAAGGGAGCTATAACTAAGGTTCCTCTCTACTTTAGATGACAATAAATGAAGATAGGTGGTCTAGAATGGTGGAGCTACTAAGTTGGATTTCCTGAGAAGTTCGATTCTTCCTAACTCCCCTAGCTAAGGCCATTACCCAATTCTATTCCTGATTACTACTTCGACGTTGCCACCAGTATAGTTAATCTAAAGGTTTGGATGGAATGTTCTTGAGTGTTTCCCTAAGGGTGAAAGAAAAGTAGAGGTATTGTTTTCTCTCACAACTTACCCACTCGTTAGGGCTAAAGATATTACTAAGATAAATTCTAGAAGGGTTCTAATACTAGATAATAGGAGTCTCACTACCTCTTACTAAGAATTACTAACTTGCTCATTTTCTTAAACATACTCCTAACTCCTAGCGGTTACTAATGATAGTGTATTCCTTCCCTGAAGGTCTCTTAAATTGCTAGGGTACCAAAGCATTGCTCCTAAGGTCACTAGAGAGTTTTCTAATCACAAACGAACAGGGTGAGAAGGTGGTGGTCGCCATGACCACACACTCTACTGGAAAGTCTAAGGATCCGTTCATGTAATCCATGAACAAGACAAGGTAAGGTGGCGGAGAGAATTTTACTCTCTCGACGACTCCCGACTACCCTTAATGTGGCCTAAAGGATGCATCTAGTCTTACATTGGTTTTATAGGAAGGCCTCATCTTACTAACCCCCTTTCTAAGGTTGAGTCTAAATGCCTATGTATAGATGTATTCCTATAAGCTTAATAACTTAGGTAAGGTCTCAAATCTACTTGAGGTAAAGCCCTCTATACCCTTTTCCTCTAAATGGAAATCCTATTGTATCTTAAACTACAGCCCCCTCACTCCTTCTACCATGACCTCACAAGGTTTTAAACCCAAAGAAGGTCCTAGCTATGGATATCACTATCAATCAAGCATCAGCACATCCATACATGATACATAATTATTCAAACAATTCAACATCATCAATCATTAGCAAGCCACACCAAACATCTAGCTCATACAAATCACGCACATAAAGCACACCCCAACCAATGTCATAATCATACAACCATTCATCAGATGCAATCATGCACACCACACAATGGAAATCACATCATAGTCATACACAACCATCCTTCAAATATTAAGTCACTCCTCACTAACTTGCTTAAGGGTTGTCTAACTTTTATTAGGCTTTTGAGATCAAATTCTATAAGGCTCCTAAAGTAAGGGTTCCCTAAGTACTTATCCTAAGATATTTCCCTTTCCTATTCGTGAAAAGAGGTGGCTCTAACTTGGTTAGGGAAGTATCCTAGCTTCCGAACCAAAGTATCTTACTTACATAACAAACCATAATCCCCACATACATCACCCATCATAAGAGTGATTAGTTTCCTATGATGAGTAAACGTATTAGAAGATCATAGTAAGTCACGGGCAACTAACCTAACCACAATCCAAATGGATTGAACTGCTCTGATACCAAAATGTAACGCCCCTAATTTCCTAGAACTCAGAAATAGTGCCCGTTGGAGACACTACTCCTGTAATCCTTGAAAT
This sequence comes from Sesbania bispinosa, assembly GCA_026901365.1. Classification (NCBI taxonomy): domain Eukaryota; kingdom Viridiplantae; phylum Streptophyta; class Magnoliopsida; order Fabales; family Fabaceae; genus Sesbania; species Sesbania bispinosa. Next base: position 890,639 of record QLOH01000091.1, read on the forward strand.
CACTTTGTTATATTTCCCAATATCGTCAATCAAAATTACTTAAACCTTCCAACGATAGTTTAAGTTACACAAATTCATACACAATAATGGAGCTTAGGAAAAGAACCTACACTTTTAAAGTAATAAGATTCCATAAATTCATACCGGAGGTCCGGAAGAATCTTCCTTAAAACTGGATAACTAAACTTTAATCATAAACAAGCCTCCTTGGCTAAGAATTACATACATAAGCATTTAACAAATACCTAACAATAATTAACTATACATCTGAATCAAATGATACAAGGGTCCCTATTCTAACATTAATCAACTTCATCGTCTTCTCTCTTATCCTTAACGTCATCTGAATCTTCCTGCACACTAAAGGAAACCCCCCGAAACGTGGGGTGAGACTAATGTCTCAGCAAGTATAACTCTATGCATGAATGCAGGGGACATACATGTATGAAGGACCAACCTATATTCACATCACCATATTCAGATAAGCATGGTATTCTTTCACATAACAATCTCCATAATTCGCCAATCAATATCAAGAATATAAATAAGTAACAATCTCAAAGTAAATGGAATCAGTTTCTTTCCATAAAAATATCAATATGCAATGGTATGCTTTGCCCAAAGGCCATGTACAATCACAGTCTAGAGTTAGACCTGAGCTCAGACTACAGGGGATATCTCCCCAGGGGACGAATCCCACCCTACATTCTTTCACAAAGAGACCGAAGTCCAGTCATATCCAAAGCCTATGGTCTTTCACAAAGAGACCGAAGTCCAATATTGATCGAATAACTAATTAGACATACGAATTGATAGGTAGTTCGTTCTCGATAGTTCGATCCCTTTCGAAACTGACGAGAATCCACGCTCTATGGGAACCCGTATCTACTACCCATCAATTCCTATATCGTAATCAGTCACCAATCCTTAATTTCCATTCTGGATCAATATAATTGGAAAGAATAGAGCGTTTCGACGTTACGATAGTTTCGAAACATTTCGATAGCCTCGAAATGTTTCGAAACTAAGGAACATTAAGAACCGCTCCGTTCTAACCAATTAGAATCATCCCAAGTCTTTCAAACATCAATCATAATACAATCTAATAATCATAATTATATACACATTAGGCTTACTTGAATCGGTGGTAACAACTAGGATTTCGAACGTCTCGAGTGTTTCGATACTTTTACAAGTCTCGTAACTTTCGTAACTTCGAAATTCCTTCGTTTCACCTTTGATTCAGCATCCTCTTATCAATCTCATTTATAACATCACAATTTCAATCAATTTAATCATAGAGAAAGGGATTCGAGAGTTCGGGGTCATACAAGGGACATATCGACATTTCCGCTATTTACGACTTTACGACATACGACTCGATTCACATTTCAACCAGCAATCTAACTAGAATCGGTACAAAACAAGGAGTATAAACTTAGTAGAATACTTAGATGAATCGAAATCGAGGGAAATACGATAGTTTCGTAAGTTTCGTAAGTTTCGATAACTTCGAAACTAAGGTTTCCGACTCTCGATTTCAATTCTTAAGCTCAATCAAACAATCAATAATTCAAACAATCACACAATAACAATCATTCAATTATCCAGCCAAGAAAGGGAGGGGAGAAGAGGGGACATGCAAGGAGACCAATTCCCTAATCTAATGGTGAGTTATACTCACTTGATGGAGAAATCTAAGGAGGAAAGGATGTTAGATGATGATCCCCTTGATGTTTCCTTGCTTCGATTTCGTTCTAGAGCTCCGATATAGAGTTTCTCTCACTAGGTTCTCTCCCTCTCTCTCTAGGGTTCGAAGAAGGGGGAGGGAGAAATGAGTTTCTGCTGAATTTTCGCACCAGCATATATATATATATATACTGATGGTAATCGATTACCAAACCCTGGTAATCGATTACCAGAGGCAAAAATGCATTCCTGGAGGTCTGGTAATCGATTACAATGAACCCAGAAACCTGGTAATCGATTACCAAACCCTGGTAATCGATTACCACCAACAGAACTCTCTGGTAATCGATTACCAACTTCTGGTAATCGATTACCTGGGACCAAAAACTCCTAAATTGGTTCTATTAAGGTTCCAAACTCATAACTTACCCTTTTCCTACCCATTACTCATAACCCTTAGTGAACATACAAGGTTTTGACCTACTAAACTCACATGTTATCTAAGCCAAGAGTTGGAATGCTACACAAGTCCTAAGATTGGTTTAACAACTAAGGTTTAACCTCTAAGTTCTTGACTTACCTTCTTCTAAATTTCTAGCACATGGTTTGAAAATAGCTAAGTCCTAAATGAATAACCAAGCTCCTGGAATGCGGGATGTTACAGTGCCAGTCTGGTAACTCCATACTGCATCCAGGGGCAAAATGGTCATTCCACCATGGAAAATCCAAGAAAATTACCAAAAATTCTACAAAAATCCTACATTTATTCAAACCTATTTTAATCCTAAAAATATGATTGGAAGCCACTTCTCACTTTAAACTCGTTTATTTCCCAGTTATTCCCAGTTTTCACACAAACAGTTAAATTTCAACATGAGTAAGCAGAAATAAAAATTGTGGTATTATACAAAAAAGTTCTATAAAATTATAAATATGGTAATAATCTAACTTTAAAGTCCAAAGTACGTTGTTCCTATTATTTCATGAATTTTAATATACTGGTTAGGGTTACACTGCTAACCAGGGGCATTTTGCCTCTCTTTTCCCAAAAGGGCCAGAAAATTCTAAATTAATTTCTAAAATTCATTATTAATTATAATAAGACCATTTTGACTAAAAATATAGATCCCCTTTAGTTTTAGATATTTTTCATAATTAGATTTATATTTTCTTTAACTGTACAATTACAAAGAGTATTCAAGTCATTTTCCCAAACTCCTGTTAGGAAAATTGTTTAAAATTATGGTTGGATAGTTCCAAAATCTAAATTTGATTGCTTATCAATAGTTCCTAAATACCTCATAATTTTTATTTCTAAACTTTCTCTATCTTATTTATATATACTGGTAGGGGAAATTGTGGGTGTTACACCATGGGCCTTGCCATGATAGGGTTTTGGACTTGTTATGTGGAGCAAAGCTATCTAATGTAAAACTAAAATGTATTCTAAATTTTGGGTCACGAGGGACTTGAGAGGTTAGTTGATGACATGGCACACCAGCAGTCGCCTACTGAAGCAGTCAAGGACATCACTGGACCAATGACTAGAGGACGTGCTAAGAAGATTAAGGAAGAGATGGGAAAATTAGTGTCCTACATTTTTAGGGATACTACCCTACAGAAGGACACCACTGCCCTACAGAAGGACACCCTTGACCCAGGAATAGGACACATGGTCCTGTGCACCACCCTAGACTAGGATGGGTCTTCCCTATTGTATTTTTCCTCTTCCTTGGGCACCCATGCTTGGGTATTATTGGTTAGGAGGTTGCCTTACTAGAGGCTTAGAGAGTCATGGGTTCAACTTCTACATAAGATAGAAATTAATTCATCTTTTCTATTTCCTATGGAGAGTGGGGGCATAACTCATGGGTTTAATGGCCTAAAGGCTTAGCTTAGCTAAAAGCCATAGGGGAGTGGGTTCAAATCCCACCTTGGATGAGTTTCCACTCATCTTTTATTTTCCTTTTTAATTTTCCCCCTTGTGAGCCTTCATTTGGCCGCCCCCTCCCCTTCATTCTCCTATAAATAGGAGCCTCCTCTCTTGTATTTGGATCATCAATTTTATAGTAAAGGCATTATGCCAAATTTTCTCCTCTTTTGAGAGTTGAGTGAGGCTTGGTGGTTGTTGCTTAAACCATGGTGAGGACTTATCTAATTCTCCTGAATACTGGCGTCTGGCGATTGAACTTATCTACTGCAAGAAGGGACTTGCACCGGTGGCGTTCTCCACTTCTTTCTCTTCCACTTTTTCTTTCATTTTCCTTCATTTTCTTGCACTTTCTCACGCAATTATAGCTGCTGCCCAGCGCCTATAATTCGTGAATTACTTGCAATTTTCGGTTCTAATTGGTTTGTTTTGCTCAATTCTAGATCCTGTGCAATTCCTGTCATCATTTGGTATCAAGAGCTTGTTGAATTTGAGCAAATTGGGAGCATTTTGGTGGCTGTTTGGGCGCTGCATTCTGCACCTCTTTTGTGCAGAATTTTGCTTCAATTTTAGTGTAATTCAATCTCTCTTTTCTTTGTAATTTGGACTTGGACTGTTTCCCGAGCCCGAGGTGCCTTTCTACTACTACTTTGTGCTTGTTTGCTTGATTGAATTGGGTGAATTCTTGCTAGATTGGGGGCTGTTTTGGGCCGCTAATTCCCACCCCCTAGGTGTTTGATAAATTGTCTCTTAATTGCTCTTACTTGTTCTTGAGTGATTTCTATACATAATTGCTATAAATTGCTTGTTTGTTGGTGAAGTGTGGTAAGAGGAGGCATTGTTGTCTTCATTTTTCCAAAGATCGTTCACCTACATTTTCTCCCAATCACCTTTACATTGTCATCCCCCATATCATCTCTTTACTTTCCGCCATTTACTTTCCGCCATTTAATTTCCGCCATTTAAATTCCGCTCCTCCCCATCCTTTTAATTTCAGCTTTCCCCCTTTACTTTCAGTCTTTTACTTTTCAGTCCTCCCCATCCTTTTAATTTCCGCTTCCCCCTTTACATTTCAGCCATTTACATTCTTGTCCTCCCCATCCTTTTAATTTCAGTTTTCCCCCTTTACTTTCTTGTCATTTAATTTTGCGCAATTTTCTTCTTCTTTTGCCATTTTATGCGCATTTTTGGGCTTATGTTTTGTTCATATTCTACTCTTGTTATGTCTGTTTGATTGACATTCTGATTGCAAATTTGGATTGACTGCTATCTCTACCTAGAACTTTCCCTGTTTGATTGTGCAAACGCTCACCTATAGGATCTTTTTTGGTTCATAGTATTGGAAGAAGATCAACAAATTCTAATTGTTGATTTTCCTTCAAATTTAATTCCAAACTTAAAATTGAACCAAGCGCGTTTCTGTGACCACACTGGTCTTGTATAATCAACAAGGAAGTGCTAAGCAATTTTTTTGGCCATTTTCGAAATCAGTTGCCATCAGTTTTTACAGTTTTTGGAAATCAGTTTATTCATTATTTTTGATTTTCTGGGCCACTTGGACCAGTTTATTGTCAGAAATTCCAAAAATATTACCGTAGGTTCAGTATATTTTCTTTTCATTGTGTACAAATTTCTGTAATTTTCTGTTGGGAAAAAAAGTCAGAAAACGAAAAAGAAGACAAAAAAATATAATAGTAAGTACGTGCCAAAAAAGAACAAGAGGTGTAAAAAGCAAAAAGAGGGTTGCAAACGAAGAAAAAGACAAAAGACACCCAAAAAGAGTCAAAATTCAAAAAATTCAAAAAATTCAGAAAAATAGAAAACTCAAAACAAAGAGATATCCCAACCAATACAGTGATAATTTTACTGTAATTTTTGTTTCTTTTCCCTGGATACTGTAATTGAGTTGTATTTGCTGTTTTCTTAAAAAACGACAATTTTGGCAACTCTTTTTCAAAAAATCACCAAAAACAATTCTCTTTGCAATTTCTTCCGTCTTGTCTGTTTTTGCTGTCTGCTCTTGTGTATAAGCTTGTTTGAGTGCCAGCTTTTCTTGTTTGTCATATCAATTCTTCTGTTTGTCTTAGGAGTTTTGTTTCTCTTCCAGTAGATATTTTTTCTTTTGTTAGCGCGCTTCTATTTTGGGTAAGGGTTAAGACTTAGACTCAATCTGGTCTTTGCAACTTCAATCAACCTCCAACCGAGTAGAAGAGGCAAGAGAGTCTCATTATAGAAAAAGCCAAAAAGAGTGAACATACACGAGTGTTGCATTCCATTGAGTGTATACACTTAGTTGAGTGGAAAGGTCCTTAAAGGTTTTTTTAACATAAAATCAATTGGGAGAATGGAAGGAAGGAGGCAAGGGGAAAGGGCGACCATGTTGTTTAGGAAAGCCTTAGAAACACCTTTGGGTGAAGAAGAGAACCAAGAGAGAAATCTATTCCATACTAGGTGCCAAATTGAAGATAAGGTTTGTTTAGTGATCATAGATGGAGGGAGTAGTAGCAACTTAGCTAGCCTTAGGTTAGTTCATAAACTAAACTTACCTTCTACCCCACATCCAGAACCTTATACACTTCAATGGGTGAGTGATGAGGAAGAAATTATGGTGGATAGACAAGTGAGCCTAAGGTTTTAAAATTGGGGATTACCTAGATGAAATGACCTTTGATGTCGTACCCTTAGAAGCCTCACACATCCTCTTAGGAAGACCTTGGCAATTTGAGAGAAGGGTTAAAACATGATGGGTACTCCAACACCTATAAGTTCCACCACCAAGGGGTTAAATTCACCTTAATGCCTATGGCCTCTAAAGAGATTAGGGAAGACCAATCCAACTTAAGGGGTTAATAGACATGGAAAAAGAAGAAAATTCTAAAGAGATAGAAAAGGAATTAAAAAGGGATACTAGTAAGTTTTATTTGGTAAAAGAAAGTAAGATAAAAAAGAAACCTCCAAAGAAGAGCCTTGGTTCCTACTACTTAGTATGGAAACCAATGAAGAAGAAGAAGAGGATGCCTTGATCACTCTTGATCTTCCTCCAAACATAAAAGAACTCTTGACTGAGTTTGGGGACATTTTCCCGAAGGATATCCCAAGTGGATTACCACCTATTAGAGGAATTGAGCACCAAATAGATCTTATACCCGGTGCTGTTCTACCCAATAGGCCAGCTTATAGGACTAACCCAGTTGAAACCCAGGAAATACAAAGACAAGTAGGGGAATTAATTAGTAAAGGTTGGGTTAAGGAATCTCTAAGTCCTTGTGCTGTTCCTGTTATTATTGTACCAAAGAAAGATGGTACATGGAGAATGTGTACTGACTGTCGTGCTGTTAATAACATAACAGTCAAATACCGGCATCCCATTCCAAGATTGGACGATTTACTTGATGGATTACATGGAGCCTGCATCTTTTCAAAAATTGATTTAAAAAGTGGCTACCATCAAATTCAAATCAAGGAAGGGGATGAATGGAAAACGGCATTCAAGACCAAATATGGGCTATATGAATGGCTAGTTATGCCTTTTGGCTTAACTAATGCGCCAAGTACATTTATGAGGTTAATGAATCATGTGCTTCGAGCTTTCTTAGGCAAGTTTGTGGTTGTCTACTTTGGTGATATACTTGTCTATAGCAAAAGTGTGAAGATCACATCAATCATCTTAGAGAAGTACTTGAGGCACTAAGGAAGGAACACTTGTTTGCAAACCTTGGAAAATGTATTTTCTATAAAGAAGTGTCACCTTCTTAGGCTATGTCATTAGCTACCAAGGAGTACAAGTGGATGAAGAGAAAATCAAAGCCATCAAAGAATGGCCCACCCCAAAATCCGTGGGAGACGTGAGGAGTTTTCATGGATTGGCAAGCTTTTATAGGAGGTTTGTCAAGAACTTTAGCACAATAGCTGCTCCTCTCAATGAAGTGGTTAAGAAAAATGTGGGTTTTAAATGGGAGAAAGCACAAGAGGATGCTTTCAAGGAACTCAAAGACAAACTTATGCAAGCTCCCATTTTAGGACTTCCAGATTTTCTAAATCTTTTGAAATCGAATGTGATGCATCTAATGTAGGAATAAGAGCTGTCTTAATGCAAGATGGACATCCTATAGCCTATTTTAGTGAGAAACTCAAAGGTGCAATGTTGAATTACCCCACCTATGACAAAGAATTTTATGCTTTGGTGAGGGCACTTCAAACATGGCAACATTACCTCCTACCTAAAGAATTCGTGATACACACAGATCATGAATCCTTAAGGTACATCAAAGGACAAGGGAAACTTAACAAAAGACATGCCAAAATGGGTTGAATTTCTTGAACCAATTTCCCTATGTCATCAAATATAAAAAGGCAAAGCCAACATAGTGGCTAATGCACTTTCAAGGAGGTATAGTTTGCTTGCTACCTTAGATGCAAAACTACTTGGTTTCAAAATTTAAAGGGATTATATGTGCATGATTCCTTCTTTGCTGAAAAATACACAGCCTGTGAAACAATGGCAAAAGATGGATTCTATAGGCATGAAGGATTTCTCTTCAAAGGGGATAAGTTGTGTATTCCCCATTGCTCCACTAGAGAGCTTCTAGTTAAGGAAGCCCATGAGGGAGGGCTTATGGGACACTTTGGTGTACCCAAGACCTTAGGGATTTTACAAGAACACTTTTATTGGCCACACATGAGCACACACGTTAAGGCACATTGTGATAGATGTATCAAATGTAAAAGTGCCAAATCAAAGGTAAATCCCTATTGCCTCTACACTCCTCTTCCTATTCCTGAAGGACCTTGGTTGGATCTAACCATGGATTTCATTGTAGGGTTACCTAGGACCCAAAGAGGAAAGGATTCAATCTTTGTGGTAGTAGATCGCTTTTCAAAGATGTCTCATTTCATTCCATGCCAAAGGTAAATGATGCACAAGAAATTGCTGATCTTTTCTTTAGAGAAATAGTACGCTTGCATGACATTCCTAGAAGTATAGTGTCTGATAGGGATACTAAGTTCCTTAGTCATTTCTGGCGTACGCTATGGCATAAGCTAGGCACCAAATTACTATTCTCTACCACATGCCACCCACAAACTGATGGACAAACAGAGGTTGTCAATAGGACAATAGGCGCTTTATTAAGGGCTATGGTGCAAAAGAGTTTGAAATCATGGGACTTATACTTACCTCATATAGAGTTTGCATATAATAGGACCAAGCATTCTACTACCTTGCATACTCCATTTGAGATTGTTTATGGTTTTAACCCTTTGACTCCTCTTGATATTTTGCCTATTCCTAACTCTTCTTTTGTGGAGCATAAGATGGTAAAGCAAAAGCCGAGTTCATTAAGAAACTCCATACACAAGTAAAGGCTAACATTGAGCGCAGATTGGCCACCCAAACAAAGAATGCCAACAAGGGGCGTAGGCGAATGATATTTGAGCCTGGGGATTGGGTTTGGGTTCATTTCCGCAAAGAAAGATTTCCAAATGAAAGGAAATCCAAACTCTCTCCTAGGGGTGATGGACCTTTCAAGTCTTGGAGCGCTTGAATGATAACGCCTACAAAATTGATCTTCCCGGTGAGTATGGTGTAAGTGCTACCTTCAATGTCTCTGATCTCTCTCTTTTTGATGTAGGAGATGACTATCCAGATTTGAGGTCAAATCCTTCGCAAGGGGGAGGGGGATGATGACATGGCACACCAGCAGCGCCTACTGAAGCAGTCAAGGACATCACTGGACCAATGACTAGAGGGACACCCTTGACCCAGGAATAGGACACATGGTCCTGTGCACCACCCTAGACTAGGATGGGTCTTCCCTATTGTATTTTTCCTCTTCCTTGGGCGCCCATGCTTGGGTATTATTGGTTAGGAGGTTGCCTTACTAGAAGGCTTAGAGAGTCATGGGTTCAACTCCTACATAAGATAGAAATTAATTCATCTTTTCTATTTCCTATGGAGAGTGGGGCGCCATAACTCATGGGTTTAATGGCTAAAGGCTTAGCTTAGCTAAAAGCCATAGGGGTGTGGGTTCAAATCCCACCTTGGATGAGTTTCCACTCATCTTTTATTTTTCCTTTTTAATTTCCCCCTTGTGAGCCTTCATTTGGCCGCCCCCCTCCCCTTCATTCTCCTATAAATAGGAGCCTCCTCTCTTGTATTTGGATCATCAATTTTATAATAAAGGCATTATGCCAAATTTTCTCCTCTTTTGAGAGTTGAGTGAGGCTTGGTGGTTGTTGCTTAAACCATGGTGAGACTTATCTAATTCTCCTGAATTAGTGGCGTCTGGCGATTGAACTATCTGCCTGCAAGAAGGGACTTGCACCAGTGGCGTTCTCCACTTCTTTCTCTTCCACTTTTTCTTTCATTTTCCTTCATTTTCTTGCACTTTCTCACGCAATATAGCTGCTGCCCCAGCACCTATAATTCGTGAATTACTTGCTAATTTTCGGTTCTAATTGGTTTGTTTTGCTCAATTCTAGATCCTGTGCAATTCCTGTCATCATTAGTGAGGACTCTTCTATAGTTTTTGGTTCTTTAAATAATTTGTCATTCCCCCTTTACTTGTGGGGCACATACATGCACTACTGCAAAATAGGCTTTCCACGACGGCTTATACCACGACGATTGTAGCCCAACCGTCATTAAAGCCACGCGGTGGCATTTTTGAAATTTTTGACGAACAAACAACGATGTGTGTCACATAACCATCGTGGAAGGTGTTTTTCACGATGGTTGCGTAACAACCGTCGTGAAAAAAAATAAGGCAAGGCAGTTGCGGAAAGACAAGGCAGTAGTAAGTAGCACCGACTCCATTAACAGGTTGTGAAGATTTATGAAAAGGTGAAAGGCATTAATGTCATATTTGGTAAGCGGAAAGACAAGGCAATTGCCCCGGGGATATGGAAGAAGAGGTCCATTTTCTTTGATCTCCCATAATGGTGCAAATTACATGTTAGACACTGTATAAATGCCATGCACGTGGAGAAAAATGTATGTGATACCTTGATTGGAACGCTTCTCAATATTAAAGGGAAGACAAAGGACGGAGTCAATGCTTGTTTAGACTTGCTTGATAATGAATATACGAGAGAAGTTGACCCAAAAGAAGATAGGTAACCGCACATATTTGCCCCCCAGCATTGCCACACCTTGTCCAAAAAGGAGAAAATTAGTTTCTATGAATGTTTAAAAGGTGTGAAGGTACCACAAGGATACTCTTCAAATATCAAGAGACTTGTATCAGTGAAGGAAATGAAACTAGTTGGGTTTAAAATCTCATGATTGTCATGTCTTTATGCAACAATTACTGCTTGTGGCCATTCGTGGCATCTTGCCAAAAAATGTGAGGCATACTATAACTCGATTGTTCTTATTCTTTCAATTCAATTTGTATTAATGTCATTGACCCTCAGAAGTTGGATCAACTTGAAAAAGACATTGTAGTGATTTTGTGTCAGTTGGAGATGTTTTTTCCTCCATCCTTTTTTGACATCATGGTGCATTTGCTTGTTCATTTGGTCAGAGAAGTTAGATTATGCGGACCGGTTTATCTAAGATGGATGTATCCAGTTGAGCGGTACATGAAGATTTTGAAAGGATATGTGAAGAATCAGTACCGTCCCGAGGCTTCTATTGTAGAGAGGTACATTGCAGAAAAAGCTATTGAGTTTTGTACCGACCTACTTTTCCAAAGCAAACCTATAGGACTTCCTGCCAAATGTTGGAACAACCGACCATCCACAAGTAGGTGCTCACGTGGTGTACATATAGTGGACCCAAATCTCACGAAGAAATCCTTCAGGTACATTTGTACATATTAATAACCACCGATGAGGTACTACCTTACATAGCTGCTCACACAGCCATTGTGAAGGACAAGAACCCAAGACAACCAGAGAAGTGGGTGTTGAAGGAGCATAACAGGTCTTTTATGGCTTGGTTTAAAAATTAAATCATGAAAGATCCTACCGCATCTGAAACATTGACATGGCTAGCACATGGACTAAAGTTTGATGTATTAACTTGCACTGGATATCAAATCAATAATTGTATGTTCTCTACAAAGTCTCTGGATGACAAAAGTACAGTGCAAAATAGTCGGGTCACTTTAGAGGCAGAGTCCATGCAATTCTCTACATCAAAGGATTCCAAACCCAGTTATTGGAACAATGTCGTACTATGGTGTAATAGAAGAGATTTGGGAGGTGGGTTACACTAAGTTTACAGTTCCTGTTTTTCATGTGTAAATGGGTTGACAATAAGAGTGGTGTGAAAATCGATAAATTTGGAAATACCTTGGTCGACTTTCGGAAGATTGGATATGAGGACGAGCCATTTAGCATGGCACATCAAGCTTCACAAGTGTTTTATGTGAAGGACCCCGTGTCCGAAAATTGGTCTATTGTTCTCCATGGGAAAAACAAGAAATTGTTCCGGAATATGACCAGTTCATTCTTGATGTCGGTGAATGAAACTCGTTCATTTTCTTCAGTGATGATTAACAATGATGAGGATGATGTTGTCGATGATGTGCATGCCACTCGAATAGACCATAATGAGGGAATATGGGAACAAGTATAAAGGTTAATAATTTAATTACCAATATTAATTTATTGTCTTAATTTTATGTCTTAATGTTATAAGTTTTTTTTTGAAAGGTTACTTTGTGTAAAATTGTCACTAACAGTTGTTTTATTTTCATTTTTTAACAGACATATGGTTGATGAACAGGGTCCGCAACCATCTTCAGAGACTCCTTCGAAGTCAACCTCCAGAAGATCTGGTCGAGGACCTACTAGGCTGAGATGGATCTCCAAATACGCGCCAATGGTGATAAGAAAACACTGACCATTGATGTTAACACCGGTGTGGCTACTGGGCCAAATTCCGATGTCTTTAGCAGCTATCTCGATGTATTATCCTGAGACAAAATTTCAATTTTAACACCGTCATGGGAGCATGTGACTGAGAGTGAAAAGAAAGCTCTCTAGCATAATGTTTTGGTAAAACACTTCTCTGATTTTAAGTCAAAATTGTCAGAAATTTAATGTTAACTCTAATGTATGACTGATTCCATCTTGTTTTCCATATAGGAACATTTTGATATACCAAATGTTTCGTTATTGGAATCGAAGGTATTGTCTTTGATTGTTGTGAAGTGGTGGTGTCAGTTTAAGTCGCAGCTAACGAATACATATATATTGGTTCAAATAAGGGTGAGAATCCTTCTACCGAATACCAGGGGATTGATGAGGAAACTTGGGAACAATTTGTGCAAGCCCGACAAAACGATAATTGGCAGGTTAGTGCAATTGAGTTTGTTTTTACTTATTAATTTATGAATAGATATGTAGTAATTTATTATTCATTTCACTACATGAGGTTAGGAGGAAGGCAAAGGAAATTCAAGCACATAATGTGACCCCCCACATTTCTGTCTCATGGTGGTTAAAAAAGCTTGAGGAAAACATAATAAAGAATAAGTTGAAAGACGGAGCTGCAGATCTTAGCGATCCTCTTATAGACCCTCCATCACCGCCTACATGTCATGAAAAATGGAAGCAGGCTCGTCTTAAACGCTTAGGGGTGTACACCTCTGAAGAATCACGCGTAATCTCTGAGAAGATTGTAAGTTTTAATTTTGTAATTGCTTTTTTATTTCCTATACCAAGTCTTGATTCCATACTCATGATAAATGTCACTATATTTGTTAATTAAAGGATTCACTGGTCGAGGAATCTACTTAGGGTACCTTTAGACCACACGGTCATGAGGATATACTTTCTACTACCATTGGATGACCTGAGCACCCTGGTCGTGTTCGTGCTACTGGATCAGGGGTTGGTATTCGATCATATTTTTGTCCTGTCTCACGGGATTCCTCATCATCTGCTCTGCCAAACAGTGAGCAGGTGCAACAGTTAAGACAGGAGCATAGAGAGGAGATCAAACAGGAGGTGAGACAGGAGCTCAGATATGAGATCAAACAGGAGGTGAGACAGGATTTGATGGCCCAAATTGAGTAGATGAAGCAAGTATATGGTGCATTGCGCAGCAGGCAAGTGCTCCTACTCCAGAATTTGTGGCCCATACAGTTAGAATTAGCACAAAGGGTAGTTGTTCACCTGAAGGGGTCCGGGGGAGGGGATGACATGAGATCCATAATCCCATGTGAGTTGTATATCGAGGGCACACCAACCCCTCCGTTGGTCGCTACGGGGAAGGTCTTCATAGGGGCCACCATGATACATAATATGCCTATTTTCACCAGACACGGTCAAGGGTAACAGTGGGAAAGGTTATAGTTGGTGATGCTCATGTGCCTATCCAGACATTGGAGGTTACTATTGTGGCACAAGCATATCAGACCTATATTGCCTGGCCCTGTCATCTAGTTAGGCAGACTCCAACCCCCATGGTATAGTTGGCTCTTATATATATATTACTACATTTCACATTTAAATGTTTATATTTATATCATTAACGATGTATCCATTGTTCTTTATGTGCAGCAAAAACTTCAGAAAAAGAGATAGAAAGATAATAATAAAAATGGACCTTTTCCAATCGATGATCCGCTGACTAATGCGATGGACGGTTGGAGTGGTCATTCGTCGGAGCTGTTTGGTGTTGCCATGGGAAGCGGAAGATTTTGGTCAGGAATGTCCCAACCCACTGTATTCAACCATGCCAAATATAGCAGAGGTTGTGCAAGGTGATGAATATTTGAACATCACTGTCATTCATGTGTGGGAGTTGTAAGTACATTGACAACTAAACTTGTCGTTTTCTTATTAACTTACTTTACTAGGAAAATTTCAACAGGAAATATGTTTTATTTTAGGTATTTGTCTTCATTATGCTCACATGAGGAAGTGTATGGATTCATTGACCCTAATCTAACCATCGAGGGTTTAAATCCAAGAATAGAAATACAGAAATACATCGCCAACAACATGTTCGATGAGGACAAAAAGATCTATTTAGCACTTTACTTCCATGTGTAACACCCGCGTTTTACCGTTTTTGCCATTTTTGCTGTTTTGAGTGTTTTATTGGATTTTGAGTGATTAAAATTATTTTTAATCATCAAAATTTATATTTTTGGATTTAGAATTTAATTTCCTATTTTTTAGGGAATTTTTGGGAATTTTTGGGGTTTTTTCTGTGAAAAATGACCTTTTTGCCCCTCCTGTTCCTTGACCCGGGCCCGAATACTCTTGATCCGGGCTAGAAAAATTGCACAAACCTTCCCTTTTTCCTCCTAGAAGACCGTGCATAATACAGCCTTGGTGCATGGGAGACACTTGTATTTTTCTTTCTTTTCTCCAAGACTTGAAAAAGAAGCAAGCCTTTATGGCACATCAACTCACCTTTCTCTCTCATTTTTCCTACATGCAAGCTTAGAAACTCTTTCATTTTTCTCTCTTTTTCTTCCTCTTGGCCGTGAAGCTCTCCCACATTTTTCTCTCAATTTTTCATCTTCCCTTAAACACATCAAGCCAAGGTTCCATCTTTGAACCAAAGCTTCAAATTATAAGCGTTCTAGCCTTAAAAAAATCCTTGTTGGTGACTAAAAGAAGCATCTTTGGGGGCTATTTTTGGGGTCAAATTCTGCACCTTTTTCCTTGAAGATTTGAGGTAAAGGGGGGGAGAACTTGAACTCTAGTAGGATTTGTAACTAGAGTCAAGGATTTGCCCTTAAATCTTTGTCTTTTCTCTTGTTTTTCCTTGAAAAAAATCACTTTTGAGCTTTTCTTTGAGTAAATGTTGCAGATTCTTGGAGCTGGGCTGTTTACATGTATTTGAGTTTATTTTGATGCTTGGAAAATGCTTGGATTGATTGTTGATGCATGCAAGCCCAGAAACAATTTTTGGAAAAATTTTCCCTTTTTCCCTCAAATGGCCTCTCGGCTTTGAGAGATCTTGGGGCTGCATGTGTTTTAAATTTTTTTGGTGCTTGGAATGAGTTTATATGTTGAATCTATGAACATGAATGAAGTTGTTTGAATGTATGAAATTGTTTTGGATGATTGATCTTTGAAAAGTAGTGTTTATGAGCTTGAAAATGGAGTTATGAACTTAAATGTGTATATGGATGATTTTGAGTGGTTTAGTATGATATTGGTATTTAAATTGTTTGTTGATGATTGTGTGAAAATTTGGATGATGTTGGAAAATTTGAGTTTTTGGATGAACATTCAAGTTGTTCTTGATGTTCTTGAGTTGTTCTTGATGAAACTCATCAAGAATGCCTCTTTGATCTTGAAAAGATCAAGTGAATGTTTGAAAACATGTTTTTGGGCTTGATGGTCCAAAAAAGACTAAAGAATAATTTTATGAGTAAAAGGGTTAAAATGCAAATAAAGAAAAACTTTTAAAATAATAAAAACTAAATTTGGATTTTCATTGTCACCAAAATAAAAGTCAACATAAAAGTCAATTTTTTTGACTTATTATGAGTAAGAATGGGCTCCCATGAGTCATCAAACCTTTGGGCCTTTGATTCAGGCCCAGAACCTTCAAAAAAGAGAGTCAAGGACTCATTCAAAAGTCAACCAAAAATAATTTGTGGATTTGGGCTTAGATTAGAATTGGACTTCAACTCTAATCCAAGTAAAAAAAAATTTAAAACTTAGGATCAATTAGTGGGCTTAACTAATTTAATTACCTAAGTTAATTAACCTAATTCACTTAAGTTAATTAAGTGAAGAATGATTAATTAAGTCTAAAGTTAATTAATCTTAATGAAAGTATTAATTAAGTAATTAATCCAGAATGATGATTAAGAACTAATTAATTATAATTAACCTTAATCAAACATGATTAAAAATCCTAATCCAAGATTAAGGAAGAGATTAAGGAACAATTAGGAACTAATTAGGATCTTAAGTAAGGATTAAGAATTAATTAAAGAAAAGTAACATTAATTATAGTTCAATTAATAACAACTAATTATAATTAAGGGTTAAACCTAGTCTTAATTGGTCGCATAAGACCGATTAGGATAAGTAATACTATCCATAAGACACTACCATAAGTCTTAGTAAATCATAGGACTTAAGTGGACATGATTATCAAGAACGTTAGTGTAAACTACTGTAAAAGATTATAACCAACACCCTCTTCTTACATAAACTTGAGAAGCTTAGTGAGAGAGTGTGGTTTCAACTCGGGGTAGGGTTGTGGTTCTTCTTGTGAAGAGGAGACTTTGAATCGTGGCCGTACCACGGAGATGTGGTGACGTTGAATGATTCAAAGGGGCTTCGCCTGTAAGAAGGTGTTTGTTTTGAAACTTTTGTTGTGTGACATGCATCATAAGGCATTGTTGATACTTAAGGTTAAAGACCTTACGACCTATATGGCAGTGACACTCGGTACAGTGTGAAACTGGTAGGGACGGGTTTGCACTGGGTTTTGCCAAGAACGCCAGCGGGTCCTCGAACGGGGGATGCCAGCCCTGAGGATAGTCAGGTCCCAAAATGTTTCAAGTGACGTAGGCTCGCTCCCTATTGTCGAGCAAATGGGGGTACAGGCTTGACTATCATGTCGCTCTCAAGTTTTCAGGGTCAGTTGAGATTGTCTGGAAGTCAGGAAAAATTGGCCAAAAGAAATATAAGTACCGCGCTAGTGCAGACTCTAACTCCTGATACGTTGTTACATATATGGTCGGGCAGTTGCTGTTGTGCTCTGCGGATGGTGATGTTTTCCCTGGGCCCACATGCATTAGTGCATATGCATCATGATAATATAATTGTATTCTTGTGATTGAATAGTGTGGATATTCTGTGTATGCTCTAGTTGTTGTATTCTACTTGTTATGAGTTCATGCGGTGTTCTCACCCTTCTTTCTGCTTCTGTTATTTTATGTCGTTGTATTTCTTCGCTACATCAATAGTCGGCATCGGGGGGGATATCCAGTATGTCGACCATGAGGATCCAGCTGCGGTGGATGCCACGAGGTCTAGTGGCGGGTGACCGACATCCTAGGCGGCTGTGTGTTTTCACAGGGGAGGTTCGCCTTATCATTTCTCATCCTAGCCTTCCCTTAATTTCCGGAGTTGGACTTCACAGTGCCAGTGACCCTCGAGTTCGAGACGCCACCAGGACTCAGAACGCTCTACTACTTTTCGTAACTCTCGTCGTCGTCCCCACTTCTTCTCATAACATGGTCTTCCCGGATGGCGACTATGGTTGAGCCAGATTCCCCCCCAGATACTCTCCAGCTCCTGAGGCATCACCTTCACAGAATGTGCTTCCTGATGCGCATAGCAGCCCTCTCCCGAGTGAGCCAGATTTCATCGTGATAGATGACACCACAGACGAGGAGGAGGAGCCGGAGGAGGATCCTGAGGAGGAGGAGCCGGAGGAGGATTCCTCTATCGACGATCCCTCAGAGGATTTCGGGATGATCACTCTTGGAGGTGCTGGGAGGAGGAGTTGTGGATGGCTTCCTGCTGAGTCGGAGGACGATGAGTAGGACTAGCGTTGTTGTGAGTCTAGGTAAGTAGCAGCTTTGATCTAGCGACCTCTTGTTTTGTATTTTGTGAGGTCTTATTTATTTTAGTCTACTACTAGAACTCATGTTTTGTATGGTTATCTTGTTGGCTCGAGACGTACATTAACCCCTGTGATGTATGTATATATTTATGATGTTTCTTTCCTTATGATTGGTTTTATGACTGCGTGTATGTTGTGTATGCATGCGAGGCAATAATCATCTAGATGTTTTTTGGAAAACGAGTTTCAAACTTAAGGAGAGGATATTTCATAAATACTTAAAATGAATTAGAAGTATAACAGGTTGATGAGAACTAAGCTCTTTCAAAAAAAAAAATGTTTCCGTATTTTGACAGTTTTAAAAACAGTAAGTTCGACCGGTTACGTGTTATAATGTGATATTCTTAGCCGTATAACTAAGGGTGTCGCACCATGAGTAAGTGCAAATACTTCTAAGTTATTTAATATTTTTACCATTATCAATGTGAATATCTTGTATTATTAACTAATTTCCAATGCAGCCGCCACTGGCAACTACTGGTTATATCCGTCGAAGATCACACTGTTGTGTGGTTTTGTTCATTGCGTAAGAAGCCCCACTAAAAAATTCAAGATGTAGTCAATAGGTAATGACAATCAATTTATTATCATTATTAGTCTTTTTTAGGTTATAATTATTCTCTAACTTGTGTTTTGTTTTTTATATTAGTGCCTATAGAGCATATCAATTGATGTTAGGTAAAGCTTCACATAGAGCTCCTAAGCTATCATGGATTGACCTCAAGGTATTTACATGCATTAAATAAGATATTTTATTAAACTCTTGTGTATGGTTTAATTATTTGACTATTTTTAATTTTGAATGTAGTGTAACAAACAAGTTAGAGGATGATATGAGTGCGGCTATTGCATCATGCAATGGATGTCTTCCATTGCGCAAGGTGGTATCCAAAACGCATGGGAGCAGGTTAATTCAGTATGAATATTCAATTCTTCAATAAATCCACATTCATAATTGATCTATCCACTAATTTCAAGTTATTTCATTTTGCAGTTTTTCATGGATACCAGGCCATTTAACTCTGATGCAATTGATTATATCATAAAGAAATGGGCTAAATACGTTATTGAGTTATATACAAAAGTTTAGGGTAGTTGACCATAGTTTGATTAGTTTATACTACCTTTTATATAGTTGTATGTTTAGGTATTTAGTTTTTACATGACAAAGACTATTATGTACACTAGTTATACTATAATCTTTGAATGTTGTATTTGAAGTTATGGATTGCAAATTCGATTAAACTGTTGTTGGTATTTCGTTCTGTACAATTTCTGGACTGTTCTGGCTCTTTGCAGGTTTGGGAAAATGATAAAAACATAATGTTCCCAAAAAAAATTGAGTTTCAACGACGATGTGACCATAACTGTCATGGAAAGTCACTTACAACGACGGTTGTGGTCACAACCGTCGTGGAATGAGGGCAAAATCAAGGCCATTTGCAGCCTTTTTAACGACGGTTATGCAAGGGACCGTCATGGAAAGTAAGAAACCACAATGGTTCCTTGCATAACCGTCGTTAAAAAGGCTGCAAATGGCCTTGATTTTGCCTCATTCCACAATGGTTGTAACCACAACTGTCGTTGTATATGTAAGAAACAACGAAACCCTTAACAACCGTCGTTGTTAAGGAGCGAACATTGGGAAGATGTGAGACCCCAATGTTCACCATCATCTAGTTAGGTAGACTCCAACCCTATGGTTAGTACCACTGACGCATACACGTGTCCAAGTTCAAGCAACGTTGCGTCGTTGGGACGGACAATGAGGTGTGTGATGGGAGGATGTGAGACCCGCCCATGGGAAGCTACGACAAGGTCCGGAGGCCCTTGCACGAGCGATTTTTGGTGGGAACAAAAGGAATAACCCAAGACCAGCGTCGAGGCTCTCACCGAGACCAATGCATGCTATGAAGCAGCCCCAACATACTTTGATCAGAGGAGTCTTTGACTATACATCCTTCCTTGGTAAAGGATACTACATAACCACTGTCACATAATTGACTTATGCTCAGTAATTATGTTGTAGTCCTTCCTAGATGACAGTAAATTATGGAGTCAAACATCTTCCTCCACTTGAGGCCACCATAAAAAGGTTACATAACCAGGCGTCGAGCTAAAAGACGTTAAACAAGCGCTTCCTGGGAGGCAACCCAGTGTTTGTGAGTTTTTTTTTCTTTTTGTTAATTTTTCATTTTAGGATTTACCTGTGTAATTAGGAAATTGTTAAAATGGGGATATAAACAAAATACAAAACAAGAGGTCGCTAGATCAAAGCTGCTACTACCTAGACTCACAACAACGCTAGTCCTACTCATCGTCCTCCGACTCAGCAGGAAGCCATCCACAACTCCTCTTCCCAGCACCTCCAAGAGTGATCATCCCGAAATCCTCTGAGGGATCATCGATAGAGGAATCCTCCTCCGGCTCCTCCAACAGAAAGCCCTATTATATTGCCTGGCCCTGTCATCTAGTTAGGCAGACTCCAACCCCCATGGTATAGTTGGCTCTTATATATATATTACTACATTCACATTTAAATGTTTATATTTTATATCATTAACGATGTATCCATTGTTCTTTATGTGCAGCAAAAACTTCAGAAAAAGTGACAGAAAGATAATAATAAAAATGGACCTTTTTCAATCGATGATCACCTGACTAATGTGATGGAGGTTGGAGTGGCCATTCGTCGGAGCTGTTTGGTGTTGCCATGGGTAGCGGAAGATTTTGGTCAGGAATGTCCAACCCACTGTATTCAACCATGCCAAATATAGCAGAGGTTGTGCAAAGTGATGAATATTTGAACATCACTGTCATTCATGTGTGGGAGTTGTAAAGAACAACTAAACTTGTTGTGTTTCTTATTAACTTACTTTACTAGGAAATTTCAACAGGAATATGTTTTATTTTAGGTATTTGTCTTTCATTATGCTCACATGAGGAAGTGTATGGATTCATTGACCCTAATCTAACCATCGAGGGTTTAAATCCAAAGAATAGAAATACAGAAATACATCGCCAACAACATGTTCGATGAGGACAAAAAGATCTATTTAGCACTTACTCCATGTGTAACACCCCGCGTTTTGCTGTTTTGAGTGTTTTATTGGAATTTTGAGTGATTAAAATTATTTTTAATCATCAAAATTTATATTTTTGGATTTAGAATTTAATTTCCTATTTTTAGGGAATTTCTGGGAATTTTTGGGGGTTTTTCTGTGAAAAATGACCTTTTTGCCCCTCCTGTCCCTTGACCCGGGCCCGAATACTCTTGATCCTGGCTAGAAAAATTGCACAACCTTCCCTTTTTCCTCCTCCTAGAAGACCGTGCATAATGCAGCCTTGGTGCATGGGAGACACTTGTATTTTCTTTCTTTTCTCCAAGACTTGAAAAAGAAGCAAGCCGGCACATCAACTCACCTTTCTCTCTCATTTTTCCTACATGCAAGCTTAGAAACTCTTTCATTTTTTCTCTCTTTTTCTTCCTCTTGGCCGTGAGAAGCTCTCCCACATTTTCTCTCAAAATTTTTCATCTTCCCTTAAACACATCAAGCCAAGGTTCCATCTTGAACCAAAGCTTCAAATGATAAGCGTTCTAGCCTTAAAAAAAATCCTTGTTGGTGACTAAAAGAAGCATCTTTGGGGGCTATTTTTGGGGTCAAATTCTGCACCTTTTTCCTTGAAGATTTGAGGTAAAGAGGGGGAGAACTTGAACTCTAGTAGGATTTGTAACTAGAGTCAAGGATTTGCCCTTAAATCTTTGTCTTTTTCTCTTGTTTTTTCCTTGAAAAAAATCACTTTGAGCTTTTCTTTGAGTAAATGTTGTGGATTCTTGGAGCTGGGCTGTCTACATGTATTTGAGTTTACTTTGATGCTTGGAAAATGCTTGGATTGATTGTTGATGCATGCAAGCCCAGAAACAATTTTTGGAAAAATTTTCCCTTTTTCCCTCAAATGGCTCTCGGCCTTGAGAGATCTTGGGGCTGCATGTGTTTTAAAATTTTTTTGGTGCTTGGGATGAGTTTATATGTTGAATCTATGAACATGCATGAAGTTGTTTGAATGTATGAAATTGTTTTGGATGATTGATCTTTGAAAAATAGTGTTTATGAGCTTGAAAATGGAGTTATGAACTTAAATGTGTATATGGATGATTTTGAGTGGTTTAGTATGATATTTGGTATTTAAATTTTTTGTTGATGATTGTGTGAAAATTTGGATGATTTTGGATGATGTTGGAAAATTTGAGTTTTTGGATGAACATTCAAGTTGTTCTTGATGTTCTTGAGTTGTTCTTGATGAAACTCATCAAGAATGCCTCTTTGATCTTGAAAAGATCAAGTGAATGTTGAAAACATGTTTTGGGCTTGATGGTCCAAAAAGGACTAAAGAATAATTTTATGAGTAAAAGGGTTAAAAATGCAAATAAAGAAAAACTTTTAAAATAATAAAAACTAAATTTGGATTTTCATTGTCACCAAAATAAAAGTCAACATAAAAGTCAATTTTTTGACTTATTATGAGTAAGAATGGGCTCTCACGAGTCATCAAACCTTTGGGCCTTTGATTCAGGCCCAGAACCTTCAAAAAAGAGAGTCAAGGACTCCTTCAAAAGTCAACCAAAAATAATTTGTGGATTTGGGCTTAGATTAGAATTGGACTTCAACTCTAATCCAAGTAAAAAAAAATTTAAAACTTAGGATCAATTAGTGGGCTTAACTAATTTAATTACCTAAATTAATTAACCTAATTCACTTAAGTTAATTAAGTGAAGAATGATTAATTAAGTCTAAAGTTAATTAATCTTAATGAAGTATTAATTAAGTAATTAATCCAGAATGATGATTAAGAACTAATTAATTATAATTAACCTTAATCAAACATGATTAAAAATCCTAATCCAAGATTAAGGAAGAGATTAAGGAACAATTAGGAACTAATTAGGATCTTAAGTAAGGATTAAGAATTAATTAAAGAAAAGTAACATTAATTATAGTTCAATTAATAACAACTAATTATAATTAAGGGTTAAACCTAGTCTTAATTGGTCGCATAAGACCGATTAGGATAAGTAATACTATCCATAAGACACTACCATAAGTCTTAGTAAATCATAGGACTTAAGTGGACATGATTATCAAGAACGTTAGTGTAAACTACTGTAAAAGATTATAACCAACACCCTCTTCTTACATAAAACTTGAGAAGCTTAGTGAGAGAGTGTGGTTTCAACTCGGGATAGGGTTTGGTTCTTCTTGTGAAGAGGAGACTTTGAATCGGGGCCGTACCACGGAGATGTGGTGACGTTGAATGATTCAAAGGGGGTTCGCCTGTAAGAAGGTGTTTGTTTGAAACTTTGTTGTGTGACATGCATCATAGGCATTGTTGATACTTAAGGTTAAAGACCTTACGACCTATATGGCAGTGACACTCGGTACAGTGTGAAAACTGGTAGGGACGGGTGCACTGGGTTTTGCCAAGAACGCCAGCGGGTCCTCGAACGGGGATGCCATCCCTGAGGATAGTCAGGTCCCAAAATGTTTCAAGTGACGTAGGCTCGCTCCCTATTGTCGAGCAAATGGGGTACAGGCTTGACTATCCTGTCGCTCTCAAGTTTTCAGGGTCAGTTGAGATTGTCTGGAAGTCGGGAAAAATTGGCCAAAAGAAAATATAAGTACCGCGCTAGTGCAGACTCTAACTCCTGATACGTTGTACATATATGGTCGGGCAGTTGCTGTTGTGCTCTGCGGATGGTGATGTTTCCCTGGGCCCACATGCATTAGTGCATATGCATCATGATAATATAAATTGTATTCTTGTGATTGAATAGTGTGGATATTCTGTGTATGCTCTAGTTGTTGTATTCTACTTGTTATGAGTTCATGCGGTGTTCTCACCCTTCTTTTTGCTTCTGTTATTTTCTGTCGTTGTATTTCTTCGCTACATCAATAGTCGGCATCGGGGATATCCAGTATGTCGACCATGAGGATCCAGCTGCGGTGGATGCCACGAGGTTAGTGGCGGGTGACAGACATTCCTAGGCGGTGTGTTTTCACAGGGGAGGTTCGCCTTATCATTTCTCATCCTAGCCTTCCCTTAATTCCCGGAGTTGGACTTCATAGTGCCAGTGACCCTCGAGTTCGAGACGCCACCAGGACTCAGACGCTATACTACTTTTCGTAACTCTCGTCGTCGTCCCGCTTCTTCTCCATCATCATGGTCTTCCCGGATGGCGACTATGGTTGAGCCAGATTCCCCCAGATACTCTCCAGCTCCTGAGGCATCACCTTCACAGAATGTGCATCCTGATGCGCATAGAAGCCCTCTCCCGAGTGAGCCAGATTTCATCGTGATAGATGACACCACAGACGAGGAGGAGGATACGGAGGAGGATCCTGAGGAGGAGGAGCCGGAGGAGGATTCCTCTATCGACGATCCTTCAGAGGATTTCGGGAAGATCACTCTTGGAGGTGCTGGGAGGAGGAGTTTTGGATGGCTTCCTGCTGAGTCGGAGGACGATGAGTAGGACTAGCGTTGTTGTGAGTCTAGGTAGTAGCAGCTTTGATCTAGCGACCTCTTGTTTTGTATTTTGTTGAGGTCTTATTATTTTAGTCTACTACTAGAACTCATGTTTTGTATGGGTATCTTGTTGGCTCGAGAAGTACATTAACCCTGTGATGTATGTATATATTTATGATGTTTCTTTCCTTATGATTGGTTTTATGACTGCGTGTATGTTGTGTATGCATGCGAGGCAATAATCGTCTAGATGTTTTTGGAAAACGAGTTTCAAACTTAAGGAAAGGATATTTCATAAATACTTAAAATGAAATTAGAAGTATAATAGGTTGATGAGAACTAAGCTCTTTCAAAAAAAAAATGTTTCCGTATTTTGACAGTTTTAAAAACAGTAAGTTCGACGGTTACGTGTTATAATGTGATATTCTTAGCCGTATAACTAAGGGTGTCGCACCATGAGTAAGTGCAAATACTTCTAGGTTATTTAATATTTTTATCATTATCAATGTGAATATCTTGTATTATTAACTAATTTCCAATGCAGCCGCCACTGGCAACTACTGGTTATATCCGTCGAAGATCACACTGTTGTATGGTTTTGTTCATTGCGTAAGAAGCCCACTAAAAAGTTTCAAGATGTAGTCAATAGGTAATGACAATCAATTTATTATCATTATTAGTATTTTTTAGGTTATAATTATTCTCTAACTTGTGTTTTGTTTTTTATATTAGTGCCTATAGAGCATATCAATTGTTTTTAGGTAAAGCTTCACATAGAGCTCCTAAGCTATCATGGATTGACCTCAAGGTATTTACATGCATTAAATAAGATATTTTATTAAACTCTTGTGTATGGTTTTAATTATTTGACTATTCTTCATTTTGAATTGTAGTGTAACAAACAAGTTAGAGGATATGAGTGCGGCTATTGCATCATGCAATGGATGTCTTCCATTGCGCAAGGTGGTATCCAAAACGCATGGGAGCAGGTAATTCAGCATGAATATTCAATTCTTCAATAAATCCACATTCATAATTGATCTATCCACTAATTTCAAGTTATTTCATTTTGCAGTTTTTCATGGATACCAGGCCATTTAACTCTGATGCAATTGATTATATCATAAAGAAATGGGCTAAATACGTTATTGAGTTATGTAACAAAAGTTTAGGGTAGTTGACCATAGTTTGATTAGTTATACTACCTTTTATATAGTTGTATGTTTAGGTATTTAGTTTTTACATGACAAAGACTATTATGTACATTAGTTATACTATAATCTTTGAAATGTT
This sequence comes from Sesbania bispinosa, assembly GCA_026901365.1. Taxonomy (NCBI): domain Eukaryota; kingdom Viridiplantae; phylum Streptophyta; class Magnoliopsida; order Fabales; family Fabaceae; genus Sesbania; species Sesbania bispinosa. The sequence goes on from QLOH01000091.1 coordinate 916,633, forward strand.
GTATTTTGAAGTTAATGGATGCAAATTCGATTAAACTGTTGCTGGTAATTCATTCTGTACAATTTCTGGATTGTTCTGGCTCTTTGCAGGTTTGGGAAAATGATAAAAACAGAATGTTCCCAAAAAAAATTGAGTTTCAACGACGATGTGACCATAACCGTCATGGAAAGTGAGTTACAACGACGGTTGTGGTCACAACCGTCGTGGAATGAGGCAAAATCAAGGCCATTTGCAGCCTTTTTAACGACGGTTGTAACCACAACTGTCGTTGTATATGTAAGAAACAACGAAACCCTTAACAACCGTCGTTGTTTCTAATTTATAACGACGGTTGCAAAACATCGTCAAAATTTCAATTTTTTACGACACCTGGATCAACGACAGTTGTATAACCGTCATAAAAAGTCCATTTTAACCGTCATAAAAAGCTCTTTTTGCACTAGTGATGGTTTGTAATTAAAGAGATATGATCAAGTAATAGTCCCATTTAATCACGTGCTTATCCTTTATAAAAATATATTGAATATTCTGTCTGTCTTGCTGCTTTATTGCTTTATGAGGTTTCAACCACTGCTTTTAATGAGTAATTAAATTGGATGTAAAAAATTTTAATGCACATTTTGGATGATTGTGAACCTAAGTTTGACTCGAGTTGAATATAATTTGTTTTAAATGTAAATTTTACAGTATCATTTAAAGATATATGATATTTATTGTGATAACATTAAAAATATTTGACCATAATAATAACTTTGAAAGAAGTCAAAACATAAAAGTACATTACTATATATAATATACGGTTAGTCAAAACATAACATTTCATTTAACTGCATTTCTTGCTTTATTAAAATAGTAATTTAAAATAAACATTTAATATTAACTTTTGAAAGAAGTCAAAACATAAAATACATTTATTAGTTCATTAAAATATTTTTAATTGAAAAACGGTATTCAATGAATCAAAACATTGAAAAAACATTAATATAGTGTTTAATAATCAAAACATAACATTTAATTTTCTTCAATTTCTTGTTGTATTAAAATAGTAATGTATTTAATAATATCTTTAATAATTTCTTGTTGTATTAATATTAACTTTTGAAAGAAGTCAAAACAGAAAAATACATTGCTTTATTTAATAGTTCATTAAAATATTTTTGACTGAAAAAAAATAATCAATTCTGTATTAAATGATTTAACTGCAAGATTTTAGAATTAAATGTAATATTTGACATTGAATGTTAAAAAACCGTTAAATGAAGCGGTGTAAGAAAATCAATTTGAATCGGTCCATTTTAAATTTCCAAATATTATATGGTTTTTATTTTTTATTTAATTTAGAATATTTTAAAGTTAAATAAAGATATATATTTAATAGTTTTAAATAGATGTTTAATATTTTACTATTTATAATTCATTTCTTATATTATAAAACATATAATGTTATTATATTAATTTACAACCTTATATATATATATATATTAATTTCTTATATTTTATATTATTTTATTAATTTAAACATTATATAATAATAAAAATATATATTTAATTATTATCGATTCGACCATGATTCAACAACAGTTGACCAATGAACCGTGAATCAATGTCTTCACTGGTTTAATTATTGGTCCGATTTTAAAACATTGTTTTTATTATTTCTAATTTTTTATTTAAAAAGTATCTCAAAATAAAAAATTTTAAATATTAAATAAACAAATTTAAAGATACATTATAAATTAATATAAATTATTTTCTTTACAATTTTTTCTTTATTTTCAAGCTCCCTCCGTCTTCATTATCAACAAGAGCACAATTATTGATTATGAAAAAATTAATACAAAATTGTACATACAATTGCATTTTACCAATTTGATACTATCAAAATACATAAGGGAAGTGTGGTTTGGATAAAGTTATGCACACTCTACTGATTAAAGAGTTTCATATTATTTTTGTGTGTAAAGCATTCATGCTATTTAGTTTTTCTCTTTCGACAAAGAGTGTGTTTGGTAAATCTAGCTGGAAAGTTAGCTGAAAGCTGAAAAGTTAGATGAAAGCTAAAAAGCTAGCTGATATGTTTGAAGGTGTTTGGTAAAACTACCTGAAAATGGTAAAATGGCATACAAGCACATCATTAATTATTAAATAATGAGAAGGGGGTGGTTGAGGGATAAACTTGTAATTAATTTTCAGGTAGTGGCTGAAAATGGGAGCTTTTTTAGAAAAACTACCTCGGGATATAACATATTGAAGGAAGCGCTAGAGCACAAAAGCTAACATGGGTGTACCTCAAGCTATTTAATTGCATTGAATACACAAATTATTTTAACAATTTTGTATGTCAATTAATTATTTGATTTATGTTCATATTGAATTGTAGTGTAACAAACAAACCGGAGGCTATGAGTGCAACTATTACGTAATGCAATGGATGACGATCATAGTGCGAGCTGGAATTGATAGAGGTTGGGATTAGGTGATTCACTATATTTGACCAATTCATCACTAAATCATTAATTTTAATTGGTTTATAGACCAATGTGAAGTTATTGTATGTTTCATTTTTTTATGGAAACACACCAATTCATCACTAAATCATATATTCCCTCGAACCCTCTTTCTTGTTTTAACCTTCCCAAGTAAATTAAACTTCTACTTTACCTTCCCCTCTAAGGGTGCCTCGTGTCAGCTAGAACTAAAGATGACCTCCTACAAGATTTTCTAGGGTTCAAGTTTTGCTCCTGGAAATGGACCTAAGTCACTATCTTCCTAACGCTCAAGTGGCTGGCTCTAACCTTGTTAGACAAGTGTCCCAATTCCCTAAACAAGGCTTCCTATTTACGTCACTAACCATAATCCCATGTACAACACGCCTAATAGAGGGGTGATCAGTCCCTATATTGAGTGCGGAATACTGTAGGATCATAGTAAGTCACGGGCAACTAACCTAACCACAGTCCAATTGGATTTGAACCGCTCTGATACCAAAATGTAACGTCCAAATTTCTAATCCAAGAATAATGTTCGTTGGAAACACTATTCCCGAATTTCTGAAATCATTCCGCGCCATTTCCGATATCAGCACACATAATACAACGATGCCTAAGCAATCCAACGCTTACTTAGACTACCACATACTTCATACATCACATTACTCGAGGTCATTCTAACTTTGAAAAAAAATGGGAACGAACCAACACTTTAGAGTGTTAAGGTTCATAAACTCCTACCGAAAATCCGGCAGAGTTTCCCCTGAAAACTGGACATTTCCAAATTTTCAGAATCACCTGAAAACCAACAAAATACCAGTGCAATTCATAACAATATTCCAATTCAAAGATAATAGGCCTCCGTGGCCAAACTAAAGACTACTACACAACAATTGAATAAGCACTACGAACTAATATCCAATAACATCTTTATATACATATACATCACTAAACTTTAAATACTCAATTACAATTCCTTGACAATTATTTCAATTAAAATCTTTACTCTTCTGCCATCAATCTGTACAGAACCTGCACAACTGAAATATATCCCCGTAACGTGGGGTGAGACTATGTCCCAGTGAACAAAGCATGCAACAAGCAGTTGAGGGAAAAGCAATCATATGAAATGCAACACTCAACATAGTTCAATAGAACATACACCATTATACTAATCACCTACTTGTATCATAACTTAATGGAATTAGCCGATAACCACAACATGAAGAATTAAGGCAGGTCAATACTCCGATAAACTGTCATGCACAAACTTAACATGAATGCATATGAACGACATAACCCAGTCGTCGGGTCGGCATTACCCAGCCAACGGGTTCTTATCACTTATCGCTGTGTGGCTAGACCTGAGCTCAGACTACAAGGAACGTCTTCCTTGGGCACTAATCACCACCACCAGGCACTAATCACCCACATCCAAGCCTGGACCCCACTACTCGAGGCAGTAACTCATGGATGTTAACTTATCACACTGGGCACTAATCACCCGAGTCTTAAATCAATTTCTGAAATCAATCTTATCTCTTTAAGTTAACTTGGGCCGAATCCAAAACAGGCCAAAGCCATTTTCTCTAGGCCGAAGCCAAAAATCATTTTCTTAGTCTTAACAGGGCCAGAGCCTAAAATATACAATGACGCAAACCTCACAAATAACTCATTTCTGGGTCGAAGCCAAATTCTCATTTGTTTCTAAGAAATGTCTGACATAAATGCGTAAGGAAAGCTTTCTGAATACTTAACATGTACATGGAAATATCATATAATAAATCTGAGTTTTCTAATAATAATCATTCCATATTAGCTATGTGAATCTAAAAAAAGAACCCCTTTCAATTAAAACAACCTGAAAGCACATTCCATGACAAACCCTACTCTATGCATATGCACCAAAATACAACAAAAATCACTTTTGAACTTCAAGAATTATCAACAAAACCATTCAATACCATTTGTACCCACATATTCTCAAAATTCTCAAATCGTTCTAAACTGGGATTTCGCATACAACCATAATCATCTCAAGGCATGCATATCATATACTTCTAACCACAAATCAACATCCATAACTAAAAGGGAAGAGGAATAGGAGGATAGGGTCATAACGGAAGCATAAACATGATATAGTGGAGGTGTGTGAGCTTCGCTCACCTAACCGGAGTTCGCCACACCGGAAATTGCTTCCGCCGCTGGACACCGCCGCTGGAACCTCCGCCGTCTCAGTCATACGGAGCTTCCGAAGCTCCGTCGTCGCTGTTCGAGGCCTCCGCAGCCCCTCTGTGAAGCCACCGCCGCGAGCTCCGTGAGTCCAACCAGAGACAACGGCCATCGCCGCTCATTCAACCGCCGCGCGCTGTTGTCCACGGCCGCACCGCCGCTGCTGTGTGCGCTGCCGTCGCGGCCTTCCTTCATTTCGCGGTCCGTTCGCTTTACCGCCACCGCGTCCAGCTACCACCGCGTCGCGGTACCTCCGTCGCGCGATGTTCCGTCCCCGTCGTCGTTCTCCCCAAGCTGCGCGACCTCCATGGCCGCCCCTCTCTCTCGGCCCTTCTCCATCTCTCTCTCTCGATCTCTCTAACTCTTCCTCTCCCCGATCTTCCTCTTCCTTCTTCCTCCCCTTCTCCCGATCTCCCTTTCTCCTTCCCTTCTTTCTCCTTCCTTCTTCTTCCTTCCTCCCTCTTCTTCCTTCCTCCCTCTTCTCCCTAGCCGCCGCCCCCTCCCCTTTCTCCTTCTCTTCTTTCTCTTCTTTCCCCAATTCTAACCCTAATTGCTAAAAATAATAATAATACTAACAATAATAATACTAATACTAATACTATTACTAATAATAATAATAATACTAATAAATTTGGGATTATCTTTATACTATTTATTATAATTGCTATTATTATTAAAATTATACTAACCTTATTATTAATCTTATTAATTACTTGCATTAAATAAATTATAAGTACTTTTATTATAATTCCAGATCCTTAAATTTTGGGATGTTACATTTCTACCCCCCCTAAAAATGAATTTTGTCCCCAAATTCGTTCCAATTACCCAACGCCAGATCACACTCTTATTCTTAACTAGATTCGGTATTTCTTACACCTCCTAACTTGTTGCTCAACAACTGGTATCTCTATTCCTCAAGACGACTAAGGGGAACTACGGGTTGATTGCATTCCTAAACTAGTCTTATTTGTCCCATTTCCTTAGGCTATGTCTGGTCTGCCACCATTCCTTAAACGGTCCCATACTTAACTTATACCTAAACCAATTAATTCCCTCATTCTTCCTTTCATTGACAACCAATCACTTACCATCCTAACATGGATTTCTAGGGAACTTCGCATTGGTCTCTCCGCTTTGAGATGGCTTAACCACCTTAGTTAAATAAATTATCTGAGTTAAGATATCAAAAATTTGTACAAGACTCCTGATCATGGCCACTGACTTACTGCTTGATCTGCGTACCACACGTTGGGAAATTCCTGAAAGTTGTCTAAGTTGCCGGGGACCCTGACTTTTAGCAGCTACTAGTCGATTTAAGTCTTGGGTTGATAACAACCTAGCTATGCTCAAGGTAGTTCTAAGCGGTCTTCTAGGTCATACTATGGGTGTTTGTATTTTTCCCACAAGGCTACCCCCCTTAGGGGCATGGCCCTCTCTAACTACCCTTAAAATTCAAGTCCACTACATGAAACTATGTTGTGACTTCTAAAGCCATCTGGTCTGAAACATAACCTTATTAACAACATCATCTCATAACTAGTTTCTAAAACAACAATACACAGGTCTCAAATAGAAGATATTAAAGTTACAGCCAAGTGTGCGTAGCATACATAGCCACGACCAAGGCAACGATGCTTCTCTGATACACATAAGATGGAGAATGGACAAACCCCTATAGTTCATCCGGGGAAAAACTAGTCTCATTATACATAACATGACATTGTATAGGTCTGCTTATACCTATCACTCCATCATGTGCACAACGTAGAAATTATAATTATCTATTGATCCAGCCTAGGAGTCTGAGTACGAGTGGCTACCCTATACCAGGACAGCAGCAGCCATTGACTATAGCTGGCAACCGCAACAATTGAAGCAACATCCAATTGTTTTGGTGGCCAAAGAACACACCTAAGCCTAAAGTAAGGGTGGAAACTTCAGAAATAAGAGAAATGGAAGGAGGATGTTCAACACCTAGCCATGGGTTCAACACACTAAGCTTAACACTACTCCTTAACAAAACATTAACCAAATGTTAGTTGTCGACCCTTGCAGGAGTTCAATTCTGGGCAACAACTCTAGGTTCCGCAAGATTTTTTTTCTCCTCCCATGGCTCTAAAAATCAGAGTACTACCGCTAAGGAGACAAGAGAGAAGAGACTAGGGAATCTAACCTATAGACTTAGCTCTACCACCAAAACTTAGAAAATGGATCACTACCCATGTACTAAGAACATAGTCCTAAACATAGGTTACAAGAGTGTCTATCCACGGGAAAACCGACAACGATGCACTACGCACAAAACTTGATAATTATAAGACTTCTACTCTAAAACACTTTGGTTAAGACAACACGGACCTTATTCTACAAGTGCTAACTGTCAAGTAAACCTAGAACCGAGAGGGAATGGCCAAGATTGAAATCTACTATGTACCCTTATCCATCTAAGCTTCCAAGGTTACCCACTCTTTTACATACTTAGGTGTATTCTCTAGCTCAACCAAACTAGTCATGGGATTCTCGCTAAACGGCAATACCCGACCATAATCCAGACATGGGTGGAAGGGTTCTACACTACAAGGGACCTAAGGTAAGAAGGGTGCTCTACTGTAGAATGGGGTGGTTATGGGGTCATGGTCTTCAAACTTAAATTTCCTCTAATGGTCCAAGAAGTAAGAATACACTTAAGTAACTAATTGGTTAACATATACTTATGTGAGCCGAAATTACCTTTGAGACCTCTCACATTGATTTGTGCAGGGTACCAACGGTTTAGACTTTCCCTTAAGGACTAAAATCAAGTTCACCCGTGTAAGAACCTGATGGATAATCAGGGACTTCTAAAGTGTCAATCTAATATCCTAGGAGATACAGTGTGGGACTCGCTCCTTACCAGATAAAGCCAAATCGACAAACATAGGACTTAAACACGCTCATCACCATCAAATACACAAGACATACATTTATTCAAGCAGGCAAGTGTCACACTCAATCAAACAAAACAAACATTCCATTCAACTAAAACAATCACATCACCAAGGTGCAATCATCAGTAAACAATACTCTCCCACTAGGGAGCCTACTCATTCTATTCCCTCGAACCCTCTTTCTTGTTTTAACCTTCCCAAGTAAATTATGCACTCTCTCTCAAACTTCTACTTTACCTTCCCCTCTAAGGGTGCCTCGTGTCAGCTAGAACTAAAGATGACCTCCTACAAGATTTTCTAGGGTTCAAGTTTTGCTCCTGGAAATGGACCTAAGTCACTATCTTCCTAACGCTCAAGTGGGTGGCTCTAACCTTGTTAGAAGAGTGTCCAATTCCCTAAACAAGGCTTCCTATTTACGTCACTAACCATAATCCCATGTACAACACGCCTAATAGAGGGGTGATCAGTCCCTATATTGAGTGCGGAATATTGTAGGATCATAATAAGTCACGGGCAACTAACCTAACCACAGTCCAATTGGATTTGAACCGCTCTGATACCAAAATGTAACGTCCAAATTTCTAAATCCAAGAATAATGTTCGTTGGAAACACTATTCCCGAATTTCTAAAATCATTCCGCGCCATTTCTGATATCGACACACATAATACAACGATGCCTAAGCAATCCAACGCTTACTTAGACTACCACATACTTCATACATCATGTGAAGTCTATAAATCTGTTTAACTAATTAAACATAATTATAAGACTTAACATCCGCTAGTTTTAATGATTAACAAATAAGATTATATAAAGAACAAATAAGATTATATAAAGAACCAATTAGATTATATAAACAGGTTCTACTGAGAAAGGTATTTGTTTTTTAATTATGTTTCAGGATAAAATACTCTTTAGAAGAAGAAGAAGATTTTGTGAACAGAATCAGAAGATCAGGATCAGAAGAACAAAAGTGCAGAACCTGAAGAAGATTAATCCTTAACAGAGTTGAAGCAACTGAAGAATAAAAGTGAAGATTAGAAGACTATCTGAAGAATCGAAGATTAGAAGACTATCTGAAGAACTGAAGGCAAAAGATATGAAGAAGTACAGATTCAAATATACGTCTGTCTGAAGAACTACAATGAACTGAAGAAACGAAGAAGAAAAGATACAAGAAGAAGAAGATACAAAGAAGAACGAAGCTACAATTCTAAGGAAGAAGGCCGCTGAAGTTTCAACCAGTATGAAGAATTAAAGTTGTCTGAAGAACGCAACCTGTCTAAAGCAACGAAGCTGTCTGAAAGACTTGAGCTGTCTGAAGTCATCTGTAACACCCGTATTTTTCCGATTTACCCGTTTTTCCCATTTTTCCTGTTTTAAAGCGTTTTAATGGATTTTAAATGATTAAAATTATTTTTAATTATCAAATTTATATTTTTGGATTCAGTATTAAAATTCCTATTTTTAGGAATTTTCTGGGAATTTTTGGGATTTTTTCTGCAAAAATTGACCTTTTTGCCCCTCCCGTACCTTGACCCGGGCCCGAATACTCTTGATCCGGGCCAGAAAAAGAGTGCACAAACCTCTCTCATCCTTCTAGAAGCTGCACATGGGCAGCATTTATGAGTGACAAGGCCTTCACTTTTAGCTCACCAATGGGTGAAAAAGTGAACCTTATTACTTATAAAAGGTTTTTTTTTTTCCTCACCTTTCATTCATTTCTCACTTTTTCAAGTTGGTGAAGTTCATTTTCTCTCCTCTTCTTTCTCCCTTGGCCGCGGCAACATCCACCCTTCTCTCCCAAAATACCTCATTTTTCCTACTCACACTACCAAGCTTAGGTTCCCTCTTTGAGCCTAAAGCTTAAAAACACTAGTTTCCTAAGCCTTTGATCTTTTGTTGGAGACTTGGAGAAGCATTTTGGTGGCTGTTTTTGGAGTAGAAATTCTGCACTTCTTGGGAGCATTTCTAAGGTAAAGGGGGGGGGGGAGAACTTGAACTCTAGTAGGCCATGTAACTAGAGTCAAGGATTTGCCCTTGAATCCTTGCTTTTTCTCTTGTTTTTCTCTTGAAAAATCAAACCTTTGAGCTTGTTTTTGAGAAAATATTTTCAGTCTTGATGAGCTGGGTGATTGTTGTTGTTTGCATGTCTTTGATCTTGCTTGGATTGTCGTTGATGGTTGGATTGTGTTGCATGCAAGCCAAGGAAGGATTTTTGTTGAAAAATCCCTCCTTTTTCCCCTTAAGCTCTCGGCCAAGAGAGGAAGAGGTGGCTGCATGTGTGCAAAAATTATTTTGATGGTTTGGATGTGATTATATGATGGATCTATGTACATGCATGTGGTTGATCTTAAGTGGAAAATTGATTTGGTGATTTATCTTGAAAATAATGATGTTTTCAGCTTGAAAAATGCAAGTTTGAGCCTTGAGCATGTGCATGTGTGATTTGGATGGTTTGAAATATCCTATTTGATGTTTAAAATACATGGATGAGATTATGTGTGATTTTGGCAAAGATTGGAGAAGGAAAGAAAAAAATGAAATTTGGATGAACATTCAAGTTGTTCTTGAAGTTCATGGGAAATTTTGATGAGATTCATCAAGGGAGACCTTTTTGATCTTGAAAAGATCAAAAAGAGGTTCAAAAACATGTTTTTAAGTGTAAGGGACTAAAAGATAAAATTTTTACAAAAGGGGCCAAAGTGCAATTAAGTTAAGTTGTTAAAATAATTGGTTAAATTCGGATTTTTAATTTAATCAATATAAAAGTCTATATAAAAATAATATTTTTAAATTACTAAGAGTAAAAATGGGCTCTCATGGGTCCAATAACACTTAGGCTTTTTATTTTAGTCTAAAGTCTTTAAAACGGAAATAAAAACCTAGTTTTAAATTAATTAAATAGGAATAATCTAAATTGTTTAGATTAAGCCGAAATTATTGATAACAATAATTAATTTAATTACTTAGGTTGATTAACCTAAAATTATCTAATATAATTATAATTTATTAATTAAGTAATTAATCACTAAGGATGATTAAATTAATTATGATTAATCTTAATTAAGCATAATTAGAGATTAATCAGGATATTAAATGAGGATTAAGCCTTAATTAAGGAAGGCCAAGGTTAATCTAATTATTGAAAGTAAATTATAATTTAAAGTTAAAATTTAACCTTAATTAATTGTATAAAGATGGAAAAGAAATTAGAAAACCTCTCATAAGACATTCCATAAATCTTAGTAAGTATAGGAATTAAGTGGACATAATTATCAAGGAATATCAGTATAAACTACCATAAAAGAATACAACCAACACCCCCTCTGCGTAAGACTTGAGAAGCTTAGAGAGGGAGGGAGTGTGTCTTCGATTCGAGAATGGGTTGATGCTCCCAAGAGAAAAGCAATGAAGTTATGAAGTGGTACTGTGATATGTGTTGATGATGATGAGGAAAAAGATTCGATCAAAAGTATCAGTATTGATTTTATGACATGCATCATAAGTCATAACGTGATGATCAAGGTTGAAAAGCCTTACGACTTATATGGCAATAACGCCCTAGTACAACGTGAAACTGGATGGGACGGGTGCACTGGGTTTGGCAAGGAACGCCAGCGGCTGCAGAGGGCCACGCACCTGAGGATAAGTCGAGTCCCGAAATGGTACAAGTGGCATAGGCTCACCTCCTATAGTCGTGCAAGCGGAGATCAGGCTTGACTATCCTGTCGCTCTCAAGTTTTCGTGATCAGTGTGAGTTTGTCTGGAAGTCGGGAAAAATTCAAATCGTCCTGGCCGGAGATTTTGAGCAATGCTCTTCGTACCAAATTACTAGTACAGACAATACTCCTGATTAATTGTATACATGGTCGAGCAGTGGCTGGGTGCCCTGCTGTTGGTTCTGCTTTCCCCGGGCCCTCATTGTAACATCCCGCACTCCAGGAGCTTGTTTATTCAAATAAGGATTAGATAATTAACCATGTGTTAGAGATTAAGAAGAAGGTAAGTCAAGAACTTAGGAGTTAAATCTTAGAAGTTAAACCTTAGTGTTAAACCAATCCTAGGACTTGTGTAGCTTTCCAACTCTTAACTTAGTTAACATGTGTGTTCAGTAGGTCTAAACCTTGTAAGATCACTTAGGATTGTGAGTAATAGGTAGGGAAAGGGTAAGATGTGAGTTTGGGACCTTGTTAGAATCATTTTGGGAGTTTTTGGTCCCTGGTAATTGATTACCAGGAGTTGGTAATCGATTACCAGAGAGGTTTGCTGATGGTAATCGATTACAGGGTTTGGTAATCGATTACCAGGTTTCTGGGTTCATTGTAATCGATTACCAGACCTCCAGGAATGCATTTGGGCCTCTGGTAATCGATTACCAGGGTTTGGTAATCGATTACCAGCAACATATATATATATGCTGGTGCGAAAATTCAGCAGAATTCATTTTTCTCTTCTTCCCTTTTCGAACCCTAGAGAGAGAGGACAGAACCTAGTGAGAGAAACTCTATAACGGAGCTCAAGAACGGAATCGAAGCAAGGAAACATCAAGAGGATCATCATCTAAACATCCTTTCCTCCTTAGATTTCTTCATCAAGTGAGTATAACTCACCTTAGGGTAGAATTGGTCTCCTATGCATGTCCCCCTCTTCTTCCCCTCCCTTTCTTGGTGGATACTTGAATGAAAGTTGATTGTTTGATTGTTTGGATGTTGATGTTTGATTGAGCTTAAGAATTGAAATCGAGAGTCGAAATCCTTAGTTTCGAAGTTTAACGAAAATGTCGAAACTTACGAAACTTACGAAACTATCGTATTTCCCCTCGATTTCGATTCATCTAAGTATTCTATTGAGTTTATACTCCTTGTTTGTACCGATTGTAGTTAGATTATTGGTTGAAATGAGAATCGAGGACGTAGGGTCGTAAAGTCGTAAATAGCGGAAATGTCGATATGTCCCTTGTATGACCCCGAACTCTCGAATCCCTTTCTCTATGATTAAATTGATTGAAATTGTGATGTTATAAATGAGATTGATAAGAGGATGCGTGAATCGAAGGTGAAACGAAGGAATTTCGAAGTTACGAAAGTTACGAGACTTGTAAAAGTATCGAAAACACTCGAGACGTTCGAATTCCTAGTTGTTACCACCGATTCAAGTAAGCCTAATGTGTATATAATTATGATTGTTAGATTGTATTGTGATTGATGTTTGAAAGACTTGGGATGATTCTAATTGGTTAGAACGAAGCGGTTCTTAATGTTCTTTAGTTTCGAAACTTTCGAGGCTATCGAAATGTTTCGAAACTATCGTAACGTCGAAACGCTCTATTTTCTCCAATTATAATTGATCCGGAATGGAAATTAAGGATTGGTGACTGATTACGATATAGGAATTGATGGGTAGTTGATACGGGTTCACATAGAACGGTGATTCTCGTCAGTTTCGAAAGGATCGAACTATCGAGAATGAACTACCTATCAATTCGTATGTCTAATTAGTTTATTCGATCAATTTTGGACTTCGGTCTCTTTGTGAAAAGACCATAGCCTTTGGCTATGACTGGACTTCGGTCTCTTTGTGAAAGAATGTAGGGTGGGATTCGTCCCCTGGGGAGATATCCCCTGTAGTCTGAGCTCAGTCTAACCCATAATGTGATGTGTCATGGGCCTTCGGGAACAGCATTCCATTGCATACTAATGTTTTTATGGATAGAGATTTATTCCATTTACTATAAAGTTGATAACTAATTATGTTTGGCACTGATTATCTATTATGGAGATTGTTATGTGAATGGATACTATGCCTTGATTGAATATGATGAGATGAGTGTAGGTTAGTCCTCCATATATGTATGTCCCTGCATTCATGCATAGAGTTATCTTGCTGAGACATTAGTCTCAACCCCACGTTTCCGGGGATTTCTTTAGTGTGCAGGGGGTTCCAGTTAGCGAGGAGGACAACAAGGGAAGTGGATGAAGCTGTTTAGTGTTAGGATAGGAACCTCTTGTAGTTTTGATTCGAGTGTAATATTAATTGATGTTGGATATATAAATGTTTTCTATGTGTATACTTAGCCAAGGAGGCTTTTTATTGATTCCGTGTTTAGTCTGTTTAGTTCAAGGGGAGACTCTTCGGATCTCCGGTATGAATCCCTTGAATCCTATTACCCTTAGGTAGAGGATTCCCTCCTGAGCTTGTTAAGATGTATTTTTTGTGTACTTAAACTAATCGTTGGAGGAGTTTAAGTAAATTGTATGACGATATCGAAAATTTAACGAAATAATTCAAGGATTACAAGATTAGTGTCTCCAACGGGCACTATTCTGAGTTCTAGAAATTAGGGCGTTATCATTTTGGTATCAGAGCAGTTCAATCCAATTGGACTGTGGTTTAGGTTAGTTGCCGTGACTTACTATGTCTTCTAGTGTGTATACTCATCATAGGAACTGATCACTCTTATGATTGTGATGTATGAGAAGATTATAGTTTGTTATGTGAGTAGGATGCTTGGTTCGGAGAAGTTAGGACACTTCCCTAACAAAGTTAGAGCCACATTTTTTTCTTATATAGGAAGGGAGATATCTTAGGTTAGTACCTAGGGAACCCTTTACCTTAGGAGCCTTATAGAATGTGACCTTAAAAAACCTAATAAAAGTTAGGCACCTTTGAGCTAGATAGTAGTGGATAATTTAATGATTGAAGGGTGGTTGTGTATGACTTATGATGTGAATTAAATTGTGTGGTGTACATGATTGCATTCGATGAATGGTTGTATGATTATGACATTGGTTGTGGTGTGCTTTGTGTGAGTGACTTGTATGAGCTAGATGTTTGGTGTGGCTTGCTAATGATTGGTAATGTTAAGGTTTGTTTGAATGATTGAGTAACATGTATGATAGGATGTAATTATGTACTTGTTTGGTAGTGATATCCATAGCTAGGACTTCTTTGGGTTTAACCCTTGTGAGGTCATGGTAGAAGGAGTGAGGGGCTGTAGTTTAAGATACAATAGAAATTCCGTTTAAGGGAAAAAGAGATAGAGGGCTTTACTTAAGTAGGTTTAAGACCTCACCTAAAGTTATTAAGCTTAGTAGGAATACATCTACACATAGGCATATAGACTCAACCTTAGAAAGGGGATTAGTGAATTGAGACTTTCGTTAAAACCAATGTAAGACTAGATGCATCCTTTAGGCCACGTTAAGGGTAGTCGGGAGTCGGTCGAGAGAGTAAGATTCCTCTTCGCCACTTTACCCTTGTTTTGTCATGAATTACATGACGAACCTTAAACGTTTCCAATAGAGTGGTGGTCATAGCAACCACACCAATCTACCCGCTGTTAGTTTGTTACTAGAAACTTTTTAGTGACCTTAGGATCAATGCTTCGGTACCCAGCAATTAAGAGGCCTTTTAGGAAGATATACACTACCATTAGTAACTGCTAGGAGTTGAAGTTACGTTAGAAAATGAATGAGATAGAAATTCCTAGTGAAGGGTTAGTGAGGGTTTTATTGTCTAGTGCTAGAACTCTTCTAGACTTTGTCCTAGTAATATTCGTCTTAGCCCTAGCAAGTGGGTAAATTATGAGAGAAAAAACAGTACCTTTAGTTCCTTTTCCACCCTTAGGAGAAACACTCTAAATTATTCCATCCGGACCTTTAGAATCATTATCCTAGTTGGTGACCCTAAGGAGTAACCGAGGGAATAGAATTAGGTAATGGGCCTTAGCTAGGGGAGTCAGGGAAGAAACCAACTTCTCAGGAAATCTAACGTAGTAACTCACCATTCTAGACCACCTATTTTCACTTATTGTTATCAAGAAAGAGAGAAGACCCTAGTATTAGCTCCCTTAAAGGAGAGGACCAAATTTCAAGCAAGCTAGATAACCCCGGTATAGGGTTGTTTTAGAAGATATGGTAGATTTAACTTCGAACCCAAGAAAATTTCATCACCCAACCTAAAGTTTTGCCTTGATCATGTATAGTTAAGGCTTAGCTAGTGTGCTATTAGAGGGTTGATCTGTTAGTAAGCGCGTGCACCGGGTTTAGAACTCTAGAGCATTAGAAATCCTTGCTTATTAGAGGACTAGGAAGTGACTTAGATAGATCATCACTCTCCTTTTTCCTTAGAACTCCAAACAACAAAGTAAGTTTAGCCTGACCGTAGGGTGATAGAGAGAAAGATCCCCATAAGGGATGATAGGAGAATAGGTAGAGCCCCCGTTTCATGTCGTGACCGAGAGAGACGGGGGGAGACTCTAAGGTTTGTGGCATGAATGTTGTTTCTTTTTCATGTGATATGTTATTTATGTTTCTATGCAAATTTAATCTCTCGGAACCAACGACGTGAGTGTTGGATGTTTAATCTCTCGAACAACGACGTGAGTGTTGGATGTTTTGGTCACACAAACTTAGTGATTCGAGGGATTGAGTTATTCTGTGTTTATAGCTAAGATACTCAGTAAAAATAAGTGGAAACTTACGAAATATAAAATTTGAAAAGAAAACAATAGGTGAATGTTGGATTAGGGTTTGGAGTTAGAACCCTTAATAAGTTGTAGCATGAACATGTTCTTATGATCAGATTTTCTAGTGTGTTGTTTATTCAAGCCGGTTTAGAGAACTTAGAGAGGGTAGAGAGTCTTCCTTATGTCTTTAGTATGAATATCCAGGAGAGAGTTTGTGATAGCGAGATTGGAAACCCAAGTTTAGATGTCACCCTAGAGAGCATAGTGCCAAGTACAGTTAAAGGAGATCCTTGATGAGCTGGGAGCTCTAATTAGAGGGGCTTTGAGTTTGGACTCAAGTCTTCAAGGGGGAAGTCAATAGTTAGTGTTTCCGGAGCAGGAGATGAGATGATTCCTTCTAAGAGGGAGTCAGTATCTTTAAAGGGGGTAGCCTCAGGCATCCAGTGTTAGGGGAAATTATCAGAAGGGAGTAGTGGTAGATTGTGTTTTTCAACCTATAGGATGTCGACGAGTCAGTATAGGACTTCAACCAACTAGAACCCCTACGGTCATGAGAAACCCTGAGTGGAAGTGAGAGAGTTTAGCAGCGGAAGCATAGTGGGAGTGCCTCGAATCCAAGCTAGATTTGAAGCCATCCAAGTGGTATTAGACCAATTACACAAGTCAGCCCGTTTTCTACCTACTAGAAGTACCTCCTTTCTTAGTAAGTTAGAAGTTTTGTATGTTAGGACGGATGTCAAACCTTTATTTTCCTCCAGTGTCAAGTAAGATAGAAATCCTAAGTCCACTCCTGAGTATTAGAATGTTTGTTATCAAGCCTGTGGGGAGGATTTCTGAAAACCTCCTAGTTGAATTTAACCTTAAGTTCCTTCGCCTTAGCAAGTTTGAGGACAAAATTGTCTTAAGGGGGGGTAGAGTGTAACATCTCGCACTCCAGGAGCTTGTTTATATTCACAATAAGGATTAGATATTAGACCATGTGTTAGAGATTAAGAAGAAGGTAAGTCAAGAACTTAGGAGTTAAATCTTAGAAGTTAAACCTTAGTGTTAAACCAATCCTAGGACTTGTGTAGCTTTCCAACTCTTAACTTAGTTAACATGTGTGTTCAGTAGGTCTAAACCTTGTAAGATCACTTAGGATTGTGAGTAATAGGTAGGGAAAGGGTAAGATGTGAGTTTGGGACCTTGTTAGAATCATTTTGGGAGTTTTTGGTCCCTGGTAATCGATTACCAGGAGTTGGTAATCGATTACCAGAGAGGTTTGCTGATGGTAATCGATTACAGGGTTTGGTAATCGATTACCAGGTTTCTGGGTTCATTGTAATACCAGAAGTGGTAATCGACCAGACCTCCAGGAATGCATTTGGGCCTCTGGTAATCGATTACCAGGGTTTGGTAATCGATTACCAGCAGCATATATATATATGCTGGTGCGAAAATTCAGCAGAATTCATTTTTCTCTTCTTCCCTTTTCGAACCCTAGAGAGAGAGAGAGAACCTAGTGAGAGAAACTCTATAACGGAGCTCAAGAACGGAATCGAAGCAAGGAAACATCAAGAGGATCATCATCTAAACATCCTTTCCTCCTTAGATTTCTTCATCAAGTGAGTATAACTCACCCTTAGGGTAGAATTGGTCTCCTATGCATGTCCCCTCTTCTCCCCTCCCTTTCTTGGCTGGATACTTGAATGAAAGTTGATTGTTTGATTGTTTGGATGTTGATTGTTTGATTGAGCTTACGAATTGAAATCGAGAGTCGAAATCCTTAGTTTCGAAGTTTAACGAAAATGTCGAAACTTACGAAACTTACGAAACTATCGTATTTCCCTCGATTTCGATTCATCTAAGTATTCTATTGAGTTTATACTCCTTGTTTGTACCGATTGTAGTTAGATTATTGGTTGAAATGAGAATCGAGACGTAGGGTCGTAAAGTCGTAAATAGCGGAAATGTCGATATGTCCCTTGTATGACCCCGAACTCTCGAATCCCTTTCTCTATGATTAAATTGATTGAAATTGTGATGTTATAAATGAGATTGATAAGAGGATGCGTGAATCGAAGGTGAAACGAAGGAATTTCGAAGTTACGAAAGTTACGAGACTTGTAAAAGTATCGAAACACTCGAGACGTTCGAAATCCTAGTTGTTACCACCGATTCAAGTAAGCCTAATGTGTATATAATTATGATTGTTAGATTGTATTGTGATTGATGTTTGAAAGACTTGGGATGATTCTAATTGGTTAGAACGGAGCGGTTCTTAATGTTCTTTAGTTTCGAAACTTTCGAGGCTATCGAAATGTTTCGAAACTATCGTAACGTCGAAACGCTCTATTTTCTCCAATTATAATTGATCCGGAATGGAAATTAAGGATTGACTGATTACGATATAGGAATTGATGGGTAGTTGATACGGGTTCACATAGAACGGGGATTCTCGTCAGTTTCGAAAGGATCGAACTATCGAGAACGAACTACCTATCAATTCGTATGTCTAATTAGTTATTCGATCAATTTTGGACTTCGGTCTCTTTGTGAAAGACCATAGCCTTTGGCTATGACTGGACTTCGGTCTCTTTGTGAAAGAATGTAGGGTGGGATTCGTCCCCTGGGGAGATATCCCCTGTAGTCTGAGCTCAGGTCTAACCCATAATGTGATGTGTTCATGGCCTTCGGGCACAGCATTCCATTGCATACTAATGTTTTTATGGATAGAGATTGATTCCATTTACTATAAAGCTGATAACTAATTATGTTTGGCACTGATTATCTATTATGGAGATTGTTATGTGAATGGATACTATGCCTTGATTGAATATGATGATGAGTGTAGAGTGTAGGTTAGTCCTCCATATATGTATGTCCCCTGCATTCATGCATAGAGTTATACTTGCTGAGACATTAGTCTCACCCCACGTTTCGGGGATTTCTTTAGTGTGCAGGAGGTTCCAGTTAGCGAGGAGGACAACAAGGGAAGTGGATGAAGCTGTTTAGTGTTAGGATAGGACCTCTTGTAGTTTTGACTCGGATGTAATATTAATTGATGTTGGATATATAAATGTTTCTATGTGTATTACTTAGCCAAGGAGGCTTTTTATTGATTCCTGTTTAGTCTGTTTAGTTCAAGGGGAGACTCTTCCGGATCTCCGGTATGAATCCCTTGAATCCTATTACCCTAAGGTATAGGTTTCCCTCCTTGAGCTTTGTTAAGATGTATTTATTTGTGTAACTTAAACTAATCGTTGGAGAGTTTAAGTAAATTGTATGACGATATCGAAAATTTAACGAAATAATTTCAAGGATTACAGGATTAGTGTCTCCAACGGGCACTATTTCTGAGTTCTAGAAATTAGGGCGTTACACTCATGCATTGGTTATCTGCATCATGGCAAGCATAAATTGCATACTTGTGATAATGATTGTGATTGTGTTTGTGTTGGGATTGTGACTGTGTTTGTGTTGTGACTGTGATTGATATTTCGTGAAATGATGTAACGCTTTAGTTACGTTGACCTACTTACTAGAGAGTTCATGCGATGTTCTCACCCTTCCTTTCTCTTCTATTCTCTGTTATTGTATTCTCTTGCGACCGCCAGTTGAATTTGGAGAGGATCAGCATGTCGGTAATGAGGGTAGTCTTGAGGTGGGAGCCACGGGGGCAGTGGCGGATAACCGATGTTCCTAGGAGGTGCGGGTTTACGGGGGACGTTCGCGTCACCATATCTCATCCTGGTCGTTTCCCCCTCATCCCCGAGATCGTCTTCACAGTGCCTGTAGTTTTGGAGTTCGAGACGCCACCGGGACTTCATCGAGTCACTACATTTCTCAACCGCCGTCGTCACCGTCCAGTTCCATCGACTTCTTCCCAGTCGTCTAGGATTGCCACCATGGAGGAACCTGAGTCCCCACGATACACTCCCGGCCCGGAGGCTTCGACTTCACCACCTGTTCGTTTTAGTGGGTTTGGTCGTTCCCCTACTGCTGAGCCTGATCTGATTGTCATCGACGACTCCTCATTTGAGGAGGAGGATCCGGAGGAGGACCCTGAGGAAGACCCCGAGGAGGAGGAGAGCAGAGTGAGGATTCTTCAGACGGTATTCCTTCAGAGGCATTCAGGATGATCACCATCCCAGATATTGGGAGGAGGAGTAGTAGGTATATCCCTACGGGTCGGACGACGACGAGTAGAGATTTGTAGTAGGGATGGTTTTGAGTCTAGTGGTAGCAGCTCTGATCAGAGTCCTCTTATTTTGTATGTACTTGTAGAGGTCACATGTATTCTACTACTAGAACTCTCCTTTTGTATGGTGGTGTTATATTTTGAGGATTCCCAGACATTATGGTTATGATGATATGTACATGTATATATTTACCATGTTCTACTTAGGCTTCATTCTGTAAATATATCTGCGTGTATGTTAATCTGGTATGAAAGATGATTTGATCGACTAGTGTTTTTAGAAAATGAATTTCAGATTAAGGTAAGACTATTTTATGAATACTTAAAATGAATTTAGAGAGAGGTAGGTTGATAATGACTAAAGCTCTTTAAAAAAAAAATCCCATATTTTCCAAGTGTTATAAACGATAGTTAACGGTAACGTGTCGTCATGCGATATTCTTAGTTGCGTAACTAAGGGTGTCACATCATCAACCTGTCTTAAGTGATGAAGTTGTCTGAAGAGCCAAGCCCGTCTGAAGACTGGAACTCGTCTGAAGACTAGAACTTGTCTGAAGACTGGAACCCGTCTGAAAGTTGGAAGCTGTCTGAAGCTTTAGTAATGACGTGGCATCTTTGCTGAAACCTTGCGTGAAGACTTTTCCAGTCTCTGCTGCTCGTACGTTTTTGAAACACATTTGTGGCAACAAACACAGAGACCTTTCCCGGTGCATTTGAACTTCATACACCACTGAGGAAATCTCTGCAACGCAGCAGTCGCAGCAACAACAGTAGCAGCTTTAACTGCAGCATCAACGTTGTACTATGTCAGAACTCTCAAGAAGCGTGTCTCACAACGGATTAAAAGAAGGACTATTTGCTGTCTTCTAAACGATAGCATTTCACGAGACATTTCTTCATTTGTGCAATCTGGAACAAAGCAGAAGAAAAGCTCAGGAGACTAAGCAGAAGCAACAAGAAGATTTTGAATAAAATATATTCAATTCAACACCTTATCTATATATCAAAGAGGAATCTGCAAACACCGATTATTGATCAAGACATCTCATTCAAGAAGTAATGGTGTCAAGAAGCAAGGAAAAGGAGTGTATGCAGAATAAGCAAAAGGGGCAAATTCAACGGATACATACTCTCAAGAGAATCAGAGGAAATCTGAAGAAAGCAGATGCAAGCCGGACAAAACAGAAGATGCAAGCCGATGCAAGATAATGCAAGCTGGATAAAGCATATAAAGCAGAAGCAAGCAGATGCAAGCAGATGCAAGATAATACAAGCTAGAGCAAGCAGATGCAAGCTGGATAAAACAGAATGCAAGAAAGCAAAAGATTCAGAGAGAGAATACACATAATCATCACATCTCTCAAAACAGAGCTCAATCAACAGAAGTGTCAGACGGGAGTATTCTGAACACTCAATATGCTTAAGGAGAAGTAACCGTTTGAGAAGCTATTACACAACGGCTATATGAGACCACATCATCAAAGCTCAACGGTATTATGAATTATCTTCAACGGCTATCTTCAAGAAGAACATATAAATAGCCTCAAGATTGAAGTTGAAGTTGTTGTAGTTGAAAAACAACCAGTTGTTGTTGTTGTTGTCATATACAACCAAGTTGTTGTTGTCGTTGGAAACAACCATGTTGTTGTAGTTGTTAAGTACACAACCAGGTTGGCATACAGAGTATATTAACCATGCTGCCGAGGTGCAGTTGTTATGCTATACAACCAGAGTGAATTCTCAATCGGGCTACTGATCAGCTGGTCAGTTAGTTAGATTATACAGTTGGTCTGTTGATCAAGTGAGTTGGTTGTCAGAAAGGCAATCATGCTGTACAAATGACTATCAAACCAGGTACGGTTTGAAGCTTTGAAGATACCTTGGTATTCCAATGATACGGGTGAGAATGTAGCCCATGGAAACCAATGGTTGGAGAATAAGGCTGAAGCTTAATTTCACATCTTAGTTAGCCTACTTTCAGAGGATGTATTCCTCATAGAAAAGACAGGGATTGTACTTAAATTCAACACTTGTATCACTGTCTATGCTTGTATTTAGTTTGTAATGACTGTATCCTGAGTATGTACTCAGTAATCTCTATGTACAAGAAAAATCTGAGTTGAGAGGTTCTAGCGAACATCTAGCTTAGATTGAGTAGAATACTCAACACTTAGTTAAGTGTCTGAGAGCCTGGAGAGGCTTGGTGGAAGAAAGAATACTCGTGGTAGAGCCTGGAGAGGCTTGATAGAAAAGAATACTTGTGGTAGAGCTTGGAGAGGCTTGATAGAAAAGAATACTTGGGTATCTATGGTTTCAGATATTGTGACATATATGTGGCCGCAAGGGTCTGGGGGATTCGGAGTGGCACATATGTGTTGTTGTTATAAAAAGGCTAGTGGTGGTTTGCCCTTTAGGATTGGATGTAGCTCACAGGGTTTGTGGGTGAACCAGGATAAATTCTGTGTCTAAGTTTTCTTCCCTTAATCTCTTTTATTTACAGTCTTTATATTTACGTTGGGGATTGAAAAGTACTTTTCATAATAATCTTAACTCAAGGATTTCAATAAAACAAGTTTTCATACAAGCATAACGTTAAAAACGTCTCTAGTGTAGGTTGAAGTATCATAGAAGAATATATTCAGAGGGATGTCTGAAATACCTGTCTAAAGTGAGCCCAACAGGAACTCAGTTCAGACACATGATATAGATGGTCTCTGATCATCTAAAGTATTTCAGAAACAGTTCTGAAGGTACTCTTAGTAATATTCTTCAGAAGACACTAAGAGAAGCTTGTTTAAAATCAAACAATCTTAAGTGTAAGAAAAAGTTTTTAATCTAATCCTTCATATATTCCGCATGTTTTAAAATAACTCTGATCTTAAGATTGGTTTTGTACAATGATCACTTAACGTGATTGTTTATTTAAAGATTTCCAAAATTGTCTTAAATGTCTAAAACACTATTCAACCCCCCCTTCTAGTGTTGCAAGTGGTTCTAACAATTGGTATCAGAGCTCACCTTCGGGTTGAGCATCTAACAAATGCAGAAGGAGTAGATCCTCAGAAGATGGAAATCTCACCAGGCTGAAGCAACTCTGAAGAATGACAATGAGAATAGGAAAATCATTTTTCCAATACTCATTATTCATAAGGCTAAAGCTCAGGACGCCACAGAAAAGGAAAGTGAATCTATCTCTAGATCACAAACTGGTAACACCTTTCCTATCTATATTTAAGTTATAATTTAAATATAGTTATTTATCTGATGCATGATTTGTTTTATTGGAATTATGAAAATATGATTACATGATATAATTGTTTCATGCTTTCTAAACTGTGTTAAAATAAATCACTGCGTGCTATATGTTTTACTATGTTTACTGTGTGAAATGTATGAGTCATTTTATGTATGCTTTACTTATTTAAATGTATGTGTTGAAGAGTCACACATGTTTAGTGTAGTAATAACTGCGTTTTTAAATTAAGTAAATGGAGAGTCGTGTGTGTTAGTCACAACTGTTTTTGAAAATATGAAACGGCACGATGTGAATCATTGAATCATCAACCGGTTTCTCTCAAAGGACACGATGCACATCTCTCCACAACTGCTTATTGGATGGAACCGCTCCTTTCACAAAATGAAGCGACGCTTGATTGCCTATTTAAAAGATTGGAAGATCATCAAAAGAACCTCACAGTTTATTTCCTTCCAATACATCTTAATCTATCTCAATGGCATCAAGATCAGCAATCTCATGTGCTCAAAGTCTATGCAAGTATGATGAAAGAATTATTCCCACAAGGGGAGTAAATTTAAGCGACTTGACAAAGAAGGACTAAGAATCTCTGAGTACATCAAGGATGCTGGATGATTTCCTTTCTTGAAGAGGCAATCGTTCCTCTGGCATGAGCAGAGTGTTCTAGATTTCTGGAACAACTCAGAGTGTTTCTTGAAGAGACAAGTGGTATAAACACTTCAGTAATGGGAATGCCTATCAGAGTGGACTTCAAGGTTCTGAAGGAAATCATTGGGGTTGAAGCAACCGGAAAACAATTTTCTTCGGATTGGGAAATCTGTGATAAAGAGGAAGAGATGCATGATCAAATTTTATTTGGTCGCAGAATCCTTGAAACTCCAGTATGCTCACAACTACTAGAAATTCCCAGAATTCTGCTGACAATCATTAATTGTTGTATTCTACCCAAGAGGAAGGATACAATCATCATCTCTGACATGGAAAGATTTGTTTTGATTCATCTCCTTCAAGGAAAAGATTAAATCTTCCCAGAATCATCCTCTATCATATGATGAGAAGAAAATTAGAAGAAGTCAAGAACTTTCCTCACACCACACTGATTATGAAAATCCTGCAGTACAAAGGATTTCCTATCGAAAGATTCTTCAACCAAAAGTTATCCCCTTCCCTCACATTAAAAGAATATGAGCATATCAAGGGAATACCAGCAGAGAAAGAAAGAAGTTCAAAATTCTTCGTCGAGGCCAAAGCAAATAGAATCTTCTGACTATCTAAGTGTTCATGGAAACTTAAGAGAAATATTCAGAAGAAGTAAGATAAAGAGGTTGGATGAACGTATTGAACATTTGGAAGAAACATTCAGATTTTTACCAAAAGGAGCTACGAATGTTGAAGAGAGAAAAGGAGAAAGTCAATACTAATGAGAACAAAGCTGTTAATGATCAATGATACACTTGTGTTCTGAAACTCTTTTTTCTGTATCTATGTCTTTCTGTTTTGAGTCCATTTCACTTTCTATCTTTGTTTATACGTGTTTCTCTCAATATTAACATTCTATGTGTTCTATTTGTTTATATATGTTTCCTTTTGTGCACATTTAAGTCTATCAATAACATAACTCTATCATTTAACAAATTGTATTTCTAAAAGATAAATCTAATTAACCTAATAAGATAATTTTTTTTAAAAAAAAAATTGATGAATGTTATCTGTAATTCTAAAATGCTTAATTTAAATAATTAGACAAATTACAATCAGGTGCTACTGAAAGGTATTTCTAGTTTGAATGTTTCATGGAAACAGGTTTTAAGAAGACCATCTAAGAAACATCATCTAAAATGACATAATGTGATAACATCTCCATTGTCTGAACCTATTCAGGAAGTTCAAAATGAACTCTCTGAAAGTATGGGTCATCAATATTAAAGATAGTTAACACTCTATGTTCAAACCTAACTCAATCTCTGAGTGGATTATACTAACTTAGTAATATCTCTATTCATCTAACCCGTTCAGAAGGCTCATTATGGACTGTCTGAAATTGTGGGTCTGAAATGTTAAGGTATAGTTACTCAAGTCATTAGAATCCAACTCAATTGTAAAGGGGTAGGTTAAGATGACTGTTCAAAGATTCTCTGGGAGCACAAAAGACAAAAGCATACTGAAACGTGCAGACATCAAGCAACCTTAGATGAAGAAAAAGTCTTCAAGGCAAGAAGCAATGTCAGTTAACGCCTCTTCATCCAGATAACAATAAACGGATTATGTGGTAACATCTCTTCTTTACCTAATCTAAACTTTCATGATCCTTCATTAAATGTGTTGTCCTCTGAAAAGATATGTTGTTTTAATAAGGGGGTCTCTTGGAACAATACGCCTAATATCTTTAAGGTCGCGACGCTTCACTTGTCTATCAATCAACGCACTCTTCCCAAGAACGCGCTGTCAGTGTCAAAATTAAATGCTCCTGTATATATTCTCAAACATCCATTTGCTCTCTTCATCTCAACCTCCAAATCTCTCTAGGAAACCTTCAAAAGATTTCTCACTTCCATCTCTCAAAATGTCTTCCTCTATCCTTCAAACTCAAATTGTAGACTTTCAGAATCTCTCTAAGGTTGGTTATAATGTAACTGCCTTTTTCGAAGCCGCCGGATGGTTACCTTTCTTTGAAGCCATTGACTGCAAATGGCATGAAGAAGTGTGTATCAATTCTGGAACACTCTTTGTCTGGAAAACTCGGGGGAAGAGACCTTCCTCAAAGCCCAAGTTATGAATCAAAAGGTGGTTGTAACTACCAATATCCTTGAAAAAGATCTCGGAGTAAAAGCTGAAGGAGAATTGTTCTCCACAGCCTGGAAAGATCTGTTTGAGGAACAGTTTAAACCATCTAATCTTCAATAGGAGAGGAATGAAAGTTATTCCCAAAGTTCTCTTCAATATTCTGAAATATTGTGTGATCCCACGAATTAAGGATAACCATAACCTTGAAATGGAAAGGTTATGTGTTATCAATCTTTTGCAAAAGAAGAAGATTAATCTTCCGTGGATCATCCTTTTTGATATGGCAAGAAGAAAACTGGAAGACTCTACTATCCTACCTCACAATACTATGATCATGAAGATTCTTATGGTAAACAATGTGTTCATTAGCCACCTGTACGATCATAGACATCCTGGTCTTCTTAAGGTAAATCATCGGAACACAGAGGAAACTGATGACATCCCTGAGATTCAAAGACTAAGGATGGAGAATGCTCAACTGCGTCGCAAGATAAAGGAGTTAAGGAAGAATGTGCTCAAGATCTCTAATAATATCTAGTGTCTAACGAGCAATCTTATGAAAATTAGTTCCCTCTATCATCTTTAAGTGTCTCTGTTTCTTTGTCTACATGTGTTTTCTTCTGTGAATTTAGTTGTTCTCTCTTTAATTAAAAATCTTCTTTGTTTAGTTTCATTTATGCTTCATAACTTCTAGATAATTGCTTAACAAAAAATTAACTGTAACGAGAAACTCTTAAAAGATTGAAGAAAACTAATCAACTTAGGGGGAGAATCTCAGTAGTTCTTTAATCGTAACAAATCTTAACAGGAGAAATATATCTGTCAAAACGATACATTATTTAACATTCGGTATAGGATTACATTAACTTATAATATAAACCTTTTTAATTAATGACAAAAGGGGGAGAAATATAAACTAACAAAATACTAAAAAGAGTGTAACAAAGAGTGAAATATATAGGGAGATAATAGGAAGGTAGAAATAAATAGCAAAGAAATATAACATACAGTAAGAGAGAAGATAACAAACTAAGAGTTCTAATAATAAGAATAACAATAAGTCATAATAATAGGTATCTGAAATTTTAACAAGAACATCTTAACAATAGGTATCTGAAATTTCTGAAGTATGATATAACAATAGGTATCTGAAGGGTTCTGATAACAATAGGTGTCTGAAATCTTAACAAGAAAAATAACAATAGGTATCTGAAATCTTCACAAGAAAAAGTTTAACAATCGGTTATCTAAAATATCTGAGATATTAACAATAAACTTGTAACAGTTGGTTAATAAAAGATTTAACAATTGGAATTGATTAATTTAAGACTTAATTGTTTCAGAAGATATCTAAAAGAATTAATGCCTGTCTCAGGGGGAGTAATATAGATAGGGGGAGTAATAAAATCTATTATCTTATTTTATTATCTCTCATTTCTTTTTATACCCATTTTGTCAGTAATATATAATTTATTTGTCATCATTAAAAAGGGGGAGATTGTGAAGTCTATAAATCTGTTTAAGTAATTAAACATAATTATAAGACTTAACATCCGTTAGTTTTAATGATTAACAAATAAGATTATATAAAGAACAAATAAGATTATATAAAGAACCAATTAGATTATATAAACAGGTTCTACTGAGAAAGGTATTTGTTTGTTAATTATGTTTCAGGATAAAATACTCTTTAGAAGAAGAAGAAGATTTTGTGAACAAAATCAGAAGATCAGAATCAGAAGAACAAAAGTGCAGAACCTGAAGAAGATTAATCCTTAACAGAGTTGAAGCAACTGAAGAATAAAAGTGAAGATTAGAAGACTATCTGAAGAATCGAAGATTAGAAGACTATCTGAAGAAACTGAAGGCAAAAGATATGAAGTACAGATTCAAATATACGTCTGTCTGAAGAACTACAATGAACTGAAGAAACAAAGAAGAAAAGATACAAGAAGAAGAAGAAGATACAAAGAAGAACGAAGCTACAATTCTAAGGAAGAAGGCCACTGAAGTTTCAACCAGTATGAAGAATTAAAGTTGTCTGAAGAACGCAACCTGTCTAAAGCAACGAAGCTGTCTGAAAGACTTGAGCTGTCTGAAGTCATCAACCTGTCTTAAGTGATGAAGCTGTCTGAAGAGCCAAGCCCGTCTGAAGACTGGAACCCGTCTGAAGACTGGAACTTGTCTGAAGACTGGAACCCGTCTGAAAGATGGAAGCTGTCTGAAGCTTTAGTAATGACGTGGCATCTTTGCTGAAACCTTGCATGAAGACTTTTCCAAGTCTCTGCTGCTCGTACGTTTGAAACACATTTGTGGCAACAAACACAGAGACCTTTCCCGGTGCATTTGAACTTCATACACCACTGAGGAAATCTCTGCAACGCAGCAGTCGCAGCAACAACAGTAGCAGCTTTACTGCAGCATCAACGTTGTACTATGTCAAAACTCTCAAGAAGCGTGTCTCACAACGGATTAAAAGAAGACTATTTGCTGTCTCTAAACGATAGCATTTCAACGAGACATTTCTTCATTTGTGCAATCTGGAACAAAGCAGAAGAAAAGCTCAGGAGACTAAGCAGAAGCAACAAGGAAGATGTTTGAATAAAATATATTCAATTCAACATCTTTATCTATATATCAAAAGAGGAATCTGCAAACAACGGACTATTGATCAAGACATCTCATTCAAAGAAGTAATGGTGTCAGAAGCAAGTGAAAAAGTAGTGTATGCAGAATAAGCAAAAAGGGCAAATTCAACGGATACATACTCTCAAGAGAATCAGAGGAAATCTGAAGAAAGCAGATGCAAGTCGGACAAAACAGAAGATGCAAGCCGATGCAAGATAATGCAAGCTGGATAAAGCATATAAAGCAGAAGCAAGCAGATGCAAGCAGATGCAAGATAATACAAGCTAGAGCAAGCAGATGCAAGCTGGATAAAACAGATGCAAGAAAGCAAAAGAATTCAAGAGAGAGAATACACATAATCATCACATCTCTCAAAACAGAGCTCATCAACAGAAGTGTCAGAACGAGAGTATTCTGAACACTCAATATGCTTAAGGAGAAGTAACCGTTTGAGAAGCTATTACACAACGGCTGTAACATCCCAACTTTTGATAAAGTTAATGGTGAGATTTATAGGTTTTAATGTGGTTTGAATCTTAGGAACTAAGTATAAGGGGTAGGGATGGGTAAGGTAAGTCAAGTAACTTATTTTGAACTAAACCCTTGAGTTTGGGCCACTGGTAATCGATTACAGAGAGCTGGTAATCGATTACCAGAGAGTTGGAAATATGGTAATCGATTACAAAGAGCTGGTAATCGATTACTAGAGAGTTTGAAATATTGTAATCGATTACATAACCCTTGTAATCGATTACCATCAGCCTGGGAACTCAGTAATCGATTACCAAAGTTGGTAATCGATTACCAGGAACCCAGAATGGGTTTTTAGGATATTTTTGCCTTCAATAATCGATTACCAGAGTTTGGTAATCGATTACCAGACAAAATATAAATACCCAGGACGCGTTTTTCAGCAGAATTTTGGAGAGTTTCACTTCTAGAGAGAGAGAGAGAGGGAACCCTAGAGAGAGAAGTTGTCGGATCGAAGTAGGAACGCCGGAACGGAGCTAGGAACTTCATTTCTTCCTTCTAATCACTTGGATTTCTACAATCATAGTGAGTAATTCTCACTTTTTGCTAGGATTAGAATTGGTCTCTATACCCATGCACCCCCTCCTTCTCTCTTCCGATTCTCTGAATTTACTTGACGTAATTGTTTGTTTGTAATTGAAATTGATTGTTTGAACTATGGGGATGATTTTAATCGGTTAGAAACGGATCGATTCTTGATAATCGATAGTTTCGAAACTTTCGAAATTCTCGAAAGTTTCGAAACTCTCGAAACGTCGAAACGTTCCGTTCTTTTCGATTAACCTCGTGCCGAAATGAGAAACTAAGTGTTTGGGAATTGATTTGGGTTTCGGAATTGATGAGTATACATTGTGGTTGTCGGTTGACATTGAATCTCGTTGGTTTCGAAAGGTTCGAAATGTCGAAATTGTCGAAATTACCGAGATTTCGATATTTATCAATTCCGGAATGCTTAAATCAATTGTCCAATCCAAGTTTCATGATCAAAGGACTTCGGTCAACATGGGGGCTTCGGCCTATGTGAGGGTGGGATTCGTCCCCGGGGGAGATATCCCCTGTAGTTCGAGCTCGAGTCTAACTCTGTATGGTGATTGCTCATGGCCTAGTGGCAAAACATATAGGAGCATCCTTATGCATATGTTATACATAGGTATTTATGAGATATGACGATGATTGTTATAATTGCCTGACATGACTAATTGTTTGCATACATGCATTGAGAATTGTTCACTGAGATTGTATCTCACCACAAGTTATGTGGATTTTGTATAGATGTTCAGGTTCCTCCTCCTCATTGTAATGAGCCTCGGAGATGATTTTGGAAAGCTGAAGACTTAATATTTTGTTGTATATAGTTAGTGGGCGAATTTTGTATCTACACTTGTAGTAGTTATATTTGCCTTGTATTTCGGATTTATGCCTAAACTTGTAGTAACCTTTTGGGACTAGAATTGTAAAATGGACTGTATGACTTTTCATGGTTGGGTAGTTAACTTGATGTAGTTAAAAAGAATGAGATTAGAAAGAATGGGTATTATAACTTGTGTTGAACCAAACTCTTAAGTTTAGGTCACTGGTAATCGATTACAGAAGGTCTGTAATCGATTACCAGAGAACCTTGCCAATAGTAATCGATTACAGACTTAATTCTCTATGGTTTGATGTAAATTATCCTTTTGTGTTGGGATTGCGATAATTTATAGAACAGGTCGATATTTAAAGTATAATATTCTAAATTCTGGGTTAGGAATTTGGTTTCCAACGGACTAAATTCCTGCTCGAGAATTTAGGGTGTTACAACGGCTATATGAGCCACTTCATCAAAAGCTCAACGGTATTATGAATTATCTTCAACGGCTATATTCAAGAAGAACATATAAATAGCCTCAAGATTGAAGTTGAAGTTGTTGTAGTTGAAAAACAACCAGTTGTTGTTGTTGTTGTCATATACAACCAAGTTGTTGTTGTCGTTGGAAACAACCATGTTGTTGTAGTTGTTAAGTACACAACCAGGTTGGCATACATAGTATATTAACCATGCTGCCGAGGTTCAATTGTTTATGCTATACAACCAGAGTGAATTCTCAATCGGGCTACTGATCAGCTGGTCAGTTAGTTAGATTGTACAGTTGGTCTGTTGATCAAATGAGTTGGTTGTCAGGAAGGCAATCATGCTGTACAAATGGCTATCAAACCAGGTACGGTTTGAAGCTCTGAGGATACCTTGGTATTCCAATGATACGGGTGAGAATGTAGCCCATGGAAACCAATGGTTGGAGAATAAGGCTGAAGCTTAATTTCACATCTTAGAAAAGACAGGGATTGTACTTAAATTCAAACACTTGTATCACTGTCTATCCTTGTATTTAGTTTGTAATGACTGTATCCTGAGTATGTACTCAGTAATCTCTATGTACAAGAAAAATCTGAGTTGAGAGGTTCTAGCGAACATCTAGCTTAGATTGAGTAGAAATACTCAACACTTAGTTAAGTGTCTGAGAGCCTGGAGAGGCTTGGTGGAAGAAAGAATACTCGTGGTAGAGCCTGGAGAGGCTTGATAGAAAAGAATACTTGTGGTAGAGCCTGGAGAGGCTTGATAGAAAAGAATACTTGGGTATCTATGGTTTCAGATATTGTGACATATATGTGGCTGCAAGGGTCTGGGGGATTCGGAGTGGCACATATGTGTTGTTGTTATAAAAGGCTAGTGGTGGTTTGCCTTTAGGATTGGATGTAGCTCACAGGGTTTGTGGGTGAACCAGGATAAATTCTGTGTCTAAGTTTTCTTTCCCTTAATCTCTTTTATTTACAGTCTTTATATTTACGTTGGGGATTGAAAAGTACTTTTCATAATAATCTTAACTCAAGGATTTCAATAAAACAAGTTTTCATACAAACATAACATTAAAACGTCTCTAGTGTTGGTTGAAGTATCATAGAAGAATATATTCAGAGGGATGTCTGAAATACCTGTCTGAAGAGAGCCCAACAGGAACTCAGTTCAGACATATGATATAGATGGTCTCTGATCATCTAAAGTATTTCAGAAACAGTTCTGAAGGTACTCTTAGTAATATTCTTCAGAAGACACTAAGAGAAGCTTGTTTAAAATCAAAACAATCTTAAGTGTAAGAAAAAGTTTTTAATCTAAATCCTTCATATATTCCGCATGTTTTAAAATAACTCTGATCTTAAGATTGGTTTTGTACAATGATCACTTAACGTGATTGTTTATTTTAAAGATTTCCAAAATTGTCTTAAAATGTCTAAAACACTATTCAACCCCCCTTCTAGTGTTACCTGTGGTTCTAACAATTGGTATCAGAGCTCACCTTCGGGTTGAGCATCTAACAAATGCAGAAGGAGTAGATCCTCAGAAGATGGAAATCTCACCAGGCTGAAGCAACTCTGAAGAACGATAATGAGAATAGGAAAATCATTTTTCCAATACTCATTATTCATAAAGCTAAAGCACAGGACGCAACAGAAAAGGAAAGTGAATCTATCTCTAGATCACAAACTGGTAACACCTTTCCTATCTATATTTAAGTTATAATTTTAAATATAGTTATTAATTTGATGCATGATTTGTTTTATTGAAATTGTAAAAAATATGATTACATGATATAATTGTTTCATGCTTTCTAAATTGTGTTAAAATAAATCACTGCGTGTTGTGTGTTTTACTATGCTTACTGTGTGAAATGTATGATTCATTTTATGTATGCTTTACTTATTTAAATGTATGTGTTGAAGAGTCACACATGTTTAGTAAGTAATAACTGCGTTTTTAAAATTAAGTAAATGAAGAGTCGTGTGTGTTAGTCATAACTATTTTTGAAAATATGAAACGGCACGATGTGAATCATTGAATCATCAACCGGTTTCTCTCAAAGGACACGATGCACATCTCTCCACAACTGCTTAGTGGATGGAACCGCTCCTTTCACAAAATGAAGCGACGCTTGATTGCCTATTTAAAAGATTGGAAGATCATCAAAAGAACCTCACAGTTTAATTCCTTCCAATTCATCTTAATCTATCTCAATGGCATCAAGATCAGCAATCTCTTGTGCTCAAAGTCTATGCAAGTATGATGAAAGAATTATTCCCACAAGGGGAGTAAATTTAAGCGACTTTGACAAAGAAGGACTAAAAATCTCTGAGTATTTCAAGGATGCTGGCTGGATTTCCTTTCTTGAAGAGGCATCATTCCCCTGGCATGAGCAGAGTGTTCTAGATTTCTGGAACAACTCAGAAGTGTTTCTTGAAGAGACAAGTGGTATAAACACTTCAGTAATGGGAATGCCTATCAGAGTGGACTTCAAGGATCTAAAGGAAATCATTGGGGTTGAAGCAACCGGAAAACAATTCTCTTCAGATTGGGAAATCAATGATAGAGAGAAAGAGATGCATGATCAAATGTTATTTGGTCACAGAACTCTTGAAGCACCAGTTTGCTCAAACTTGCTGGAAATTCCCAGAATTCTGCTGACAATCATTAATTGTTGTATTCTACCCAAAAGGAAGGATACAAACATCATCTCTGATATGGATACATTCGTACTTTTACATCTCCTTCAAAGGAAAAGATTAAATCTTCCCAGAATCATCCTCTACCATATGATGAGAAGAAAATTAGAAGAAGTCAAAGTCTTTCCCCATACTACACTAATTATGAAAATCCTTCAAAATAAAGGATTTCCTATTGAAAGATTCTTTGACCAGGAGCCATCACCCTTGTTCACTATAAAAGAATATGAGCATATCAAGGGAATACCAGCAGAGAAAGAAGAAGTTCAAAATTCTTCGTCGACCCAAAGCAAAATAGAATCTTCTGACTATCTAAGTGTTCATGGAAACTTAAGAGAAATATTCAGAAGAAGTAAGATAAAGAGGTTGGATGAACGTATTGAACATTTGGAAGAAACACTCAGATTTTACCAAAAGGAGCTACGAATGTTGAAGAGAGAAAAGGAGAAAGTCAATACTAATGAGAACAAAGCTGTTAATGATCAATGATATACTTGTGTGTTTTTGCTTCAAGATCTCTGTGTTTATATCTTTATCAATATATATATACAGTATACTTTGTTTCAAGTCCTTCTCTGTTTGATCTCTATGTATTCTATATGTATAATTGTGTTTAAATGGTTTATATGTGACTTTCTATATTCCCATTCTTAATTGATAAATATATATTTTAAAAGGTATGTGTGAAATACATGAATCTGATAATCAAATAAGACAAAATTAATTAACTTAATTAAGCTATTTCATTTTAACAAATTATAATCAATCCAAGTTATTTAATTTAACAACATCAGATGCTGCTGAAAGGTATTTCTAGTTTGAATGTTTCAGGAAACAGGTTTTAAGAAGACCATCTAAGAAACATCATCTAAAAGGACATAATGTGATAACATCTCCATTGTCTGAACCTATTCAGGAAGTTCAAAATGAACTCTCTGAAAGTATGGGTCATCAATATTAAAGATAGTTAACACTCTATGTTCAAACCTAACTCAATCTCTGAGTGGATTATACTAACTTAGTAATATCTCTATTCATCTAACCCGTTCAGAAGGCTGCTTATGGACTCTCTGAAATTATGGGTCTGAAATGTTAAGGGATAGTTACTCAAGTCATTAGAACCCAACTCAATTGTAAAGGGGTAGGTTAAGATGACTGTTCAAAGATTCTCTGGAAGCACAAAAGACAAAAGCATACTGAAACGTGCAGACATCAAGCAACCTCAAATGAAGAAAAAGTCTTTCAAGCAAGAAGTAATGTCAGAAGGGATTTCATTACCCAGTGGACAATAACCAAATTCATGGTAACATCACTTCATCTTAAAAACTTTTACAGCTTTGAATACCGTCTTCATAATTACTTTTAAAAGCCTTTAAGAAACCTTTAATAAGTACAAACTTAAAAGACTTATAAAAAGTTATCAGATACTTGCCTTTACAAAATTTTCTTTGTCTCTCAAAATATTTTCGAAAAGTTTTTCAAACATAAATTTATAAAACCTTCCCCTCTCTCTGTCTTTAAACATATTTTGTCTTTTAAAAACTATGTTTTCAAAAATGTGTTTGGCATTTTTTTTTATTTCTTTTATCCTTTTTATCTCGAAAAATTGCTTTCAAAACTTCATCTTGTCTCCTCTTAATGCTTCAACCGGGACTACATGTGCTCGGTTCATAATGGACACTACATAACTTCCAATGAAAGTAGCTTATAAAAGCAATCCTAAGCTTGCTCAGAAAATCATCCCGAACACTCAAACTTCCTGCTTCTCTTCTCTCTATCTTTTCAAAGTTCTCAAAGTTCTTATGAGATCATAAGGCAACTCTTCTCATTCAAGGATAGCCTTAAGAACTTAATAAGAAAAATCGTAGAACAAAAACAGAGAATGAAGGAAGCAGCACAGGAACAAAGACTCATTGGTATCAATGTAGTCTTAGAAAAGACTGAACTCCTCTGGATGATGTATGGAATGAGAAGAAGGGTCCAGATTCCTCTTCAAAATCTTCTCTACAACGTTCTAGACATGGAGATCATGCTTTCTACCGTTCCATGTGTTAAACGAAGTTTGTAGCTGAAGGGGGTTGACGAGGGCTACAGAGGAATCTGTTGGGTCTTGGAAGTACCCAGAGGAGCAGCTTTTAAATCTCCCCTCCCCTTTCAAAACTTCTTTTGAAATTTTTGTTTAAAGTAATTTTCCTTTTCTTTTCTTTCTTTTTCAAAGATTTTTTCTGCTTTAGGCTTTAGGTTTAGGATTTCTTTTCTTAATGTTTTGTTTACGTTTCTCTTTTGAGTTTTCTTTTCAAAACCTGTATCTGAGCAACTGTAAAGACTTAATAAAAAACTTTTTTGTTTAGTTTCATTATGCTTCATAACTTCTTGATAATTGCTTAACAAAATCTTAACTGTAACGAGAAATTCTTAAAAGATTGTAGAAAACTAATCAACTTAGGGGGAGAAACCTCAATAGTTCTTTAAGCGTAACAAATCTTAACAGGAGAAATATATTTGTCAAAACAATACATTATTTAACATTTGGTATAGGATTACTTTAACTTATGATATAAACCTTTTTAATTAATGACAAAAGGGGGAAAAATATAAACTAACAAAATACTAAAAAGAGTGTAACAAAGAGGGAAATATATAAGGAGATAATAGGAAATAGAAATAAATAGCAAAGAAATATAACATACAGTAAGAAAGAAGATAACATACAGTAAGAGTTCTAATAATAAGTAAGAATAACAATAAGTCATAATAATAGGTATCTGAAATTTTAAAAAGAACATTTTAACAATAGGTATTTAACAATAGGAATCTGAAATTTCTAAAGTATCATATAACAATAGGTATCTGAAAGGTTCTAATAACCATAGGTGTCTGAAATCTTAACAAGAAAAATAACAATAGGTATCTGAAATCTTAACAAGAAAAAGTTTAACAATCGGTTATCTAAAATGTCTGAAATATTAACAATAAACTTGTAACAGTTGTTAATAAAAGATTTAATAATTGGAATTGATTAATTTAAGACTTAATTGTTTCAGAAGATATCTAAAAGAATCAATGCCTGTCTCAGGGGGAGTAATATAGATAGGGGGAGTAATAAAATCTATTATCTTATTTTATTATCTCTCATTTCTTTTTATACCCATTTTGTCAGT
This sequence comes from Sesbania bispinosa, assembly GCA_026901365.1. NCBI lineage: Eukaryota > Viridiplantae > Streptophyta > Magnoliopsida > Fabales > Fabaceae > Sesbania > Sesbania bispinosa. The sequence continues at coordinate 953,829 of QLOH01000091.1, forward strand.
AATATATAATTTATTTGTCATCATTAAAAAGGGGGAGATTGTGAAGTCTATAAATCTGTTTAAGTAATTAAACATGATTATAAGACTTAACATCTGTTAGTTTTAATGATTAACAAATAAGATTATATAAAGAACCAATTAGATTATATAAACAGGTTCTACTGAGAAAGGTATTTGTTTGTTAATTATGTTTCAGGATAAAATACTCTTTAGAAGAAGAAGAAGACTTCGTGAACAGAATCAGAATCAGAAGATCAGAATCAAAAGAACAAGAGTGCAGAATCTGAAGAAGATTAATCCTTAACAGAGCTGAAGCAACTGAAGAATAAAAGTGAAGACTTGAAGACTATCTGAAGAAGTGAAGACTTGAAAACTATCTGAAGAAGTGAAGATTAGAAGACTATCTGAAGAATCGAAGATCAAGAATACTATCTGAAGAACTGAAGGCAAAAGATATGAAGAAGTACAGATTCAAATATACGTCTGTCTGAAGAACAACAATGAACAGAAGAAACAAAGAAGAAAAGATACAAGAAGAATAAGAGATACAAGAAGAAGAAGAAGATACAAAGAAGAATGAAACTACAACCAGTGTGAAGAATTGAAGCTGTCTGAAGTCATCAACCTGTCTTAAGTGATGAAGCTGTCTGAAGAGCCAAGCCCGTCTGAAGACTGGAACCCGTCTGAAGACTGGAACCTGCCTGAAGACTGGAACCCGTCTGAAGGTTTGAAGCTGTCTGAAGCTTTAGTAATGACGTGGCATCTTTGCTGAAATCTTGCGTGAAGACTTTTCCAAGTCTCTGCTGCTCGTACGTTTTGAAACACATTTGTGGCAACAAACACAGAGACCTTTTCCGGTGCATTTGAACTTCATACACCACTGAGGAAATCTCTGCAACGCAGCATTCGCAGCAACAACAGTAGCAGCTTTACTGCAACACCAACGTTGTACTATGTCAGAACTCTCAAGAAGCGTGTCTCACAACGGATTAAAAGAAGACTATTTGCTGTCTCTAAACGATAGCATTTGAACGAGACATTTCTTCATTTGTGCAATCTGGAACAAAGCAGAAGAAAAGCTCAGGAGACTAAGCAGAAGCAACAAGGAAGATGTTTGAATAAAATATATTCAATTCAACATCTTTATCTAAATCCCAAAAGAGGAATCTGCGAACAACGACTATTGATCAAGACATCTCATTCAAAGAAGTAATGGTGTCAGAAGCAAGTGAAAAAGGAGTATACGCAGAATAAAGCAGATGCAAGCAGATGCAAGATAATGTAAGATGAATAAAGAAGATGAAGCAGATGCAAGAGAATGCAAGCTGGAGCAAGCAGATGCAAGCTGGATAAAACAGATGCAAGAAAGCGAAAGAATTCAAGAGAGAGAATACACATAATCATCACATCTCTCAAAACAGAGCTCATCAACAGAAGTGTCAGAACGGGAGTATTCTGAACACTCAATATGCTTAAGGAGAAGCAACCGTTTGAGAAGCTATTACACAACGGCTATATGAGCCACAATATCAGAAGCTCAACGGTATTATGAATTATCTTCAACGGCTATATTCAAGAAGAACATATAAATAGCCTCAAGATTGAAGTTGAAGATGTTGTTGTTGTTGGAAACAACCATGTTGTTGTTGTTAAGTACACAACCAGTTGTTGTTGTTGAAAACACACAACCGAGTTGGTCGGTCCAACCAGTTGTTAAGCATGCAGAGCATATTAACCATGCTGCCGAGATGCAGTTGTTTTGCTATACAACCAGAATGAATTATCAATCAGGCTACTGATCAGCTGGTCAGTTAGTTAGATTGTACAGTTGGTCTGTTGATCAAGTGAGTTGATTTTCGGGAAGGCAATCATGCCGTACAAATGACTATCAAACCAGGTATGGTTTGAAGCTTTGAAGAGACCTTGGTATTCCAATGATACGGGTGAGAATGTAGCCCATGGAAACCAATGGTAGGAGAATAAGGCTAGAGCTTAATTTCACATCTTAGTTAGCCTACTCTCAGAGGATGTATTCCTCATAGAAAAGACAGGGATTGTACTTAAATTCAAACACTTGTATCACTGTCTATCCTTGTATTTAGTTTGTAATGATTGTATCCTGAGTATGTACTCAGTAATCTCTATGTACAAGAAAAATCTGAGTTGAGAGGTTCTAGCGAACATCTAGCTTAGACTGAGTAGAAATACTCAACACTTATTTAAGTGTCTGAGAGCCTGGAGAGGCTTGGTGGAAGAAAGAATACTCGTGGTAGAGCTTGGAGAGGCTTGATAGAAAAGAATACTCGTGGTAGAGCTTGGAGAGGCTTGATAGAAAAGAATACTTGTGGTAGAGCCTGGAGAGGCTTGATAGAAAAGAATACTTGTTGTGTTGGCCTGGAGAGGTTAACATGGGTATCTGTGGTTTCAGATATTGTGACATATATGTGGCTGCAAGGGTCTGGGGGATTCGGAGTGGCACATATGTGTTGTTGTTATAAAAAAGGCTAGTGGTGGTTTGCCACTAGGACTGGATGTAGCTCACAGGGTTTGTGGGTGAACCAGGATAAATTCTGTGTCTAAGTTTTCTTTCCCTTAATCTCTTTTATTTACAGTCTTTATATTTACGTTGGGGATTGAAAAGTACTTTTCATAATAATCTTAACTCAAGGATTTCAATAAAACAAGTTTTCATACAAACATAACGTTAAAACGTCTCTAGTGTAGGTTGAAGTATTATAGAAGAATATATTCAGAGGGATGTCTGAAATACCTGTCTGAAGTGAGCCCAACAGGAACTCAGTTCAGACACATGATATAGATGGTCTCTGATCATCTAAAGTATTTCAGAAACAGTTCTGAAGGTACTCTTAGTAATATTCTTCAGAAGACACTAAGAGAAGCTTGTTTAAAATCAAAACAATCTTAAGTGTAAGAAAAAGTTTTTAATCTAAATCCTTCATATATTCCGCATGTTTTAAAATAACTCCGATCTTAAGATTGGTTTTGTACAATGATCACTTAACGTGATTATTTATTTTAAAGATTTCCAAAATTGTCTTAAAATGTCTAAAACACTATTCAACCCCCCCCTTCTAGTGTTGCCTGTGGTTCTAACAGTAATAATAAACACGCATTTTTATATGGAAAAAGAGTATTTACCTTTCATTAGTTTTTTGAAGCTTTTTCATTCTTCATGATCATATGGATTGCTTTAGACTCGTCATTCTCAACCATTTCCCTTAGTATATCATCTTCAATCTTCTCTGCTTGCCACTGGGAAGGGTTCTCCACAAAATCCTCACTGAAAATTATGTTGGAAACCCATTCTTTCCATGTGGTTCTGAGGTACTTATCTTCCTCCATTGAGCCTTTTTCCAAGAGTTGATACACATAAACCATCTTTTCCTGGCCAGGACGAAAATCCCTTGCAATAGCTTGCTTTATCTTCGATGGATTCCACTCCGAGTCCAAAAATATCAACCGAGAAGCTGCAGTAAGACTAATACCTTCAGGACAAGCTATAATTGAAGCAAGTAGTACCTTTGAAACTCCACATGGATCCTCAAACTTATCAACCACTTTCCCTCTTTCAAACAGGTCTTGTTCCCCATAAAGTAACAAAATTTCTCCATCCTTTTTCCACTTGAAGCACTCCTCAAACAATTGTACTAAAAGCTTCATAGGTGCAAGTTTGCGACAAAAGATAAGAACCTTCTCCTCCTTGACAACATGAAAGATAAGGTTCAAAATAAATCTCACTTTTGACCCTACCCTGAAATCAGACTTGAACTTCTCTAGCTGCTTTAGCTGCTGTGAAGTGTAAAACTTATTCGCACTTGTTGCTGTTTTGATCAACCATGGATGCATTGATCCAAGGGTTACCATAAGCTCTCCCTCCAAAGGGAACACGCTGGACCCAACCATTTTCTTTTGCAGTTTCTGCAAAAGCTCATTCTGCACATCAGTTAGGTTCATAAGCAGAGTATAAATTTTCAAACCAGGAAGCTTGTCAGAATTCCCACTCTCATAAACATCTATAAAACCACTTGTGATTTTCCTCAACATGTTCAAGCCCTGCATCCTCACTTCATTATCACTTGAGTCAATTTTGTTTGTGATGACATCCTGTCAGTGGAACTCTGGACTGACAGTTGAAAGCTAGGATCAAACATGGAGCTGCTAGAATTGCTTGGAGCTGAACCAAGCATAAGTCATCCTCAACAGGGTCAACCCTTTGACCATTGACTGGAAAGTCAAAGTCAATAACCCAAAGTCAAAGTCAACAACTCAAGACTCATATTAATTAGGACTTTGTAATTAGGGAAATGAATGTAATTAGGAAATTGATGTAATTTTCCCCTTTTACCCTTGAGTTGGGCGCTACATGAGTGGGTTTATTGGCTTAGGACTTAGCTTAGCCATAAGCCTTGGAGCCTTGAGTTCAATTCCCACATAAGATAGTATTTTACTCATCTTTTTATTTTCCCCACTTATTCCTTAAGTGGCTGCCCCCTCCACTCCTATATAAAGGAGTCTCCCCTCTTTGTATTACACACATTATTGATAATAGTAAAGGCATTATGCCCAAATTTCTCCTCCCTTGGTGAGTTGAGTGAGGCATGGTGGTTGTTTCTCAAACCATACTGAGACTTATCTAATTCTCCTGAATTAGTGGCGTCTGGCATTGGACTTATCTGCTGTGGGTGGATTCTTGCATCAGTGGCGTCCCTCCATTTCTTCCTCTCCACTTTTTCTTTCATTTTCTCTAATTTTCTATCACTTTCTTGCGCAAAATAGGATGCTGCCCTGCACCTTATTTTCGCAATTTAATTGCTATTTCTTGATTCTAATCGGTTGTTTTTGCTCAATTCTAGATCCTACAACTATCCAGCTATCAATTGGTCATCAGAGCTTGTTGAATTTGAGCAATTTGGAGCATCTTGGGGCTGTTCTTGGCCGCGGATACTGCACCTATTTTGTGCATAATTTTCATCAATGTAGTGTAATTCCATCCCTCTTTTCAATTGTAATTTGGACTTGGATTGTTTCCCGGGCCCGAGGTGCCTTTCTGCTGCTATCAGCACTTGTTTGTCTTGATTGATTTGCTTGAATTCTTGCTAGTATGGGGCTGTTTTGGGGCCGCTAATCCCACCCCTTAGGTGTTTGATGAAATGCCTCTTTAATTGCTCATACTTGTTCTTGAGTGATTCTTGCAAATTAATTGATATAACTGCTTGTTTGTTGGTGAAGTGTGGTAAGAGGAGGCATTGTTGTCTTCATTTTTCCAAAGATCGTTCACCTACATTTTCTCCCCTTCACTATTAATTTTTCATCCCCCATATTCATCTCTTTACTTTCCGCTTTAATTTTCCGCCATTTAATTTCCGCTTCTCCCCATCCTTTTAATTTCTGCTCTCCACTTTACATTCTGCCATTTACATTTCTGCTCTCCCCATCCTTTTACTTTCTGATTCCCCCTTTACTTTCAGTCATTTACTTTCAGTCCTCCCCATCCTTTTAATTTCCGCTTCCCCCTTTACATTTTTGCTCTACCCATCCTTTTACTTTCTGCCATCCCCTTTTACTTTTTGCCATTTACATTTCTGTCCTCCCCATCCTTTTAATTTCAGTTTCCCCCTTTTAATTTCGTTCCATTTATTTTGCGCAATTTTCCTCTTAAATTTTGCCAATTTATGCGCATTGTTCTGGCTTTGTTTTGTTCAATTTTCTACTCCTGTTATGTCTGTCTGTTTGGAATTCTGATTGCAAAGTTGGATTGACTGCTAGCTCTACCTTGGACTTTCTCTGTTTGATTGTGTAAAACGCTCACCTATAGGCTCTTTTTTTTGGTTCATAGTATTGGAAGAAGATCAACAAATTCTAATTGTTGATTTTCCTTTAAATTTTAATTCCAATCTTAAAATTGAACCAAGCGCGTTTCTGTGACCGTACTGCTTTTGTATAATCAACAAGAAAGTGCTAAGCAATCTTTTTGTCCATTTTTAAAATCAAGTTGCCATTACGTTTTCACAGTTTTTAGAAATCAGTTTATTCATTATTTTTGCTTTCTGTTACCACTTGGACCAGTTTACTGTCAAAAAATTCCAAAAAAGTTACAGTATCTACAGGTTATTTTCTTTTTGTTGTGTACAAATTTCTGTAATTTTCTGTTGGGTAAAAAGACAAAAAAAGAAAGAAGTAGGCAAGAAAAATACAAAAGTACATACGTGCCAAAAATACAAAAAAAGGTGTAGAAAGCAAAAAAGGGTGCAAAGTCAACTTCAAGGAGATAAAGTCAAAAAGACACCCAAAAGTCAAAAAAATTAAAAAAAAATCAGGGAAATAGAAAAATCAAAAACAAAAAGTTGTCCCAACAATACAGTGACAGTTTTACTGTAATTTTCTTTTTGATTTCTCTGTATATCGTAATTGAGTTGTATTTGCTGTTTTTCCTAAAAACGACAATTTTGGCAACTCTTTTATAAAATCAACAAAAACAATTCTCTTTGCAATTTCTTTCCGTTTTGTCTTGTTTGCTTTCTACTCTTGTGTATAAGCGTTTTTGAGTGCTTGCTTTTCTTGTTTGTCATATCAATTCCTTGTTTTGTCTTAGGATTTTCCAATCTTCTTTCAGTAGGTATTTTCTTTGTTAGCACGCGTCTATTTGGGTAAGGGTTTAGACTTAGTCTCACGTTGGTCTTTGCAATATCTAACCAACCTCCAACCGAGTAGAAGAGGCAAGGGAGTCTCATTATAGAAAAAGCCTAAAAAGAGTGACATACACGAGTGTTGCATTCCATTGAGTGTAAATACTTAGTTGAGAGGAAAGGTCCAAATTCTTTAAAATAAAAAACTTAAAAACAATGGGTAGTAGGAACTCACCACCTCCTTCACCTAGGACTTTTAGGTATAGGGCCGAGTTGCAACATGCAATTCAAGATATGGCTAGAATGATGAGGCATGAGATGAGTGAACTTAGTAGGAGAGAACTAAGTGGGTCTAGGAGAGAGAGAAGACACTCTTCTCATGAAGTAGAAAGTGAGAGTAGATGTAGCATTGTGAGGAGTGAAGATAGGTACCATGTTGAGAGTAGTGAAGGAGAGAGACACTCTAGCCATACCTATAGGAGAAGGGAAAGGGAAAGAGAGCATAGGAGGCCTAGGAGGCGTGAGGAACCTAGAGGGTTTAGAGAAGACTACTATGAGGAAAACTATAGAAAAGAAAGAGAGGAGTACTATGAAGAAAATCCTAGGAGGGAAATGAGAGAAGAAGAGCCTAGAAGGGAACAAGGGTTCGGAGGGGTAAAAATAGAAGTCCCAACCTTTAATGGGAGAAATGATGTAGAACAATACCTAGAGTGGGAACTTAAAATTGAACAAATCTTTAGTTTCCATAAATATAAGGAAGAAGAAAAAGTTAAGATTGCCTCTCTAGAATTTAAGAATTATGCCTTAGTTTGGTGGCATCAGCTTCAAGCTGATAGAAGAAGGTGCAATGCTCCTTTGGTTTCCTCTTGGGGGGAAATGAAGTCCATCATGAGAAAGAGGTTCATACCTCAACATTATACTCGGGAGTTACACATCAAACTCCAAACTCTTAAGCAAGTTTCTAAGAGTGTAGATAAATATTTTAAAGAAATGGAACTTGCTTTAATTAGGGCCAACATAGTTGAGGATAGTAAAGCAACTATGGCTAGATTTATCAATGGACTTAATTTCGACATAAATGACATAGTGGAGTTGCATCCTTATGTTGAAATGGAGGACTTAGTACATCAAGCCATTAAAATTGAAACTCAACTAAAAAGAAAGGGTAGTTATAAAAGAGGAAACACTAGTTTTACAACTAGGAACAAGGAAACCCTAAAGAAAGATGAGGGAAAGAGCCAAGAGAAGGAAGAACCTAAGTGTTCTAGGGTTACTTCTAACCCCACTCCTTCTACTAAAAGGTCAAATAAGAGGGCAATGTTGGTTAAAGAAAATGGAGAGTACACTAGTGCAAGTGAATAATGAACAAAGTGAAAATGAAGAAAAAGAAACTAGTGAAGAAGAAAATGAAATTAAGAAAGAAGTATATAGGGCCGAAGATAAACTATGCATGGTTAGAAGGTCCTTAGGAAATCAAATAATAAGGGAAGTTGAACAAAGGCAAACTATTTTCCACACTAGATGCATGGTAGAGGGACGCATTTGTTCCCTAATTGTTGATAGTGGAAGTTGCACTAACATTGCAAGTGCAAGAATGGTGGAAAAACTTGGTTTATCTACCACTCCCCACCCCAGACCATACAAGTTATCTTAGATATGTGATGATGGGGAAAGGGAAGTAAATAAGCAAACTCTCATCTTTATTTCCATAGGTGATTATGATGATAATGTTCTTTGTGATGTTGTACCTATGGATGCTACACATATTTTATTGGGTCGACCTTGGCAATTTGATAAGAGGACCATTCATGATGGATACTCTAATCAAATATCTTTTAAACAAGATGGAACTAAAATCACTTTGATGCCAATGTCAATTCACAAAATATGTGAGGATCAAGCCCATATGAAGAGAGAAATAGAACTTGAGAAAATTAAGAGGCTTAAGATAGAAGGTGAGAATAAAAAGAAAAAGAAAGAAGAAACATCAAGAGTGATGATAGAAAAGGTGAAAACCAAAGAAAAACACAAAAATAAAAGGGAAGCAATGTTATTACGAGCCTGTTTGGGTGGAACTTCTGCAGAGGTACTTCTAGGTGAAAAAAATAGCATGAATCAAAGAGGTCAAATGCATTTAACTTCTCCATAAGTTAAAACTAGTTACTATTGGAGAAGTTAAATGGGAGAGCTTTGAGAGTAGGTGATCTACAAAGACTAATTTTATCTTATGGAGAAGTTAAATGCATTTGACATATTTGATTCATGCTATTTTTTTTCACCTAGAAGTACTTCTGCAGATGTTCCACCCAAACAGGCTCTACTTCATCAATTCAAAACCGCTAACATTAATTGTTTTGAAGGAGATCAAGAAAGGGAGTTGCTGAAGAAGGAAGGAGGAAGTAGCAACACTACAAGGGAGTTTCCTCTACCCTTTTCTCCTATTTCTTCCTCTTCTTCTTCTTCTTCCTCTTCTCTTCTTTCTTCTACTACTCTTTCCTCTCTTAAAACTCCCTACATGATTCCCAAGTACTTTTGCTATGAACATTAGAAGATGAATGCTTGGGAATAATGAGTCTTCTTTTTGGCTAAGGTTGTGCAAAGGATGTCCATGGTTGAAGACCTAGCAAGGACCTACAAGTCCAAAAAGGGAGGCCTCCACCTTTCCACTTTCTTGTCATCCATTCCTTTTATTCTCTTCTCCCCCTTATACTTTTCTAAATTTTAGATTTGATTCATCTTGTAATTTCCTACATAGTTGGGCGCCTTTTTAGAGGTTTAATGGTTTAAGGCTTAGCTTGGCCATAAGCCATTAGGGGCATGGGTTCAAATCCTACTTGGGATGGATTTGCACCCATCTTTTTATTTTTCCCCCTTTTTTTCCATGAGTAGGCCGCCCCCTTCCCCTCCCACTCCTATATAAAGGAGCCTCTTCTCTTGTATTTACACACATCATCATTTTTATAGTAAAGGCATTATGCCAAATTTTCTCCTCTCTTGAGAGTTGAGTAAGGCTTGGTCGTTGTTTCTTAAACCATGGTGAGACTTATCTAATTCTCCTGAATTAGTGGCGTCTGGCGATTGAACTTATCTGCTGCAAGAAGGGACTTGCACCAGTGGTGTTCTCATCTTCTTTCTCCTCCACTTTTTCTTTCATTTTCCTTCACTTTCTTGCATTTTCTCACGCCATATAGCTGCTGTTCCAGCACTATATTTCGTGAATTATTTGCTAATTCTTGGTGCTAATTGGTTTGTTTTGCTCAATTCTAGATCCTGGACAATTCCTGTCATCATTTGGTATCAAGAGCTTGTTGAATTTGAGCAAATTGGGAGCATTTTGGTGGCTGTTTGGGGCGTGCAACCTGCACCTATTTAGTGCAGAATTCTCCTCTTTTTAGTGTAATTCCATCCCCTTTTTCAATTTCAATTTGGACTTGGACTGTTTCCCGGGCCCGAGGTGCCTTTCTACTACTACTTTGTGCTTGTTTGCTTGATTGAATTGGGTGAATTCTTGCTAGATTGGGGGCTGTTTTGGGCCGCTAATTCCCACCCCCTAGGTGTTTGATAATTTGTCTCTTAATTGCTCATACTTGTTCTTGAGTGATTTCTACATATAATTTCTATAAATTGCTTGTTTGTTGGTGAAGTGTGGTAAGAGGAGGCATTGTTGTCTTCATTTTTCCAAAGATCGTTCACCTACATTTTCTCCCGATCACCTTTACATTGTCATCCCCCATATATCATCTCTTTACTTTCTGCCTTTTAATTTCCGCCATTTAATTTCCGCCATTTAGAGCCTGTTTGATAGCTATTTTTAAAAACTGTTTTTAATTTTTTAATTTTCAAAAATTAAAAAACTTATTTGATAACAGTTTCTAAAAACTAATTTTAAAAACAGTTTTAAGAAAACCTATTTTTAAAAACTAAAATATGAAAACAGTTCATAGCTGTTTTGCTTTTCAAAAACTCTTTTTAGTTTCCAAAATTAAAAACACACGGAAAACTATCAGATTTCAATAATGGCATTTAGGTAATTTTAGTGATTTTTTTATCAGAAATTTGAAGCTGATCGATGTGGTACATGTGCGACCTTTATTCTTTCACTGGAACGCGAATGGAAGAGTTTTTCTTCTGCGCGAACGGAACGAAGCCTCTTTTTCACTGCGAGTGAGCCTTCTTCACTGTGAAGCTTCTTCTCCCTCAGCTTCTCATCCTCAATCTCAGGTTTGTTTTCATGTTCTTTTTGAAATGAATCTTTGTGATTTCATTTTAGGGTTTGTTATGATCTGTGAAATGAAAATGAGCTTCTTCTTTTTGAAATGAATCATATACTGATATGGTTTGTGTGAAAAGAAAACTTTGGTGTTCTTGAGGATGCAGAATGAACTTTACCTAGGTCCATATGGTTTAGATCAGGGGCACTAGCCATTGAATTTAAAATTTTGGAATAGCTACTGACCATGCAATCTAACTGTTCTTTTACCGAAAGATATTTGTCAGAATTTAGAGAGATTGGCTAGAAACTTTATTTGGGTCCAATGGAAGAGATTCTGCGTGAGGGAGGAAAGAGGAAGACACATTGAGAGCTAGAGAGATATATTGTTGATCTCTCTCATTCTCCTTGTTCTTGGGAGTAACAGTGTTGTATTTGTTGAATAATAGATGTGATTTTCTACTAGATATATTTAGTTGAATTTTACAATGAAAACTTGACAGTTGTGTTTTGTAAATATTTTCAATGGTGACTTATCCTTGTGAGCTGTGATGTATACATAAAAAATTAAGGATAACAGAGGAAGCATAGGTTTCAATTTTCAATCATGTACTATAGTTTTCAAGGTCTAAAGATAATCAAACATGAATGTTTCTTGGAGGATTTCTGCTCCAATTTTAATGAAATAATATACTGTAGTATGCAAATAATTTGGTCCAACTCTTACAATTTGGATCATTACATGCTGATGTTGTCAGGCTATATACTGAGTTGCGATTTCCTAATAGAATATAGAGTAAAAGGAGATTAGTTAATTTGTTAATTTAATGAAGTTCACCTGACTTCAGGTCAATCTATGTTAATTTGTTTGTCTTGGGAATCTGTTTTTCTGCTGCTTTGTAAGCTTCTCAGCATCCCAAAAACTTTTATGGTGTCTTGTCGTATGAGTTTTGAAAGCACAGAGCTAGAATTGAGTTGGTTATTTTCACAATAGAACTAGAATCTAGTTGGTTATGATCTAAAAGACCTTGTCTTCTCTAAAGCTTCTCATATAAGATCCTGAGTATCTTCTGGAATTGGTGTTCTCACGACTGATTCTAGCTTTCACTCCCCATTCTCTCAAATTGAACTCTGACTCATCTCTTCTTCTTGAAGTTGAGCTATAAGAAGGAGATGGTTCAGCTGTGGAGGCCATGGCCATGGGTGTGTGTGTGTTAGGATTTCAGACAAAGTAGAGTCTTGTTGTAAAATGTTCAAACCACTCCTACTCAACTCAAATTTCAGACAAACTATCTTCAATGTAAAATGTGATTTCCTATTGCTTTTGCTGCTGGAAGAGATGCTTCCATCTCCTGAATCTGAGCTAAGTTCCCTTCCTTGATCTTGTGCTGCTTTTGCGGCTTGATTTGATGGAAAGCACATGTTTACGATGGCTTTTAGAACCATGTCTTTCACTTTCTCCTTCCTCACAGCTTCTGCTTCCTCCTGTAAGCACATGGCTGCAACTGAACAGCTTGATTCAGATCCTTTTCTGGGAACTGTTTATTAAGAACAGGATCTGGTTTGGTTATGCTCATTAGGCCATAGGATATCCTATGAGCATAATGGGTTTGGTTATGCTCATTAGGACATGAACAAAATAGTTTATCTACTCAATTCCAATAATTTGCTATGTTTTGGTTAGTTTTGGAATAGTTTGCTCAACTTGGATTAATGGGAAGCTTCTTTGCCATTTTCTAGTTTGTGATAAGCTATCTGTTTATTTGTTTGTTTATTTATGGTCACAAACAAGCAAGCTTATGATCGTATGCCTGCTGATATGGAGTGATTTTCTGTGAATTTGCTCTGTTGCAGATTGAGCAAAAGCTGGAGGTGGGTTTCCTTTTTCAACTCTTTGTAGTATCTCCCATGGTTTGGAAAAAGGACATTCATATGCCCCATAAGATTGTTTTACTTTGTTACCCATAAAGGCCTCTACTTTCTCGGTATCTCTATTCATGAATCTTCTTCTGGCTTGTTGAATTTGATATCCTTGTTCAAGATCTTAAGCTATTGACTGTGTAGAAAGTATGGCTCTATGTCCATTAAATATTAATAGCTACGGATTAGCTACGTAAATGTCGTAGCTAGTGACTTCAGAAAATTAAAAAATTACAATATAATTTTAATCCCTAAAACATGTGGTTTTAATTTTTAATGAGGCCTAAAATAATCTTTTAAAAGTTTAAGTACCAAAAATAATATAAATTCTTCAATAAATTAAAAAAAATGCATAAAAAGTTTTTTAATCAATACTTTTAGGCATCACAAATTAAAGAAAAATGCATAAAAAATTCTTCAATTAATATTTTTGGATACTAAAAACAGTTTTTTAAAAAATACAATTTCAAACGAGTTTTCTACTTTTTAGTTTTCAAAAACAGTTTTCAAAAACAGTTTTACCAAACAAGTTTTTTTGTTTTCTCATTTTAAAAACAGTTTTAAAACAAAATTACCAAACGGATTTTTTTTTTAGTTTTCTTCTCAAAAACGGTTTTCAAAATGCATTTACAAAACTGTTTTTAAAAACTAAAAAACAAAACTCTTTCAAACAAGCCCTTAATTTCCGCTTCTCCCATCCCATTTAATTTCAGCTTTCCCCCTTTACTTTCAGTCATTTAATTTTCAGTCATCCCCATCCTTTTAATTTCCGCTTCCCCTTTACATTTTCAGTCATTTACATTCTTGTCCTCCCCATCCTTTTAATTTCAGTTTCCCCCTTTTAATTCTTGCCATTTATTTTTGCGCAATTTACCTTCTTATTTTTGCCATTTATGCACATTTTTTGGCTTATGTCTTGTTCATATTCTACTCTTGTTATGTGTGTTTGATTGGAATTCTGATTGCAAATTTGGATTGACTGCTATCTCTACCTAGAACTTTCCCTGTTTGATTGTGCAAAACGCTCACCTATAGGATCTTTTTTTTTGGTTCATAGTATTGGAAGAAGATCAACAAATTCTAATTGTTGATTTTCCTTCAAATTTAATTCCAAACTTAAAATTGAACCAAGCGTGTTTCTGTGACCACACTGGTCTTGTATAATCAACAAGGAAGTGCTAAGCAATTTTTTTGGCCATTTTTGAAAATCAGTTGCCATCACGTTTTTACAGTTTTTAGAAATCAGTTTATTCATTATTTTTGCTTTTCTGGGCCACTTGGACCAGTTTACTGTCAGAAAATTCCAAAAATATTACAGTAGGTTCGGTATATTTTCTTTTCATTGTGTACAAATTTCTGTAATTTTCTGTTGGGAAAAAAAGTCAGAAAAAGAAAAAGAAAACAAAAAAAATATAAAGAGTACGTACGTGCCAAAAAAAAAGGGGGTGCAAACGAAGAAAAAGACAAAAAGACACCCAAAAAGAGTCAAAATTCAAAAAAAAATTCAAAAAAAAATTCAGAAAAATAGAAAATTCAAAACAAAGAGATATCCCAACAATACAGTGACAGTTTTACTGTAATTTTTGTTTCTTTTCCCTGTATACTGTAATTGAGTTGTATTTGCTGTTTTTTTTTAAAAACGACAATTTTGGCAACTCTTTTTCAAAAATCACCAAAAAACAATTCTCTTTGCAATTTCTTCCGTCTTGTCTGTTTTGCTGTCTACTCTTGTGTATAAGCTTGTTTGAGTGCCAGCTTTTCTTGTTTGTCATATCAATTCTTCTGTTTTGTCTTAGGATTTCTATTTATCTTCCAGTAGATATTTTTCTTTTGTTAGCGCGCTTCTATTTTTGGGTAAGGGTTAAGACTTAGACTCAATCTGGTCTTTGCAACTTCAATCAACCTCCAACCGAGTAGAAGAGGCAAGAGAGTTTCATTATAGAAAAAGCCAAAAAAGAGTGACATACACGAGTGTTGCATTCCATTGAGTGTATACACTTAGTTGAGTGGAAAGGTCCATAAAGCTTTCAAATAAAATCAATTTAAGATGTCATATAGAATGTGGAGAAAGGAGCTAGATGAAGATAGGAGAGAATTTAGAAGAGAAAAAGAAGTGAGAAGACACTCTTCTCATGACGAAGTTGATGAAAGGTATAGGAAGGAAAGGAGAGAAATATATAGGTATCATTTTGAAGATAAGGAAAAGAGTTATGATAACTCTAACCATGAAAGAAAGATTAGAGAAGAGAGAAAACTTAGGAGAAATTATGAGAGTGAAATTAGAAGAAAAGATCATGAAAAAGAGGAAAGGAGAAGAAGAGAAAATAGGAAAGTTACAAGAGAAGATAGAATTGGAAGAAAGTTAGAAAAATTTTCAAATAAAATCGAAGATAAAAAGAAAGTGAAAAAGGTGTCATCTTACTTGAGTGAGTGCCTTAGCATGAATATGCCTTTTGAACAAACTTGCATGAATACTTCATGGCATGAACATATGCACTATGAATTTTACAATAATACTCAAGATGTGTGTCTTATGTTCAAAAAGCATGATGTGATCTCACTTCCAAGAAATAGGACATTCATGCCACATAGTTTTAATTGTGCGTTCATTTGGCAATATATTGTGGATTATCTTGTTGGTTTGAAACATGCATATCACTTGCTTAAATTTTGTTTTAACCAACTAACCCCTTCACTTGAAAAGAAGGGCTTCAAAAGATTAGTCTTTGACCCAGGATCTAAATCCACAAAGTACATGGACAAGATGGCTCATTCTTCATTAAGGGAGTTTCCTAACCCTTATCTCAAACACCTCTTGTTCATCTTCTATGATTTTCTTTTGATAATCTTTATGATTCCCAAGTATTTTTGTTATGAGCCTTCACTTTGCTTGCTTGGGAATAAAACTTATGGGTCTTCTTCTTGTTGTCTAGGCTCAAGGAAGAAGTCCAACTTGAGGACCTCTAACTCTACTCTCCACGGGCTAAGGGAAGTATCTTCTTACTTTCTTGTTGTCATCCATCCCTTTCTTTTAGCCAGTTCATTATTCTTATGGCTTCTCTTTGAATTTTCAGATTTGAGGTCAAATCCTTTTCAAGGGGGAGGGAATGATGACAAAATGCTAGAAACTTGGACCTGCAAGACCTACATTGGAGGAAATGCACCAATTCTGGGCCTGAGCTTCAAGCAAGGAAGAGTTAGAGAAATTAGTGTCCTACAAATAAAGGGTCACTACCCTACAAAATAAAGGTCACTACCCTACAGAAGGACACCTTGACCTTGGATAGGACCCTTGTCCTATAGACCACCCTTAATTAGGACCTTCTTGTAATTTTCTTTCAATTCCTCCTTCTTGGGAGATATCTTTAGTGGGTTTATTGGTTAGTAGGTTGCCTTGCTATAAGGCTTAGGAGGTCATGGGTTCTATTCCCACATAGGATAGAAATTTGATTCATCTTGTAATTTCCTACATAGTTGGGCGCCTTTTTAGAGGTTTAATGGTTTAAGGCTTAGCTTGGCCATAAGCCATTAGGGGCATGGGTTCAAATCCCACTTGGGATGGATTTGCACCCATCTTTTTATTTTTCCCCCTTTTTTTCCATGAGTAGGCCGCCCCCTTCCCCTCCCACTCCTATATAAAGGAGCCTCCTCTCTTGTATTTACACACATCATCATTTTTATAGTAAAGGCATTATGCCAAATTTTCTCCTCTCTTGAGAGTTGAGTGAGGCTTGGTGGTTGTTGCTTAAACCATGGTGAGACTTATCTAATTCTCCTGAATTAGTGGCTTCTAGCGATTGAACTTATCTGCTGCAAGAAGGGACTTGCACCAGTGGCGTTCTCATCTTCTTTCTCCTCCACTTTTTCTTTCATTTTCCTTCACTTTCTTGCATTTTCTCACGCCATATAGCTGCTGTTCCAGCACTATATTTCGTGAATTATTTGCTAATTCTTGGTGCTAATTGGTTTGTTTTGCTCAATTCTAGATCCTGTACAATTCCTGTCATCAATAATTGCATATGGCTTTTAAATAGTGCAACAAAGAAAGAAACCAACATAGAGAGAGAGTTTTGAGTTTGACTTACAAAGGGTCCCATGACATCTCTTATCTCTGTGATCAAATCTCCACATTTAAGGAAATAGATTCCAATTTCTTCATCCAATCTTGTATCATGTTCACATGTTTTTTTAGAATCTACCTCAATTGGAGCTAAAATATTTGAATCCTGGTTTCATAAGTTAAATTGAATCAGCCTTAAAAAATATTGAAAAAGATGTAAAATACAAATAAAATAGAAGGAGCAAATTAAACACATGGGATGCATGAAGTTGGCTGGACGTCTCTAGAAGGGGGGTTGAATAGAGACTTGAAAATATTTGTTCCTGAAAATACACACTTAAATCCAAGCTGAGACGTGATCTCAAGTTTGTCACTTGGAGTCTCAAATAGGTTAGATGAGATGTTGTCTCAACAATAATTTTGTAACCAAGTAGAGATGATTCTTAAGTTATTAAAACTTGGCTTTCTTTAGAAGAGTTCAATTTTAGCAAACAGATTTAAGATGTAAGATGAGACTTAAGATGAGACAGACTTGGTGTTATTACAAATAGATTTTCTTTATAAGTACTTAGTTTATTTTAACCAGCAGATTTGATAAATGAGATGTGCAGTGTAAATAAAGAGATAAGGGAGAAGAGATGCACGCAGAGATTTATACTGATTCACCCACAACCTTGGGCTACGTCCAGTCCTCACCACCTGTGAGATTTTCACTATTGACAACCCGTCAATACAAGTATTCTTACAGACTCTTCAGGACGCCCCTCACACCAAGCCTAGGCACCACCTATCTTGGCTGAGTTACAAGTATTCTTACTGCCTCTTCAGGATGCTCACAGCTCACTCTAAGACAAGGCACATTCCTACCTTAGATGAGACAGGTTACAAGAATATGAAGTTGAGATGGGTCTAGCTTTCAAGCATACAACGTATGGATAGGCAGTAAATTCTAGCTAGTAATTCTCTCTTCTAAGGGAATGATAGTATTTCAATTAAAACAAGAGAGAATGATGGAGACTAATGAGATTCTCAAGTTGAGATTAGATCTAAATATGAACTGCTTGAGACGTGCACTTGAGATGTCACTTGAGATCTGATGAGATGCAGTAGATGCTCAATAATTGATGTAGTCTCTCTGTCGTCTCATCATAATGAGACTTCCTTTTATAGTCTTCAGAAAAACTAGCTGTTAAACTAGCCGTTAGAAGAGAGAGAAAAGTTATTTTTCACTTTTCTGACATGAGCTCAGTACTTTTCTGGTGCAGTCTCTGCTGTGACAGTGTACTTGCGTTAACTAGCTTTTGCTGCTGAGTCTCTTATGAGACTGAATCTCATGACTGCATCTGATCTCTGTGTCTCAAGTCTGAGTCTCACGTCTGCATCTGATCTCTGCATCTCAAGTCTGAGTCTCATGTCTGCATCTGATCTCTTCATCTAAACTTGAGACTGTGTCTGTTCTTGAGACTACATCTGATCTTGAGCTCGTCTCATCTCTGATTCTGCATCTCAAGTTGAGTCTGCATCTCAAGTATGATTCTGCATCTCTATTGAGACTGCATTTCAAGTCTGATTCTGCATCTCTGTTGAGACTGCATCTCAAGTCTGATTCTGCATCTCTGTTGAGACTGCATCTCAAGTCTGATTCTGCATCTTTGTTGAGACTGCATCTCAAGTCTGATTCTGCATCTCTGTTGAGATCTCATCTTGCTACGTCTGTTCTTGAGATGACGTCTCAAGCTGTCCTTGCATCTCAAGCTGAACTATCATCTGTTCATGGCTTGCATCTCAAGATGTTCTTGAGTCTCTTTTGGCTTCATGCTGAGATCTCTTCTTTGAGCATTGGTCTTAAGCTGATTTTTAGACTGAGCTTGCATCTGAACATGAGATAGCATCTTATGCTTGAGTCCGCGTCTCATCTTAACTTGACTTGATGATTGGCATTACTAGTAGAGATCCTTTCTGATTGTAGCTGAGACTTCACTTTGATGTGCACCTCTCTCAACTTAGGCTAACTTCATATTAAACCATTCTAAGCTTCTTGAAGACTTTCTGATAAAGGATATGTATTGAGGCCTTCTTCTGAAATTACCTTCAGCATATAGAACTTCTAAGCTCTGCCTGTACTCCATAAATGATTCTGAAGTCTGATGCTTCTTAACATTAGGATTCTGATCTTTCTGAATCTCAGGAAAGACTTTCTGAATCTCTTAGAAGCCTCTTTCTCTTCCTCATATTGTGGGAAATCACTCGCCTTCTTGTGCAGTAGCCATTATCTAAGCTAATTATGATTCATGGATTTCCTTTTGCACTGTCAGAATCTATAGCTGCAGAAGGAGTCTCTCTTGGTTGTTCTGTCTCATATATTTTCATCTAAGTCTCAGTCTCAGTCTCAACCTGAGACTTCAGATGTGACTTTTTCAAGTGCAGCCACTCCTTCTGTCTTCTTTTATTTTCAACATTTCTGAACATCCTTTTGACTTGGATATGTTCTTTTTTGAAGATTTTCTCATATATTTCTTGTTTAGATCCAAGCCATTCCAGTTTATCCACAAATCTGCAAGCTTTCTCATCTCAAGTGTAGGATTAGTCTTATCAAATTGTCATGTATGCTTTCTTCTACACATTGTGTAATGAGGCTGCAGACTCCATAGTTACTTTACAACATGTTCAGAAAATTTTCAGATTTCAAAGATATGAATATATTAGGCACTTTCCAACAAGAAGATGTCTATCATTTGATACTCCAAACTTTAGGTAAGCATATGAGACATTCAAAAATATAATTTCTCTGCTGTTTCAAATTTCAAATAAGAACAGTGATGATCAAACATATTTTCATACCATTTGCAAACATGGTCTCTACAAGTCTATCATGCTTATATATTAAAACACTTACAACCATGATTCCATTAAAACTAGTAAAGACATATAAGAGATATTATTAATGATCTGATCAAGCATCTTTTGTTCCAAGTATAGAGAGGGATAAGAGATTGATATCACCAATGGGTCTTCTTTGTATGAGCAATTTCAACCTTCAAGCTTTAAGCATTGTTTTTTTTTTTGGACAACATCTATTTCCCTTTCTCATCTTTGAAAAGGTCGTTTAATGCTTTTGCTTAGCTTTGGTAATCAATTTTCTTCACCCATTGCTTTTCTTTGAGAAGTTTCACAATTTTACCTATGCCCTTGATTTGGGCCTTGCTATTGTCTCCAAAGGAGACAACCCCTGTTGCTTTTTCTTCAAGTGACAGGAACTTGTTTTTGTCCCCTGTCATGTCCCTTGAACATCCACTGTCCAGCACCCACATTTTCCTTGAATTTGCTGTTGCTAAGCACATCTGTTACAACACAAGATTTGGATTTTGGTACCCACTTATATTTGGGTCCTTCATGGTTAGTTACCCTTCTCTTGGATGCTACATGTCTTAAGTAGCATTCAGTGGTCTTATGGCCATATTTACTACAGCAAGAGCACCTTTCTCTCTTCCTTTTCCTAGCAGGAATAAAGAAATCTTTATACCAGACCTCACTAGATGATTTTTCATAGCCTAATCCAGCTTTGTCAAAAATTCCTTTTTGAGATCCAATGAGTCTGTCAAGGTTTTTTGTTCCATTTACAAATTTTGCCAGATCATCTATGAGAATTCTA
The DNA here is from genome assembly GCA_026901365.1 of Sesbania bispinosa. Classification (NCBI taxonomy): domain Eukaryota; kingdom Viridiplantae; phylum Streptophyta; class Magnoliopsida; order Fabales; family Fabaceae; genus Sesbania; species Sesbania bispinosa. The sequence continues at coordinate 974,318 of QLOH01000091.1, forward strand.
TTTTGTCTTTTGAGTTTCTGGTTTTCCTCAGATTTCACTTTCAGCTCTTGCTCATTTTGAACTTGAGTCTTAGCTTTAACCATTTCAGACAGTTTCATGTGAGACAACATGAGACTGCTATTTTTATGATTCAAACTTTCATTTTCTTTTTCCAGAAATTTTATTTTCTCAAGAGCTGTATTTAATTCTGACTTTAGCAATGAGCTCTTAGAGGCTAGAAGGTTTGAATCATACAAGAGGTTTTCAAAAGCAGACTTAAGTTCATCAATTGAATATTCAGAGTCAGATTCATATACCTCTTCATCCGATGAATCACCATTTGCCATGAGACATATATTTGCTGATTGATCATCTTGACTTTCTTCTTCATCAGTATCGTCCCAGGTAGCCATCATTGCCTTTTTCTTTGGACTTTTCTTTAAATCCTTTCTGAGTTGTGGACATTCAGATCTCATGTGTCCAGGTTTGTTGCATTCAAAGCAGATGAACTGTCCTTTTCTATCAGACTTGATTTCTTTCCTTCTTGAAGGGAAGCTCCTTCTTCCACTTCCTCTAGCTCTCCACATGCGTCTAATCTTCCTTGAGATGTAAGCCAGCTCATCATCTACTTCACTTTCATTATCATCTTCATCTTCTGATTCTGTTTCATGAGATGAGGTGAGAGAGTTTTGATGAGATGAGCTTACCTTCTTACCCTTAGTGTTACTGGATGATGCTTTCAGTGCAATTGTTTTGGGCTATCTGATGTGATCTTCTTCCATCAGCTCTTGTTCATGCACTTTTAATGATCCAAGAAGTTCATCCAACCTGAGAATGCTCAAATCTTTGGCTTCCTGGATGGCAGTGACCTAAGGTCTCCAAGGCTTGGGTAGCTCCTCAAGATTTTTCTGACCATGTCTTGATTTGAGTAAGTTCTTCCCAAGGATTTTAAATCATTTGTGATGATGGTGAAACGTCTCACCATGTCCTCAATGCCTTCATCCTCATTCATTTTAAAGAGCTCATATTGTCTTACAGGAATGTTGATTTTTGCTTCCTTAACTTGGTTAGTTCCTTCATGTTCTATCTCAAGTGCATCCCAAATTTCTTTTGCTGTTGTACACCCTGCTACCTTATCATATTCACTGCGGCTAAGAGCACAGGTCAGCAAATATTTAGCTCTTGAGTTTAGAACGTACCTTGCTTTTTCAGCATCAGTCCATCTGTATCCGGGCTTGACTATTCTTTGATCAAGCTCATCAGTGGTGTATGGTATGTAGGGACCATCTTCTATGATTTCACATAAATCAACATGTTGAGATTCAATGAATAATTTCATCCTGTCATTCCAGTAGTAGTAGTCAGTTCCATCAAAGGCAGGTGAGCTGTTAGTGGATGCTCCTTCAGGAATGAACAAACTAGCACTAGGTCCAGCCATGGATCTGTTCCTCTCCACACGTAGGTGTGCTCAACCCCTTGAGAGGCACGGCCGAGCTCTGATACCAACTGAAGTTGGCTGGACGTCTCTAGAAGGGGGGTTGAATAGAGACTTGAAAATGTTTGTTCCTGATAATACACACTTAAATCCAAGCTGAGACGTGATCTCAAGTTTGTCACTTGGAGTCTAAAATAGGTTAGATGAGATGTTGTCTCAACAATAATTTTGTAACCAAGTAGAGATGATTCTTAAGTTATTAAAACTTGGCTTTCTCTAGAAGAGTTCAATTTTAGCAAACAGATTTAATATGTAAGATGAGACTTAAGATGAGACAGACTTCGTGTTATTAAAAATAGATTTTCTTTATAAGTACTTAGTTTATTTTAACCAGCAGATTTGATAAATGAGATGTGCAGTGTAAATAAAGAGATAAGGGAGAAGAGATGCACGCATAGATTTATACTGGTTCACCCACAACCTTGGGCTACATCCAGTCTTCACCACCTGTGAGATTTTCACTATTGACAACCCGTCAATACAAGTATTCTTACAGCCTCTTCAGGACGCCCCTCACACCAAGCCTAGGCACCACCTATCTTGGCTGAGTTACAAGTATTCTTACTGCCTCTTCAGGATGCTCACAGCTCACTCTAAGACTAGGCACACTCCTATCTTAGATGAGACAGGTTACAAGAATATGAAGTTGAGATGGGTCTAGCTTTCAAGCATACAACGTATGGATAGGCAGTAAATTCTAGCTAGTAATTCTCTCTTCTAAGGGAATGATAGTATTTCAATTAAAACAAGAGAGAATGATGGAGACTAATGATATTCTCAAGTTGAGATCAGATCTAAATATGAACTGCTTGAGACGTGCACTTGAGATGTCACTTGAGATCTGATGAGATGCAGTAGATGCTCAATAATTGATGTAGTCTCTCTGCCGTCTCATCATAATGAGACTTCTTTTTATAGTCTTCAGAAAAACTAGCTGTTAAACTAGCCGTTAGAAGAGAGAGAGAAGCTATTTTTCACTTTTCTAACATGAGCTCAGTACTTTTCTGGTGCAGTCTTTGCTGTGACAGTGTACTTGCGTTGACTAGCTTTTGCTGCTGAGTCTCTGATGAGACTGAATCTCATGATTGCATCTGATCTCTGTGTCTCAAGTCTGAGTCTCATGTCTGCATCTGATCTCTGCATCTCAAGTCTGAGTCTCATGTCTGAGTCTCATGTCTGCATCTGATCTCTTCATCTAAACTTGAGACTGTGTCTGTTCTTGAGACTGCATCTGATCTTGAGCTCGTCTCATGTCTGATTCTGCATCTCAAGTCGAGTCTGCATCTCAAGTATGATTCTGCATCTCTATTGAGACTGCATCTCAAGTCTGATTCTGCATCTCTGTTGAGACTGCATCTCAAGTCTGATTCTGCATCTCTGTTGAGATCTCATCTTGCTACGTCTGTTCTTGAGACGACGTCTCAAGCTGTCCTTGCATCTCAAGCTGAACTATCATCTGTTCATGGCTTGCATCTCAAGATGTTCTTGAGTCTCTTTTGGCTTCATGCTGAGATCTCTTCTTTGAGCATTGGTCTTAAGCTGATTTTTAGACTGAGCTTGCATCTGAACATGAGATAGCATCTTATGCTTGAGTCCGCGTCTCATCTTAACTTGACTTGATGATTGGCATTACTAGTAGAGATCCTTTCTGATTGTAGCTGAGACTTCACTTTGATGTGCACCTCTCTCAACTTAGGCTAACTTCATATTAAACCATTCTAAGCTTCTTGAAGACTTTCTGATAAAGGATATGTATTGAGGCCTTCTTCTGAAATTACCTTCAGCATATAGAACTTCTAAGCTCTGCCTGTACTCCATAAATGATTCTGAAGTCTGATGCTTCTTAACATTAGGATTCTGATCTTTCTGAATCTCAGGAAAGACCTGCATTGATTACTTAATCTCAGGCTGATCTTTATCTTCAACTTAAGTCTGAGGAATACTACTAAGACTACTTGTCTCAGTCTGTGGCTGCCTCTCAATCTCAGTCTGAGCTTGTGGTTCTTCTGATCTTTCTGAGTTCTTTGCTAAGCATACGAATCCTGTCTTTCTAAGATCTCACACAAAACATCAGTAACTTCAAGAACAGAAAACATTAATTTTGATCAACAGGTTTGTTGTCATTAAAACCAAATCTCAGAGGGTTTTTGCGCCAACAATGCAATGGTCACACCTTTGTTTCTTCCATAAGATATTTTTCTCTCATTGCATCATCCATTTCTCTCCACAACATATCCGTCTCAGACACTTCTTCTTCCTCCTCCTCCTCCTTAATTTCTTGAGGTGTTTCCACTTCCTTATTTTGTTTAGAAGTGCTTATGATTTCCACTTCCTTATTTCAACTTGTTGCTTCTCCAAGGTAGCTCTTCATCATCATCATCATCATCATCATCATCATCACTTCTGTCTCTTCTTAAAGACGATGAATGATGTCTTCTCGTTACAACTCCTTCACTAGATTCCCCCCCACCACTTACTTTCAAAATTCATATCTTCCAAAAATGAATCCTTCCTCCTCTCACGCTTCCGGGTTCTGAAACTACCACACAGTCTTGAAAAATCATCAATCTCATTCTCTTTTGCCCAACCAGAGGGAGGATTACGTAGTGCAAAAGCCAACATTCAAATATCATTCCTTTTTTTCTTACTCAAATAAATGTCATCACCTTGCTTTGCTATCTTTTCTACCTTCCTACTTCTTCTTCTTCTTTTACTTCTGTTCTTTTGATTACTGAACATGTTAGGAGAAGAAGGAAGACCAAGAACAACAACAGGTTTTTGATAGCGTTTTCGCTTATTCTCTTTTCGTTTCTGGAATGGCCAGGGTCGATTAATGTTATAAGCAGGAAGAGCAACAACAACAATACTGTTTTTTGACTTCGACTTTCTGTGTTTCGCGTATGGAATAATGGATGGAAGGAGACCAACTTCTACCTCAAAATCATCAACAACACTCTTTGTTAGATATTGTTTTGGCCTTGGCTCTTCGGATGGAATTTAAAGAGACCAACTTCCTCCTAGGAATCATCATCATCATCATCCTCAAAACCTAAGTAACGTTTAGGTTTTTTTCTCCCACGTTTGGAACTGCCAACATTATAACATCGTGACAATTCATGATCTTCTGATGAATCATGTGGATCGAGTGTTATTCCCATGGTTGCAGATACTTCAATATGAGAAACATAATATTTTAAAATGTGTTTCTCATCAGACGTTAAGTCTAGAACATTTATAAAAGAACCAGGTCTTATTGATGGAGAGTCATCATTTCCCAATTCTTGATATACAATCTTGTTGTTCACAGATCTTGCATAGAATGAAACCTGCTTTATAACAGATGTATTAGTTAACCATGAAATATCAATGAAGAATTTTCCTTTGAGCAATTTAGTTTCTAATATTGCAGAACAATCTTCAGTTAAATGCCACCAATATGATTGATCTTCAATTCAATTATCTTCAAGTCTTTGGAGGATACATATTTGATCTATTCCAACCACTATAACATCCTTGCTAAGAGTTCTTTGGCATACTCCAAGTGAACCTTGAGTGGCATAGATGTTCACATAGTACTCACATGAGCAGCCAGATCCATGGGGTTTTCTCTTCGTGGAATTTATTTTGGCATCAAGCCACACCTACAAAAGAAATCACTTGATAAGCCTTAATTAATGTTTTGGAAACTACAAAATTTTATTTACATTGGATCCACGTTGCAGTTTAATTTACAATGGATTTATGTTGTAAGATCAACATTAGAGTGTGTTTGGTTTATCAAAAAACCACGTTTTAAAATTGGATGCAGGTCAACACTACTCTCAAGCACTAAACTGGATCCACACTTAAAACGTGGTTATTAGGATAAACCGAACACACGCTATTACTCTCAGTAGAGTAACAATAAAAGAGAACTAGAACTAAAAGTCTCAACTTACAGGATAAGTAATACATTGATCTGAATCATCATCATCATTGCACTTAGAGGTTGATAGCACGCATTTGTCAACCCCAGGTCGGAGAAAACAGTGGCAATCAGATAAAGTAGCTTTCCTTTACTTTATCCGAATGTCTTATGAGGGTATTTTCTCCATTTCCATATGGGTATCATCTAAAAATTGTAATATAATTTTCCCTGACTCAAATTTTAAGAACTCCACGGGTTCCCATGACCCAAGCACAAATGCCTCGAAATCTGTTTAGAAAGTAAGATGAACATGATCATATATATATATATATAACCATGGCAAAAAGTTGTAGCCAAAAATTAGTATGTCATGTAAATAAATTAGAATTAGTCTCTAACAACCTCCTGAACATCATAAAATCAATGCCTCAAAGATTAAAGGCTTACCAAAATCATCGAATATATGCTTATGTTGATACAAATGCTTCTTTTCCTGCACCATTGAATTTATTTTCTAACGGCTAACAGATTTAATTTACAGGTCTTGCTCTGTTGTGCTCTGCAATACCCAATATGTGATTAGGCAAAAAATATAATTAACACAAATTTCCACATAATAAGATCAGGGTTTCATTCATTTTACGTAATAAACAGGCTAATTATGGGCATAGAAAGAGATATAATTAAATCATGGATTTATAGATATCTTTCAAATGCACTGGCAAAAATGAGTTATACTGCCATTACCCTAACATATAAATAGACCTATTTCTTTTCACAAATAAATACCTGAAAATGACCGTGATTTTGGTTTGTTTTAGTGTGTTTGGTACTATTTTGGGAATTCTCATTCAATGATTTGGCAAAAACTAATAAAACAAGAGCTTTTGCAATAGTAAATCAAACGTGCACCAAGAATGCTTTCCTCCCATTCTACAGAGTTGATTAAAAGATGTGGGAAGACGAGAGAGAGAGAGAGCAAGAAAAATTATCTTTTTCTATACCCTATATTGTTTTGAAAGAAAATGATTGTTTTTTTTAAACCAAGTCCTCTTCATGGAGAACCCAGAGACCAAATTCTGTTTCTACAGCATTACCTGAAAAGAAAAGTTTTCAACTTTAGACCACAACAAGAGGTCAATCAATGGCATGCATATACATATGATAAGCGTAACATGTCAGCATGAATTTAGACACCAAATGCAGAGCTTACTCTAAAAGTCGAATGAAATATTTGTGGCCGACTAAACACACTGAAGCCAAGTGAATCTTTTACCTGAAGAAGAAGTAGCTTCTGGGGGAAACTAAAAACTCAGAGTACAACTATGAGAAAGACTGAGTGAGAGAGGACGGAAAACATGGGAGACAGAAAACAATGATTTTAGAAACGTACTTGACCATGGGAATAAGTGCAATGTGGGGTTCAAATTACCTTAAATTTCGTATCTGTTTATTCCTCCTCGGAGATGGAGATAGACATTTACTAAGTGCTAGCATGCATCAGATACAATGAATAACAATATCTAAAATTCTACGGGCCAATTAAATGCAATACTCCACATTTACTATGTGAATACTTTCATACCTTTCTAATAAATTATTTTAATAAACTTTTTAGTAGTAACAATAAAATAATAAAAAACTTTCAAATTTCTAACATATTAAATATTTTTACATTATATCATATATATTATTTTAAGGGTCATGCTAACCAGTGTTCTAAGGACACACTGGTTAAGAAATTTATATATAGTAGGTTTTTATTAGAAATGATAACATTCATTGCATTTATAGTATTAATTAATGTTACACAGTAAAATAAAAACTTTCTAATTTTTAATTCCTTAACCACATTAGTATTTCCCTTATGTTAATACTCATTTGAAATGGTTTAGTACAATTTCAAGAAAAAATATTAAAAAACTTTCAATTTTCTAACATATTAAATATATATATATATATATTATTTTAAGGGTGATGCTAACAAGTGTTCTAAGGACACATTGGTTAAGAAATTCATATATAGTAGGTTTTTATTAGAAATTATAACATTCATTGCATTTATAGTATTAATTAATTTACACAGTCCAATAAAAACTTTCTAATTTTTAATTCCTTAACCACGTTAGTATTTCCCTTATTTGATACTCGTTAGAAATAATTTAGTACTTTTGAAATTGAGTTCAATGACTATACACTCCAGAGAAAAAAGGTTTTACGTTACTATTCAATAATTTGTTACTACATCATTTAATAAATATGACATTTTATGTGTTATTAAACTCAATATATGATGTGTAATACATAATTGGATAACAGTGTGAAACTTTTGAAAATTGACAATTTTGACACTTGGTGTCATTTGATCCTGTCTGTATGTATATGAACACACACACACACACATATTATACCATACACCTTTATATATATTATTTTGGGAAAATTTCTTATTTATTATTTAATGCTTTAAAATTAATTAATGCCTCATTAATTAAATATTATGTATATTTATTGTTATATTTTATCCGTTTATTTATTATTTTTTAATAAGGAAAAAATATACATATAATTTTAAAAAATTAATGAGGGATTAATTAATTTTTTAAACATTAAATAATATATAAGATAATTTTTCCTAAACAAAAGATGAAAGGCTTAATTGCAATTTTGGTCCCTTTAGTTTGCACTTTTTGCAATTTTGGTCTCCCAAACTTTTTTGGAGCCAACTAAGTAAGAAAATTTGTTCCCTCTGTGAATTGTGTTCTATCTAAAACTTTCAAAATTAGGCATTTAAAATGTTTGCAACTCAAGTCTAGCATTAGATACAAGTAGGGGTTGAAATATGTCACACCGCTCGTTGGGAGCCTACGACCTAGCCTATTTAAGCCCTAGTTTGGCATGACTACTTTAATAAAAAGGTTAGATCTAGGCTTTTGAAAAAGTTTTTTAATTAAATAGGTCGGGGTTAGGCATTATAAAAAGCCTATTAGACTTGGCGGGCTAGCCTATTTATAAAAAATATTATTTTCAAATTATAAATATATTATATATAATAAATAGTATAATAATATATAATATTTTAATTTCTCCTATTGACCTATTTAGAGATATGTGTGACATATTTACATGATTGAAAAGTAAGTCTATTATTAACCTATTTAGTGATAGACCTATTGGCCTATTTAAAGATCATAATATGAAATATGTTTTTAAACCGGATAATAGGCCAAACCAGGCTTTCAAGCAGGTCGGACTGAAAAAATGGCTTATGATAGGTGTTGAGTTTTAAAAAATATCATTAAGTATTTAATAATTATTGAGTCTCACTTTCCTAAGTTTTAATGGATAAAAAATTCCATTAAAGTATCAATGAAAAATATTGCCTACGGTTTTTAACGTGTTTCTCATGTTTCAGCAAGTTGAGAATCTGAAGTGATCTACTGTCTGAAGAAGTTGAACCATCTGAAGCATGAAATCATCTGAAGCTGAGAAGAGTGTCTGAAGACGTTTTGACTTGGCAAAGTGTCTGATTTAAGAAGCCATCTGAAGAGTGAAGCCCTCTGAAAATTTCTGATAAAGACTCAAGTAATTTTCAACGCCTTCTGAAACAAGTCTTTGGCCTATCCTTATTAAGGCATCCAGAACAGAGACTTTCCAGCACGTTTGAAATACATGCACCAGAAAGGAAATATCTGCAACATAGTCTTTGCAGTGCTCAGAACAGAGACAGCGCTGCACAACTCTCAATGATTATTTCAACGGACTTCATCTCATCATCTATAAATAGCTTCATGCAGAACTCATGCAAAAAAAAAAAGAACAAGCTAAGAAAGAAAGTGCCCATATACGTTGCAAGTTTTTCATTGTAAAAACTCTAATAAATATTATTTGTACACATATCTTCTTATCCCAAGTCCAACTTAGTTATTATGTATATTATTGTGTTTGAGCTTTGAACTTGTGTAGTTCTTCAACTTAAACTTTCTTATACCTTCAACACTTGGGTATTCAGCCTGGAGAGGCTTGTTTGTTAAACAATACTTGGGTAGATCCTGAAGAGGCTTGTAAGGAATACTTGTTGTTGTAAAGCCTGAAAAGGCTTGATAGAAAAGAATAATTGTAGTCTTCTAAAGATTAATGGAAATCTAGGTGTTGTGTTTGCCTCTGCGACTGGATGTAGTTCATAGTGGTAGTGAGTGAACCGGGATAAATACCTTGGTTAAGTTCTCTCATCCCTTAACTCTTTAAATTCAGTTTTAAGCTAACAAGAAGGTAATTGAATTGGTTTACATAAAGTTTAAACGTAAAATCAGTTTTTCAGAAGATTATTTTATCAGTCTGAACGATCTTTAGTGTAACATCCCAATCTTTTGATAGGTTAATAGTGAGATTTATAGGTTAATTGTGTAGTAGAACCTTAGGGACTAAGAGAAAGGAAGTAGGAATAGGTAAAAGTTGAGTATAGTGGATTACTAGGACTTAACCTTCGAGTTTGGTCACTGGTAATCGATTACTAAGAGCTGGTAATCGATTACCAGAGAGTTTGGATCATGGTAATCGATTACAGGAGCTTAGTAATCGATTACCAGAAGGTCTGGCCCCTGGTAATCGATTACATAACCCTTGTAATCGATTACCAGCAACCTGGGTTCTTAGTAATCGATTACCAAAGGTGGTAATCGATTACCAGGTTCCCAGAAAGGGTTCTTAGGCTATTTTTGCCTTCAGTAATCGATTACCAGGGTTTAGTAATCGATTACTGAGCGAATATATATATACCCAGGACGCGAAATTCATCAGAATTTTGGAGAGAAACTCAATTTTAGAGAGAGGGAGAGAGGGTCTAGAGAGAGAAAGTGCCGGATCGACGTAGAAACACCGGAACGAAGCTAGGAATCACAATCCTTCCCTCTAAACTACTTGGATTGCTACTTTGTGGTGAGTAATTCTCACTTAATTGTTACAATTAGGAATTGGTCTCCAACCCATGATCCCCGTCCTTTCTCTTCCAATTCTCTGATTTTACTTGATAATATTGTTTGTTTGTGATTGTGTATGATTGTTTGAACAATGGGAGTGAATTTAATCGGTTAGAAACGGATCGATTCTTGAGGATCGTTAGTTTCGAAACTTTCGAAACTCTCGAAACGTCGAAACGCTCCGTTCTTTTCGATTAAACTTGTTCCGGAATGATAAACTAAGGATTGGAAATCACTTTAGATATCGGAATTGATGAGTATACCTTGGGATTTTCGTTCGACATCGAATCTCCTTGGTTTCGAAAGGTTCGAAGTGTCGAAATTGTCGAAACCAACGAGATTACGATATTTATCAATTCCGGGTGTCTAAATTGGTTGTTCGATTTAAGTTTAAAGATTAAAGGACTTCGGTCACTATGGGGCTTCGGCCTATGTGAGGGTGGGATTCGTCCCCGGGGGAGATATCCCCTGTAGTTCGAGCTCGAGTCTAACTCTGTAACGTGATGTGTACATGGCCTAGTGGCAAAGCATACAAGAGCATCCTTATGCATTTGTTAAGTTATGAATTATGAATGAAATGCCTTAATTGTCATAAATAACTGTTCTGCATACATGCATAGAGTTTTATTCACTGAGATTTTTATCTCAACACGCGTTATGTGGATTATAGATGTTCAGGTGCCTCCTCCTCCTCGGAATGCACATCCATGAGATGGTTTTGATTGTTTGTGGAAGATGATCATGTTCCTTATATTTTGGGAGTATTGTAAATGAATATGACTTATGTAATTTCTCTTATAATTCAAGTAATGCAACCTAGTAGTTAGTGGAACTTTATGTGTAAGTTAAACCCTTTTGGTATGTAAGGACTTGTAGAAGTCACTCTAAATTAGTTGTAAAATGGACTGTTGTGAAGTGAATGGGTAGAATGTTATTTAGTTTAAAAGACTCAAATTTATCTATGTTTACTTTAAATTATCTCGATTTGTTGGAATTGTGGATGATTTATAGAACAGGTCGATATTGAAATGAAACATTCTAAATTCGAAGTCAAGAATTTGGTTTCCAACGGATCAAATTCTTGCTTATGAAATTTAAGGTGTGACATTTAGACAGTAAATTAAACTTCAGATATCAACAGATCATCTGAAAGTTTTTAGAAAAAGCTTTGTTGGGAAAAAGTTTCCAAAAATGTTCAACTTTTATAGAAACACTATTCAACCCCCCTTCTAGTGTTTCCCTGTTTGTTCCTACAGTTGGTATCAGAGCTCAGCCTCGGGTTGAGCATCTAACAAGTGTTGAGGAAAAAGATCCAGATGGAAACCTCAACAAGCAACAGGAAGTACATTATAGAAGGAGTCTCTATCACTAAGCTTCCAGCCTTCAATGGAGTAGACTACCACTACTGAAGAGATCATATAATGTTGTTCATTGAGAGCAACGACATTGATCTTTAGGGTGTTGTCACTGATCGTGGTTATATTCCTATGCATGGTGGGGTGCCCATACCTAAGTCTGAATGGACTTTGGAGCAGAAGGCTCGTGTTTAGTTCAATGCCTATGCTAAACTCTATTTGATATGTTCTCTGAACAAATCAAAATATGAGAAAGTTCATGGATGTGCTTTAGCCAAGGAGATCTATGACACACTAGCATCAGCTCATGCAGGAACTGAAAATGTTAAGCAGTCCAAGATTAGCATGCTTGTACATCAGTATGAGATGTTCAAAATGCATGACTCTGAAACCATTGATCAAATGTATGGCCGGTTTCAGACGATGACTAATGGACTAAGGTCTTTAGGAAGAACCTATGAATCTAGAGATAACAATTGAAAGTTTTTGAGGAGTCTACCTAAAACATGGAGACCCAAAGTGACTGCCATTCAAGAGGCCGAGGTCCTCAACTCTCTAAGAATGGAAGAACTGTTGGGATCTCTCAAGGTCCATGAGTTAGAGCTTGGTGAAGATGAATCCAAGAAGAAATCACTAGCACTGAACACAAAATCCAGACAACTTAGGCATGGAACCCTGAAGGCTATTCAAGCTGAAGAAGCTTCAGACGGTGATGAAGAATCTGAAGTTAGTTTAGAATAGGATGAAGATCTTGCCCATTTAAGCAGAAAGATAAAGAAAATTCTTTAGAAACATGGAAGATTCATAAAGCACCAATCCTCTGGTTTCAAACAAGGTAAGTCAGGTAAAGATTCCTTATCTACTGTCAAAATTACGTGTTTTGAATGTAAGCAGCTAGGACACATGAAGGTTGATTGTCCTAAGCTCAAGAAACCTTCCTTCCAAAAGAAGAAATTCTTTAAGAAGAAGGGGATGATGGACACTTCGGAGGATCTTGATGAGTCCACTTCAGAAGAATAGAATGATGCTTCATAAGATGCAAATCTGTGCCTGATGGCAAGTCTTCCATCATCTGATAGTTCAGAATCTGAGGTAATGCCTCAAACTCTTCAAGATCAATATGATGATTTGGTTGAAAGTTCCAAAGAACTTTTCAAAGAGTATAAGGAGCTTTCAAGAGCTTACACTGAAGTAATTAAAAGAATAAGATTTTAGAAAAAGAAAACCTCATAATCAAAGAAAAGTTTTGAAAACAAAAGACTAGTAATTCCAGCAATCTTTCTGAAGAAAATAAAACTTCTGAAGAAAATCAAAACTTCTCAGAAGATTCATCATCAAATTCTTCTATTTTAAAATTTCCTAATAAAGGTAAGAAGAAAGTTAATGGGTGTTCCCATTGTGGTAAGCCTGGACACCATGTGTCTTAGTGTAAACACAAGAGGAAATCAAAGCCCAAATCTAACAAGACGGGACCCAAGAAAATATGGGTACCTATGCACTTAATTGTTCCTGTTGCAGATGTCTTTAATAGGACAAAGGAAACCCCTCAGATGGTACTTGGACTGTGGATGCTCACGTCACATGACGGGAGAAAGGTCTTTGTTCCAAAGCCTCAGACCCAAGGAGGGAGGAGTGGTCACCTTTGGAGGCAATCAACAAGGGAAGATCACTGCCATAAAGACTGTAGGTATATCTCCTCAATCCCTTATTAAGAATGTTGTTTTGGTTGAAGGACTGCAACATAACATTCTGAGCATAAGTCAATTATGTGATAGTGGATATGTTGTATCTTTCACAAAAGAAGGTTTTATAGTCAAGGACTTTTCAAATCAAACCCTCTTTTCTGCTAAGAGACACAATAATGTGTATAAAATTGATCTAGAGGAACTTGCAATTCAAAACGTGAAATGTTTTCTCTCTGTGGAAGATGAAAAACAGATTTGGCTTCAGAAACTTGGGCATGCTAGCTTGAGATTTATCTCAAGGCTAACAAAACACAATCTTGTTAAAGGTTTACCCAAGCTCTCATTCAAATATGACATTTTATGTAAAAACTATCTAAACGGAAAGAAAACAAGAAGCTCTTTCAAGAGCAAGAATGTTGTGTCTACCTGCAGACCTTTAGAACTTCTTCACATTGACTTGTTTGGTCCAACTAGAACAAAAAGTCTTAGTAGAAAGAAATATGGTTTGGTCACAGTGGATGACTATACTATATTTACATGGGTGTTATAACTCATAAGCAAGGATCAGACTTTTGAGAATTTCATAAAATTCTGTAAGAAGGTGCAGAATGAAAAGGATTCTGCATATCTGCCATGAGAAATGATCATGGTGGGTAGTTTGAAAACCCAAGCTTTAAACTGTTATGTGATGAGAATGAGATCTCTCACAATTTATCAGTGGCAAGAACACCTTAACAAAATGGGGTTGTTGAGAGAAAGAACAGAAGCTTTCAGGAGATAGGAAGAACTATGCTCATTTCAAGCAAATTGCCAAGATCTTTCTGGGCAGATGCTGTTCATACAACTTGTTATATTCAAAATAGAATTTGGGACCAATTCTCAAAAACACTTCTTATGAATTGTGGAAAGGAAGAAAGCCCAACATATCTTATTTCCATATCTTTGGATGTGAGTGTTTTATACTTAACACTAAAGATGATCTTGGAAAATTTGATTCTAAGTCAGACAAAGGATTTTTCATTGGATATTCTGAAACATCAAAGGCATAAAGAGTTTATAACTCTAGAACCTTAACTGTTGAATAAACTATTCATGTGAAATTCAATGACATGAAAGAGACTGATAGGGAAATATCAGATTTTGAAGATGACTTTGCAGGAATGGAGCTAAATCCTTCATCTGAATGAAAAGAAGTCAAAGATGAAGAACCTTTGGAAGATCTTTCTGAAGGACCATTTGAACAACCTTCTGGTCAACCTTCTGAAGCTGAACCTCTTCAGACAGCTAATGTTCAGTCTCAGACAAAGATCGTATTCCCTCACAGAAATGAGTGGAGATACATGTCTCATCACCCCAGGGTTCAAATCATTGGTGATACCTCAGAAGGTGTAAGAACAAGATCAAGATTCAGAAATGTGAATACTCTTGCCTTACTTTCTGAAATTGAGCCAAAGAACATTGATGAAGCTCTATGTGATGAAGGGTGGATCCTAGCCATGCAAGAAGAGATTAATTAATTTGCAAGGAGTGATGTCTGGACCCTTCTTCCTAAACCCCATGGGAAAACAATTATTGGAACCAAATGGGTGGTCAGAAACAAGCTATCAAAAAAGGGGAAAGTCGTCAGAAATAAAGCCAGATTGGTTGCTCAAGGCTACAACCAGCAAGAAGGTATTGATTTTACTTAAACCTTTTCTTCTGTAGCTAGGCTTGAAGCCATTAGGATCCTACTTTCTTGTGCAGCCAATAATGGCATCATATTGTATTAAATGGACGTAAATAGTGGCTTTCTTAATGGACTGATTAATGAATAAGTATTTGTTAGACAACAAATGGGTTTCTGGCAAGCGAACCAAAATCCAGTAGTATAATAGTAAGAAGAGTATCGTATCCACAGGGGACGGTCAATTCGCGTATAGTCGTGATCTATTTATCAAGAGAAAACAACGGGTTTGTGAGAATATTGTTGTGCGGAAATCTAAATAGCAATTTAATATTTAAAAGCAATAGAAAGGAAGAGTTAAAGACGCTTTTCTTGGATTAGGATTTAACTTCGTATCATCACACCCTTTGTGTATGTAAAAACTATTTATTATTCTAGGTTTACTCTATATTACTGTAGACAAACTAAATTGCTAAGAACTCGAGTTACCAGCAACCTCACCACTCAAAGGTAATCCGTGCGGGCTCTCCCAAGCGACAAACTTACACTCGACTTATTTTGCTTTTATTATTCCGTTTGTAAAGGAACTCATTAATAAACCAGGCTTAATCTTGTAGACGCATCTTTATTAGGATACTCACACTTCCCATCAATCCCTAGATACGGCCATGTGTCGGTCACAGGAATTACTATCAACTAACCTTTGCTATCGATAAACAGGCCTAATACTATAAACGCCCTTCATTATGGTACTCACACTACCCATCAATGATTAGCAACGCTCATGTTTCGGTCACTGGCTACCGAGTACTCTTATTCACTCAGAGAATAAGTTTTCTTCAGTATCCGCTCCCTCATCCTCAATCCTAGTCGAAACTAGCCTATAACTCTGACGCAAGCGCGAAAGTTAGGAATTAAGCATAGAATAAGATTACCAATATTATAGATAGGGAGCTCAAAAATAATAAGATAGAGTTTACATACACTTGGGGATAGAATCAACTACATTCAATCCTACTGGAGAGTTAGCTACTCATGGTAGCCATACAAACCACCGAAGATTCTGTCACCATCTTCAATCCTCGTGCAGCGCTCCGCCTCTCCTATTCTAAAATTAGAACTGGTGCATTATTACTGAAATATTACCGAATTACAATATTCGTGCACATATGATCTGGTGCAAGAGGGTTCTATTTATAGGCTAAGGAAAGACAAAGAAAATTGGGGAGAAATCTATCTAAAAATGGAAACAGGGCAAGAATCACGTGTTAGGTGCTTCACCCTGTGCTACAATGCAGGTTGCAGCGCAGAAACCAGAGAGCCGCGCTTCACCCTGCGCTACAGCGCAGGTTAAAGCGCGCAACGCGTTCTGCACAGCTTCAATCTTTTTCTTTTTAACTTGATCTCTCCCCAAGACCGGTTTTGGTTGATTTGTCTTTCCTTGTTTCCCTTTTCTTGATGAAATCTTGCATTTATTGAGCATCTTGGATTTAATTGGGAAGGTTGTCTGCAGAATCCTTGTTTAATTAGCAATGATATCTTCATTAATTGCTTTCAAATAATCTTCAAATCTTCATTAAATGTCTTCATTTAAACTTCAAATCTTGCAGATATGTCCCTTATTTAATGCTATATTTTCTTTATATCAATCTTTGCAATATTCTGCAAAAATCAGCACAATTTATATCAAAATAGCATCAAATTCAAATCCAAGATTAATAAACACAATGTATCTAATAATAAATAAAAATGGATTAAATTGGGGCAAAAATACCATTTTATCCTTGATAAGTGAACTAAAAAGTGCTCTAATTTATCATATAATTTTCACTTATCAAAATACCCCCAACTTAACTTCTTGCTTGTCCTCAAGCAAGAGACCTCTTTGCAATCAAAAATCAATTCTATCCCCTAAATAACTATAAAATAAAAAACAAATTCAAGGAACTTTTCATCATCTCCTTCTTAAGCAGCAGTCACTTTCCAAACATAAGAAAAATTCAGGATTAAGGGATGTTACCAATAATCAATCAGAATAGAACACAAACATCAATCAAACTTCTCAAAAATAGCAATTAAAGCAGTAAGTGATAAACCAAGGAAATCTCTCATTCTCAAGGGTAAGTGTTTCCCTCAATCTTTTTCACCAACGTTGAACAACTAGAATTGATAGTCGTTTCCAACATCTGAACCTGCAAGTAGTTAATATGGATCAAAAGGTCTTTTCTTTGGTTTCTAATGAGGCTGGGCTATCAAGAAATCATGGTTTTTCTAGATATGCAAAGAACACTTTGAATAGAGAGCATCTTGTGATTGTGCTTGGGACTTCTCTCCGTTCACCTGGTCATTCTTGAATTGTCAACCTTTTTCAGCTTGGCCTCTTTATTTGAAGAAGTACTCCCCCCCAACTTATTCAATTTCCACACTTTTGTGCAGAATTTTTTTTTTTGAATATTAAACAATAACATAGAGAATTTATTTATGGGGGAATATTCTTCTCTGTGATTTCTTGTGCCTGCTCTTTGAATCCCTTTGACCTTTCAATTCACCAACCTCTTGTCCCATATTGTTGTTGTGCACCTTGCTCTCTATCCCAAGTGTTAAGGGACAGGATATAATCATTGAATATGGCTATAGGGTACATCAAAAGAAATATTAAAGGCTCAAATGGGCAATCAATAAATGGAAACATTTAATCAAGGTTGGCTATTTGGTACTAAGCAAAATATTATAATCACAAAATATGCCTTTGTCACTTCCATATCTTCCACTAACAAGACAAAATTCAGAAACTCAAGCAATAACAGTTGACACGCAGCGGTGAAAAGCTCTCAATTTCAGTGTTTGGGCTCTCAGCTCACCGGTTATTGGCTAAAATTTCCTTGATAAAGCACTTACTGGTTTTAATTAACTATCCTGATAGGTTTTCTTGAGAAGTATCATAGTTCTAACTGATTATGGAATTAATCACAAAACCCTATCATCTTTCCTAATCTGGTTAGTTAAACTACCTAATTATAGAGACATCTTGAAAAAGTTGCCTTAAATCCTAATTTCCTAAAGTCCTAAATTCTGAACAAAACAATAAAGATTAAATTGGAATGTAAAAGCAAGAAAACAATTGAAAACAAAATGAATGATTGTTATTGAAACTATAATATTTGAAAAGTAATGCATGTTTTCTTCCTTATTGAATGATGAATGTTCCTATTGTCCTAAGAAAAGAAAATAAATGCAAAAAGAATCCTAATGAATGATGAATATCCTAATGTCCTAAGAAAAGAAAAGGAAAAGAAACCACCAATTGCTTTAATCTTCATCGTCTGACTCTCTTCCCCCCTATGAAAGTTGGGCCTGTCCCCAGGCCATTCCATAGTGTCTCTAAAGCGCTCATGAGACATCTCGGGATCTGGTCCTAATGAATTATGAAACATTACTTCTTGCAGATACATCATGCATTGTAAAGTGTGGTAAGTTGGCTAGATAAATGCTCCATGTGATATTGCCTTGGTCTGTCTGCAGGTGGAGGTGGTAAAGGGTGTGTGATTTTTTCTCTGATAATCTTGACTTCTTCAGTTGTAGTGTAGTGGGATTCTATGTATTCTCTATTGATTGGGTGCCTAATGGGTGTGTTTGGTTGAACCTCGATTCCTCTGTAGTAACATAGTGATGTAATCAAAGCAGGGAATCCTAACTTTGCTCTGGAATGAGATCATCTTTCATCGAGAGAGGCTTGAATTAGGCAATCCAAGTAGTTAGATATGACCGTGGCGATGTCAACCTGCTCTCCATTCTCTATGCAGTGTATCAGATGAGCAGTAGGCATATCCATAGCAGAAGAAATAGAGCAAGGTCGAATGTTAGCATTTATGAAGGCCATCCATATTCTAGACAACTCACTCAGGTGTTCTGTGGGTATTCTTTCTGCCTCACCATATACACTTTCCTCAAAAGATTTACCAGTTAAGCACAATCGCTGAGATGTTTGAGTGTCCAGAATGTCATTCCCATAAGGTCCTACGTCTTGCATTCTTTGCATGTATTTGCAATAGGTCTCATCAATAGTCTCTGGTGTAGGATAATCAAGAAGTTCATTGATTGCCTTCATATCATAAGCAATCCAGTATCCCTGCACAAAGCTCTTCCTTTCCTCGGAGCCATCCAGACTTCGCACAGCGTTGCTGTAGAATTGTTTCACAATCTCTGGATTGAAGTATGTGTATGATTCAGCCAGAGCTCTCCAATCTCTTCTGGTGATTTCAGAATTGAATTCTGCGTACTCCCCTGGTTTGAGTTGTACTGGTCTATCTAGAAAGAATTCGCAATTCATGATATAATTGTAGTTCATGCATGCCTCAACATCTTTGAATCTTCCTTCTCCCAAAATAGGATTTGCATCTATCTTCTTTCTTTTCACCATGACAAAACACTTTGCAGTAATCGAGTTCGAACCATCTGCATAACCGAATTTAGAGCAAGACACTAGTTATTAGATTCAAGAAGAGCCAAGAAACATATAAGAACTCAGACATACAATCCCACCTTCTTTTTTTAGAGTTTTTGTCAAGATTAAGCAAAGATTGATAAGAAGACTCATACCTTGATGAAGGTCACCACGTCAGATACTTGGAACTAAGAGAAGAGGGTGAGAAACTATGCGCAGAGCTTGAGGAAATCAGTCAAGAATGATGATTCCTCAGCTTGGCACGTATTTAAATAAAACTGATAGTTGCGCTTCACCTTGCGCTGTAGCGCAGGTGAAGCCGCGTATGACGGTGAATTTCTCATAATTTTCACGCTTCACTCTACGTGTGGGCACAAGTGAAGCGTGAAAGTCAAGAGAGCAAAACTGATGCGCTTCACCTTGCGCTGTAGCATAGGTGAAGCACATGTTACGGTGAATTATTCGCAATTTTCACGCTTCACCTTGCGCTGTAGCGCAGGTGAAGTGTGAAAGTCAGAGACCAAAACTGTTGCACTTCACCTTGCGCTGGAGCGCAGGAATCAGAGAATTTCTTCCTATTCTTTTTCTAAAATAAATCTGTTTCCTACACCTACCCTGTGTCCTCCCAGTAAGCGCTTGTTTAACGTCTGATAACTCGACGCCTGATTCTTTTTATGGTCTTCCAGGTTGATGACAGACTCAGATCTGTCAAAGTCACCTCCCAAATAGTGTTTGAGCCTCTGTCCATTGAACAACCCAGCATACCTTAGTGTCAGGATCTTCAATCTCAACAGCCCATAAACTCTAACTTCTTTAACTATGAATGGCCCTGTCCATCTGGATTTGAGCTTTCCCTGGGAAGAATTTCAATCTGGAGTTGAACAGAAGTACAGATTGTCCAGGGTAAAATCTCTTCTTAAGGAATTTTTTATCATGATAGGCTTTGTCTTTTCCTATAATCCTGGATGATTCATATGCATTCAGACGCATCTCTTCTAATTCATGTAATTGTAGCACTCTCTTTTTTCTTCCTGCCACTCTAGTATCCATGTTCAAGAATTTTAGAGCCCAGTATGCCTTGTGTTCAAGTTCAACTGGCAAGGGGCATGCTTTCCCATATACCAGCTGAATGGGGATAGTCCTGTAGCAGTCTTGGCAGCTGTTCTATAAGCCCATAATGCATCATCAAGCTTAGTTGCCCAGTCCTTTCTAGAAGAACTAACTATTTTTTCGAGGATTCTTTTAAGTTCTCTGTTTGAGACTTCAGCTTGCCCATTTGTCTGTGGATGGTATGGTGTAGCTACTTTATGTTTAACCCTGTATTCTTCCAAGACCTGCTATAGTTGTTCATTACAGAAGTGTGATCCTCCATCACTGATAATAACCCTTGGTGCTCCAAATCTAGCAAATATATTTGCTTTCAAAAATTGACTCACAGTTTTTGAATCTGCCCCTCACCGTAGCTGCTGCTTCTACCCATTTGGAGACATACTCAAACAGCTACCAGGATATACTCTTTTCCATTCGATGAAGGAAAAGGTCCAATGAAATCCCATCCCCCAACAGTCAAATACTTCTATTTCAAGCACATAGTTCCCAGGAATCTCATTTCGCTTGGAAATTCCCCCTGTTCTTTGGCAGCTATCACACTGTTGAACATAGTCCATTGCATCTTAAATATAGACGGCCAATAAAAACCAGCTTGGAGTATCTTTGCTGCAGTCTTGTCTTTGTTGAAATGTCCCCCATAAGGAGAGTTGTGACAATGCCAAAGGATCTTTGTAATTTCTTTCCTGCGACACATCTTCTTAGCAAGTTATCAGCTCCTAGTTTGAAGCGGTAAGGGTCATCCCACAAATATTCTTTGCGTTTGTTAGGAATTTCCTCCTCTGTTGCCAGGACAATTGATCTGTAGTACTCCTGCTGCTTTATAATTGGCTATATCAGCAAACTAGGGCCTTTCTTGAATCATCATCAGTCTTTCATCTGGAAATTCTTCTAGTAACTCAGCCTTGTGCTAGTGACCACTTCGTTCACCAGTCTCGATAAATGGTCTGCTACTACATTCTCGCTTCCTTTCTTGTCCTTGATGACCAGATCAAATTCCTGCAAGAGTAAAATCCATCGTATCAGTCTTGGTTTAGAATCTGGTTTTGTCAAAAGATATTTGATAGCAGCATGATCAGTATAAACAGTGATATTTGAACCTATTAGGTAAGATCTAAATTTTTCCAATGCATATACTATGGCTAACAATTCTTTTTCTGTAGTGGCATAATTTATTTGGGCTTCATTCAAAACCTTGCTAGCATAGTGTATAACATGGAATATTTTAGATTTTCTTTGTCCTAACACAGCTCCTACAACATAATCACTTGCATCACACATTAATTCAAATCCAAGTGTCCAGTCAGGACCAACTATAACAGGAGCAGATGTTAAACTTTGTTTCAACAAGTTAAAAGCAACCAAGCAATCATCATCAAATTTAAAAGGTGTATCCTTGTTTACAGATTGGTGAGAGGCTTGGCTATTTTTGAAAAGTCCTTGATGAAACGCCTAAAATCCTGCATGTCCTAGAAAACTTCTGATGCCTTTCACATTTGCTGGGGGTGGCAACTTCTCTATGACTTCAATCTTGCTTTATCCACTTCTATCCCTTTAGCTGAGATTTTGTGTCCAAGAACTACACCTTCTGTCACCATGAATTGGCATTTTCCCAATTTAGAACAAGGTTAGTCTCTGCACACCTTTTCAAAAATATCGAAATTTAAAGCAATGATCAAAAGAATTTCCAAAGACAGAAAAATCATCCATAAAAACTTCTATGCAATTTTCTACCAGATCTGAAAATATGGATAGCATGCATCTCTGGAAAGTAGCTGGTGCATTACATAGCCCAAAGGGCATTTTCCTGTAAGAAAGATACCAAATGGACAAGTAAAAGCATTTTTTCTTGATCTTCAGATTAACACTATTTGATTGTATCCAGAATATCCATCCATAAAGCAATAAAAAGCCTGCCCAGCTAATCTCTCTAACATTTGGTCCATAAATGGTAAAGGGAAATGATCTTTCCTAGTGGCTTGATTTAATTTCCTATAATCAATGCACATTCTCCACCCTGTCACTGTCCTAGTGGGTATTAATTCATTTTTCTCATTTTTTATAACAGTCATACCCCCTTTTTTGGGACAACCTGAACAGGACTTACCCAAGCACTATCAGAAATAGGATAGATCATACCTGCCTCGAGCAGCTTTAATACTTCCTTTTTCACTACCTCTTTCATTGTTGGGTTCAATCTTCTCTGAGGTTGAGTGACAGGTTTGTAGTCTTCTTCCATGTGGATTTTATGCATACAGTATGAAGGACTGATGCCTTTGAGATATGACAAGACCACCCTATAGCTCCTGCATTACTTTTTAAAACATCAAGAAGTCTTTCCTCCTCTGAGGAAGTTAAAGACTTGCTAATAATCACAGGTTTATTCTCATTTGTCTAAGAAGGCATATTTGAGATGTGATGGGAGTACCTTAAGTTCCAGCTTCTGAATCTCAGTCTTCTCTGTGGTAATTCTTCAATTGTGATTCCTCAGGTGGAAGTGGTGGAGAGATGACCAGTTCCCTTGTATATTCATCCTCTTCCCCTTTAGCAAGGATATCTTCCATACCTGTCAAGACTGTTGCTAAAGGATTTGCACTTGTTAGCATTTGTTGTTCAACAGAGGATTTCTCTAACATTCCAATTGATGGCACTGTTGTTTATCTATGGGATACTGCATTGCATCAAATACATTAAAGCTTACCTCATCATCTTGAACTCGTACCTTTAAATTACCATCATCCACGTCGATGATGACCTTTGCAGTTTTCATAAAGGGTCTGCCGAGTATGATTGGAACTTCAGCATCTTCTTCCATATCCATGATGACAAAGTCCACCGAAAGATGAATTTATCCACTTGGACAAGCACATCTTCTGCGATCCCAAGTGCAATTTAATAGATCTATCAGCCAATTGCAGGGTCATTCTTGTTGGCTTCACTTCCGAGACTCCTATCCGTTTGAGTATGGATAGGGGCATCAAGTTGATGCTGGCTCCTAAATCGAGCAATGCTCTTCCAACTGGTAAGGTTCCAATTGTTATGGGTATGGTGAAACTTCCAGATCCTTTGCCTTTTGTTATTGATTTTTGGATGATAGCTGCATCTTGCTTCCAGTTCTACAGTCTCTTCAGGGATCTTCCTCCTCTTGGTCAATATTTCCTTCATAAATTTTGCATAAGTGGGCATTTGATTCATGGCCTCCAGTAAAGGAGATATTGATCTGCAGTTTCTTCATGACATCCAGAAAGCTGAAAAATTCCCTGTCTTGACTCCTTTTGGTGGAGTCTTGGGGTAAGGTAACTCTCGGTGATGAAGCTCTGGTGAAGGTTTTTTCTTTATCTCTTGATTCCACCTGGCGTTCTGGTTCATCTTCCTCTTTTTCAACCTCTTGTTCCTTTCTTTCTAAGACTTCCCTTTCTTGTCAAGTTGTCACCAATACCCTTTCCTACCTTGCCGCTTCTGGTGGAGATTGATTTGCAGACTGCTTGTTGCTCATCAAACTCCCTTCTTATCTCCTCCACTTGTTTTGCTAGATGCATGAACGTTGCTTGCATTGCTTTTTGACTGGCTATCATTTCCTGTGTCAGCTTATTGAGCTTTTCTTCAATTCTGGAGTTGATATCTGCGCTGAGTTGTCATTTTGTTGGTATTGACTGTGATTCTTAGAGGTTTTGTCATGGCTCCCTGCACTGTCTAGGAAGTAGACTTGTTCCACTCGGCCTTCAGGAAAGAGCAATGTCCATTAAAGTGATTTCCTTTGCAAAAATCGCATACCATTTTTGGAGCTATTTCGTTAACAGTTTGCATCACTTGTTGTTGTTGGAGGAGCAATTGCATTTGCTGGCTTAATTTCTCCATTTGCTCGAGAACTTTGACCGAATCTTGCTTAGGCAGCTCTTCTTTCTGAATTGATTGATCCCAACATAGATCTTGCTGATTGCTTTGAGCACAATTGTCAATGATTGTGAGTGCTTGCTTAGCCCTGTTGATAAAATCGTGCCTCCTGCTGCAACATTTATGAAAGATTTGCATTTTGGCTTGAGTCCATTGTAGAAGAAGTTGAGTTGGGTAATATCATCAAAACCATGGTTTGGGCATTTGAATAACAAGGATTTATATCTTTCCCAAGCCGCATACAATGGTTCATTCGCTTCCTGCTTGAATGTGGATATATCTGCTTTAGCTTGAATGTAATGCTCATGGGAAAGAATCTTCGCAGAAATTTTTCCTCAACTTCCTTCCATTTGGTCAGACTCTGACTGGGGTGAAATTTTAACCATTCCTTAGCCTTACCTGTAAGAGAAAAGGGAAATAAACGTAAGTATGCACTCTTTGTCCTCTTCATCAAAACCCATAATTTCAACTAGTTCAAAGAATATAGAAAGATGATCATTTGGATTTTCATGTTCTAAGCCTGAGAACTGGTGATTTTCAACAAGTTGAAGGTGTGATGCTTTGAACTCCAAAGCTTTTGTGGTATTTGGAAGGCAATACTAGAGTGATATCATCCCTTGATGTGATATGTAGTCTCCCAAGGTTCTTTGTGATTGAGTGCCTTCCATTCTTCCACTTGTTTATTCACCTGGCTTCTAAGTTTTTGAGGCAACAAACTTGAAAAACGTAAGTGTGGAAATAAAATTAAAACAGAAATTCCTAAATATATACACTTGATAATTAGACCTGCCAAGGTCTACACGAATTGGAAACCGTTCCCCGGCAACGGCGCCAAAAATACTTGATGGGTTTTGGCAAGCGAACCAAAAATCCAGTAGTATAATAGTAAGAAGAGTATCGTATCCACAGGGAACGGTCAATTCGCGTATAGTGTGATCTATTTATCAAGAGAAAACAACGGGTTTGTGAGAATATGTTGTGCGGAAAATCTAAATAGCAATTAATATTCAAAAGCAATAGAAGAAGAGTTAGAGACACTTTACTTGGATTAGGATTGAACTTCGTATCATCACACCCTTTGTGTATGTAAAAACTATTTATTATTTTAGGTTTACTCTATAATACTGTAGACAAACTAATTGCTAAGACCCCGAGTTACCAGCAACCTCACCACTCAAAGGTAATCTGTGCGGGCTCTCCCAAGCGACAAACTTACCCTCGGCTTATTTTGCTTTTATTATTCCGTTTGTAAAGGAACTCATTAATAAACCAGGCTTAATCCTGTAGACGCATCTTCATTAGGATACTCACACTACCCATCAATCCCTAGATACGCCATGTGTCGGTCACTGGAATTACTATCAACTAACCTTTGCTATCGATAAACAGCCTAATCTGTAAACGCCCTTCATTATGGTTCTCACACTACCCATCAATCATTAGCAACGCTCATGTTTCGGTCACTGGCTACCGAGTACTCTTATTCACTCAGAGAATGAGTTTCTTCTGTATCCGCTCCCCCATCCTCAATCCTAGTCGAAACTAGCCTATAACTCTGGCGCAAGCGCAGGAAGTTAGGAATTAAGCATAGAATAAGATTACCAATATATAGATAGGAGCTCACAAATAATAAGATAGAGTTTACATACACTTGGGGATAGAATCAACTACATTCAATCCTACTGGAGAGTTAGCTACTCATGGTAGCCAACAAACCATGAAGATATATCACCATCTTCCATCCTCGTGCAGCGCTCCGCCT
Source organism: Sesbania bispinosa (assembly GCA_026901365.1). Classification (NCBI taxonomy): domain Eukaryota; kingdom Viridiplantae; phylum Streptophyta; class Magnoliopsida; order Fabales; family Fabaceae; genus Sesbania; species Sesbania bispinosa. The sequence goes on from QLOH01000091.1 coordinate 1,000,588, forward strand.
CTCCTATTCTAAAATTAGAACTGGTGCATTATACTGAAATATTACTGAATTACAATATCGTGCACACCTGATCTGGTGCAAGAGGGTTCTATTTATAGGCTAAGGAAAGACAAAGAAAATTGGGGAGAAATCTATCTAAAAATGGCAACAGCAAGAATCACGTGTTCTGCGCTACAGCGTAGGTTGCAGCGGAGAAACCAGAGAGTTGCGCTTCACCTGCGCTACAGTGCAGGTTGAAGCGTGCAACGCGTTCTGCACAGCTTCAATCTTTCTCTTTTTAATGATCTCTCCTCGACACTGGATTTGGTTGATTTTCTTTCCTTGTTTCCCTTTTCTTGATGAAATCTTGCATTTATTGAGCATCTTGGATTTAATTGGGAAGGTTGTCTGCAGAATCCTTGTTTAATTGGCAGTGATATCTTCATTAATTCTTTCAATTAATCTTCAAATCTTCATTAAATGTCTTCAATTAAACTTCAAATCTTGCAGATATCTCCCTTATTTAATGCTATTTTTCTTCATATCAAATCTTTGCAAAATTCTTACACAATAAATTGAAGCACTTACAAAGCAAATGTCTAAGCTTCCTCAACAATTACATTCGGTGCAATCTGGTCCTGGTCCGGTACAACCTTTAATTTGTGATTTATGTGGAGGTGACCATCCAAATGGTCACTGTTCTTATCAAGAAAACCAACAGGAGGAACAAATCAATTATATGGCCAACCAAGGAAGACCAGGTAATTTCTCTACCAATCCTAATAATTATGCTAACAATTTTTCGCAGGGGTGGAGAAACAATCAAAATCAGAATTTTGGATGGAGACAGGAAGCTGGACCTTCCAATAGACAGCCTCCTTACCAACCACAACAGCAGAACTATCCTTTTGTGCATGAAAGACATCAAAATTGGAGGATACATTGGAGAAATTCATGCAGACTTCTATGTCAAATCAGAAAAATATGAATCTGCAATCAGGAATCTTGAGACACAGGTTGGACAGTTGGCAAAGCAGTTATCAGATCAACAATCAGAACACTTCTCAGCCAACACACAACCAATCCAAAGGAGCATTGTAAATCCATTACTACAAGGAGTGGAAAAGTTATTGGTAGGGGGATTGGTGACAACCTATTAGTAGAGGAAGAAGTTTTGGAGGAAAAAGAGAATGAAGAGAGAAAATGAGTGTGAGGGAGAGGAAGAACAAATAAAAGTGAGGTTGTAAATAGAGAGCTGAAAAAGGAAAAGAAAAAGAGGGAGAAAATAAAAGTGATGAGAAAAAAGAGGAGAAGGGTGAAAGACAAGTGCTCAACTGAAGAATCTACCTTACCCTCAGAATCCATCAAAAAGGGATAAGGAGAGGCAGTTTGCAAGATTCATGGATATATTTAAAAGACTGCAAATTAATATTCCTTTTGTAGAAGCAATGGAGCAGATGCCAACATATGCAAAGTTCATGAAAGAGCTTCTAACAAAGAAAAGGAGGTTTTCTGAAGAAATAGTGGAACCTGAGGCAGGGTGTAGTGCTATAATTCAGAAATCTTTACCACAGAAATCCAAGGACCCTGGAAGTTTCACTATTCCTGTTACAATTGGAACACTACCAGTAGGTAAAGCATTGCTTGACCTGGGAGCCAGTATTAATTTGATGCCTTTATCTATGTTAAAGAGAATAGGTGATCTGGAGGTGAGACCCACAAGGATGACATTACAGTTAGCTGACAGATCCATGAAATACCCTTATGGTGTTGGCTGAAGATGTTTTGGTTAAAGTTGACAAATTTATATTCCCAGTTGATTTTGTGTAATGGATATAGAGGAAGATGTTGAGGTTCCTCTAATTCTGGGAAGACCTTTTATTAAGACAGCTAAAGTAATAATTGATGTTGATGATGGTAAATTGAAGGTCAGAGTACAAGATGATGAAGTTAACTTTAATATATTTGAAGCTATGCAACATCCAAGGACAAGCACAGTGTTTCAGAATGGATGTCTTAGATGAAGTTTTTCTAGCATCAAGAAAGCAATTGTCAAAAGCAACTCCGCTAGAAAAAGCATTGATTGGTGTTGCAATGAGTTTGATGAAGATGAAGAAAAAGAAATTGATGAATTCTTAAAACACCTGGATTCAACCAAGGAGATTGCACCAAAGGAATTAAAGTAAGAAAAATTGCAACAGGAAATAAATCTGAAAGTCAGAAGCTGAGTTAAAGGTATTACCCCCTCATTTGAAATATGTTTTTCTTGCAGATGGAGGCAATAAACCAGTGGTGATAAGCAATACTTTGACGGCTTCTGAAGAAAAGAAATTGATCCAAGTGCTAAAGGCTAATGAAGGAGCAATAGGTTGGACTTTGTCAGATCTCAAAGGAATTAGTCCATCCTATTGCATGCATAAAATTCATATAGAGCAAGATTATAGGCCTGTAGCACAACCTCAGAGGCGGTTAAATCCAACAATGAAAGAGGTAGTAAAGAAAGAGGTAATGAAGTTGCTTGATGCAGGTATGATTTATCCAATCTCAGACAGTGCCTGGGTCAGCCCGGTCCAGGTAGTTCCTAAAAAGGGAGGTATGACTGTTATTCATAATGATAAAACGAATTAATCCCTACTAGGACAGTCACAGGTTGGAGAATGTGTATAGATTATAGAAATTGAATCAAGCAACTAGAAAAGATCATTTTCCTCTTCCTTTTATGGATCAAATGTTAGAAAGGTTAGCTGGACAATCTTATTATTATTTTTTGGATGGTTACTCAGGTTATAATCAGATAACTGTAGATCTAGAAGACCAGGAAAAATCTGCTTTTACTTGTCCTTTTGGTGTGTTTGCTTACAGGAAAATGCCTTTCGGATTATGTAACGCACTAGCAACCTTTCAGAGATGCATGCTTGCAATATTTTCTGACCTGATTGAAAATGTATTGAAGTTTGCATGGATAATTCTCTGTGTTTGGTGAAATCCTTTGATCATTGCCTGGAGAATTTGAATACCGTACTGAAGCGGTGTGTTGATACCAATCTAGTCTTGAATTGGGAAAAATGCCAATTCATGGTCACTGAAGGAGTGGTGTTGGGACATAAAATCTCTGTCAAGGGTATTGAAGTTGACAAAGCAAAAGTGGAAGTCATAGGAAAGCTCCCACCACCAACAAATGTCAAAGGAATCAGAAGTTTTCTAGACCATGCTGGGTTTATAGAAGATTCATCAAAGACTTCTCCAAAATTGCCAAGCCACTTAGCAATCTGCTTAATAAGGATACACCTTTTAAATTTGATGCTGAATGCTTGCATGCTTTTGACTTGTTAAAACAGAAATTGATTTCATCTCCTATCATAATTGCTCCCGATTGGAATTTAGATTTTGAATTGATCTGTGATGCGAGTGATTATGCTATAGGAGTAGTTTTAGGTCAAAGAAAGAATAAAATTTTTCATGCTATACATTATGCCAGCAAAGTCCTTAGTGAAACACAAATTAATTATGCAACAATTGAAAAGGAATTGTTAGCTATAGTGTATGCTTTGGAAAAATTCAGATCTAACTTGATTGGTTCTTCTGTTATGTATATACTGATCATGCTGCAATTAAATATTTGTTAAATAAATCAGATTCCAAACCAAGACTGATCAGATGGATTTTATTGTTGCAGGAATTTGATTTAACAATCAAGGACAAGAAAGGAAGCGAAAATTATGTAGCTGATCATTTGTCCAGGCTTGTGAATACAGAAGTAACCAAAAATCAGACAGATGTGCAGGAAGAATTTCCTGATGAAAAGTTGATGCTAATACAAGAAAGGCCATGGTTTGCTGAAAATGGCAAGAACCAAAACAACAGCAGGATTGAATCCAACAAGACTAAACAAAGGAAAAGAGCGAGGACGACCACTCCTTCACCTAACAGACCAAATAGAAATTTTTTCAGAGATGCAAGGGGGTTGGAAAGATATGAAGAGATTAGGAAATGGAACTTTATTCCTGAACGGAAAGTTGATCTAAAGCCTGGGGAACATGATGCCTTTCTTAATAGGCTTATCATGAGGAAGTGGATGCAATTAGCTAGTCCTCTACCAAAATTCGATCCAGAAATTGTTATAGAATTCTACACAAATGCTTACCCCAAAGATGGATCAGAAGAAAGAAAGTCTAAGGTAAGAGGAAGATGGGTGATGTATGACAGAGATGCAATTAATGAGTTCCTTGGAAACCCCTTGACACTCTCTGAGGGTGTGTCTGCACTTATCAAAGATTAAAGGCAATCAGAAATGGTTTTGATGAACGGGAAGAGGTAAGAAAAATTTGTATTCCAAATCATGGATATACAAGAGGAACATCTAATAAACCCCGCAGAATAGTCAGATCAAGTATGAAGACTTTGGCACAAATCTGGATGACTTTCATTCTGGCCAATATCATACCCCTAGGTCATGTTTCTGATATGAACTTGGCCAGGTGTCACCTTCTTTACAGCATCATGAAAAAGAGTTTCACTGTAGATGTGGCACATATTATTTCTGAACAGATGTACAAGTTTGCCACAGCTGAAACAAATAAAAAAATGAGAAGGCATCCAGGACACTGGGTTTTCCATCCATGATCACAGCTATGTGCGCAGCTCAGGGGGTTGAGGTCAACCCTACAATGAAAATTAGAGAGGCTATTGATAAAAAGTACATAAGGTTGTACTGTACCAACCCTGATGAGAGGCAAGCCAGGCAACCACAAGAGCTCAACCACAACCTTAACCTGAAGAGCAAGAACCTCCACAACCTGAATACCAACCTCAACCATCTAATGCCCAGATTATGGAGAGGTTTGACAGGTTAAGTTTAGAGATGCACCATGATAGACAGCAACGCATCTCCTTGCATAAAGGACAACAATCCATTATGGAGAAGCAGGGTTGGGATTCAACACAGTTCCTTTCCTATGTTCAGTGGCCTGGGGACAGTCCATTTTTTCCGGGGGGGAGTGAAGCTGGAGCTGCTGCTACTAGTGGAGCTGGTGTCAGTGGAGAGCATGCTTTCGGAGTTGCACCTGGAGGAGACTATATTCCAGAAGCGGGACCATCAGGACCTGCTAATGATGTAGTTGATGCTGGAGATGGAGAGGGGCTATATCATGATGGTGATTTTGAGGAGGACTTTGACAAATCATGAGGGGAGATTGATTAATCCCTTTGCTATGTTTTATTGATATGACTTGGTTTCACTTTTGATAGTTGATACTTTTTACACTGTTTGTGTTTGATATTTTGGCAGATAACTGAGACTGCAGTGTTTAATACTTTTGATAATTTCAGTCTGTGTGTTAGTTATTTATGGTTGTTTCTTGTTTCTTGTTTTAGTTATTTCTGTTTTTAGTTTGTTTTATTACTTTGATTAGTTAGGATTTGTGGTTTAGTAATGTGGATATAATACTGATACATAGATATAAATACTTAGAAAATACTTTTTGGGAATTAAAAGAAAAATTTTTCTTGAGGAGATTGGTTAAAAGGAAATCAGGATTCAGTAAGTGTCCTAAAGTTAGATCAGCTGAGCAAACTGAACAAAGAAGAGAAAAAGGAAAATGTGGTAAATTGCATAATCAAATAGGATTAGGACATTGGTGCATGATAATTGACCAAAATAAGCAATCATAACAATAGGTGATATAATCAAGGAAATAAGCCACAGATAACCCAGTGAGTGTGTAAATCCATAAACAGATTGAGAGTTTCACTGTTAATTGATCAGTTGATATTGCTTGAGTTTCCTTTTTGATAACATCACATAAGAGGCATGGAAATGATTAAGGCAAGTTTTGTTGAATGTAAATAACTTAGTGCCAAATAGCCAACCTATAAATGACCAATTTTTTTTGTGCTAGCCCATTTGAGCCTAATTGTTCTTTGATTATGTACCTTGGCCTTAAAATCAAAATATTATCCTACCTTTGCACACTAAAAGGAAGCAGAGCATAGGTGCATATTATCATTTCAATGATAATGGGTTGGTGAAAGTGTGTTTATAAGAGAAAAATGGTTTGGCTATATAATTTACTCTTTACCATATATGTATAAAAAAAGAATGAAAAAAAAAAAGAAAAAGACAATGAAAATAAAAAGGAGTAGATTGTGAAAAAAATTTAATGTATTGAGGTGTTAAGAATTGAGAGTTGATGTAAGTTGAATTGAAATGTAGTTATGCTCTCTTTTCTTGAATTGTGCTTTTGATTATCCTGAAAAACCATAATTCTTGGAAGCCTAGCCTCATTACAACCTTTACAAGACCTTAAGATCCATGCCAAATGTGTGATTGTGGTTGAATTGGAAATGACTAGCAATTTTGATTTGTGCAATTTTCAGTGAAAGTTTGAGAGAAACACTCACCAGTGAGAATTGAGAGAAAAATTTCCTTGATTAGAATCATTACATTGTTATAATTGCTCCTTTTGGTGATTAATTGCACTCTTGTCCTCCTTCTATTTGATATTGGATTTACCATATGCTTTTGATTTCAATTCTTTGGTTGGAATGTGAAGTTATCTTTTGAAGGACCATGGAAATGATTTCCAAATAACCAGTTTCAGAAATGAATTAATGAATAGGTGAAGTATGGCTGTTTACTTTGCTTGAGGACAAGCAAGATTCTAGGTTGGGGGGAGTTGATAAGTGCCAAATATTAGGATGTTTTGTATGGAAAGAATGGCAATTTTTGGGTTAATTGCATTAATTCTTTAATTGATTTCCTCCAAATTCTAGAACATTTAAGTTAAGCAGTAATATCTGAGTACTGATATAATTGAAACCTTTTAATCCCAATTTTTGATGTTTAATTGCAGGAAATATGAAAGGAGATCAATCAGGAACAAAAGAAGTGAAGAAGCAAGAAGAAAAGAGAAATTCCAAGACAAGTGAAATTTTTTAGCTAATGAGCTAAATTTGTAGCTCATGAGCTAAAATGGACCAGAGAGGATTGCTTTTGGGTGTTGAATTGGCTCATGAGCTAAATTTTTAGCTCATCAGCGAAAATGGGCTAGAGAAGAGTGTTTTTGGGTGCTGAATTGGCTCATGAGCTAAACTTTTAGCTCATGAGCGAATTACCTTACTTCACGTTGAAGAATGCTTTGGCTCATGAGTTAAATTTTTAGCTCATGAGCGAATTTTCATTAAACAGCACCTAAAACCAATTTCGAAGTTAGTTTTGAGGAGGTTGGTCAATTCTAAAAATAGAAAAAAATCCCGAACGGAGAACAGAGGCTGGGGAACTTAATTTCATCATCTTCTTCATTTTTCTTGGATTGTAAAGTCACCATGAGTGGCTAATCTTCTCCTTTGGGATTGAATGTAAATCAACTTGAACTCGGATATATTCTGGTTATATTTTTATATAGTCATTTCGTTTCTATAGATATTGTTATTTTCGTTCTGTTTATATGTTCTTGATTCTATCTGATCAATAGATTCTAGATTTAGATTTTTGTATTTAACTGGAAAGTATTTCTGAAAATCCGATCTGAACGAAAATAGTCGATATATCATTATACTAGGAATAGATTTTGATATATTGAATGCTTTGATACTTGAACTTAATGCTGGATAATCTATTGAATATATGAGGAATCAATATTCAAGAGATTAATCTTATGAATTTTATAATTGAGGAATCAATATAAATGACTTTTGTGTATGCATCTATATCGATAGTTACAAAGGCTATATATTGATATACAACAGAATATAGATGGGGGAGATAGATGAAATTCAATCCCAGTTTTCCTACTGATATTTCAAACCAAATTTACTCTTTATTATTGCTTACTAGAATTATGTTTAGTTATCATATCAATCATGAAACAAAATATTCTCTTTTGTATATATTCACTTTTTGAATTAGTGAAATTTTGAACTACCAACTCCTCGTGGGATCGACACTCTGAAATCATTTTCATATTACTACAATTGACTAATAGGTATACTTGCCTAGCAGCCAACAATAATCGAGGTCCATGAAAGTTCACCAAGATGCTTTATGGGATTGAAGAACCTGGAGACATGAGAGCCTCTCTCATGCATCCCAAGGATAGAGTTTTTGCATGCCATTTTGGGGTGTTGCATTTCCCAAGATGGGGAGCAAAACCATATCTCTAATTTAGAGAGATTCTGCGTGATTCATTTGCTGAAGAAGAAGCAACTTGATCATCCTAAGATCATTCTGTACAACACGCACAACCTTGATTACGAAGATATGCTGTACTTTAAGGTTCCTATCGAGAAGTTGTACGACCGTAAGGCACCAACCTATTTCTCCATCTCCAACATCAAGAAGATGGGCATTGCTGTTTAAACGCCCATCACCTGAGCCTACTTTCATAGAATCTCTTGTTTTGGAGAAAGCTGCAGCAACTGGACGCAACGCTATTGACATCTTGTAGAATGAACTGTGTGGTGATTCTTGCAGAAGTGAATTTGTTCCTATGGAGACCACCCCAACAAAGATTGTCAAAAGAAAAAGATCCAAGCAAGTTTAGAAACCGGCTGAAGACTCTAATGCTCAGAAGAAGCACCTATTGAAACTATTGTGGTAAGACAGTCTGAAGGTAATGCACAACTCAAACAGTTTGAACCTATTCAGAAGGTTCTCTCAAAACCAACTTGTTAGCACAAAACCCTCTGAGATTTGGTTTTAATGACAACAAACCTTTGATCAAACTTAATGTTTTCTGTTCTTGAAGATACTGATGTTTTGTATGTGAGATCTTAGAAAGATAGGGTTCTTATGGTTAGTAAAGAACTCAGGAAGATCAGAAGAACCACGACCAAGCACAAAATGACACTATGCCAAAAAAGGTCTTAGAGGGCGCTCCCGTGCAGGCTTAGAGGGCGCTCCCGTGCGCACTAATAGCAACTGCTCTTGTTTGGTCAACAAAACGAGGACGCTCATGGAGCGCTCTGATATAAGGAAAGAGGGCGCTCCCGTGCATGCTAATAGGGCGCTCCTTGGAGGGCCCTCCAATACAAAAACGCAAAGCTATAGAGGGCGCTCCTTGGAGCGCCCTCTTTTTGTTATAACAAGGGCGCTCAGGAGCGCCCTCTGTTTGATTTTTTTCAAAACAAGGGCGCTCCATGGAGCGCCCTGTTTTCTTTTTTTTTTTAAAACTGGTTTAACCTGCATATTTATTTCAGTTGATCCCAATGGCTTAATCCAAAATCATGCATATTAATTCCTTAAAATTGAAACACTTAGTCATACTATGAACAACACTTATTAGTAAACAACACACATATCAACTTGAAACAAGAATTCAAACTTGTCATAATATGAATAGTTTCTTATGCAAGATATAACTTAGTGGTGTAAGTATGAATTACCTATACAAGTTTGAATTACAAACAAGTTACTCTGTTGAATCCGTTAGTTAACTCATTATCCATATTTACTTACTCCTATAATGTAAAAATAAATTACAAAAAAGTGGTAACTACATGCTTCGCCATTCTTCCCGGACCTCATCTAGCTGCTCAGTTGTGTGTAGCATCTGCATCGGCACTGAAGCAAAGTACTGTAAAAGGCCAAAGTTGATCTCAGTATATAAACTAGTGAATGAGGGTCCAAAAAGTACTTTGCTATCACAAGCCATAATTACCTCTCTAGGTATTATCAGTTGGTTTTGATCAATGATCTCCTTCATGTAACGCATTACGTAGAGCCCACAATTGGAGTCATTGTTTTGGACAGGAGACTATAAGTATAATGAATTTAAAAATAAGTGATGCTTATGCGCATAGTAATGAGAAACAAAATGTGTAGAAGAGATCAAATTACCTTAATGCGTGGTTACCATGTGGATCTGGTAAAAATACTATTCGGTCCTTGCCTGGAATCCCATCATCTCCCTATATTCTTTTATAGAGCTAAAGCAATATAACAAGTAATTTGTAAAGAGCCCGTAACTATATTATTGTGATAGTAATCCAATGAATACTACTCTTTTACTCAATTCCTTGATGTTTAATCTTCTGGGGGTTTAGCATTGAGTCCATAAAGTAAACCTCGCCCAAAACGGTTGAGACTCAATGCAAGTAGAATCCAATGTTGTCTACAATCCAATGAAAAATATGCAAAGAAATGGTTTTTTAAAAGACAAGAATATTGAGACATAAAACAAATACTATACATACCCCTTCATGATGAATGGAAGCAGAAACAATTTGTCTTGCCCCGCGTCTATTATACAACAAAATTTCCCACCAACACATGTTGCATGGTGTTCGCGTGAATAAAGTGGTGGTTTGCGGAGATATAAAACATATCGATCCGTGCGAGAAGACGGGGCTAAGATCGAATGATATTAGATAACTAAACGAAAAAATACATAATGTCAATCCAAGCAAATAAAACGAGAAAAATAACTTATTGAGATGTTTTTAGATTGAAATTACCTGCAATACACGTTCATAACGGTGCCATCCAACCAAACCCAATAAGAGCGAACGCCAAGAGAATTTCGATCAAGCCATTCCCACCATTTCAGCACATATCATACAATGCCTGGAGCTATCGTACAATTAATCACGTAGCTTACCTCTTGCATCTTTTCAGAATAGTAAGTTTCCAATCTTGCCCGGTATGTGCTGGTAGATGCAACAGGCGCTGAAGTCACACACATGTGCCGGGCATTCACGAATGGGAAGGACTTCGCAAAGTTGTAGTGTGGTGAAGAACGAGTCTCCACATGTGGCCCAGCACCAGAACATTGTGAGTCTACAATTCCCACAATTTGTACATATTAATATTTGTTTCTCTAAAAAATTAAAATGCACTTTTGATACAAATAAAAAACACATACAATGCATCCAATCCAAACATGTGAAGAAGGCCATGCAATGAAACATCCTACAGCATCAGCAAGAATGGTCGTTTCCCGTAAGCGTCAGGGCACGGAGTCGTCGCATGGGGTTCAATAGCAATTTGAACAGTTGACCCTTAATTAAGTTGGAGGGAAGTGGGGAATTGTGTCGCTCCTGTCCTGGGAGGTTCCATGCTTGTCCTTTACCCACAACTCGTCACACCGAGGTCTCCCAAGTACAATATACATTGAAAGGACACCCTATGTAATAACACAAGTATTCAACTTTAGGGATAAGTAGGGAAAAAAAACATAACTTCAGAACTTCTACCGAAAATCCGGCAGAGTTTCCACCTGTAAATTGGACATTTCCAATTTTTAGAACTTCACCTGAAACCCAGAAAATACCAGTGCAGTTTATAATGTCTAAAGCACTAATACAATTCAATAACAATAGGCCTCCGTGGCCAAACATACTACAATAACAATTGTCATAATATAAATAGTTTCCTTTGCAAAACCAACCATACCAGCAGCCAGTATTCTTAAGTCATTGATATTCAACTTTAGGGATAATTAGGGAAAAAAAACATACCTCAGGCAAGGCAGGTCTACTAAAAGAGGTAGAATCTCTGCAGCTTCGTTGTGCTCTTAAGTCATTCAACTCTCTTTTTGTTTCAGCCAGTTCTTGTTTCATGTCAAAGTACCCGCTTTCACTTCTCTCATTTCCGCAAGGATTTCTTGAAAATTTTCTGGGACGACATTTGGTTGGGGTTTTGGAGCATTATAATATTGACCGGGATAAACACCAAATCCCACACCCCGAACACGTCCCCGATAGACATCCTTCTTCAAAACTTGGTCAAGGACCTGTCTATCATCGGAGGTACCACTCTCGCCAGTTTGAGACAATAATTCTTCCTAATAACATGAGGGTAAATATATATAGTCCACGATAAAGAATACATGAGATGTAACACACAATGGTAGGAACTATATACTTACACATTGTGTGAAGACATCTTCCACTCCTTCATTGTCTGCCATCTTTTTTTTTTGTTAATCCTGGGCGGTTCTCCACAACATATGTCTGAAACTTCGGAGGTTCCTTCCCCCGCTTGTTGTAACTGCAAAGAATTATTGAGACATAATCAATACTAAAAACTACTACATTTGGAGCAAAATGTTAACGACCTTAATTACCATTCTTGCTCTAGCTTGGCATAACCCTTTCTTGAACCTCTGTACGGGTATTGAGGATTCGAAGCCCTGCCTTGTTTTTTTCACTAATTTCCTGGAATAAGACTGGTAAATATAACGTGACAAATTGTTACTTAAGTTGACAATGTTTAATAAAACCAAGTATGATATGATTATATTACCTTAAAATGTTCTTGGCCCCCGTAGGGGCTACAAAATAATCCACTGCTCCTGTGATATGAGGTCCCCATACCTCTTAGGAGGATGTGGGATGACATTTCCATCTTCATCATGCATGAAGTGGGTAGACAATGTTGACCCTACTACGCTCTATGCCTTTTTCCAGCCAACATAAGAATGTATCTTTTATGACGTTCTTCAACGTCATAATGCGGACACTACATATAAACAAAACATAATAAGATAATTAGTTAGTCACGTGCCTTTATCTCCTCAATTCTTATTAACAAAGTAATGGGAAATATTACATACCTTAACGTCCTTCCCAGATCATTTGTTGTATTCTTTTTACAAACTTCATCCCTCCATGTAATTATTGTGATTGGTACCCTTTCACGAACAATGGCACCAATGTAACTAGATAGTGTTCGTGCCACCGGATCCAATAGGTGGTCCTTTTTCGTTCCACGACACCTGAGTCAAGGTACTTAGTTTATAATAACATTAAACCATCTAATAAGCATAAATTATAGCAATGGAGGAAATTAAATGCTTACCTTGATTATATTTCATTGTTTCTTTGTTTCCTAAATGAGCCATTGTTGTAATCCCACGTCGAGTGTTCGTATCCATCTTTTCTTGTATCGTCATGATCCCCGCCTGACATTATAGCTGCATGAAAAAACATAACGAATTACTTAGTAAAATATTTTAAATTGCTAAAATCAAAAATGCAATTTGAATAAGTATAGGGTTTAGGCATACATTAACTAACTCATTCTCTTTCTTTTTCTATAAGTAGAGGGTCGATTTGTAATACGAATTGATGGGTTGATCCAAAATACCCTCAATCGTGGTCCGGTCTAGTGTAAACAAGCAACATCTGTGTGGAGTCAACTTGTACTATGTTGTGGCTGTCGTAACAAAAGGATCATCTTCAACATCCTCCCCACTGGTCATCATCATCCCCATTGGGGGAAGTCTTTGAATTGTTACTCAACATCACTATGGAGCAATTTTTGTCTGCGGGATTCACTAACATAAAAAATTTGCTCAGCCTGGGAAGCTAGGATAAATTGTTCATCTTTGTAACCCACCTTGCTAAAATTAACTTTGATGAAGCCAAGATTGTCAACCTGAACACCACCATTATTGTCGACCCAGTTACAACCGAAGACAGGCAACCGAAAGTTTGTGTAATCCATTCCCATATGCGATCAATGACCCCAAAATAGGACATATGGCATAAACTGGCTTTCTATCTTTCGCACTTGACATATGCAATGCTTGGGCCAATTAAAGTTATACTCCACTATTTTGTACCGTCGTTCTATCATCATGGTCCTTTGTGTAGAAAGTGTAGCCATTAATCTTGTAAGCCTTGTAAGATATAACGTTAAACTCGGACCATACGCCAAAAATTTAAGCCTTGTAGAGACTATAAAGAATTATTTAAGTTCATGTCCTGAAAAATCCTAGACTTAAACCATGTGATGAAGCTTCGATTGTTGTTCTCTGTGATCCAATTGTCTCCTTTATTAGGATTAGACTGCCGAAGTATTTCCTTGTGAATTTCTACATAAGGCTCTACCTCATCATCATTATGCAAGACATAAAGGTTGCTGAACCCATTCCTCTCTTTTAATGCTGATGACTTCGCTTGCCCTCAATCCCTCCTAATTGTAGGATTTTGTTCTGTCCAGAGACATAAGCCCTATGGAGCTGACACCACTAAGGTATTCTGTACAAAACTCAACAGCTTCTTCAACTATATACCTTTCGACCATACAACCCTCAGGACGACTGCGATTCTTCACATACCCTTTTAGTATCTTCATGTATCGCTCAACTGGGTACATCCATCTCATATAAGCTGGTCCACCAACTCAGTCTCCCGAACCAGGTGAATTGTGAGATGAATCATTATGTCAAAAAAGATGGAGGAAAATACATTTCAAGCTCACACAGTGTCACAACTATTTGGGGTCTTTGCAAAATGGGCAGCTTCCTAGGGTCAATTACCTTACTACAAATAACTCTGAAGAAATGACACAGTTTAGTAATTGTAATACGCACATTACTTGGCAAGAATGGAGCGTATTGCAACCGGAAGCAAATGACCCATCAGGACCATGATCATCATGAGACTTTACACCTACCAATCTTTTGCTCTTTTGGTGATATTAGATTTCTAATGTTAGAAGAAAACCCTCTGGAACTTTGACATCCTGCAGAAACTTGCAAAAAGTTACTTTTCTTTCTTGCTAAGAGTATAAGCCGCCGGTGGTAAAAATGTACGTGATCCCCTTTTGTCTGGTACCAATTCTTTCCTTATACCATTGCCAACAAGTCCCATCTCGCATTTACCCCATCCTTGGTTTTGCCTTTGACATTCAGTAACGTGCCAATAACACTCACACACATTTTTTTTCTATATGCATGACATCAAGGAAATGCCTAACAAACAATGTCTTCCAATATGGCAAGTCAAAAAAAATGGATTTTTTTTTTCCACCCTCCCGGTAACGAGTTGTGAGGCAAATGGTTTGCCGAAGTTGTTGGTCAAGTTACCCACCTTTTCCCACACCTGCTCACCAGTCAGTGGAGAAGGAGCCATGCCCTCTTCGGTTTTGCCATTGAATGATTTCTTCAATCCCCTATAACGATGGGTTAAAGGCAAAAACTTACGATGACCCATGAATACATTCTTTTTACAATGAGTCAAACGCATCCAAGTAGTATTTTGTTCACAGACAGGACAGGCACACTGACCCTTTACACTATAGCCAGACAAATTACCATATGCAGGGAAATCATTTATGGTTCCAAACAACATTGCCCTCAACTGAAAAGATTCTTCTTGTAGCCATCATAGACCTCTACTCCAGTATCCCACAATTGCCCTCAAGTCTTCAATCAATGGTGCCAAGTACACATCTATGTCATTACCCGGTTGTCTGGGTCCCGATATCAACATAGACAACATCATGTATTTCCTCTTCATACACAGCCATGGCGGGAGATTGTAAATGATCAATACCACCGGCCATGTGCTATGACTACTAGATTGGATACCATGCGGATTCATTCCCATCTGTTGATAAAGCAAGGCGGAGATTTTCTTGGTTCCTCGCCAAAAGATGGTTACTCATCATCAATCCTACTCCACTGCGGAGAATCAGCGGGATGTCTCAACATGCCATCCTTGATTCGATCATTTGCATGCCAAGTTAAGTTCCCTTGCATCAATGACACTACGATACATCCTTCGAAACCTTGGTATGATGGGAAAATACCAAACCACCTTTGCTGGTGTAGTCTCTTTCTTATAACGAGGCAAATGCATTTAGGACACGCACTTAATGACGCATGCTCATTTCTGAACAAAATACAATCATTGGGACAAGCATGTATCTTCTCATAGCTCATCTCAATAGAACTTAACATCTTCTTTGCCTCATATGTTCTTTTAGGTAGCACGTTGTCCTCCGGTAACATCTCCTTCAACAGGTGTGAGTAACTCTGTGAAACTCTTTTCAGACCAACCATTTGTTGCTTTTAAGTTATACAACTTCAACACAGCTGACAACCTTGGTACTTGGTGCACCCGTTGTACAATGGCGTTTCAGCATCACTGGCTAGGGTATCAAACATTTGGGGACAATCTCTGAGGTCATCTTCAACCACCTTTCGAATCTCATCAATTCGGTCGCAATCCTCCCACCCGGTACCAAAGTCATCATCACTTGGTTCTACATTGACATTATTCTCTCCCATACCACTATGTTCACTCCTAATCTTACCATGAAATGTCCAACATGTGTAACTCTTATCAATTCCAAAACAGAAAGATGGTCCCTCAAGTCGGTTACACTAACTGGCTTAGAACAAAAACACTTCGTACAAGGGCAGAGAATTCTACTAGGGTTTGTTGCATGGTCAGTGGCAAATTTTATAAACATTTCCACTCCTTCCCCATACTCATGTGTCAGACGGTTCGCAAACATCCAAGAACGATCCATTTTATAAAGGATATACCTAATTAAAGTCAATCACCAATCAGCAGTTTTGAATTATAACTAGCCCCAGGAAAAAATACCTTTAAGAAATAAAGACAAGTAAAAAAATATACTCGCTCGTAATAAAAATTATTAGTCCTAAAAATTTGACCAGCATTTCATCTA
Organism: Sesbania bispinosa; assembly: GCA_026901365.1. Classification (NCBI taxonomy): domain Eukaryota; kingdom Viridiplantae; phylum Streptophyta; class Magnoliopsida; order Fabales; family Fabaceae; genus Sesbania; species Sesbania bispinosa. Next base: position 1,016,990 of record QLOH01000091.1, read on the forward strand.
TTTCTTAACATTCCCAAATTAAGGAAAAATAATTTTTAGTCTTACACCACCAGCTATACCAGACCAAAAGAGATCAATATAAGTAATATATATTTATATAACTTCAGAAACTTCTACCGAAATTCCGGCAGAGTTTCCCCTGCAAATTGGACATTTCCAATTTTTAGAACTTCACCTGAAACCCAGAAAAATACCAGTGCAGTTTTATAATGTCCAAAGCAATAATACAATTCAATAACAATAAGCCTCCGTGGACCAAACATAGTACAATTATTCTTAAACATGAAACTAAGGTTAATGCATGTACATACAAATAACCTAATAATTATAATTAAACACAATTTTAAGTCCAAACCATCAGCTACCAGTCCAAAAGAGATCAATATAAGTAATATATATTTATAAAACATTACTAAATGCATAATAAACCACCACCAACAAATTTATAAAACAATATTTTAACTCAAACCAACAACAATATCACCCAAATGGTTCAATAAAACAAATAGTGTTTAATAATAATAATATGTTCGTAGTTCAGATAGCAAAATAGTAGGTGCAGATAGCAAAAAAAGGTGCAAAAGTTGGACAAAAATGGAGGTTTAGGGTTTCACTTACCCTATTGGTGGCGGCGGCCGAACTACAAATGGAGGGAAGGACTGCGCCGGAGAAGAAGACAGCTGCCGAACCGAACGGAAGCCGCGCCGCGCCGGAGAAGACGAAGATGGCCGCCGCGTCGCGAAGGAGGAGAAGAAGGTTGAGGAGGGACGGAGACGGAGACGGAGGACGGAGACGGACACGGAGGAGGGAGAGGGAGACGGGGAGGAGCTTAGAGAGAGCGAGACGGAGGTAGACGGAGGAGAGAGAGGGAGACGGACGGGGGGACTTAGAGAGAGAGAGGGAAGAGCTTCGCGAGAGAGACGCGTACGTGCGGCGAACTGTGAAAACGATTCTGGTTTAATAAATGTCCAGGCAAAGAGGGCGCTCCTGGGAGCGCCCTGGAAAGCCACCTAAGAGGGCGCTCAGGAGCGCCTTCTTTTCCTTATAATTAAAAAAATACACTCATGCAGGAAAAGAGGGCGCTCCGTTGGAGCGCCCTGGAAAGCCACCTACGAGGGCGCTCAGGAGCGCTTTCCTTTCCTCATATTTAAAAAAATTCAGGGATGTAACAAGGGCGCTCTATAGAGCGCCCTGCAAAACAGGAAAATAGGGCGCTCCTTGGAGCGCCCTCTAATCTAGACAAAAAAATTAATTAAATAAAGAAAAAAAACAAAAGAGAGCGCTCATATAGAGCGCCCTCTATTTCACAGAAATAAAAAATTTAGAAGAAACATAACGAGGACGCTCCTTTAAGCGCCCTCTATTTTAGGGATATAAAAAAAATATTAAAAAAGAAAAATGAAAAGGAGGGCGCTCCTGGGAGCGCCCTCTACTTCAGGGAAATAAAAAATTCCTGCTATACGAGGGCGCTCCTTGTGAGCGCCCTCTATTGCAAGCTTTACAGGGTGCTTCCGTCCAAAATTTGGAGCGCCCTCAATTTAAAACGATCATTGTTAACACAACCTAACACGGGAGCGCCCTTAAGAGAGTGCTCTAATATCCCAAGATTGTTGTAGTGTGAGATTGAGAGGCAACTGCAGAATGAGACTGATAGTAATCCTCAGACTGAAGATGAAGATAAAGGTCAGCCTGAGATTGAGCAAACAATGCAAGTCTTTCCTGAGATTTAGAAAGATCAGGATCCTAATAAGAAACATCAAACTTCATAATTGTCTTTGGAGAATGGGAAAAGCTTAGAAGTTCTATATGCTGAACTTAATTTCAGAAGAAGGCCTTAAGACATATTCTTTACTAGAAAGTCTCCAGAAGCTTAGAATGGTTGAATCTGAAGATAGCCTAAGTTGAGAGAGGGGCACATCAGAATGAAGTCTTAGCTACAGTCAAAAGAGTCTCTACTGAAATGCTAACCATCAAGCTGAATCAAGTTGAGCTCAACAATGAACTAAGTTTGAGATTCAAGAAAAGCGGAAATATAAAAGATAAATATCTAAGATGTCTTTTTCTACTAACTGTGTGCTCAAGTGTTTGCAGAATTTAGCTTCTCATATTACAGGATAATTTTCTCTTATGTTAAAGAGAAGCTTAGATGCTAAGGAGACTTGCAATCTAAAAGATAACACTTGAGATGCATGAAGCTGAAGCACTAAAGCAATCAGAAATTTGTCACATTCAGAAATAAGATCAAGAGCTACAAAGAGATCAAAAGAGTTGAACTGAAAAGCAGCAAGAGGTGCAACCTATAAAAAGGTCAGCTTAGGAGAGCTTTGAAGGGAACATGACACTTATGTAACAATCCATGCAACGTTCTTAAGGTGGGTCCGTCCAGTACACCATTACTCTTAATGTGTACCTATGTGAGCACATGATATCTCATGTCCATGATCCGTGAGATGTGATCATCAATGAACTCACATACTAGTCTAAATGCATCTTTGTCCTAAGACGATACTTGAATAGGGACTATGTTAAGAATAGTTCTTCATAAGATCTCACGATCAAGTCATCTACTTGATTTCTTATGAAGTTTGTGTAGAAACACAGGGAAACACTAGAAGCGGGGTTGAATAGTGTTTCTTAGTATTTTTGAAAGCTTTTTCAAAACAACAAGTATAAAACAGTTTCAGACAGGTTTTTAAGGACTGTCTGAAGTTTTAAGAAAGCTTCTGGAAATATATTTTAAAAGGTTTCTTAGCTTTTAAAATATTTAGAATTGCTTTTCAACTCCCTTAAATTAGTATAAACGAAATGACAAGAGTCAAGGGTTAGAAAACTTAGCCAAGGAATTTATCCTGGTTCACTCACTACCACTGTGAGCTATGTCCAGTCCCAATGCCAACTAGCACTTGGATTTTCTCTTAATCTTTCACAAAGATTACAAGTATTCTTTTAAAGTCAAGCCTCTTCAGGCTCTACAACCAATTATTCTTTACAGCCAAGCCTCTTCAGGCTCTACAACCAAGTATTCTTTTCAGCCAAGCCTCTTCAGGCTCTACAACCAAGTATTCTTTACAGCCAAGCCTCTTCAGGCTCTACAACCAAGTATTCTTTGCAGCCAAGCCTCTTCAGGCTCTAGAACAGTTTTACAATGAAGGATAAGTTTAAGCTTTTAAACTAAACCAGTTTTAAGCTCAAACAAATACAATTGTACAAAGATAACTGAGGTATACTCAGGATATACAAATGTGTGTACAAAGAATATTATCAGAGAGTTTTTACAGAGTAAAAACTAGCAGCGATTTGTTTCTCTTTTATTTTCTTGAATATGAAATCCTTCTCTATGTTCTTGTTTTTTTTGTGATGGTCTTTATGAGGGGTATTTATACCCAGACTTCAGTCCGTTGAAAAACCACCGTTTAGAGATAGCATTAAATTCTATTTAATCCGTTGTGAGACATGCTTCTGAGTGTCCTGACCTTTCTGACACAGAACAAGGTTGCATCTGCCAAAAAGCTGCTTCAAATGTTGTTGCAGAGGCTGCGTTGCAGGAATTTCCTCAGTGGTGTATGAATTTCAAAAACACCAGGAAAGACCTCTGTGTTCCTTGCCATAAATATGCTTGAAAAGGTACGTGCAGCAGAGACTCAGAAAATGTCTTCACAAAACTTCAGCAAAGGTGCCACGTCATTAATGAGACTTCAGACAACTTCAACACTTCAGACGGGTTGGGCACTTCAGACGGCTTCAAACACTTCAGACGGTTGAACCTCCAGAAGGCTTTGATCCCTCAGATAGGTTGAAATACTTCAAAGTCTTTTTGTAGGATCATGGTGGCTTGCTGAAATCATAGATAAATCATTAAAAACATGTGTCTATGATAAATTAGTTTAACCCAAATTTGTTAGTCATTAAAACTTGGGAATTATATTGTCTTGAAACATCATAATTTACTTATGATATTTTTGAGACTCAACATTCTCCCCCTTTTTAATGATGACAATTTTGCTTAAAAAATATACAAATCTGAAAGGAGTTTTAAAATGATAACTCCCTCTCAGACGATGAACACTTAAACTGATTTACTCTTTTCAGTTTTATCAGTTTCTTATATGCTCCCCCTGAGTCCTGTAATCACTTCAGATTCAGATTTTGTTAGTTTTTATACTCCCCCTTTTGTCATCAATCAAAAGGGTTTCCAGAGCACAACAACAACAGTAATCACAACAAAAACATGAAGGATAACAACAGACTCAGACAATAAGGCACAAAAATTCATGAGTAAAAACTAATAGATTATAGCAAATAGTTCAGACAAACAGAAATTTAAACACTTGAAAGAAATGAACTAAGAAACATGGCTACACATCATAGACTATCCATCTTTCTTCAGCAAAGCTTCCTTCAAGAAAGAAATCATCTCATCTTTGGCTTTGTCAATCTGAGAAAGAAGAGCAGTCTTCATATCCTCTTGGCCATACTTATTCTGTTGTTGCTCTTGAAGGATTTGGTCTTGCTTAGCAACAAGGTCTGCATTCTTCTTCTCCAGCTTCTTTATCTTCATCCTTAGCCTTCTATTTTCTTCCTCAGGATCAGGATCTGATTCATAGAAGATGATTTGAATGTACCTACATACAAATCGCAGCACTCCAAAACCTGGAAACAACCCATACTCATGAGGATGATAGACAAGATGAAAGAAGGTGCCAATGGGGTTTAACAACTCCCATTCTTCATGAAATGGTGCAGTCAAAGGGGGAAAGGGTTGTCTGATAAACATATACTGCACATTGAGGTGCTTCCCATGACCAACTAGTGAATCTTCATCAGGTCCAGATGACCCAGAAGAGGATCCAACATCCTCTCTTATCTTCCAATACGAAGCCCAAACTCTGTTTCTAAGACTGTGATCCATGCCTCCTCCTTGCTTCTTTATATTGGCAAGTAGCTCTCTCCACTCCCTTGGAGTCAAAGGCTTGAAGGGGGCTGAGTAAACTTTAGGTTCTTTAAACTTATCTTCAAAACCCTCCTTCAAAGGATACCTAGGCACAATCCTATCAGGTTGCACCAGAATTTTGAGAAAGTCCTAGGAGGCTTGTAGCCTATCATACCTATGCCCTTGAGACAGTCTCTTTCAAACAACTCTCCTTCTGTATACAGCTGCCTAGGAAAGCTCCAGTCTTCATTGGATAATTTCAGACAGTCTTCATCAGAGAAAGGATTGAGTGGAGCCCACTTATGAGAAGGTGGTACCACACCCTTTCTGATCTTCTCTAACTGTCCTGAGTACTGCTGATCAAAGCTTTCCTTGTACTTATCTCTTTCAGCTTCAGCAGTGTGCTTGATCAAGCCTTGATGCAGAGAGATGGGAGGTGCATCTCTGAAGTACAACAGCTCTTCATAGAGGTTTGGGAACTTAGGAACCCTTTCCCTTTCAAAGAAAGGTCCCTCATACCTCTTATAGGGTACTTTAGCTTCTTCCTCATACTGATGATCAGTGTAGGGGAATGCATAAGGATCAAAAGTGGGTTCTGTGAAGAAATCCCTACTTTGGGTCCAAGCCTAATAGGTTCAGGCAGCATACTCCCTTTCCATACCTTGGAACTTGATCCTTGCTGAATCTCCACAACAGGTTCTTCAGATTGTTATGGTGGTGCAGGATGGGGGTGATGGAGGAGATGATGGAGGAGATGATGGTTATGGTGAGGAGATGATGGTGAGGATGGGGGTGATGGAGGAGATGATGGTTATGGTGGTGCAGGTTCTTCTTCTTCAGTAACCACAGGTTGATCATCAACCTCTATTTCTTTTTCTTGTTCTTCAGCAGGCCTCTTTTCAGGTGAAGAGGGTGGTGAAGGGGTCACATTGTCAAACCTGACTCTAAGCCTCTTTACTGGAGTCTTACCTTTTTCAGGTTCAGACACCTGCTGATTTTCTCTTTCAGCTTGCTTGGCTTCTCTACGCTTTTTGAAATAGAGATTGGTTGTGACAAACTTCTGGTACTTGTCAGCCATCTCCACAGCTTCTTGTTGACTAGTCACACTTCTTGTAACCCTAGTAGTAGGTTCAGAAGCCACCTCAAGAAGTCTACTTCTCTTCTTCTTCCTCTGAACAACACTGGATCTTCTTCGTTTCTTAGAACCTTGAGCCAAGGTTTCTTGCCTTTCAACATCAGCTAAGGCAAGCTGTGCAGCCACAACAAGTGCATGATCAGACTTCTCTTATTCTTCTTTTGTTCCAGCTCCTCTTGCTCCAAAGTAGTAGTTATGGCAGCCACTTGGATTAGTTCTGGATCAGAGGGGCAAGTATCCAAAGGTGATGCTGCTACAGCATCAGCAACAACAATCCTATCCTCATGAGCCTTTCCTTCTTTGTCTGAAGTAGGCTTAAGAGGCCTTGCAATTTCAGACCCTTGACCCACAATTTCATATGACTTTGGCAAAGCCTTCTGAATAGGTTCACTTGTCTTAGAGTGCAAGTTAGGGTTTGTTGCAGACACTTTTGCTGCACTTCTTACTGGTAACTTCCGTAGCTTTGGTTGAGGGAAGGGCTTAGAGCCTTTGAACTCCTCCTTTCTGATGTCTCCCTGCAGCTCTCTTTCCAGTACCTCAATGGTGCTTTTCCTCCTTGATGCCTTCTCTAGTAACATACTCTCCTTCAGAGTAGGAGATAGAGGTGACCGCTGGCAGAGCCGCCAATATATACAGTGATAATTACTGGCGGTTTGGAGCCCCCACTAGCTGTCTACATTTCTGGAAATCAAAAGCTACAACAAATCTGTAGATGCAGTGAATTTTGTAGCTAATCTGTAGCGAATCCACAGTTAAATCATTATGTATGTGAATTATATTTAACCGCTTCTTCCAATGCTCCAACCTAAGTATGATATACAAAAATGAAATAATTAACTGCTTTTTTATAATAAATTCAATAAACAATTTAATCACTAATTTATAATGATGACCAGTGAACAAGCCAAATGTTGTTTAATTTAAAACAGTAACTCAATGCACAAACTTTTCAAATCATTATTCCTGTGAAATTTCTTATATTTGACTTGAAATTGTTTACATCAACTCAACTTACACTCATGAGAATAAAATAAAACAGAGTCACTGAACCTTTTCAATTATGAATAAAAACTCAGAATATAACACACACACACACACCATTAAGCAATAGCTTGTAATTCAGATCTTCACCAATTCTTTTGTATAAAATTCAATTGTTCAAACTCACCATTGTATTTAATAAAAATAAAATACTCACCATTGTAAAACTTCCCCTGCAACTTAGCTGGCCCAAATACCTGTATCCACCAATGCTATTTAATTATTAGTTTGATCATATATACTAACTATACCATACATATGCAACCAAGTTATTATACTTACAGTGTTTTTTTACAAGAAACATTAGCTTAGTGAATAAAATAATGGAAAATAATAGGGATCAAAACTTGAGTTACAACTGAATCCTGTCAAAACATTAATATTTGAAGTTTATAACTTGTTAAATATGGTGAGCAACGGTAAAGAATCTCAATTAAAATGTTGAATATCTAAAGATAAAAGGTAAAAGAATAGTAATATATAAGCATTTACTATTTGATCAAACAAGTTGCCTTACACTAGGAACAGAATGCTAACTTCAGGGGACCTTTAATTCTCTTCCCACAAATAATCTTTTATTCACAACAATACTAAAATATTGGGTTGTTTCAAGCATTACCAGGAAGCCAATATATGGAGAGGGCTTAATTTCAAAACCAAATGTGAGAAAGAGAACATTAAATCTTCTAATATTTTAATCATACAAATTACCTCCCATTGTGCAAACAAAAAAGAATTTAATTCACTAAAGTCTTGGCCAAATAATATTGTTAAGGAAAGATAACGTAAATGTTGAGTGAGTCATTACTTGATATATAGAATAAAGAAAATACGTGAAGTAATCTTAAATGTGATAGAAGCTACACAAAACTTTGAGCATTATTAGCTTAAACAATACTATGTTTACTTGTCATCTTAACTTAGCATTATTAGCATTATTAGCTCAAAGATTATCCACATTCTGTTTTTACTTGTCATCTGTATCTTACCACCTAAACAATACTATTCCAGACATGCTTTATTAGCTTTTTTGAGACAGCATAGGAACAGCAACTGAATCCATCTCCCATCTATTTTTCTCTTCATTATACCATGTCCTTGACACTACTCTATCTCAGTCCAAACAATATAGATGACATTTATATTTGGAAAATTTGATTCTAAGATTAGAAAAAATATGAAAAGGAGCTTCAAAAAAGAAAAAAGAGTACCTGGATAAAGTTCCAAAGTGCAACTGAGAAGGAAGCTGCAGCAAGCAAAATGCCATTATCAATACCAAATAGACATGCCACTGACAACAATTGAATAGTCAAGGGTTTGGATTCCTGCATCATTCCACAAAGAAAAACAAAACGTAAAGCTAAAATCAGCAAAACCAAACTTAAACTTTACTAATGTTGTACTTAATTCAACCGCTTGGACACACTTTGCAATTAAATATCAAACTTAAACATCAAACTTTTTTAGCTAAATAAAGCAGCCACGTTAATTAGAAACAATAAAAAACTCCCAAAAAGTTGTATCATATAGTCACTTTTTTAATACAAGAAAAACAAATTGAGTGAGATTTGGTAACTCACAGAGTGATATCTATTTGGCCATGATTTGATTCTGAGGTCATTTAAGACAAGAAAAACAAAAACTAGCTAATATATGCATGCACCATCCCTAAAGTTATAAACATCATTGACTTCTAAAAGGCATAGAATAATTAAGAAAATACCTTATTGCCTCCAATTTGAATTTATACGCCCCCTTTAAACTCTGATGTTATTGTGATCTTCCGTATCTGTATATTCTCTTAAAACAATATACAATTTCCTGAAGTTTTCTGATGTTTTCTTGTATCCTTCATTGAAAGAAAAGGAAAATTATGCTTACCTGAAGTGTAGAATCCTCATTGCCACTTAAAAAGGTTATGTTGTCTGCAGAGCAAGAAACAAAGCTATAGTTATAAGATAGGTCCCATATATATATAAAAGAAGATCAAGAAGGTGTTCTGTTCCAAACTCTAAAGGTTTCTCACATAATGGAATTGAGCTTGACTCGGATTGCAGCAATTGGTAGAAGAATCGAAATGCAAGAGCTTCGAGACTTGTGCATTGTTGTTCAGGGATATTAGTAGTATCTGTTAACTCAAACAATGGTCAAAACAAACATTGGAAGCTGGTTTTCAAGCATGATCAACTCACAATGAATTATGGGTAGCATCCCTCGACTGAGATAAGAGATGTCTGTGAATTCGTTCTCTGATAAATCCCTCAAGAGCTGAATGATGAAAGAGGCATCAATCAACATCATCTGCACTTATCTTTGCTTAATTTCGATTCTTAGATATATAGACCTGCCACTTAAAATTAGTCTTACTTGAATGTTTTTGTTGATATTCTTGGCATGGAACCACTTAGATTGTTATAAGATAGGTCCCTATATAGATATTCAACTTATAATGGTTAATATATCATTTTCATAGGAGAAATCAAAGCATTAAATCTTCTTAGCTCTATTCTTCCTTTCCTTCATAGGAGAAATCAAAGCATTAAATCAAATCACCCTTGGCTTAGATGAAATAACTGAAAGAAACGAAAATAAATCTAACTCTCAAGTATCATAAAGAAGAACAAAGGCATACATGGGAAGGTATAAGGATGGGAAGATCCAGCCACTAAAGTCACAAGCGGAATATGAGACAATGATTCTTGTAAATGTACATATGGAAAAGGTGATTTATAGTTTTGGAGCCTTTTGATCTTAAATCCGACAAGGAAAGGAACTGCAGAAACAAAATTAAAGGAGAAGGAGAATGAAAAACAAAAACACACCGAGAGAGACCTTTGCGTCGCCCACCTCCACCGCTCTTTGCGGCTGCGCACGTCACGCCACCAAACCACCGCACCGTTGTCGCGCTTTCCCTCACTCGATCCCCACCAGACTACCATCACCAGTAACCACCGCAGCCTATCGCACATCAATCCACCGACACCGCCCACCTCCACCTCCGCTCTGTCTTCAATTGAAGAGAGTATTATCGAATAAAATGAAGCCATCAAAGGTTGAAGAGAAAGAGCACTAACCTGCACGAGCAAAACTGTGACGATTTTGATAACGAGGGATTGAACGAGGGTGATGGTGATGGAGGAGATGCTCGTGAAGGAGTGGCCATTGACGGTGACGTGGTGTGCTAGGGTTTTGAAATTTTTGTGTGTGTGTTCGAATTCAGAATCGAAAAAGAGAGAGAAAGATAAGGAAGCATGACCTGAAGCTTCATGTCTTTTGGAATTGGAAAAGGCAATGAGTAATCGAATTTGTTAAAATATAAAAAGGAAATGGTATGTGAATACAAAATGTTGGAGTTTGTGGCGGTCTATAAAGTTGCCAATAAATGATACATTTCTGGCGGTCAACTGCAACCGCTAGAAATAAAATGCCACTAAAATACCAAAATTTTGTAGTGCTAATAGGCCAAACCAGGCTTTCAAGCAGGTCAGACTAAAAAAATGGCTTATGATAGGTGTTGAGTCTCAAAAATATCATTAAGTATTTAATAATTATTGAGTCTCACTTTCCTAAGTTTTAATGGATAACAAATTCCATTAAAGTATCAATGACAAATATTGCCTACGCTTTTTAACGTGTTTCTCATGTTTCAGCAAGTTGACCATCTGAAGTGATCTACTGTCTGAAGAAGTTGAACCATCTGAAGCTGAGAAGAGTGTATGAAGACGTTTTGACTTGGCAAAGTGTCTGATTTCAGAAGCCATCTGAAGAGTGAAGCCCTTTGAAAATTTCCGATAAAGACTCAAGTCATTTTCAATGCCTTCTGAAACAAGTCTTTGGCCTATCCTTATTAAGGCATCTAGAACAGAGACTTTCCAGCACGTTTGAAATACATGCACCAGAAAGGAAATATCTGCAATGCAGTCTTCGCAATGCTCAGAACAGAGACAACGCTGCACATCTCTCAACGATTATTTCAACGGACTTCATCTCATCATTTATAAATAGCTTCGTGCAGAACTCATGCAAAAAAAAAGAACAGGCTAAGAAAGAAAGTGCCCATATGTTGCAAGTTTTTCGTTGTAAAACTCTAATAAATATTATTTGTACACGCATCTTCTTATCCTGAGTCTAACTCAGTTATAATGTACATTATTGTGTTTGAGCTTTGAACTTGTGTAGTTCTTCAGCTTAAACTTTCTTATACCTTAAACACTTGGGTGTTCATCCTGGAGAGGCTTGTTTGTTAAACAATACTTGGGTAGAGCCTGAAGAGGCTTGTAAGGAGACAATACTTGTTGTTGTAAAGCCTGAAGAGGCTTGACAGAAAATAATATTTGTAGTCTTCTAAAGATTAATGGAAATCCAGGTGTTGTGTTTGCCTCTGGGACTGGACGTAGTTCACAGTGGTAGTGAGTGAACCAGGATAAATACTTTGGTTAAGTTATCTCATCCCTTAACTCTTTAAATTCAGTTTTAAGCTAATAAGAAGGTAATTGAATTGGTTTACATAATGTTTAAACGTAAAATCAGTTTTTCAGAAGATTATATTATCAGTCTGAATGATCTTTAGACCGTAAATTAAACTTCAGATATCAACAGATCGTCTAAAATTTTTTAGAAAAAGCTTTGTTAGGAAAAGTTTCCAAAAATGTTCAACTTTTATAGAAACACTATTCAACCCCCTTTCTAGTGTTTCCCCTGTTTGTTCCTACAGTTGGTATCAGAGCTCAGCCTTGGGTTGAGCATCTAACAAGTGATGAGGAAAAAGATCCAGATGGAAACCTCAAAAAGCAACAGGCAGTACATTACAGAAGGAGTCTCTATCACCAGGCTTCCAGCCTTCAATGGAGTAGACTACCACTACTAGAGGGATCATATAAAGTTGTTCATTGAGAGCAACAACATTGATATTTAGGGTGTTGTCACTGATGGTGATTATATTCCTATGCATGGATGGATTATGGAGCAGGAGGCTCATGTTTAGTTCAATGCCTATGCTAAACTCTATTTTATATGTTCTCTGAACAAATCAGAATATGAGAAAGTTCATGGATGTGCTTTAGCCAAGGAGATCTGTGACACACTAGAATCAACTCATGAAGGAACTGAAAATGTTAAGCAGTTCAAGATCAGCATGCTTGTACATCAGTATGAGATGTTCAAAATGCATGACTCTGAAACCATTGATCAGATGTATGGCCGGTTTTAGACGATAACTAATGGACTAAGGTCTTTAGGAAGAACCTATGAATCTGGAGATAACAATTGAAAGATTCTGAGGAGTCTACCTAAAACTTGATGACCCAAAGTCACTGCCATTCAAGAGGCCGAGGACCTCAATTCTCTAAGAACGGAAGAAGAACTGTTGGGATCTCTCAAGGTCCATGACTTAGAGCTTGGGTGAAGATGTATCCAAGAAGAAATCACGGGCACTGAACACAAAAGCCAGACAACTTATGAATGGAACCCTGAAGGCTATTCAGCTGAAGAAGCTTCAGACGGTGATTAAGAATCTGAAGTCAGTTTAGAAGAGGATGAAGATCTTGCCCATTTAAGCAGAAAGATAAAGAAAATGCTTTAGAAAAATGGGAGATTTAGAAAGCACCAGTCCTCTGGTTTCAAACAAGGTAAGTTAGGTAAAGATTCCTTATCTGCTGTCAAAATTATGTGTTTTGAATGTAAGCAGCTAGGACACATGAAGGTTGACTGTCCTAAGCTCAAGAAACCTTCCTTCCAAAAGAAGAAATTCTTTAAGAAGAAGAAGGGGATGATGGCCACTTGGGAGGATCTTGATGAGTCCACTTCAGAAAAGAGAATGACGCTTCATAAGATGCAAATTTGTGCCTAATGGCAAGTCTTCCATCATCTGATAGTTCAGAATCTGAGGTAATGCCTCAAACTCTTTAAGATCAATATGATGATTTGGTTGAAAGTTCCAAAGAACTTTTCAATGAGTATACGTAGCTTTCAAGAGCTTACACGAAGTAATTAAAGAAATAAGATTTTACAAAAAGAAAACTTCATAATCAAAGAAAAGCTTTTGAAACAAGAGACTAGTAATTCCAGCAATCTTTCTGAAGAAAATCAAAAACTTCTCAGAAGATTCATCATCAAATTCTTCTGTTTTTAAAATTTCCTAATAAAGGTAAGAAGGTAATGGGTGTTTCCATTGTGGTAAGCCTGGACACCATGTGTCTTAATGTAAACAAAAGAGGAAATCAAAGCCCCAAATCTTACAAGACAGGACCCAAGAAAATATGGGTACCTAAGCACTTAATTGTTCCTGTTGTAGATGTCTTTAATAGGACAAAGGAAACCCCTCAGATGGTACTTGGACTGTGGATGCTCACGTCATATGACGGGAGAAGGTCTTTGTTCCAAAGCCTTAGACCCAAGGAGGAAGGAGTAGTCACCTTTGGTGGCAATCAACAAGGGAAGATCACTGCCATAGAGACTGTAGGTATATCTCCTCAATCCCTTATTAAGAATGATGTTTTGGTTGAAGGACTGCAACATATCATTCTGAGCATAAGTCAATTATGTGACAGTGGATATGTTGTATCTTTCACAAAAGAAGGTTTATAGTCAAGGACTTTTCAGATCAAACCCTCTTTTCTGCTAAGAGACACAATAATGTGTATAAAATTGATCTAGAGGAACTTGATTTCCAAAACGTGAAATGTTTTCTCTCTGTGGAAGATGAAAAACGGATTTGGCTTCAGAAACTTGCGCATGCTAGCTTGAGATTGATCTCAAATCTAACCAAAACACAATCTTGTTAAAGGTTCACCCAAGCTCTCATTCAAATCTGGAATTTTATGTAAAATTTGTCTAAGGGGAAAGAAAACAAGAAGCTCTTTCAAGACCAAGAATGTTGTGTCTACCTGCAGACCTTAGAACTTCTTCACATTGACTTGTTTGGACCAACTAGAACAAAAAGTCTTAGTAGAAAGAAATATGGTTTGGTCATAGTGGATGACTATACTAGATTTACATGGGTGTTATTCCTCATAAGCAAGGATCAGACTTTTGAGAACTTCACAAAATTCTATAAGAAGGTATAGAATGAAAAAGAATTCTGCATATCTACCATAAGAAGTGATCATGGTGGGTAGTTTGAAAACTCAAGCTTTAAAATGTTCTGTGATGAGAATGGGATCTCTCACAATTTCTCAGTGGCAAGAACACCTCAAGAAAATGGGGTTGTTGAGAGAAAGAACAGAAGCTTTCAGGAGATGGGAAGAACTATGCTCATTTCAAGCAACTTGCCAAGATCTTTCTGGGCAGAGGCTGTTCATAAAACTTGTTATATTCAAAATAGAATTTTGGTAAGACCAATTCTCAAAAAGACTCATTATGAATTGTGGAGAGGAAGAAAGCCCAACATATCTTATTTCCATATCTTTGGATGTGAGTGTTTTATACTTAACACTAAGGATGATCTTGGAAAATTTGATCCTAAGTCAGACAAACGATTTTTCATTGGATATTCTGAAACATCAAAGGCATGAATAGTTTATAACTCTAGAACCTTAATGATAAGTGAAAATTATATGATAAATTAGAGCACTTTTTAGTTCACTTATCAAGGATAAAATGATATTTTTGCCCCAATTTAATCCCTTTTTATTTAATATTAGATAAATTGTATTTATTAATCTTGGATTTGAATTTGATGCTATTTTGATATAATTGTGCTGATTTTTTGTAGAATATTGCAAAGATTTGATATGAAGGAAAGATAGCATTAAACAAGGGAGATATCTGCCAGATTTGAAGTTTAATTGAAGACATTCAATGAAGATTTGAAGATTATTTGAGAACAATTAATGAAGATATCACTGCCAATTAAACAAGGATTCTGCAGACAACCTTCCCAATTAAATCCAAGATGCTCAACTAATGCAAGATTTCATCAAGAAAAGGGAAACACGGAAAGACAAATCAACCAAAACCAGTCTCGGGGAGAGATCAAGTTAAAAAGAGAAAGATTGAAGTTGTGCAGAACGCGTTGCACGCTTCAACCTACGCTGTAGCGCAGGGTGAAGCGCAGAACACGTGATTCTTGCCCTGTTGCCGTTTTTTGATAGATTTCTCCCCAATTTTCTGTCTTTCCTTAGCTATAAATAGGACCCTCTTGCACCAGATCAGGTGTGCACGATTATTGTAATTCAGTTATATTTCAGTGATAATGCACCAGTTCTAATTTTAGAATAGGAGAGGAGGAGCGCTTCACAAGGATTGAAGATGGTGACATCATCTTCGGTGGTTTGTATGGCTACCATGAGTAGCTAACTCTCCATTAGGATTGAATGTAATCGATTCCATTCCCAAGTGTATGTGAAACTCTATCTATTTATTTATGTAGTTCTCTATCTATAATATTGGTGATCTTATTCTGTGCTTAATTCCTAACTTTCGCGCTTGCGCCGAAGTTATAGGCTAGTGTCTATAATTAACGTTATGACTAGGATTGAGTTTGGGGGAGACTAGACATAGGAAACTCAAACTCTGAGTGAATAAGAATACTCGGTTAACCAGTGCCTGAAACATGGGCGCAACTAATGATTGATGGGTAGTGTGAGTATCCTAATGAAAGGCGTCTAAAGGATAAGCATGGTCTAATAAATCGATAGCAAAGGTTAGTTGATTGTAATCCCAGTGCCTGAAACATGGGCGTTGCTAGTGATTGATGGGTAGTGATAGTACTCTAATGAAGGGCGTCTAAAGGATAAGCATGGTTTTTCAATGAGTTCCTTTACAAACGGAATAATAAAAGTAAAATAAGCCGAGGGTAAGTTTGTCGCTTGGGAGAGCCCGCACGGATTACCTTTGAGTGGTGAGGCTGCTGGTAACTCGAGGTCTTAGCAATTTAGTTTGTCTACAGTGTTATAGTTCAAAGCCAAAAATAATAGGTAGTCTTGACATACATGAACAATGTGATGAGATGAAGTTCAATCATAATCCAAGTAAAGTGTCTCTAACTCTTCCTTTCTATTTCTATTAATTATTAATTTACAATTTACAATTTCCCCACAAAATATTCTTACAAACCCGTTGTTTTTCTCTTGATAAATAGATCACAATTATACGCGAATTGACCGTTCCCTGTGGATACGATAACTCTTCTTACTATTATACTACTGAATTTTTGGTTCGCTTGCTAGAAACCCATCACTTAACTGTTGAAGAATATATTCATGTGAAATTCAATGACATGAAACAGAATGATAGGGAACTATCAAATCTTGAAGATGACTTGTAGGAATGAAGCTGAATCCTTCATCTGAAAGAAAAGAAGTTAAAGATGAAGAACCTTTGGAAGAACTTTCTAAAGGACCATCTGAACAACCTTCTGGTCAACCTTCTGAAGCTGAACCTCTTCAGACAGCTAATGTTGAGTCTCAGACAAATATCGTATTCCCTCACAGAAATGAGTGGAGATACATGACTCATCACCCCAGGGATCAAATCATTGGCGATGCCTCAGAAGGTATAAGAACAAGATCAAGATTCATAAATGTGAATACTCTTGCCTTACTTTCTGAAATTGAGCCAAAGAACATTGATGAAACTCTGTGTGATGAAGGGTGGATCCTAGCCATGCAAGAGGAGATTAATTAATTTGCAAGGAGTGATGTCTGGACCCTTCTTCCTAAACCCCATGGGAGAACAATTATTGGAACCAAATGGGTGTTCAGAAACAAGCTATCAAAAAAGGGAAAGTCGTAAAAATAAAGCCAGATTGGTTGCTCAAGGCTACAACCAGCATGAAGGTATTGATTTTACTAAAACCTTTTCTCCTGTAGCTAGGCTTGAAGCTATTAGGATTCTACTTTCTTATGCAGCCAATAATGGCATCATATTGTATTAAATGGGCGTAAAGAGTGTAACATCCTAAATTTTATTAAATAAAATAAAATTAATAAAATAAGAGAAATAAATAAATAATAGTATTAGTAGTATTAGCTATTTTATTAATAAGGCTAATTCAAATTAGAAGAGGGTAGGTGGGTTGCGATTGGGCCCAGCCCAATTGAGTATTTAAATAGGGAGAGGGTACCAATTCACCCTAATCCTTATTTTCAGAGAGCGAAACGCTAAGGAGGGGAGAGACGATGTCTCAAGAAGGGGTTGCTGCAGAGTAATCATCAAGAACCAAGAATTGTTGTTGTTCGATCTTCACTTCAAGGTACGGTGGGGGAAATGGTGTTGCTTGTATGTTCATGAGGGAGTGCTTGAGTAGTGCCTTTAAGACTTTAAATTTGATTTTGATATGTGAATTACGTGTTGTATGATGAAAATCTGTTGTTTGATGATTATATGTGTTAATCTTGGTGAATCTTGATTGAATTGAAAGAGGGTAGCGAGAATAGCGAAAAAGGGTAAATAAGGGTTTGATGATTTGGGATTATGATGGAATAACTGTGAAATTCGTGTAAAGAATGGTGTTCTTATTGATTTGTTCAGTATAAACGTGTATGATTGATGTATAAACAATGAGGATTGAGTAGGGATTGAAGAAGGGAGGCTAAAAGGGGCAAAAACGCAGTACAGTCACGTTCTGCAACACTTGCGCTGCAGCACAAGTGAAGCGTGACTCTCTAGAATCTGGGCTGCAACTTGCGCTGCGGCGCAATGTGAAGTACAACTCGCAGATTTCTGTTTTTGATGTAATTTGATGAGTTCTTTTCAAGGTAAGGATGATTTTCCTTAACACATGAATTTGAGATGGATATGTATTTAATATAAGTGTTATTTCGTGGAATTGAGAGATTTAAATGGATGTTTAAAGTGTATTGATTGTGGTTTGAGTATGATGATATTAATATCTCCCTTGATGTTAGATGTCTATATTGTTAAGATGTATGATGACGATGTATCGATGTATTGAGTGTATGAGGTATGTGATGTGTGATGATAATATATTGATGTAATGAGCATATGAGGAATGAGGTGTATGATGATTATATATTGATGCATTGAGCTTATGATGATTTATGATGATGATTTTGTAATGATGATAACGATGATTGATGATGTGTGATGATGTTGATGATGATGATGTATATAACCTTACGATGCTGATGATGCCTTGAGAATATGAGGTGATACCTGAGTTGTGCGGGCCTAACGAGGGGGTACAACTCAGGAGGTGAACTGCACGGTCCCAACGAGGGGGTGCAGAGGCCATGATGGTACGTTCGATGCACGGGCCCAATGAGGGGGTGCAACCTAGGGATGATAGAATTGCACGGGCCCAAGGAGGGGGTGCAACCTAGGGTCGAATATCGTTGTGCGGGCCCAACGAGGGGGTGCAACCTATCGGTTTGTGTGGTGACACCGGTGGACCATCATTGGTAACAACTAGGGTAATTGACGAGGTGCACCCATTGTGCGGAGTTCCAAGTCATGATCCTTGGGATGATGTGATGAGTTTCAGTGTGCATGATTATGGATGAACATGCATTGCATTAGATGATGAAATTGAATTATATTATGTTGATATGAATAATTTAAATGATATGAGCATTATGTGTTGAGCGTATAGAATGTGTTTCTTGGTGATCTTCGATGTGTGATTTATATATACTATGATGAGAATATCGATGATTTGTTATATGATGAATTATTGATGATTATTTTATGATGAGTAATTTGAGGTTTGTGTATGTGGCGTGATTAATAATGATGTTGGGCCATGTGTGGGTGAGGATAGGGTAGCCTCTTGCGTGCATGTATGAGTTGATATTCTTTTCCTCACCGTCTTTCAGTGGTTAATTTTACAGGTGATGATGATGGCACGTCAGGTGCCGAGTATTGATTGAAAGGGGTGTCGCTCTGATACTTATGACATCAGGGCTTGATATTAGGGGTTTTATTTTATGTTTCTATTTTAGGAAGAGATTATGTAAACGGTTTTAAGTGCCTTACGTGGCTAAGAGGGATAACTTAATGTTACCTTTTGAGGTATTGATGTTTTAATTACTTTGGAAACCTTTTTTCTTTAATTTCTATTTTAATAGAGTTGACTTTAAATCGAACGATGTTTTAATGAGAGAATGTGAACCTTTTTACCCAACGTGGTTCATAATTTTTCTAAGTCTTCCGCTTGCTGATTATATATGAAATTGGGGTAGAAAGGTATCACAAAGAGTGGCTTTCTTAATGGATTGATTAAGGAAGAAGTATTTGTTAGACAAACCCCTGGATTTGAAGACACTGTTTTTCCTGAACATGTTTTTTAATTGAAAAAGGCTCTATATGGTCTTAAACAAGCTCCAAGGGCTTGGTATGACAGATTGAGCAATTTTCTTATCGAAAATGGTTTTGAAAGAGGAAAAGTAGATACAACTCTTTTTAAAATGTCTAACAAATACTTTATTCTTGTTCCGATATATATTGATGACATTATTTTTAGTTCGAAAAATCCTTCTTTATGCAAAGAGTTTTATAAGCTTATACAGTATGAGTTTGAAATGAGTATGATGGGTGAACTCAAATTTTTTCTGGGACTTCATATTAAGCAAGAATCTGATTGTATATGGATCCATTAAGAGAAGTATACAAAAGAAATGCTTGAGAAATTTAATATGAATGACTACAAGACTATGTCAACTCCTATGCATCCATCTGCCATCTTAAACAAAAATGAATGAGAAGAATTTTTTGATCAAACAATGTATAGAGGAATGATTTGTTCATTATTGTATCTTACAACAAGCAGACCTGACATTATGTTCAGTGTTTGTCTCTATGCAAGATTTCAATCTAATCCAAGAATTACTCATTACAAGGTTGTTAAGAGAATTTTCAGATATTTAAATGGTACTACCAATCTTGGTCTGTGCTATAAGAAGAGTAAGGATTGCAGGTTAGTAGGATACTGTGATGTAGACTTTGCTGGAGATAGAGTGGAAAGAAAATCAACCAACGGAGGATGTCACTTCATTGGTGATAACATGATTGGCTGGTCCAGCAAAAGGCAGAGCACAATTGCAGTCTCTACTGCTGAAGAAGAATATATTGCTGCTGCTAGTTGTTATTCACAACTAGTTTGAGTAAAATATCAATCGGAAGATTTTAATATTGCATTAAATCCCATTCCTGTTATGTGTGATAATACAAGTGCTATTAATTCGTCTAAAAACCCATTTTAACAGTCTAGGGCAACACATACAGAAATCAAGCATCATTAGAGACTATGTTCAAAAAGGAGTTTTTGATATTAAGCTCATTGATACAGAGCATCAATGGGTAGATATATTTACAAAACCTCTAGCTGAAGGTAGATTTAGGTTCATTAGAAATAATCTAAACATCCATGCATTATCTGAAAAATAATTATGCTTGGTTGTCTGAACCTTTGTTCTTTCTGAAATGAATGCTTTATTTGAAACATGTTTGTCTAAATATATGCAATCTTCTGAAATATTTGAACTATTTGAACATTTCATTGTCTGAAAGGTCACTCTCTGAGTAACGTCGCTATCTGAGACGTTTGGTTTTCCAACTTTCCAAAACCCCCAGCACAACGCATGGTTACCAATGTTTGTGTAGTCCTGTAACTACCATCATTATTGCTTCTATGACGACTATTTATAGGGGCATGTAAAGTCAGTGCATATTTACGCCATTTCATCTTCTTGTTCTCAGAATTCTTGCAGTCAAGAAGTTCAGTTTTCTCTCAAGTCTTAAGTCTCAAGCTCATCTCTTTATCTTCCATTTCAAGTTCTCTGCCATGGCACCCAAGAAATATGTTGGAGGTCAGATTGTTGCTAGTAGGGTTGTGAACCTTGAAGCTCTTAGGAATGGAGGTGTAAATTTGCTTGAAACCTTTGATAGTGCTGGATGGACTCAGTTCTTCAACTTTGTGAACTGCGCATGGCATGAACAGAGTGTGATCAATTTCTGGAAATTTTCCAGAATTGTAACAAGCAAGGACGGGGAGTACTCCTCTATTCAAGCAACTATGATGGGAATCAAGGTGTTTGTTGATGCTGATATTATTGCTCGGGTGACTGATGTAAAATCTGAAGGAGCACTTTTTATTCCAGATTGGGAGCACAATAATGGAGGTCCATGAAAGTTCACCAAGATGCTTTATGGGATTGAAGAACCTGGAGACATGAGAGCCTCTCTCATGCATCCCAAGGCTAGAGTTTTTGCATGCCATTTTGGGGTGCTGCATTCTTCCCAAGATGGGGAGCAAAAACCATGTCTCTAATTTAAAGAGATTCTGCGTGATTCATTTGCTGAAGAAGAAGCAACTTGATCTTCCTAAGATCATTTTGTACAACATGCTGAAGAAGGTTAGTGATTCTGCAAGGAGCTTCACACATACAACCTTGATTACGAAGATATTGTTGTACTTCAAGGTTCCTATCGAGAAGTTGTACGACCGTAAGGCACCAACCTATTTCTCCATCTCCAACATCAAGAAGATGGGCATTGATGTTTAAACGCCCATCACCTGAACCTACTTTCAAAGAATCTCTTGATTTGGAGAAAGCTACAACAACTGGACACAATGCTATATTGACATCTTGTAGAATGAACTGTGTGGTGATTCTCGCAGAAGTGAATTTGTTCCTACGAAGACCACCCCAACAAAGATTGTCAAAAGAAAAAGATCCAAGCAAGTTTAGAAACCTGCTGAAGACTCTAATGCTCATAAAGAAGCACCTGCTGAAACTGTTGTGGTAAGACAGTCTGAAGGTAATGCACAACTCAAACAGTCCGAACCTGTTCAGAAGGTTCTCTCAGAACCAACTTGTTAGCACAAAACCCTCTGAGATTTGGTTTTAATGACAACAAACCTTTAATCAAACTCAACGTTTTCTGTTCTTGAAGTTACTGATGTTTTGTATGTGAGATCTTAGAAAGATAGGATTCTTATGGTTAGTAAAGAACTCAGGAAGATCAGAAGAACCACGACCAAGCACAGACTGAGATTGAGAGGCAACTGCAGAATGAGACTGATAGTAATGCTCAGACTGAAGATGAAGATAAAGGTCAGCCTGAGATTGAGCAAACAATGCAAGTCTTTCCTGAGATTCAAAAAGATCAGGATCCTAATAAGAAACATCGGACTTCATAATTGTCTTTGGAGAATGGGCAAAGCTTAGAAGTTCTATATGCTGAAGGTAATTTCAGAAGAAGGCCTTAAGACATATTCTTTATTAGAAATGCTAACCATCAAGCTGAATCAAGTTGATAAATATCTAAGATGTCTTGTTTCTACTAACTGTGTGCTCAAGTGTTTGCAGAATTTAGCTTCTCATATTACAGGATAATTTTCTCTTATGTTAAAGAGAAACTGAGATGCTAAGGAGACTTGCAATCTAAAAGATAACACTTGAGATGCATGAAGTTGAAGCACTAAAGCAATCAGAAATTTGTCACATTTAGAAACAAGATCAAGAGCTACAAAGAGATCAAAAAGAGTTGAACTGAAAAGCAGCAAGAGGTGCAACCTATGAAAAGATCAGCTTAGGAGAGTTTTGAAGGGAATCAATCATGACACTTATGTAACAATCCATGCAATGTTCTTAAGGTGGGTCTGTCCAGTACACCATTACTCTTAATGTGTACCTATGTGAGCACATGATATCTCATATCCATGATCCGTGAGATGTGATCATCAATGATCTCACATACTAGTCTAAATGCATCTTTGTCCTAAGATGATACTTGACTAGGGACTATTTTAAGAATAGTTTTTCGTAAGATCTCACGATCAAGTTATCTACTTGATTTCTTATGATGTTTGAGCTCACTATTCTAAGGACATTAATTATATTCTAAAAGAATGAATTGCCTTTATAAAATAATATGATACATGTGATGGATGTTTCAAAAACATATAAGTCTCTAGTGCATATACCTAACAAGCATAGCCTCTTAAGTCTAAGAGATTCAAGACTCAAGAAACTGAGACTTAGCTGCACATTAAAGACTAAGACTCAGTTACACATGAAATACTGAGACCCAAATATGATAGTAAGACTGTGCCACTCAATTGAGATTCAGAATGAGACAATCTCAAATTGCAAAGTCAGATTGAGACAGGCCCAAACGCATTGTAAGATCAAACTCAGCCCAAGCATGACAAATAAGCACTTTGAAGTATGAAGCTGAGCAAAGATGAGATCCAAAGTCAACTTGAGATGTAGACTCAGACTCAGATGCAGACTTAACTTGAGACGCAGAGATCAGATGCAAACATTAGACTCTAAATGAGACGCAGAGATCAGATACAAACATCAGACTCAACTTGAGACACAGAGATCAGATGCAAACATCAAACTCAGACTGAGACGCAGAGATCACATGCAGGCATCAGACTCAGAAGCATACTCAAGCTATCAACATAAGATCCAGACTCAGACAGAGTCTCAGCAACAAAGCAAGTCAACGCAAGTACATTGTCACAGCAGAGACTGCATCAGAAAAGTGAAAAACAGTCTTTGTCTCTCTCTCTCTTCCAACGACTAGTATAACGACTAGTTTTATGAAGACTAAAGAAGGAAGTCTCATTATGGTTAGACAGGTGTGAGACACTGGTGTAAGGAAGTCTCATCAGAGATGCTGCTGCACAAATAGAAAAATCCAAGTCTCAAGTGAATCTCAACCTACCTACCTATGCTATCTTCGCTAATATCATGTAGTAGGTTTAGCTCTTGTTTTGTAATGATTTGTATACATTCCTTGAGTGATTTAAGGCGTGTTACCTAGCTGAGCTCACCTAGTCTAATCTAAGTCAGGAGATGCCTGAGCTTAGTGTGAGTCACTGTAAACCTCGAGAGGCACTGTAACAAGAATACTCACCGAGTTGCCTGGAGAGGCAATCGAAGACAAAGAATAGTGCATGAGTTTCCTGGAGAGGCAGTTAAAGACAAAGAATACTGCATGAGTTTCCTGAAGAGGCAGTTGAGAACAAAGAATACTTGAGTCTCAACTAAGACCGGAGGTGCCTGATCTTAGTGTGAGTAAGTGCAAGCCTAAAGAGGCAGTAAGAATACTTGTATTTGACAAGGTTGTCATAGAGTGGAAATCTCACATGGTTGTGGGGACTGGACGTAGCCCAAGGTTATGGGTGAACCGATATAAATCTTAGTGTGCATCTCTTATCCCTATCTCTTTATTTATATTGCACATTTCTAATACCTAAACTTATCTGTTTGAAACAAATTACATTTGATTAAGACACTGAATCTTAACTGTTGGGACTCCCACCTGCTTAATTGATAACTATTATGAGTTAAGCTAATATCTTATCTGACTCTATTGAGCTTCCAAGTTATTAAACTTGAGAACAAGTCTCAGTTGCATCTTAAGAATTTTCAGGTACAATATTTTCAAAGTCTCTATTCAACCCCCCTTCTAGAGACATTCAACCAACTTCACAACTGAAATTGTGGGTCTGACCAAAGAGGTTCCAGCTGCTCAAGAACCTGAGCCTACCTCTATCCCTGAGGGACATGCTATAGTTTATGATCAGCACAATGCTGCAACAATAGTTCTTAACTTAGAATATGATAATTCTTCTGAAAGAACTGTTAATGCAACGCCTTTAGCTACCTACAATCCTGATTTAGAACTACAGAAGGTGGCTACCATTGCCACTGCTTTGGATGAGGAAGAAGCCAAAAAATCCAAGGAACAAGAGGCTCAAGATCATGCTATTGCTATTGCTGCATAGCAAGTTATTTTAGAGGATGAGAGGTTGGAGAAAGCCACCTATAGGCTGAAAAGAAGTAGACCAAGTGCCAAAACCATAAAATTGAAAAGGAGAAGGTTGTTATCTCCTATTCCAGAAGCTCCTCAGATGATTACAAGGAGCAAGTCTGTTCAACAAGAAGAAGCTATCAATTTTCAGCAAGCTGCTGAACTTGAAAGAAGGAAGGAGAGGCTAGAAGAACTCAAAAAGAAAAATCAAGAAAAAGCAAGTGTAGGTGCTGAAACAACACATCAAGAAGTTGTTCCTTATAAAAGAATAAATGTAGTCTTTGGGAATGTCACTCCTTCAGAAGAAGAAAAGTCTCCATCTCCCAAACCTATTGCACCTGCTGCACCCAAACTTTCACCATCTCATTCATCATCATCCTCATCATCAGATTTTTCATAAGTAGAGATAGAAGAAGAAAATACATTCTATGATCTTTCTGGCTGTATATGGAAAGGAAGCTTGTTACCTTCTAACATCCGCTTTGCTGATAAAGGAGGTGTCTACGTCTTGGAACCTACCTTTGATCCAGCACATGAGGTTTCTGCATCTTATCATCGTACAACTACTAAGGAAGTTTCCTACAAGGCATATCTGGTGCCTGTGGAAGAAAGAGTTAAGGTTCCAAAAGACCCTATCAACAATACTTTTGTGTTGTGTAAAAGCATGAGGAGTTCAGATTGGCTAAGGGTTTTCAGATGTTCAGATTCTCTTGTAGGAACTTATCTATTGTGCTTTATGAGATGAATCTTGAAGAAGAGGTTATTGCTCTGGAAGAAGAGAATATGAGCCTACGAGTAAAAAACATAGAGCTGGCAAAAAAGACTGATCAGATTTTGGCTACTCAACAGAAACTGCAAGAAGGGCAAAAAGATTTCAGGGCAGTTGTTCTTTCTGATCTGGAAAGGAACAAGCTTGAGATCAAGGCTTTGATTGAAGAAGCTTCATTGGGCAAAAGAACTAGTTGAACCATAGTCTGTGATGCTTAGCCAAAAATATTTCAGACAATGTTTTCTGTCTTTTGAACAATTTCTTTTATGTTATGTCTAATATATGAGTTTGCTTCATTTTGGCTCTGATATTCTTGTTATGCGCTGAATTTCATAATATGTTATGATCTTAACTCATAAATGCTCTGAACAATGTTATTGTTCTGATATTAATTATGCTCTGAAACTTCATGATTTATTGCTCTCATATTCAATGCTCTGATATCCCTTTTGATTGATGACAGAAGGGGGAGTAAAAACTAACAAAAATCTGAAGTGTAGAGTGTTTACACAAAAAGGAGCATCTTACTCAGGGGGAGCATTAAGAAAATCTTAAGTATCTGATTGAGGGGGGAAAATTTCTTAACTTATCTATTATTTCAACCTCGTTTAGATTTTTTAGTTTAACAAATTTTCCATCATTAAAAAGGGGGAGAATGTTGAGTCTCAAAAATATCATTAAGTATTTGATAATGATTGAGTCTCACTTTCATAAGTTTTAATGAATAACAAATTCTGTTAAAGTATCAACTGCAAATACTGCCTATGCTTTTTAACATGTTTCTCATGTTTCAAAAAGTTGATCATCTGAAGTGATCTACTATTTGAAGAAATAGAACCATCTGAAGTGGTTTATCCATCTGAAGCATGAAATCTTCTAAATGAAGACGTTTTGACGTGGCAAAGTGTCTGAAGTCAGAAGCCATCTGAAGAGTGAAGCCTTTGAAGACTTCTGATAACGACTCAAGTCATTTTCAACGCCTTCTGAAACAAGTATTTGGACTATCCTTTTTAAGGCATGCAGAACAAAGACTTTCCAGCACATTTGAAATACATGCATCAGAAAAGAAATATTTGCAACCAGAGACAACGTTGCACATCTACTTTGTACTATGTCAGAAGCTATCAGAAGCTGTATTACAATGGGATTAATATCATTTAATGCTATCTCTCAACGGTGATTTCAACGGACTTCATCTCATCATCTATAAATAGCTTCATGCAGAACTCATGCCAAAAAAAAAAGAACAAGCTAAGAAAGAAAGTGCCCTTAAGTTGTAATCCTAAAGTGTATAAACCATGGGTATGAAGGTGGAGAGCTCCAAGCTTGACAAGAAGACTTAGAGTAGATGAGGGAGCTCTTTGAGGTTTAAGAATTTTTAAGAGAGAAAATGACACCTCCAATGAAACCTTATTGCCTCTGGTTGAGTAGAGAGTATAGAGTGGATGAAGTTCCCTTTATGATTCTAGCTCTTAAAATGAGTGAAAATGGTAGAAAATGAAGGTAGAAAGTTAGGTTTTTATGTAACTATGGAGGTGTGGCTATGGAGGAATGGAGGAGAGGAAGAGGAAGAGTTTGAGGGAGAGTGGAGAGGGCACCGGGTGCTGCTGGCCGTACAAATGAGGGAGGGATTAGTTTTTTTTAGGGTTTTTCTTTTTGGTGAGGAATGTAGGAGAGAGGACAGGTAAGGGTGAAAGTGGCATTTGTAGACAAGGGGACAAACTTACTTTTCTTTTTGCTTTGTTGTCCAAATTAGAATTTCATGGAGGGAATGTGAATAATTGATCCTAATTTATGTCCAAACTGGTCATTCCACCATGGAAAAATACAAGAAAATTACCAAAAATTCTACAAAAAATCCTATAATTATCAAACCTATTTTAATCCTAAAAATATGATTGGAAGTCACTTCTCACTTAAACTCGCTTATTTCCCAGTTATTCCCAGTTTTCACACAAACAATTAAATTTCAACATGAGTAAGCAGAAATAAAAATTGTGGTATTATACACAAAAATTCTATAAAATTATAAATATGGTTAATAATCTAACTTTAAGGTCCAAAGTACATTGTTCCTATTATTTCACGAATTTTAATATACTGGCTAGGGTTACACTGCTAACTAGGGGCATTTTGGTCTCTTTGCCCAAAAGTGCCAGAAAAATTCTAAATTAATTTCTAAAATTCATTATTAAATATAATAAGACCATTTTGACTAAAAATATAAATCCCCTTTAGTTATAGATATTTTTCATAATTAGATTTATATTTTCTTTAACTGTACAATTACAAAGGGTATTCAGGTCATTTTCCCAAACTCCTCTTTAGGAAAATTATTTAAAATTATGGTTGGATAGTTCCAAAAATCTAAATTTGAATGTTTATCAATAGTTCCTAGATACCTCATAATTTTTATTTCTAAACTTTCTCTATCTTATTTATATATACTGGTAGGGGAAATTGTGGGTGTTACACCATGGGCCTTGCCATGATAGGGTTTCGGACTTGTTATCTGGAGCAAAGCTATCTAATGTAAAACTAAAATGTATTCTAAATTTTGGGTCACGAGGGACTTGAGTGGTTAGTGAGGACTCTTCTATTGTTTTTGGTTCTTTAAAAAATTTGTGATTCCCCTTTACTTGTGGGGCACATACATACACTACTGCAAAATAAGCTTTCCACGATGGCTATACCACGACGGTTGTAGCCCAACCGTCGTTAAAAGCCACGCGATGGGATTTTTGCAATTTTTTGAGGAAAAAACAACGACGGGTGTCACATAACCATCGTGGAAGGTGTTTTTCACGATGGATGCGTAACAACCGTCGTGAAAAAAAATCAAGGCAAGGCAGTTGCGGAAAGACAAGGAAGTAGCACCGACTCTGTTAACATTTGTGGAGATTTACAAAAAGGTGAAAGACATTAATGTCATATTTGGTAAGCAGAAAGACATGGCAGTTGCCCCGGGGATATGGATGAAGAGGTCCATTTTCTTTGATCTCCCATACTGGTGCAAATTACATGTTAGACACTGTATAGATGCATGCATGTGGAGAAAAATGTATGTGATAGCTTGATTGGAACGCTTCTCAATATTAAAGGGAAGATAAAGGGCGGAGTCAATGCTCGTTTAGACTTGCTTGAAATGAATATACGGGAGAAGTTGGCCCTAGAGAAGATAGGTAACCGCACATATTTGCCCCAGCATGCCACACCTTGTCCAAAAAGGAGAAAATTAGTTTCTGTGAATGTTTATAAGGTGTGAAGGTACCACAAGGATACTCTTCAGATATCAAGATCCTTGTATCAGTGAAGGAAATGAAACTAGTTGGGTTAAAATATCATGATTGTCATGTACTTATGCAACAATTACTTCCTGTTGCCATTCGTGGCATCTTGCCAAAAAATGTGAGGCATACTATAACTCGATTGTGCTCATTCTTCAATTCAATTTGTAGTAAAGTTATTGACCCTCTGAAGTTGGACCAACTTGAAGAAGACATTGTAGTGACTTTGTGTCAGTTGGAAATGTTTTTTTTTCTCCATCCTTTTTTGACATCATGGTGCATTTGCTTGTTCATTTGGTCAGAGAAGTTAGATTGTGCAGACTGGTTTATCTAAGATGGATGTATCCAGTTGAGCGGTACATGAAGATTTTGAAAGGATATGTGAAGAATCAGTATCGTTCCGAGGCTTCTATTGTAGAGAGGTACATTGTAGAAGAAGCTATTGAGTTTTTTACCGAGTACTTATGCAAAGCAAAATCTATAAGACTTCCTGCCAAATGTTGGAACAACCGACCATCCACAAGTAGGTGCTCACGTGGTGTACATATGGTGACCAAATCTCACGAAGAAATCCTTCAGGTACATTTGCACATATTAAATAACACTAATGAGGTACTACCTTACATAGCTACTCACAAAGCCATTGTGAAGGACAAGAACCCAAGACAACCAGAGAAGTAGGTGTTGAAGGAGCATAACAGGTCTTTCATGGCTTGGTTTAAAAACGAAATCATTAAAGATCCTACCGCATCTGAAACATGACATGGCTAGCACATGGACTGAAGTTTGATGTATTAGCTTGCACTGGATATCAATTCAACAATTGTATGTTCTCTACAAAGTCTCTGGATGACAAAAGTACAGTGCAAAATAGTGGGGTCACTTTAGAGGCAGAGTCCATGCAATTCTCTACATCAAAGGATCCAAACCCAGTTATTGGAACAATGCCGTACTATGGTGTAATAGAAGAGATTTGGGAGGTGGGTTAGAGTTAGTTTACAGTTCCTGTTTTCAAGTATAAATGGGTTGACAATAAGAGTGGTGTGAAAATCGATGAATTTGGAATGACCTTGGTCGACTTTCGGAAGATTGGATATGAGGACAAGCCATTTATCATGACACATCAAGCTTCACAAGTGTTTTATGTGAAGGACCCTGTGTCCGAAAATTGGTCTATTGTTCTCCATGGGAAAAAAAAAGAAATTGTTCCGGAATATGACCGGTTCATTCTTGATGTCGGTGAAACTCGTTCATTTTCTTCAGTGATGATTAACAATGCCGAGGATGATGTTGTCGATGATGTGCATGCCACTCGAATAGACCGTAATGAGGGACTATGGGAACAAGTATAAAGGTTAATTAATTTAATTACCAATATTAATTTATTTTCTTAATTTTATGTCTTAATGTTATAAGTTTTTTTTGAAAGGTTACTTCGTGTAAAATTGTCAATAATAGTTGTTTTATTTCATTTTTCAACAGACATATGGCTGATGAACAGGGTCCACAACCATCTTCAGAGACTCCTTAGGAGTCAACCTCCAGAAGATCTGGTAGAGGACCTACTAGGCTGAGATGGATCTCCCAAAGACGCGCCAATGGTGATAAGAAAACACTCACCATTGATGTTAACACCGGTGTGGCTACTGGGCCAAATTCCGATGTCTTTAGCAGCTATCTCGGTGTATTAGCCTGAGACAAAATTTCAATTTTAACACCGTTATGGGAGCATGTGACTGAGGGTGAGAAGAAAGCGCTCTGGCATAATGTTTTGGTAAAACACTTCTCTGATTTTTTGTCAAAATTGTCAGAAATTTAATGTTAACTCTAATGTATGACTGATTCCATCTTTGTTTTCCATATAGGAACATTTTGATATACCAAATGTTCTGTCATTGGAATCGAAGGTATTGTCTTCGATTACTGTGAAGTGGGGTCAGTTTAAGTCGCAGGGAATACATATATATTTGGTTCAAAGATGGGTGAGAATCCTTCTACCAAATACCAGGGGATTGATGAGGAAACTTGGGAACAATTTGTGGAAGCCCGAAAAAATGATAATTGGCAGGTTAGTGCAATTGAGTTTGTTTTACTTATTAATTTGTGCATATATATGTAGTAATTTATTATTCATTCACTACATGAGGTTAGGAGGAAGGCAAAGGAAATTCAAGCACATAATGTGACCCCCTGATGAGCAATATTTTATTCACACTTTGTATAATTAATCTTAGCTTTCTCGGACTATAATTGTGATCAAATCCACTGTTTTAGATGGAATTTACCAAATTGGACTTAATTGGGCTTTAATTAGAAATGTTTAAATTCGAATTTTTAAGCCTACTGACCTACCTGTCTTGTTTTGATGATATCTGGAGTTGTAGGTGTCCGATTTGAGTGCTTCCAGTGGCATTGGAAAGCTAACTTCCGAGGCTTTAATTTGATATGCTATATGACTATATTACACTGAGCCAAAAGGTGCAGTTTTCAATTCAAAGTTGACGTTCACAAGCTGTCTGAAGCTGAGCGGGAACAACAAGCTTCTTAAGTAGTTGTTGAAGTAGTTTTAGTCTTTTGGGCCTGAATCCTGTTAGTCTAGGCCCATTTTACCTCTACCATTGGATTAATCTTGTGATTTAGGAAAATAGTATAAGTAGAGGCAGCTACAATTCTGTTAGGGAGCTTTTTACTTTTTGGCTTTTTCACTTTTACGGATTGAAGAAAGAGACGCTTGCTCTCTCTCTCATTCTCTCTGGTTCTTCTTCTTCCTTTTCAGCTTCTCTGTAATTTCGTTTTATGTTCTTCCTTTCATGGAAGGCTAAACTTCTAAGGATTGATTCTTAAGTGATTTTACATTGGATTCTGAGGTTTACATTCCATTCCAATTCGTATTTCAATTTCATCTTCTCCTTTAGAATTCTGGTTTTGAATCTTGAATTGTATTTGAACGCTTGTTGATGATTAAATTTTGTTCTTCACTAAGAATTCTGGTTTAGTTTGCTTAATTCTGAACAACCAACTGTTTGCTTAATTCAGGAGGTAAAAGATTAAAAATCTCACTCCAGTTCGCTTAGTTCTGGTTTCGCAAGTTCGCTTAGTTCTTGCATGAGATAATTGTTGAATTGATCGGCGCTTGTTTGGTTAATTCAAATCTGTTCTGGAAATTGAGATCGATACATTTTAAGTGATGAAGAATCCAATTGTGAATGAACAAGAGAATCAATCTATTTTCTTACATCGTTTTATTTTTAATTCTTGTTTACAAAACCTGTTTTTGAACAAACAACAAAAACCCCCTATTTCTGTTACATTCTGTAATTTTATGCTCTTGAGACAATCGCTGAAATTTGAGTCTGAAGTTGGTATATGAAAGACTGTCTGAAATTCATTAGTCTGAAATCATGATCTGAAGTACTGTCTGAAACATGGACTGTCTGAAGTATTTCTGCGACACCCTTAGTTATACTGCTAAGAATATAACATTACAAAACGTAACCGTCGAACTTACTATTTTAAAACTTAGAAAATACTGGAATATTTTTTTTTTTTGAAAGAGCTTAGCCACCATCAACTTATTACTTTCTAGTTCCATTTTAAGTATTCATAAAAATGTACCTTCCTTAAGTCTGAAATTCATTTTCTAAAAACATCTAGACGATTCGATCATTCCACATACATACACGACATACATGCAGATATAAAGTTGATCATATGAAGGAAACATAATGAACATATATATACATGCCATAGTGTCAAAGTGATCCCCGAGATAACAACACCACCATACAAAACAAGAGTTTTAGCAGTAGAATATAAATAAGACCCCCACCCAAAACAAAATGAGAGGCCACTAGGCAGAGCTGCTACACACTAGACTCATAACTACTCCACCCAAAACTACACTACTCGTTGTTGTCTGTCCCAGCAGAGATCCACCCACGGCTCCTCCCTCCAGTGCCTCCAAGGTTGATCATCCCAAAGTCTTCCGAGGGGTCGTCACTGGAAGGATCTTCTTCCGGCTCCTCACTCTCAGCGTCCTCCTCAGGGTCTTCCTCTGGATCCTCATCCTCAGATGTAGTGTCGTCAATCATGATTAGTTCGGGCTCACTCGGAGGGGAACGACCAAAACACCAGGACGCACTGGCTGTGGAGGTGATGCCTACGGACCGGGAGAGTAACAAGGGGAATCTGGCTCGTCCATAAGTGCTATCCGTTAAGGTGGTGATGAAGAAGACGGAGTGGAACGACGACGGCGGTTAAGGAAAGTGGTGTAGCGCCTAAGTCAAGGTGGCGTCTCGAACTCCAGAATCACCGACACTGTGAAGTCAATCTCCGGAACCAGGGGCAGGCTGGAATGAGAAATAGTAACGCGCACCTCCCCTGTAAACATGCAGCGTCTAGGGATGTCGGTGACTCGCCACTGGCCCCGTGGCTCCCATCTCAGCTGGACTCTCATAGTTGACATCTTAAAGTTGTCCAACACCGACTGTCGACGTGACGAAGAAATACAACGATGGGGAAATAATAGAAGTAGAGAAAGCAAGGGTGAGAACATCACATGAACTCATATCAAGTAGAACACAGTAACTAGAGCATTCACAGGACAATCACAATCACAATCACAATCACAATCACAGAGATATAATTTATACTGTCATGATGCATATGATCAATGCATGAGGGCCCAGGGAAAATGTCACCAACTGCAGAGCACACATCAACTGCTCGACCATATATGGACAATGTCACAGGAGTTTTGTCTGTACTAGCAAATAGTACTTGGAGCATTGCTCAATCTCTGGCAAAGACGATTATCCCTGACTTCCAGACAACTCACTGATCGATGAAAACTTGAGAGCGACAGGATAGTCAAGCCTGTACCCAGCTTGCCCGACAGTAGGGGGCGAGCATACGTCACTTGAGCCATTTCGGGACTCGACTTATCCTCAGGGCTGGCGTCCTCTATGGGACCCGCTGGTGTTCTTTGCAAAACCCAGTACACCCGTCCCTACCAGTTTCACACTGTACTAGAGTGTTATTGTCATATAGGTCGTAAGGTTTTTAAACCTTAATCATCCTTCATGCTTTATGATGCATGTCACACAATTAATACTTACAGTATTTCATCTTTACAGGCAAAGCCCACTGGGTCATTCCACGTCACCACTTTACTGTGGCACGGCCTGACTCAACATCTTTTCTTCACGAGGAAAACCAGATCACACTCTCTTGCCAAGCTTCTCAAGTCTTATGAAGGAGAGAAGTGTTGGTTATAATCTTTTAAGGTAGTTTGTACTAACGTTATTGATAATTACATTCTCTTAAGTCCTATAGTTACTAAGACTTATGGATGTGTCTTATGAAAGGCATTATTAATCCTAATTCTCTTTGTATAACTAATTAAGGTTAGACTTATCCTTTAATTATAACTAATTTCCATTAATCGGGTTACAGTTAATCTTAGTCCTCTTTAATTAAGTCTTAATCCCTACTTAAGGTCCTAATTAATTTCTAATTATCCCTTAACCTCCTCCTAAATCTTGGATTAGGACTTTTAATTACATTTGATTAAGATTATTTATAATTAATTAGTTCTTAATTAACTCATATTAAGATTAATTATATTTAGACTTAATTAATCCTTAATTAACTCAAATAAATTAGGTTAATCAACTTAGGTGATTAAATTAATTAAGTCCATTAATTAATTCTAAGTTTAACTTTCACAACTTGGATTAGTATTGGAGATCAACACTAATCTAAGTCCAAACTCATTAATTATTTTTAATTATCTTTTAAATTGAGTTTTAACTTTCTTTTTGAAGGCTTTGGACCTAAACAAAAAGCCTAAAGGTTATTGGACCCATGAGAGCCCATTTTTATTCATAAAAAATTAAAAATATGACTTATAAACATACTTTTATTTTAATTAAATTAAAAATCCGAATTTTATTACTTATTTTAAAAACTTATCTCATTTGCAATTGAGCCCTTTTTGTTACAATTTTATTCTTTAGCCCTTTTTGGACCATTAAGCCCAAAAACATTTTTTCAACATTCACTTGACCTTTTTAAGATCAAAAAGGTATTCTTGATGAGTTTCATCAAGAACAACTCATGAACATCAAGAACAACCTTGAATGTTCATCAAAACTTCAAATTTTTCCCAATATTCAATCTTCACCAAACTCTCACACAATCATCAACAAACATTCTAAATACCAAATATCATAATAATTCACTCAAAATCATCCACATACATTTTAAAGTTCATAACTCCATTTTCAAGCTCAAAAACATCATTTTTCAAAGATCAATCATCAAAAACAATTGTATACATCCAACCAACTTCATGCATGTTCATAGATTCATCATACAAACACATTACAAGTGCCAAAAAAAAATTTTAAAACACATGCAGCCCCTTTCTCTCTCTAGGCCGAGAGCTATAGGAGGAAAAAGTGAGAATTTTTCTCAAAATTGATTCTTGGCTTGCATGCATAAACAACCACAATCCAAGCACATTCCAAGCATCATAATAAACTTTAAAACATGTAAACAACCCAGCTCCAAGAATCCAAAACATTTGCTCAAAGAAAAGCTCAAAAAGTGATATCTTTCAAGGGAAAACAAGATAAAAGACAAGGATTCAAGGGCAAATCCTTGACTCTAGTTACATTTCCTACTAGAGTTCAAGTTCTCCCCCCCCCCCCTTTACCTCAAACTCTCAAGAGAATAGGTGCAGATTTGGCTCCCAAAAACAGCCCCCAAAGATGCTCCTTTTAGTCACCAACAAGGATTTTTCAAGGCTAGAAGGCTTATAATTTGAAGCTTTGGTTCAAAGATGGAACCTTGGCTTGATTGTGTTTAAGGAAGGATGAAAATTTTGAGAGAAAAAGGGTGAGTAGCTCACAGCCAAGGAGGAAGAAAAGAGAGAAAATGAAAGTGTTCCTATGCTTTGCATGTAGGAAAAAGGTGAAAGTGAAGTGGTGATGTAATGCCATCAAGTCACCTTTTTCTTACACAAAGCTTGAGTGGAAAGGAAGGAAAAGCAAATGTCTCTTCATGCATTCATGGCTGGTTGCACGGTCTTAGAAGAGAAAAAGGGAAGGTTTGTGCAATTTTTCTGGCCCGGATCAGAGTATTCGGGCCCGGTTCAGGGGATAGGAGGGTCAAAAAGGTCGTTTTTAACAGAAAAATCCCAAAAATTCCCAAAAAATTCCTAAAAATAGGGAATTCAATTCTAAATCCAAAAATATAAGTTTTGATGATTAAAAATAATTTTAATCATTCAAAATCCAATAAAACACTCAAAACGGCAAAAACGGTAAAACGCAGGTGTTACAATTTCTCTGAAGTTTATCTTCTGAAGCACTGTCTAAAGTACACAGTATGAAGTATCATCTTAAGTGCCATCGTCTGAATTTCTGCAGTTTGAAATCCTATCTGAAAAATGACATTCTGAGTTGCAATTGAATTCCTTGAGAGACAACTGTGGGTTATCTAACCCTCACTACACTTAATTCATTTTATTTGATTGGGTACGACCTCGATCAAATTTGGTGTCGTTGCCGGGGAATTCAATTCAATTACGGTTTTCAGCTTTCAGACAGAGTTTTCAGACCTTCTGAACTTCTATTTTTCAGAGTTTTTCAGAGTTTTTCTATTCTGTTTTGTGTTTGTAAGATTAGAGTCATTTTTACTACTGTGTTTTTGTCCAGCTAACAAGTGGTTTGTGCAGCTTGTATTGAATTTCCATAATTCATATTCTGGAAATACACATAATCTTGCTCATTTACCATTTTTGCTATTGAACTTTGTTCTTGCTGAACAATTTTTGTTTTGAGTTGTGTATTGTTTGAGTCGTTGTTTTAGTTTGTTTAGTCATTGTATGATGTTTAAGTATTGTTTAGATAATTTTAGAATTGATTTTGTTGATTCAGATTGAATTGCATAAGTTGCTGAACTTGTTGTTGACTTTTCTACTGTTGACTTTTGCAATTGAATCTGACTTGTTTGTTTAACATAGTTAGAGGTTGAATTTTTGTGCCAATTTTTGTGTCAATATTTCTTTAGCTTAATGATGAATTTTAGATACCACAGTTGCTATTAGATAGCTCCAGAGTGTGAGATTACACTTTGCACTAGCTTATTTTGACCTGTTGACTTCAATTGGACATAACTTGAGGTAGGAGTGTAAGAATTTCACATATTTTATATGCTTCTGGGGTAGAATAAGCTACTTAAAGTGACTCTCGCCGCTACTTGATGAGAGCCCCATAAAATTGCCAAAAAGGTCGTTTTCTATTTTTTCTGGAATTTTTAAGTTTTTATTGGTGTATTTTTTCTTTCTTACATTAGGTAGTTTTGGTACTTAGGCTTTGAATTTTGTTCTGAAATTTTTTGTGGATGTTTCCTATGTTAATATAGTGTTTTCCATGTATCCATTTCATTCGTTTCTGCTTATTTGATATAGGCTGCCTTTATATGCTGACATGTTGTTGTATGGTTCATTTTGTGCATTTTTGTGTGCATTCGGTGCATGACTAGAGAAAACCCAGGTATCCTACATTCATTTGATTCAGAAATTGATAAGACATATCATCAGTTAGTTAGAGAGTCTAGGAATCCATTTGTGCATAATTCTGTTAGTGATAGTGAGTCATTGTCTGATAGTGTGTATTCTGCTATTTCTATTAGTGATAGTGAGTTTGTTTTTGTTTCTTCTTCTACTTTTCTTGATTCTGATTTTAATTTTGATATCATGGCTGAGAGGACCTTGAGAGAGCTTGCCGCATCTGATGTTAATATCCAGACTTTATGCATTCAATATCCTGATTTAGATGTGCCTTGTGAGCTAAAGTCTGGATTGATTCATTTGTTGCCCAAGTTTCATGATCTTGCAGGTGAAGATCCACATAAACACCTCAAGGAGTTCCATATTGTTTGTACCACCATGAGACCACCTGGAGTTCCTGAGGATCATATTAAGCTGAAAGGATTTCCATTCTCCCTGCAAGATACAACAAAAGACTGGTTGTACTAGCTTCCACCTGGATCCATTACTAGCTGGGACAATCTGAAGAGTGACATCAAGTAGGAAGGAGATCTGTGGTATAAGGCAAATGGATAGAGAAAGTTTATATGAGTACTGGGAGAGATTTAAGAGGCTTTGTACTAGCTGTCGACATCATCAGATACATGAGCAACTTTTCATCCAGAATTTCTATGAGGGCCTATTGAACAATGACAGACAGATGATAGATGCATCCAGTGGAGGAGCTCTTGTAGATAAAACTCCAGTTGCAGCAAGGCAATTGATTGAGAATATGGCTTCTAATAACCAACAGTTCAATACCAGAAGCAATTCAGTAGCCTTGACCAGAGGAGTTCATGAGAAGGAGACCACTTATGCTGCTAATCTTAGAAAGTTGGAAAGCAAGCTTGATGATTTGGCTTCCTTGGTTAAGCAGTTAGCAGTGTCTCAGAAGGTTGCTAAGCTATGTGGGATTTGTACTTCTGTTGATCATCCCACCGATGCATGCCCCACCTTACATGAGCCTGAAGGAGATGTTGTTGTTCATGTTCCTCCTCAGGCTTATGCAGCAAATATATATGGTTTTGGTAAACCCCCTCAGCAGCAACAATATAATCAGGATCTTTCTTCCAACAGGTATAATCCAGGTTGGAGGAATCATCCAAACTTGAGATGGGGGAATTCTTCTCAGCAGCAACCACAACAGTCTTATGTCCCCCTATCAGTCACATGTTGCTGGTCCTAGTAGACCATACCAGCCTCCACACTTGCAGCAACAACAACCTTCACCACCAGTTGTTGTACCTTCTAAGAGTGAGCCTTCATTGGAAGAATTAATAAGGCAGATGGCAGTCAACAATCTGAATTTTCAGCAGAGGACAGAAGCAACTATTCAGAGCCTGGAAAATCAGATTGGGCAGATGGCTACCACTATTAATCAGTTGCAGTCCCAGGGTTCAGACAAACTTCCTGCTCAGACAGTTGTCAACCCTCAGCAGAATGTTAGTGCAATTACATTGAGATCAGCTAAGAGTCTGCAAGTGTCTGAAAGGCAACAGTCCAAACAAGAAAATGAGATTATTATAGCTTCAGACAGTGTAGCTTCAGCAGGTCTTGCTTCAGAAAGTACTGTTTCAGCAGGTACAGTTTCAAACAACCCTGTACATGAGAGAGCTTGTCCTATTCCTTTGAGCAGCCCCAGTTCTTCAAGCAGTGTGCAACCTTCCATTCCTCTTTCATTCCCTCAGAGAGTTGTGCAGAAGAGTAAAAAAAATGGAAGAGACGGACAAGGAAATCTTGGAAACTTTCAGAAAGTGGAGGTCAATATACCTCTACTTGAGGCCATAAAGAAAATTCCAAGATATGCCAAGTTTCTGAAGGATTTGTGCACCCATAGGAGACGACTGAAAGGCAATGATAGGATCAGTATGGGAAGGAATGTCTTTGCACTCATTGAGAGACCTATTACTCCTATTCCTGAAAAATGCAAAGACCCAGGGACATTCTCTATTCCTTGTGTTATAGGCAGTAACAAGTTTGATAATGCTATACTCGATTTAGGAGCATCTATTAATGTTATGCCTTTATCTGTTTTCACCTCTTTGTCTCTTGGTCCCTTGCAGGCTACAGGTGTTGTCATTCAGTTGGCAAATAGGAGCACTGCCCACCCTGCAGGTCTTATTGAGGATGTACTGGTTCGTGTGAATGACCTCATCTTCCCTGTTGACTTTTACATATTGGATATGGAGGGAGGAGATTCACTCACTGGTGCAACCCCTATCATCTTAGGCAGGCCTTTCCTGAAGACAACTAGGACTAAGATTGATGTTCATGTAGGCACACTTACTATGGAGTTTGGAGATAGTGTGGTCCAGTTTAACATTTTAGACGCTATGAATCATCCCATTGAGGACCATTTTGTTTTCCACATTGATATGCTTGCTGAACTTGTAGATAATAGGGTTTATTGCTTGTGCTCTAGAACTTGGCTCGACTCTTTAATTTGCAACTTTGTTCACTTGCATGAATTGAGATGATTGATGCATTTTGTTGATAATTGAGCTACTAGCCATATTAGCCTACCTTGATGATTTTCCACTTGTTAGCCCCTTTGAGCCTATGGATCCCATTTCTTGTTTTTAAAAGCTCATTACAAGCCTTAAAAGTGAAAAACCATGATTGTCCTTGCCTTAGAGGATAAAGGAGCTTTGGAATTGTTTTAGGAATAGGTTCTTGAGTAAGTGTGGGGGTGTACTTCAATTTCTTATCTTATCTCCTCATGTGGATATTATATTGTTGGCATTTGGCTAGTTAAAAAAATGGAAAAAGAGAAGAAAAAGAAAGAATAAAGAAAAACTCAAAAGAAAAGTGTTGATAAAAAGAAAAGAAGTATAGAAATAAAGTATGCTTGAAATAATTAAAAAATATATATATGGGTAAAAAGGTAGAAAAGAGGAGCTCAATTGTAATCTTGAGACGTATGCTTCTTGCATTTCTTCTTGGATTTATTCCCCGTTGCTCCTCTATTCTCTTTGGTTTATAGCTTCTTATCCATCATTTTCCCTACCTTTACCTTGACCCATTACATCCTTTATGAAGTCCTCTTGAACATTGCTTGCTTGTGTTTCAGTTGTTGTGGATACTAGAGTCTTGCCAAGCTTATGGTAGTGTTTGCTTACATGAGTGCTTTGAGTGTATATACACAAACCTAAAAACTTGAGAGTTAGAGAGTTTGTCTTGTGAGGATTCTATCATTCTTGATTCACCCCTTTGATTTCATTCACCCTCTTGTTTGCTAAATTGTAGGGAATTCCATTCAAATATTTCTTGACTCCATGATACCTTGGATGTTGTATTTTGCCTACTCCTATGCATTCCTTGGATCTCTTGATAATTATGTCATCTGTATTTCCATCTTGCTCCTAACTAATCTTTATTTTCATATGGTGTTTTGCCCGGAGTGGAAAAGGGCAAGTGTGGGGGAATTTGATGAGCAATATTTTATTCACACTTTGTATAATTAATCTTAGCTTTCTCAGACTATAATTGTGATCAATTCCACTATTTTAGATGGAATTTACCAAATTGGACTTAATTGGGCTTTAATT
Source organism: Sesbania bispinosa (assembly GCA_026901365.1). Taxonomy (NCBI): domain Eukaryota; kingdom Viridiplantae; phylum Streptophyta; class Magnoliopsida; order Fabales; family Fabaceae; genus Sesbania; species Sesbania bispinosa. The sequence goes on from QLOH01000091.1 coordinate 1,058,026, forward strand.
AGAAATGTTGTTTAAATTCGAATTTTTAAGCCTACTGACCTACCTGCCTTGTTTTGATGATATATGGAGCACTAGGTGTCCGATTTGAGTGATTCCAATGGCATTGGAAAGCTAACTTCTGGGGCTTTAATTTGATATTCTAAGTGACTATATTCCACTGATCCACAAGGTGCAGTTTTCAATTCAAAGTTGACGTTTAGAAGCTGTTTGAAGCAGAGCGGGAACAACAAGCTTCTTAAGTAGTTGTTGAAGTAGTTTTAGTCTTTTGGGCCTGAAACCTGTTACTCTAGGCCCATTTTACCTCTACCATTGGATTAATCTTGTGGTTTAGGAGAATAGTATAGGTAGAGGCAACTACAATTCTGTTAGGGAGTTTTTTACTTTTTGGCTTTTTCACTTTTACGGATTGAAGAAAGAGACGCTTGCTCTCTCTCCCATTCTCTCTGGTTCTTCTTCTTCCTTTTCTCCTTATCTGTAATTTCGTTTTCTGTTCTTTCTTTCATGGAAGGATAAACTTCTAAGGATTGATTCTTAAGTGATTTTACATTGGATTCTGAGGTTTACATTCAATTCCAATTCGTATTTCAATTTCTGCACTAGATTCAATTTCATCTTCTCCTTTAGAATTCTGATTTTGAATCTTGAATTGTATTTGAACGCTTATTGATGATTCAATTCTGTTCTTCACTAAGAATTCTAGTTTAGTTTGCTTAATTCTGAACAACCAACTGTTTGCTTAATTCAGGAGGTAAAGGATTAGAAATCTCACTCCAATTCCCTTAGTTCTGGTTTCGCAAGTTCGCTTAGTTCTTGCATGAGATAATTGTTGAATTGATTGACGCTTGTTTGGTTAATTCAAATCTGTTCTGGAAATTGAGATCGATACATTTTAACTGATGCAGAATCCAATTATGAATGAACAAGAGAATCAATCTATTTTCGTACATCGTTTTATTCTTAATTCTTGTTTACAAAACCTGTTTCTGAACAAACAACAAAACCCTTGTTTCTGTTACATTTTGCAATTTAATGCTCTTAAGACAGTCACTGAAATTTGAGTATGAAGTTGGTATATGAAAGATTGTCTGAAAATTCATTAGTCTGAAATCATGATATGAAGTATTGTCTGAAACATGGACCGTCTGAAGTATCTCTCTGAAGTTTATCTTCTGAAGCACTGGCTGAAGTACACATTCTGAAGTATCATCTTAAGTGCCATCCTCTGAAGTTCTGCAGTTTGAAATCCTATCTAAAAAATGACATTCTGAGTTGCAATTGAATTCCTTGAGAGACGACTTTGGGTTATCTAACCCTCACTACACTTAATTCATTTTGTTTGATTGGGTACGGCCTCGATCACCCCCCACATTCTGTCTCGTGGGGGTGTTGGGATTTTATTTTTGGATATTTTGAATTCCACAAGTTGTGAATACCTGGTATTTTTCGAGTTTACAGAAGAGGTCAAAGTTACCTTTTTCGAATTTTAATAATGAGTTTGATAACTTAGAAAATTCTTGATTGAAGTTGACACTAAGTAGACTTTGGAAATTCGGAAAGAGGATAAAAGTGAATTCGAGAAATAGTACATTTCTGGTATTCAAAGAAGTAAGTGATAGTTCTTTTTATTCATAATCCAAATTTGAATTACACAAATTCGAATACATTGGAAATACATTTAGAAAAGAAACTATCCTAAGTACTCAAAACATTAGAAAGGAAACTATCCTAAGCTAGAATGAGTACTTGACTCATGTCTACCATGCCTCTTTCTCTTCTTCCTTCCCCACAAGCTTTGATAGAGCCAAGGCAAAAAGAATGTCTTCTCCAATCTGTTGAACCACCTTGGTGCTTGGGGTGCAAATGAAGGTGCATTTGAGGAACTAACAAGCAAATTCATTTATTTCTAAATGAATTTGTATTTGGCAGTTACGTTTAACCTAAAATCCTTCAAGAAGAAAGATTGAAAAAGCCTACGGCTTTGGCTATTGCGTTAACCTTATCAAAAATGAAATCATTCCAGATTAGGTTAGACGCAACAGCCAAAGGAATATACTTCTTCATATTCTTTGAAGAGTTTTCTTTGAAGAATTTAGTGAAGGGAATCAAGCATGTGGTCAGGGTGCAGCGAAAATAAATGGATTCCCTCCCTTGTTATAATCATTTTGTGAAAATACGAATGAAGGCATAAAAGGTATTGAAATGAAAGGTCGTACCTTATTAGGATTATTAACGAGGCAAGTGTAGCCACGTCTCTATTGGTATCCACGCCAACAGCCGGACTAGGATTCTCTCCTCAGCTCTGCTAGTAGACTTAGAAAGTAAGAAGCGATTGCTCATGTGTTTGGGGTAGAGCATCTTGTGCTCTATTTATAGAGTGGTGGCTAGGGTTTTACCCCCTCACTCACTTAACCCTCACACTTATGGGCCTGACCCATTATGTTATAATAATTCTAATTAAATTAAATTAGAATTATTATCCTTTTCCTAGTGGCTTGTTGTATGCGTGTGACCCAATAGGATTTTAATATTTGGTTATAATATTAAAATAAAACCCTTTTATATTTAATATCATAAATAGTGAGTGGTATCTAGCAACACATCACTATCCAAATATTGAGATTATCAATAACATTGATAAATCATATTTTATTATAATAATTTATATGCTCTGTCCCTTTGTCCAAATATCTAATTGAACACAAGGGCATGGATTGTGTCAACCTTGTATAGTTCAATTTATATTTTTTTATCCCAAGTAGACTGTACAGAAAATAAATATCTCATATTTATTCTCCTGAGCATGGCCATGCATTTTGCAGTCTCACTTTATCAAGAGGCCTACAGATATAACTCCTGTTACATAGGAGTGACAAATCCCATCTAGAGCACTCACATTCCACCACATAATTTATTATATGTCCAAAAACCAACTTTATGATTACCCTGTTAAAGGTAACGTTTGATGATAATTAAAACATATAATTCCTTATGTAGGAATCGTAAAGATTTCAGGTCGAAGGACTTCATATAACATTTATTAATTTAAGAAACGTTCATGACACTTATGTAACAACCGATGCAACGTTCTTAAGGTGGGTTTGTCCAGTACACCATTACTCTTAATGCGTACCTATGTGAGCACAAGATATCTCTTATCCATGATCTGTGAGATGTGATCATCAATGAACTCACATACTAGTCTAAATGCATCTTTGTCCTAAGATGATATTTGACTAGGGACTATTTTAAGAATAGTTCTTCATAAGATCTCACGATCAAGTCATCTACTTAATTTGTTATGAAGTTTAAGCTTACTATTCTAAGGACAATAATTACATTCTAAAAGAATTAATAAAATGAAATGCCTTTATAAAATAATAATATGATACAAGTGATGGATGTATATATAGGTCTCTAGTGCATACACTAACATTTAGAAAGAGGAAGAAGAAGAATAAGAAGCTATGAAGAAAACGTCTAAATAGCACTCCTATTTATAGGAGTAAAAGGAGGTAAGGTTCATTAATAAGCCTATTTTTATGTCCAATGAGGACAACTCTCATAAAGAGTTGAATGCACGGTGGTCGGTGTTCTTCATGACTTTTGAATTGACCAAATGAAGTTTGACACATGGCATATAAAGAATGAAGTCAAATCTCGAAATAAGAAAAGACTTAATAGGTTCAAGCATCAAGAAAAAGCTTAGTGTCAAAGATGAAGATGTTTTCGAGTTCTTGAAGTCAAACCAGAAAGTGCAATTTTGAAACAACAGATAAAGATTTCTCGAAATTAGGATGCATGAAGACTTAGAAGATTTTTGAATGAAGAAATGAAGATTTCGAGAAGACAGAAGACAGAAGAAAACAGTTATTGGAAGTTTGCTGATCAAAGACAGGTGGCAACATCTTAATGGAAGCATTATGAAAAGTGCAAGGATTAGAAATAGTTTTCTGGATAGCAGAAGACGTAGCAGGCATGCATGCTGCCAAGTCATAGGGCTAGATGATGTGTCAAATATACATTAGTTAGCCGTTAGAATTAGGAATCCATAAATAGATGAACGTTCTATGTAAAAAGGGTTGGCAAATCACTCATACTCAAACTCTGAAACACCTTACACGTTCGAACTCACAGCGACAAACAGATTACAAGGAGCAACAGTATGTGATGAATCCATCCATTTTCTTTAATGCAATTGTTCTTACAATTCAATTTTCTTCATTTTGTTTACTTTCTGCAATTTATTCTTGGCAATTTACTTTCTGCACTTTACATTTCGCATAATTTTTCTTTCTTTCTTTCAAATTTTGTGTTTTCTACTTTTGAAACTTTGATTTTCTGAAAATTCAATTTAGAACTTTGTTTGATAGAGTTCTGAATCAAGTAATTCTAAATTTTTTGAAAGATAAGTTCTTTGATAAAATTCTGAATCAATTAACTTTAATACTTTCATTTCTAGAAGTCAAATTCTGGAAAAATCATCATAATTTCTAGAAAAATAAAGTCTTTTGAAAGTTTCTGAAAAAATGAAGTTTTCATACTAATTCTACAAATCAGAAACACCATAAATCTACTTTTTAAAATGAGTCCCATAAGAGGATATGATTCTAATCCCCAGATTGTTCTTAGAATCAAAGTGATAAAAGATAGTTTTCGAATTTTGATTTTATCACCACAAACAAATTGGCACGCCTAGTGGGATGAAATTGCGAAAAGTAGTGTATGTTATGATTTTCTTATTATTGATCTTGCATGCATTTGAGAAGTGGTAGAACAATATTTGTTCAAATGGCTAATAATGCAAGACAAACAGGAAGTGGAAACAATAATAGGGATACAACTACCAATACTACAAATTCCGGTAGTCCACCACCCCAAGGAAATGAATCTGTGAATAATAATGAGAATATTAGGGGAAATGGAAATAGTAGTGTTAATAGAGATCAAACAACAACTACTACTTTGCCAGAACAACCTGTAATAAGTCAAATAGGTTCTACTATCCCTATACCTAATTTGTTTCTATGTCTCAAAATGGACAACCAATGTATGTGTTGCCATATGGGCTGCTTGCATTGCTTTTTGACTGGCTATCATTTCCTGTGTCAGCTTATTGAGCGTTTCTTCAATTCTGGAGTTGATATCCGGCTCTGAGTTGTCATTTTATTGGTATTGACTGTGATTCTTAGAGGTTTTGTCATGGCTCCATGCACTATCTAGGAAGTAGACTTGTTCCACTCGACCTTCAGGATAAGAGTAATGTCCATTAAAGTGATTTCCTTTGCAAAAATCGCATTACCATTTTTGGAGCTATTTCGTTAACAGTTTGCATCACTTGTTGTTGTTGGAGGAGCAATTGCATTTGCTGGCTTAATTTCTCCATTTGGTCGAGAACTTTGACCAAATCTTGCTTAGGCAGCTCTTCTTTCTGAATTGATTGATCCCAGAATAGATCTTGCTGATTGCTTTGAGCACAGTTGTCAATGATTGTGAGTGCTTGCTTAGCCCCCATTGATAAAATCGTGCCTCCTGCTGCAGCATTTATGAAAGATTTTCAGTTTGGCTTGAGTCCATTGTAGAAGAAGTTGAGTTGGGTAATATCATCAAAACCATAGTTTGGGCATTTGAATAACAAGGATTTATATCTTTCCCAAGCCGCATTCAATGGTTCATTCGCTTCCTGCTTGAATGTGGATATATCTGCTTTAGCTTGAATGTAATGATCCATGGGAAAGAATTTTCGCAGAAATTTTTCCTCAACTTCCTTCCATTTGGTCAGACTCTGACTGGAGTGAAATTTTAACCATTCCTTAGCCTTACCTGTAAGAGAAAAGGGAAATAAACGTAAGTATATAGCCTCTTTGTCCTCTTCATCAAAACCCATAATTTCAAACTAGTTCAAAGAATATAGAAAGATGATCATTTGGATTTTCATGTTCTAAGCCTGAGAACTGGTGATTTTCAACAAGTTGAAGGTGTGATGCTTTGAACTCCAAAGCTTTTGTGGTATTTGGAAGGGCAATACTAGAGTGATATCGCATCCCTTGATGTGATATGTAGTCTCCCAAGGTTCTTTGTGATTGAGTGCCTTCCATTCTTCCACTCGTTTATTCACCTGGCTTCTAAAGTTTTTGAGGCAACAAACTTGAAAACGTAAGTGTGGAAATAAAATTAAACTGAAATTCCTAAATATATACACTTGATAATTAGACCTTCCAAGGTCTACACGAATTGGAAACCGTTCCCCGACAATGGCGCCAAAAATACTTGATGGGTTTTTGGAAAGCGAACCAAAAATCCAGTAGTATAACAGTAAGAAGAGTATCGTATCCACAGGGAACGGTCAATTCGCGTATAGTCGTGATCTATTTATCAAGAGAAAACAACGGGTTTGTGAGAATATTGTTGTGCGGAAAATCTAAATATCAATTTAATATTCAAAAGCAATAGAAAGGAAGAGTTAGAGACACTTTACTTGGATTAGGATTGAACTTCGTATCATCGAACCCTTTGTGTATGTAAAAACAATTTATTATTTTAGGTTTACTCTATAATACTGTAGACAAACTAAATTGCTAAGACCCCGAGTTACCAGCAGTCTCCACCACTCAAAGGTAATCCGTGTGGGCTCTCCCAAGCGACAAACTTACCCTCGACTTATTTTGCTTTTATTATTCGTTTGTAAAGGAACTCATTAATAAACCATGCTTAATCCTGTAGACGCATCTTCATTAGGATACTCACACTACCCATCAATCCCTAGATACGGCCTATGTGTCGGTCACTGGAATTACTATCAACTAACCTTTGCTATCGATAAACGGGCCTAATCTTGTAAACGCCCTTCATTATGGTACTCACACTACCCATCAATCATTAGCAACACTCATGTTTCGGTCACTGGCTACCGAGTACTCTTATTCACTCAGAGAATGAGTTTCTTCAGTATCCGCTCCCCCATCCTCAATCCTAGTCGAAACTAGCCTATAACTCTAGCGCAAGCGCGAAAGTTAGGAATTAAGCATAGAATAAGATTACCAATATTATAGATAGGGAGCTCACAAATAATAAGATAGAGTTTACATACACTTGGGGATAGAATCAACTACATTCAATCCTACTGGAGAGTTAGCTACTCATGGTAGCCATACAAACCACCGAGATGCTGTCACCATTTTCCATCCTCGTGCAGCCGCTCCGCCTCTCCTATTCTAAAATTAGAACTGGTGCATTATTACTGAAATATTACTGAATTACAATAATCGTGCACACCTGATCTGTGCAAGAGGGTTCTATTTATAGGATAAGGAAAGACAAAGAAAATTGGGGAGAAATCTATCTAAAAACGGCAACAAGGCAAGAATCACGTGTTCTGCGCTTCACGCTGTGCTATAACGCAGGTTTGCAGCGCAGAAACCAGAGAGCTACGCTTCACCCTGCGCTACAGCTCAGGTTGAAGTGCGCCAACGCATTCCTTACAGCTTCAATCTTTCTATTTTTAACATGATCTCTCCCCGAGACTGGTTTTGGTGATTTGTCTTTCCTTGTTTCCCTTTCTTGATGAAATCTTGCATTTATTGAGCATCTTGGGATTTAATTGGGAAGGTTGTTTGCAAAATCCTTGTTAATTGGCAATGATACTTCATTAATTGCTTTCAAATAATCTTCAAATCTTCATTAAATGTCTTCAATTAAACTTCAAATCTTGCAGATATCTCCCTTATTTAATGTTATCTTTTCTTCATATCAAAATCTTTGCAATATTCTGCAAAATCAGCACAATTATATCAAAATAGCATCAAATTCAAATCCAATATTAATAAACACAATTTATCTAATATTAAATAAAAAAGGGATGAAATTGGGGCAAAAATACCATTTTATCCTTGATAAGTGAACTAAAAAGTGCTCTAATTTATCATATAATTTTCACTTATCAACAACCCCCTGGATTTGAAGACCCTGCTTTCCTGAACATGTTTTTTAATTGAAAAAGGCTCTATATGGTCTTAAACAAGCTCCAAGGGCTTGGTATGACAGATTGAGCAATTTTCTTATCGAAAATGGTTTTGAAAGGAAAAGTAGATACAACTCTCTTTAGAAAATGTCTAACAAGACTTTATTCTTGTTCAGATATATATTGATGACATTATTTTTAGTTAAAAAATCCTTCTTTAGCAAAGAGTTTTATAAGCTTATACAGACTGAGTTTGAAATGAATATGATGGGTGACCTCAAAACTTTCTTCTGGGAACTTCAGATTAAGCAAGAATCTGATTGTATATGGATCCATTAGGAGAAGTATACAAAAGAAATGCTTAAGAAATTTAACATGAATGACTGCAAGACTATGTCAACTCCTATGCATCCATCTGTCATCTTAAACAAAGATGAATGAGAAGAATCTGTTGATCAAACAATGTATAGAGGAATGATTGGTTTCATTAGTGTATCTTACAACAAGCAGACTTGACAATATGTTCAGTGTTTGTCTCTGTGCAAGATTTCAATCTAATCCAAGAATTACTCATTACAAGGTTGTTAAGAGAATTTTCAAATATTTAAATGGTACTACTAATCTTGGTCTGTGCTATAAGAAGAGTAGGGATTGCAGGTTACTAGGATACTATGATGCAGACTTTGCTGGAGATAGAGTGGAAAGAAAATAAACCAGTGGAGGATGTCACTTCATTGGTGATAACATGATTGGCTGGTCCAGCAAAAGGAAAGCACAATTGCAGTTTCTACTGTTGAAGAAGAATATATTGTTGCTGCTAGTTGTTGTTCACAACTGCTTCTAAAATCCCAATTTAATAGTCTAGGGCAACACATACAGAAATCAAGCATCATTTCATTGGAGACTATGTTCAGAAAGGAGTTTTTGATATTAAGTTCATTGATACAGAGCATCAATGGGCATATATATTTACAAAACATCTAGCTGAAGATAGATTTAGGTTCATAAGAAATAATCTGAACATCCATGCATTATCTGAAAAATAATTATGCCTGGTTGTCTGAACCTTTGTTCTTTCTGAAATGAATGCTTTATTTGAAACATATTTGTCTAAATATATGCAATCTTCTGAAATATTTGAACTATTTGAACACTGCATTATCCGAAAGGTCACTCTCTGAGTAACGTGGCTATCTGAGACGTTTGCTTTTCCAACTTTCCAAAACCCCCAGCATAACGCATGGTTACCAATGTCTGTGCAGTCCTGTAACTGCCATCATTATTTCTTCTATGACGACTATTTATAGGGGCATGTAAAGTCAGTGCACGTTTACGCCATTTCATCTTCTTGTTCTCAGAATTCTTACAGTCAAGAAGTTCAGTTTTCTCTCAAGTCTTAAGTCTCAAGCTCATCTCTTTATCTGCCATTTCAAGTTCTCTGCCATGGCACCCAAGAAATCTGCTGGAGGTCAGATTGTTGCTAGTAGGGTTATGGACCTTGAAGATCTTAGGAATGGAGGTGTAAATTTGCTTAAAACCTTTGATAGTGCTGGATGGACTCAGTTCTTCAACTTTGTGAACTGTGCATGGCATGAACAGAGTGTGATCGATTTTTGGAAATCTGCCAGAATTGTAACAAGCAAGGACGAGGAGTACTCCTCTATTCAAGCAATTGTGATGGGAATCAAGGTGTTTGTTGATGTTGATATTATTGCTCGGGTGACTGATGTACATCTGAAGAAGCAGTTTTTATTCCAGATTGGGAGCACAATAATGGAGGTGCATGAAAGTTCACCAAGATGCTTTATGGGATTGAAGAACTTGGAAACATGAGAGCCTCTTTCATGCATCTTAAGGCCAGAGATTTTGCATGCCATTTTGGGGTGCTGCATTCTTCCCAAGATGGGGAGCAAAAACATGTCTCTAATTTAGAGAGATTCTGCGTGATTCATTTGCTGAAGAAGAAGTAACTTGATCATCCTAAGATCATTCTGTACAACATGCTGAAGAAGGTTAGTGATTCTGCAAGCAGCTTCACACATACAACCTTGATTACGAAGATAATGCACAACTCAGATAGTTTGAACCTGTTCAGAAGGTTCTCTCAAAACCAACTTTTTAGCACGAAACCCTCTGAGATTGGTTTTAATGACAACAAACCATTGATCAAACTTAATGTTTTCTGTTCTTGAAGATACTGATGTTTTGTATGTGAGATCTTAGAAAGATAGGGTTCTTATGGTTAGTAAAGAACTCAGGAAGACAAGAAGAACCACGACCAAGCACAAATTGAGATTGAGAGGCAACTGCAAAATGAGACTGATAGTAATCCTCAGACTGAAGATGAAGATAAAGGTCAGCCTGAGATTGAGCAAACAATGCAAGTCTTTCCTGAGATTTAGAAAGATTAGGATCCTAATAAGAAACATCAACTTCATAATTGTCTTTGGAGAATGGGCAAAGCTTAGAAGTTCTATATGCTGAAGGTAATTCAGAAGAAGACCTTAAGTCATATTCTTTATTAGAAAGTCTCTAGAAGCTTAGAATGGTTGAATCTGAAGATAGCCTAAGTTGAGAGAGGTGCACATCAGAATGAAGTCTTAGCTACAGTAAAAAAGATTCTCTACTGGAAATGCTAACCATCAAGCTGAATCAAGTTGAGCTCAACAATGAACTAAGTTTGAGACTAAAGAAAAGCGAAATATAAAAGATAAATATGTAAGATGTCTTGTTTCTACTAAATGTGTGCTCAAGTGTTTGCAGAATTTAGCTTCTCATATTACAGGATAATTTTCTCTTATTTTAAGAGAAGCTGAGATGCTAAGGAGACTTGCAATCTAAAAGAAATTTGTCACATTCAGAAATAAGATCAAGACCTTCAAAGAGATCAAAAAGAGTTGAATTGAAAAGCAGCAAGAGGTGCAACCTATGAAAAGGTCAGCTTAGGAGAGCTTTGAAGGGAATCAATCATGACACTTATGTAACAATCCATGCAACGTTCTTAAGGTGGGTCTGTCCAGTACACCATTACTCTTAATGTGTACCTATGTGAGCACATGATATCTCATATCCATGATCCATGAGATGTGATCATCAATGAACTCACATACTAGTCCAAATGCATCTTTGTCCTAAGATGATACTTGACTAGGGACTATGTTAAGAATAGTTCTTCATAAGATCTCACGATCAAGTCATCTACTTTATTTCTTATGAAGTTTGAGCTTACTATTCTAAGGACATTAATTATTTCTAAAAGAATGAATTGCCTTTATAAAATAATATGATACATGTGATGGATGTTTCAAAAACTTAAAAGTCTCTAGTGCATATACCTAACAAGCATAGCCTCTTAAGTCTAAGAGATTCAAGACTCAAGAAACTGAGACTTAGCTGCACATTAAAGACTAAGACTCAGTTACACATGAAAGACTCAGACCCATATATGATAGTAAGACTGAGCCACTCAATTGAGATTCAGATTGAGACAAGCTCAAATTGCAAAGTCAGATTGAGACAGGCCCAAAAGCATTGTAAGATCAGACTCAACCCAAGCATGACAAATAAGCACTTTGAAGTATGAAGCTGAGCAAAGATGAGATCCAAAGTCAGCTTGAGATGTAGACTCAGACTAAGATGCAGACTCAACTTGAGATGCAAAGAAAGATCAGATGCAAACATTGACTCTAAATAAGATGCAGAGATCAGATGCAAACATCAGACTCAACTTAAGACGCAAAGATCAGATGCAAACATTAGACTCAGACTGAGACGCAGAGATCACATGCAGACATCAGACTCAAAAGCATACTCAAGCTATCAACATAAGATCCAGACTCAGACAGAGTCTCAGCAAAGCAAGTCAATGCAAGTACATTGTCACAGCAGAGACTGCATCAAAAAAGTACTAATCTCATGTCAGAAAAGTGAAAAACAGTCTCTCTCTCTCTTCCAACGGCTAGTATAACGACTAGTTTTCTGAAGACTATAGAAGGGAGTCTCATTATGGTTAGAAAGGTGTGAGACACTAGTGAGACATAACAAAGATGCTAAGTCTCAAGTGAATGTCAACCTACCTACCTATGCTATCTTAGCTAATATCATGTAGTAGGTTTAGCTCTTGTTTTGTAATGATTTGTATACACCTTGAGTGATTTAGGGCGTGTTACCTAGCTGAGCTCACTGTGTATCCATACTTTATATGTAGTCTAAGCTAGGCAAGATCAATCTCATCTCATATTACCTAGTCTCATCTAAGTCAGGAGGTGCCCGAGCTTAGTGTGAGTCACTGTAAGCCTCGAGAGGTACTGTAACAAGAATACTCATCGAGTTTCCTGAAGAGGCAGTCGAAGACAAAGAATACTTGAGTCTCAACTAAGACAGGAGGTGCCTGATCTTAGTGTGAGTAAGTGCAAGCCTAAAGAGGCAGTAAGAATAATTGTATTTGACAAGGTTGTCATATGGTGGAAATCTCACATGGTTGTGGGGACTGGACGTAGCCCAAGGTTGTGGGTGAACCAGTATAAATCTTGAAGTTGGCTGAACGTCTCTAGAAGGGGGGGTTGAATAGAGACTTAAAAATATTTTTCCTGAAAGTACACACTTAATTTCAAGTTTGAGACGTGATCTCAAGTTTAACACTTGGAGTCTCAAATAAGTTAGATGAGACGTTGTCTCAACAACAATTTTATAATCAGTTAAAGATGATTTGTTAATAATTGAAACCTAATTATCTCTGAATAGATTTAATTTTTCAAACTCATATACGCATAAGATGAGACTTAAGATGAGACAGACTTTGTGTTATTACCAATGGATTTTCTTTATAAAAACTTAGTTTATTTTAATTAGCAGATTTGATAAATGAGATGTGCAGTGTAAATAAAGAGATAAGGGAGAAGAGATGCACGCAGAGATTTATACTGGTTCACCCACAACCTTAGGCTACGTCCAGTCCTCTCCACTGTGAGATTTCCACTATTGACAACCCGTCAATACAAGTATTCTTACAGCCTCTTCAAGACGCCCCTCACACCAAACCTAGGCACCTCCTATCTTGGCTGAGTTACAAGTATTCTTACTGCCTCTTCAGGACACACACTCACAATCTAAGACTAGGCTTCCTCCTATCTCAGATGAGACTCAGTTACAATGCTTGATAGTTTAGGTTGTTCTAGCCTGAACACACACAGTGTGAATAAACAATGATTCTGGGCTAGAGAGACTCTCTTCTCACAAGGATATACAAATGAGTGTAGTAAGAGAAAAGAGTTGATGAGACTACAAGAGCTCTTTCTTGTAAGATCTGTTCTGTTCAGCATATTCTAGAGATGAGACGTGAGCTCTCTATGAGATGAGATGAGATGTAATGATTGATTGTTCAGCAAAAAGTCTCACAGTATCACTGTAGCTTTCAGCCTTTTATTCCAAGATAAATTAGCTGTTATTTGGCCAATATGTGATGCTTGAGAGCCGTTGGAAAGTAGATGTTGGAGAGAAGAGCTTTTCTGGACAGGAGACAGCTTCTAGATGATATAATCATGTGACAGCGAGCTGTGTACTTCCTTGTCCTTGCGTTGACCTTGTTTTTTGCTTTTGCATAGGTTGTAGCCTTTGATCTTGATTCTCTTCTCTTTGACTGTATATGAGGCTCATCTTCTGATCAGATCTTTGAGCTTGCATCTCATTCATGAGCTTTGCGTCTCTTCTATGAGCTTGCGTCTCAAGCTCATCTTGGATCTCTTCTTGAGATTTGCATCCTTATCTGATTCTTGGATTCTTAGATTCTGAATCTCTTTCATGTACATGATGCTCATATGATTTTTGAATTACGTGTCTTGTCTCATGAGAAGACCTTGAGCTTGCATCTGTTCTTGAGCTGACGTCTCAAGTTGTTTCTGAATCTCTTCACATAGTGTTTTGATAGGACTATGAGTCTTTGCACAATTTACCCAAACAAACTTACGTTCTGGTTTTGAAGAGAAAGCTGGATTACTTTGATCATCTTCTTCAAGTGGATCTGCAAGTATCAGTTTTAAAAGAATTCTGCCATAGACTTGAACAACTTTGTTAGTAATAACAAGATCCAGCTCTTCTTCATTTTAGCTCAAGATTAACTTTAATGGTTTGGTACATTAAAAATCTTATAAAGGTGAGTTTGTTTCAACAATCTCCCCCTTTTTTGATGATGGAAAACCATTGAAGTTTTTTTAAGAGGATTCAGTTCTTCAAAAATTTCAAAAAACATACTCCCCCTGAGATAAACAAAATTCTTTTAATAGATGAGCTCCCCCTGACTTCAAGACATTTGTACAAAATTTTTGAGACTTGATAAGCTTCTTTCATTAATCAGAATTAAGATGTAAGTACAAAAAAAAAGAGCAAACGATGCCACTACATTTCATCATACATCAGAAAAGATGCTATTACATCTATTACATCTTAAATTCAAAAGAGTTCATAATGAGCTCATAATCAGACCCTAAACACAATAACTAAAAACCACAGAAATAAGCTATAGCCATAATAACTAAAAACTAACTGAGACTCTTATCAGATGAGCTAACATCTAACCAACTCTCCCCTTTTTCCATTATCAAAATGGAAACTAAGCACGGTCTGGAGAAGGAGAAGAGATGAGTCTGAGCCAGAAGAAGGTGGACGTCTGATGGCTTGGGGAATTGCAGGAAGGGAGGAAGATTATAGAGATGAAGATTCATCTTTCTGTGAAAATCATTTGAAGTGTGCAGAGCCTGAAGCACAGTGTCAAGTCCATCAAGTAGAGCTTCTTGCCTCTTCTTGTGGTGTTTGAGCTTCTTCCATCAAGTGAGAGGCTTCATACCTTACTGGAGTCTTTTGCTGCGATTGCTGAATCTCTTCTGTTTCTTCAGCAGCATGCTCAGTCTCAACATTTTCAGGGATCGTCTCTTGAGCAATCTCTTGAGCAGAAGTAGAGAGATCCTTGAGAGTCTCAATCACTATTTTGGTGATGGGTGAGACCTCAGATTGAGGGACTTCTTTCTGTTGAGATGGTGGTGGAGATGGAGGTTCATGATCAGCTTCAGTGACTAGTGGAGGCTCTTGAATGTCATCAGCTGGTGGTTCCATTTCTGGTGCAGGTTCTTCTAGTACAGGAGCCGTAGTGTCAATGTGTTGAGGATCAGGCTGAGTCATTGATGAGGAGATTTTTCAGACCTTGTCTTCTTCTTTTTCTTCTTTTTGTGTTCAGTCTCAGTAGACTCTGAAGGTTGAGACTTTCTTTTCTTTTGTTCTCTAGGGATTTCATGCCCTTCTTGAGATCCCTCAGTTGGTTCTTTAGCAGCCTTCTTCTTTTTCGTTTTCTTGTGAGTTTCAGAGAGATTTGAGGATGGAGAAGCTTGAGTGGTGGGAGGAATAGGTGCAGGATTTTCAAGGGGAAAAGTTGGAGGAGGAATAGCCTTATCATCCAGTCCTAAGGACTTGAGATTTGATCTTCCAATCGTCCCAGGTCTCTCAGGCGTTTCTTCACATCCACTGAGATCAACCTTGAAATGCTTCATGATTTTAGTGGTGAGCATTGCGAATGGCAGTGATGAGGTGATCTTGGGATTGAAGAAGGCATGCTCCATGTGTTTCAGAATTAGGAAGGGGAGGTTCAGTGGAATACCATGCTTAATGTGATACATCACCATTAAGTCTTGAGTGTAAATTTTGTTGAAGGTACCTGCCCTGGGCATTATGCACTTTGCCACGAGATGAAACAGGAACTTCCCAAAATGGTTGAGTGAGGAGGAGGAGTCTGTGACTTTGGCATCCTTGAACAGAGAGGTTCCCACACTTGCATTAGGAACCCCTATCTGCTTCCACCAGTCTTGTTCATTGTAGAGTCTGTTTCCTGACACAGGGGCTTGAATGATGGATCCCAAGATCTCTTTAGTGAGTTCCATGTGAACTCCTTTGAGATTGACAATCACATGGGGTAGCCCCTGAGAGGCACCCTTGGCTGTGGTACAAGCTGCATAAAAGGATCTTGTCATCCTAGGGATAACAGGTTCCTTGATGGTCAAGTATTATTCCTATCCCTGTTTCTTGAGGTAGGGAACAATGTCCCAATTTTCTTCTTTCAGACCCTTGAAGTCTATCAGCCTTCCCACTACAACCTTATTGTTAATGAACTTCGAAACAAACTTGTCTTCAATCTATTTGTTTTCGAAGAGATCAGCTTGGATGGAGAGCTTCTTCCCTTTGGCTTCTGCTGGAGCTTTTCCTTTTCCCTTGACCAGGGGGTCATTTTTGGTGAGATCAATGTGGACAGGTGATTTTGGGGCAGAGGTTTGGACGATATTTGAGGCTATTCTCTGAGATCTTGGTCTGCGAGGAAGTGGGGTGCTCTTCTTTGAGGATGTGGATTTGGATGAGGGAGTTGGCTTTGAGGGCTGAGATGGTTGAGACTTGGACTCAGAAGGTTCAGAGTCTGTACTTTGTTGAGGAGAGGGAGAGCGGCTGAGACGCTCTTGGCTTGAGGTGATCTCCAAGGAGTTTGATTTCTCCGAGGCAGAAGACATGATAGCTTCTGGAGATGAGGACGAAGATGATTTATCTGAGTAGGGCAGTTTTAACCCAATAACTTTGATACGCATGAGGTAAGAGGAAAGATGAGAGAAGAGATTATGATTTGGTATAAATAGGGTATAAGAGAGAGAGAGAGAGAAAGAGAGAGAGAGAGACGTGAGTGTTGGTGAGTGGGCAGTAAATGAAACGGTTAAAAGTGGTTGGCACTTCCTTTTATATTGTAACGACTAGTAAAGTATTAGTGGGGGAGTTACTGATGGTGTTCTGGCAAGCGAACCACAAAACCAGCAGTATAATAGTAAGTAAAAGTATCGTATCCACAGGGAACAGTTATTTATATAGAACGAAATCGTATTTATCAAGGGAAAGCAATAGTTTAGAGAGTATGATTGCAGAATGGTAAGAAAGTAGATAATTAATTGGAATTAGAAAGGTAGAGTTAGAGACACTTTACTTGGATCAGGATTGGATTTCATCTCATTACACCCATTGTGCATATAAAGACTACTTATTTATGTTGGTATACTCTATAAAATATGTAGACAAACTTTATTGCTAAGACCCCGAGTTACCAGCAGCCTCACACACTCAAAGGTAATCCATGCGGGCTCTCCCAGGCGACAGACTTACCCTCGACTTATTTTGCTCTCTTTTGTTCTGTTTGTAAACAATTAATTGAAATACGTGGCCCTATGAACTGAATATACCTTCACTCCAGTACTGTCACTACCTTCACTCATTAGATATACTCACCTCTCGACTCCAGGATTGACAAACAATTAACCCTTTGCTATCGATACTAAGGCCTATCCTCTAAACGCCTTCGCTAGAGTACTCACACTACCCATCGCTCATTAGTAACACTCATGTTTCAGTCACAAAGTATCGAGTAATCTTATTCAATCAGAGAGTGAGTTTCTTCAGAATCCGCTCCCCCACTCTCGCTCCTAATCTAAACTATAAGAATAGAAAATATTAGCCTATAACTCCAGACGGAAGCGTGGGAATTAGGAATAAACACAGAATAAAACTACCACTATTATAGATAGGGACCTTATTGACACAATAATATAGCATTTATATACACTCAAGGATAGAATCGATTACATCCAATCCCACTAGAGAGTTAACTACATGAAGTAGCCATACAAACCATAGAAGACGTTGTCACCATCTTCAATCCTCGTGAAGCGCTCCTCCTCTCCTACTCTAAACTTAGCTAGAATACATTAAAAATTCACTAAATCTTTAACTTCCTAACCTCGTCACCCTTAGGACTGATGCAAGAGGTTTCTATTTATAGATAAGGAAAGACAAAGCAAATTTGGGAAGAGATCTTCTTAAAAACAGCAACTAGGACGTGATCTGCGTGTTCTGCGCTTCAAGTTGCGCTATAGCGCAGGTTCCAGAGAGTTGCGCTTCACCTGCGCTATAGCGCGGGGTGAAGTGCAGCTAGCGTCTGCAGCTTCAACTTTCCTCTTTTAATTTGTTGATCTCTCCCCGAGGCTGGTTTTCGCTTGTTTGCCTTTCCTTGTTTCCCTTTATTTTCTGATATCTTTATATTTATTGTACAATCCTTGTTTATTTGGGAAGCTTGTCTGCAATATCTTTGACTGATTGGCTCTGATCTCCTCATTAATGATTCAAATCTCCTTCACATCTTTAATTAATTGTCTTCAATCAATCTACAATCTTGCATAAATCCTCCTCATTTAATGCCATTTAATTTCTGAATTGAATCTTTGCAAGAATCCTGCAAAAATCAGCAATAAATCTATTAAAATAGCATCAAATTCAAAACTAGGATTAATAAATACAAATTATTAAATATTAAATAAAAAGGGATAAATATGGGGTAAAATTACCATTTTGTCCTTGATAAGTGAAATAAAATATATACTAATTTATCAACTATTTTTCACTTATCAGTTACTTAGTCGTTAATTAACGACTCTTTCTCTTTCTTACGTGCTGCATATGGGACATGTGGAGACACTTAAGACTACGTCTCATGGCAATATTTCATGAGACGTTGTCTCTTCTCAAGAGACTTGTCTCTAATGAGACGCGGAGTTGATCTCATCTTTCTTCCCCCTTCCTTTTTTTTTGGACATGCCACAAATTATTTCTAAATTATCAACTAAGGGCACACATGTTCAACATTTTTAAGTTTTCAACAAATCTTTCTTCTACTAAAGGCTTGGTAAAAATGTCAGCAAGTTGTTTCTTTGTATCAACAAATATAATCTCAATATTCCCTTTTTGTACATGATCTCTAATAAAATGGTGCTTAATATCAATGTGTTTTGATCTGGAGTGATGAATATGATTCTTAGATAGATTTATTGCACTAGTATTATCACAGAAAATATGGACTTTGGAGTACCTTAGTGCATAATCCATCATTTGAGACTTTATCCACAAGATCTGTGTACAACAGGCTGCTGCTGAAACATATTCAGCTTCTGTTGTGGATAAAGCTATTGTATTATGCTTCTTGCAAGACCAAGAGACAAGGCATTTTCCCAGGAATTGACAGTTACCACTTGTGCTCTTTCTATCCATTTTATCTCCAGCAAAATCAGCATCATTGTATCTTATCAGATCAAAACTAGAGCCCTTCTCATACCATAGGCCAAGATTAATGGTTCCAATTAAATATCTAAAGATTCTTTTAACAGCTGTGAGATGAGAATCTTTAGGATCAGATTGATACCTTGCACAAATACCTACAACATACTGAATGTCAGGTCTGCTTGCAGTTAGGTACATGAGAGATCCAATCATTCCTCTGTAGAGCTTTTCTGATATGGATTTACCAGTCTCATCTTTGTCAAGTTGAGATGAGGGATGCATAGGGGTCTTCATTTGTCTTGCCTCACTCATTTTGAATTTTATTAGCAGGTCTCTTGCATATTTCTCTTGACTGATAAAGATTCCATCTGACAGCTATTTTATTTGTAAGCCAAGGAAGAACTTCAACTCACCCATCATACTCATTTCAAATTCTCCCTGCATGAGATTTGAAAAATCTTGACAGAGGGATTGATTAGTAAAACCAAAATTGATATCATCCACATAAATCTGAACAATTAATAAATCATTTTTAAACTCCCTTTTGAGGAGGTGTTTACAGATTTTTTCAGATTTTGTATCAAACTTACCAAGTTGATCTTTAGTGTTCAGAATAAAGCAGTCACACCCAAATACATGAAAATGAGATATTGAAGGTTTTCTTCCTTTCCACAGCTCATATGGAGTTTTATTCAAGATCTTTCTTATAGAGACTCTGTTTATAATATAGCAAGAGGTGTTTACAGCCTCTGCCCAAAAGTACTTTTCAACACTAGAGTCACATAACAAAGTTCTTGCCATTTCTTGTAGTGTTATGTTCTTTCTCTCAACTACTCCATTTTGTTGAGGGGTTCTTGGGCAGGAGAAATTGTTAGTGATGCCATTTTTATCAAAGAAGTTCTTAAATTTGACATTCTCAAATTCTCCTCCATGATCACTTCTCACAGCACCAATTCCATAACCATTTTCAGATTGAATCTTTTTGCAAAAGGTTTTAAAAGATTCATAGGATTCATCTTTTGGGTTAGGAACAGAACCCAAGTAAATCTTGAGTAGTCATCCACAATTACAAAACCATATTTCTTACCACTAATACTTGCAGTCTTAGTTGGGCCAAAAAGATCAATGTGGAGAATCTCAAGTGGTCTGGTGGTGGAGACATGAGATTTGGTTTGAAGCTTGACTTGCTGTGTTTGCTTTTTATACAGGATTCACATATCATGTCTTTGTCAAATTTTACCTTTGGTAATCCTTTGACAAGAGACCGACTGGAAAGTTGACTAATGGTTCTCATGTTAATGTGTCCAACCCTTTTGTGCCATAGCCACTTTTCATGATCATGAGATATGAGACAAGTGAGATCAGACAGACTCTCAAGTGAGACTGAGTAGAGATTTTTATTTCTTACTCTAGAAAAAGCTATTTTTCCAGTCTTTGAGTCTATGATCTCACAGAAGGTGGGTTGAAAATTAACATAGTAACCATTGTCACATAATTGACTAATACTCAGCAAGTTATGTTTCAATCCCTCAATAAAATAGATGTTTTCAATTTGAGCCGAGTTACCTTACCAATCTTACCTATGCCCTTAATTTGGGTCTTGCTGTTGTCTCCAAAGGAGACAACTCCTGTAGCTCTTTCCTCAAGTGACAGGAACTTGCTTTTGTCCCCAGTCATGTGCCTTGAACATCCACTGTCCAGCACCCACATCCTTTTTGACTTGCCTGCTGTTAGGCACACCTGTGACATCAAGAGTTTTAGCTTTAGGTACCCACTTATATTTGGGTCCTTCATGGTTAGTTACCTTTCTTTTAGATGCTACTTGTCTCATTTAGCAATCAGTGGTCTTATGGCCAAATTTACTGCAGCAAGAGCATCTTTCTTTCTTCCTTTTTCTGGCAGGAATAAAGAAATCTTTATACCAAATTTCACTAGAGGATTTCTCATAGCCTAATCCAGCTTTATCAAAGATTCCTTTTTGAGACCCAATGGGTCTCTCAAGATTTTTTGTTCCATTTACAAATTTCGCCAGATTATCTATGAGAATTCTATTTTGCCTCTTGAGCTTCTGGTTTTCATCAGACACATCTTTCAGCTCTTGCTCATTAAGGACTTGAGTCTTAGCTTTAACCATTTCAGACAGTTTCATGTGAGACAACATGAGACTGTTGTTTTTATGATTCAAACTTTCATTTTCTTTTTCAAGAAATTTTATCTTCTCAAGAGCTGTATTTAATTCTGATTTTAGTAGAGAGCTCTTAGAAGCCAGAAGATTTGAATCATATAGGAGGTTTTCAGAAGCAGACTTAAGTCCATCAATTGAATATTCAGAGTCAGATTCATATACCTCTTGATCAGATTAATCTCCATTAGCCATAAGACATAGATTTGCTGATTGTTCATCTTGGCTTTCATCTTCATTAGTGTCATCCCAGGTGGCCATCATTGCCTTCTTTTTGAGACTTTTCTTTAAATCTTTTCTGAGTTGTGGGCACTCAGATTTCATGTGTCCAGGTTTTCTGCATTCATAACAGATGAACTGTCCTTTTCTATCAGACTTGATTCTCTTCTTCTTGATGGGAAGTTTCTTCTTCCACTTCCTCTAGCTCTCCACATGCGTCTGATCTTCCTTGAGATGTAAGCCAGCTCATCATCCATTTCACTATCATCATGTTCATCTTCTTCATCTTCTGTTTCTGTGTCATGAGATGAGGTGAGTGAAGTCTGTTGAGATGACCTTACCTTCTTACCTTTAGTATTGCTAGATGTTGCCTTTAATGCAACTGTTCTTGGTCGTCTGATGTGGTCTTCTTCCATCAGCTCTTGTTCATGTACTTTTAATGATCCAAGAAGTTCATCTAATCTGAGGATACTAATATCCTTGGCTTCTTGGATGCCAGTGACTTTAGGTCTCCAAGGCTTGGGGCGTCTCAATATCTTTCTAACCATATCTTGGTTGGAGTAGGTTCTTCCTAAGGATTTGAGGTCATTTGTGATAATTGTGAATCGTCTCACCATGTCTTCAATGCCCTCATCCTTATTCATCTTGAAGAGCTCATACTGTCTCACTAGTATGTTAATTTTTACTTCCTTGACTTGGTTCGTTCCTTCATGTTCTACCTCGAGGATATCCCAAATTTCTTTGGCTCTTGTACATCCTGCTACCTTATCATATTCATTGCGACTAAGAGCACAGGTTAGCAGATACTTAGCTCTTGAGTTTAGAACATACCTTGCTTTTTCAGCATCAGTCCATCTGTCTCTGGGTTTGACTATTCTCTGATCAAGCTCATAAGTGGTGAGAGGATGTAGGGTCCATTTTCTATGATTTCCAATAGATCAACATGTTGAGATTCAATGAACAATCTCATCCTATCCTTCCAATAGTAGTAGTCAGTTCAATCAAAGGTAGGTGGCCTGTTGGTGGATGCTCCTTCAGGTATGAGCAAACTTGCACTAGGTCCAGCCATGGATCTTTTCCTCTTCACACGTAGGTGTGCTCAACCCCTTGAAAGGCTGAGCTCTGATACCAACTGAAGTTGGCTGAACGTCTCTAGAAGGGGGGGTTGAATAGAGACTTAAAAATATTTTTCCCGAAAGTACACACTTAATTTCAAGTTTGAGACGTGATCTCAAGTTTAACACTTGGAGTCTCAAATAAGTTAGATGAGACGTTGTCTCAACAAAAATTTTATAATCAGTTAAAGATGATTTGTTAATAATTGAAACCTGATTATCTCTGAATAGATATAATTTTTCAAACTCATATACGCATAAGATGAGACTTAAGATTAGACAGACTTTGTCTTATTACCAATGGATTTTCATTATAAAAACTTAGTTTATTTTAATCAGCAGATTCGATAAATGAGATGTGCAGTGTAAATAAAGAGATAAGGGAGAAGAGATGCACGCAGAGATTTATACTGGTTCACCCACAACCTTGGGCTACGTCCAGTCCTCACCACTGTGAGATTTCCACTATTGACAACCCGTCAATACAAGTATTCTTACAGCCTCTTCAGGACGCCCCTCACACCAAGCCTGGGCACCTCCTATCTTAGCTGAGTTACAAGTATTCTTACTGCCTCTTCAGGACACACACTCTCAATCTAAGACTAGGCTTCCTCCTATCTCAGATGAGACTCAGTTACAATGCTTGATAGTTTAGGTTGCTCTAGCCTGAACACACACAGTGTGAATAAACAATGATTCTGGGCTAGAGAGACTCTCTTCTCGCAAGGATATACAAATGAGTGTAGTAAGAGAAAAGAGTTTATGAGACTACAAGAGCTCTTTCTTGTAAGATTTGTTCCGTTCAGCAGATTCTAGAGATGAGACGTGAGCTCTCTATGAGATGAGATGAGATGCAATGATTGATTGTTCAACAAAAAGTCTCACAGTATCACTGTAGCTTTCAGCCTTTTATTCCAAGATAAATTAGTCGTTATTTGGCCGTTATGTGATGCTTGAGAGCCGTTGGAAAGTAGCTGTTGGAGAGAAGAGCTTTTCTGGACAGGAGACAGCTTCTAGATGATGTAATCATGTGACAGCGAGCAGTGTACTTCCTTGTCCTTGTGTTGACCTTGTTTTTGCTTTTGCATAGGTTGTAGCCTTTGACCTTGATTGTCTTCTCTTTGACTGTATATGAGGCTCATCTTCTGATAAGATCTTTGAGCTTGCATCTAATTCATGTGCTTTGCGTCTCTTCTATGAGCTTGCGTCTCAAGCTCATCATTAAAAAGGGGGAGAATGTTGAGTCTCAAAAATATCATTAAGTATTTAATAATGATTGAGTCTCACTTTCATAAGTTTTAATGAATAACAAATTCTGTTAAAGTATCAACTGCAAATACTGCCTATGCTTTTTAACATGTTTCTCGTGTTTCAACAAGTTGATCATTTGAAGTGATCTACTATCTGAAGAAGTAGAACCATCTGAAGTGGTTTATACTTCTGAAGCATGAAATCTTTTGAAGTTGAGAAGAGTGTTTGAAGACGTTTTGACGTGGCAAAGTGTCTAAAGTCAGAAGCCATCTGAAGAGTGAAGTCCTTTGAAGATTTCTGATAACGACTCAAGTCATTTTCAACGCCTTCTGAAACAAGTCTTTGGACTATCCTTTTTAAGGCATGCAGAACAAAGACTTTCCAGCACATTTGAAATACATGTAGATGACTGTATTGTAGGTTTTGATGATGCCAATAAGAATGAAAGGAATGAGAAAGACAGTGGAAAAAGAAGAGATTCAAATTCAATTCAAGCGTCAAGAACAAATGAAGATCAAGATCACAATCAAGTCAACACTAAGGTTTATTAGTTTAAGCTTGATTAAGTTAGATATAAAGTGTCAAAAGATTTCTTATTGATTGCAAGTAACTTGGCACTAAGTATAAAATTAAGTAAAGTAATTTTGTAAACTAAAAATCAGTTCAAAGAGTAAAATTTTTGAACTGGTAATCGATTACCAACATGTGTAATCGATTACCAGAAGTTCCAGAATGTAAAATTCAAAATTTTTGAACTGAGTAATCGATTACCAAAACCCTGTAATCGATTACCAGAGTGCAGAAAATTCAAAATTTGAATTTCAGGCACAACTGTTCGCAAAACTGAACTGTGTAATCGATTACCAAACCCTTGTAATCGATTACCAGATTGATTTTTCTGAAAATCTTGAAGAGTCATGACTTTCAATCCAAGATTACAATGTTTCAACATCATCCTTATATAAGTATGACTCAGATTCGAATTTTAATTAGATTTCCTTACATGAAATAATTATTCTTTGAAATCTCTTTAGAATCATCTTGTGCCAAACTCTTGCAAATACTTTAAGATCTCTTATAGGTTCTTCAAATTGTATTATCCACTCTAAAAGAGAGTTATCTTGTAAAATTTCATTTCTGTTACTGTGAGATTAAAGAGAGGGTGCCTCTCTTGTATGTGGGTGGTTCTCAACACAAGGAAGAGTTCCAAGGTGTTGGAGGATTCATCACTTTGTAAAAGGATTTTACAAAATAGTGGAAATCTCAAGTGTGTACTTGGGGACTGGACGTAGGCAAGTGGATTGGCCGAACCAGTATAAATAGAGTTTGCAATTCTTCTTCCCTTAACTTTTGTTTATTTATTGCAATTTACAAGTTCACTTTATTTAGTATTATCATTCATTCATCATCTTAAAAAGGGAATTTTAAGCATTATTAAGAGAAGTTTATTAATAATCAAAAAGACTTGGTAAAATCGAATAACTTAATTCAACCCCCCCCCTCTTAAGTTAGTGAGGCCACTTGTCCAATAAGTGGTATCATCAGAGCTTGTATCTTGTTTAAGGATTAGAAGCCTCAAGATCTATAATGGCCTCATCTAGTTCCATGTTCGGTGAAGGAAGCTCTTTCAATAGACCCCCTGTATTTAATGGAGAAGGATTTCACTATTGGAAGTCTAGAATGCAAATCTTTATAGAGTCAATTGATCTAAACATTTGGGATGCTGTTGAAAATGGACCATTAATTCCTTCAATGCAACTAGGGGAAGAAGTTAAGATAACACCTAGGGATCAATGGAGTGAAGAGGATAAAAGAAAAGTTCAATATAACTTGAAGGCTAAAAATATAATCACATCTGCACTAGGAATTGATGAATATTTTAGAGTCTCTAATTGTAAGAGTGCTAAGGAGATGTGGGACACATTAGAAGTAACTCATGAGGGAACAAATGATGTTAAAAGATCTAGAATAAACACCCTCACACATGAATATGAATTGTTTAGAATGAATCAAAATGAGAGTATACAAGACATGCAAAAGAGATTTACCCATATTGTTAATCATCTTGCATCATTAGGAAAAAGTTTTCCAAATGAAGACTTGATTAACAAAGTTTTAAGATGTTTGAATAGGCAATGGCAGCCAAAAGTGACAGCAATTGCAGAATCCAAAGATCTTACAACAATGTCACTTCATTCACTATTTGGAAAGCTTCAAGAACATGAATTGGAGTTGATGAGACTAAATCAAAATGAAGAGAATGATAGAAGCAAGAAAAGTATCGCTCTCAAAGCTTCATCATCAATCGTCCATGAGGAGAAGACATCATTGAAGATGAGGACTTAGATGATGACGAAGAATTCAGTTTATTTGTCAAAAGATTCAACAGATTTCTAAAGAATAGAGGAAATAGAAGAAGACCTATACCCAACACAAAGAAGAAAGGAGAAGATACTCAGTCAATCCAAAAATGCTTTGAATGCAACCAACCAGGGCATCTAAGAATGGATTGTTCTATATACAAGAAGAGAATGGAAAAATCAAACAAGAAGACTTTCAAAGATAAGAAAGGAAAGAAAGCCTACATCACTTGGGATGACAATGACTTAAGTTCCAGTGACTCAGAGAATGAAACAGTCAACCTAGGACTTATGGCCAAAGACTACGAAAGTGAAGAAGAGGTAACATCTTCTAACAATGATGCATCCATTTCATTTGATGAATTACAAGAAGCATTTAATGATTTACATAAAGAATCATTTAAGTTAGCAAAATTAGTTTCATCTTATAAGAAAACCACTACAAAACTTGAAAAAGAAATTTCAAAATTAAATGAAGATTTAGAAAAACTTAAAAATGAACTTAAAGTAGTGAATTCTGAAAATGAAAATTTATGTTTTATCATTGATTTAGAAAAGATTAAACAAACTCATCCTTGTACATCATGCCTAAAACATCAAGAAGAAATTAAAAAGTTAAATACTACTCTTGCAAAGTTCACTTATGGTAAAAAAATTTGGATGTTATTTTGGGAAATCAAAGATGTGTGTTTGACAAAGCAGGATTAGGATATAATCCTCAAACCCAACAAAAGAGTTATAAAAATTTCTTTGTAATGGCTCAATCTTCCAGTTCTCCATTCTTAACATGCTTTTTGTGAAAAGAAGGGTCACAGTGCATCAAACTGTTATTTTAGAAAGAATGCTGCAAATCTTAAAAATATGGTTTGGATCCCAAAAGGATCTTTGGTAAAAACTAACATCAAGGACCCAAAGAAAGTTTGGGTACCTAAATTAAATAATTTGTGTCTTGTAGGATTCCATGAAGCATACTTGGTACATTGACAGTGGATGCTCCAAGCACATGACCGGGGATAGTTCAAAACTTATGGACATCACACCAAAGAATAGTGGACATGTTACATATGGAGATAACAACAAAGGCAAAATCTTGGGAATTGGAAAAATAGGTACAAATTCCTCTACCTCCATAGAAAATGTCTTACTTGTCGATGGTCTTAAGCATAACTTACTTAGTGTTAGTCAATTATGTGATAAAGGATTCTTAGTATCTTTTGATTCACAAAGTTGTCTTATAGAATCCAAAATTGACAAAAACATTAAGTATATAGGATATAGAATAAATAATGTGTATAAAATAAAACTAGGCAATTCTATTAATCATAATCAATGTCTTCTTAGCAAAAATGATGAATCTTGGCTATGGCATAAAAGAATTGCACACATAAATATGGATCACTTAAATAAATTAGTTTCAAAAGATTTAGTTGTTGGTTTACCTAAAATAAAGTTTGAAAAAGACAAACTTTGTGATGCATGTCAAAAAGGTAAACAAGTAAGAGTTTCTTTTAAATCCAAGAACATAGTAACAACCACTAGGCCTTTACAACTTTTACATATGGATCTCTTTGGTCCATCTAGAACCATGAGTTTTGGTGGTAGTTATTATGCTCTTGTAATTGTAGATGATTTCTCAAGATTTACATGGACTTTATTTCTTGCTAATAAAAATGATGCATTTCATACCTTTAGAAAATTTGCTAAAATGATTCAAAATAAGAAAAATATTAACATAGCATCTATTAGGAGTGATCATGGTGGGGAATTTGAAAATAAAAACTTTGATTCATTTTGTGATGAAAATGGTATAGAACATAATTTTTCTGCCCCTAGAACTCCACAGCAAAATGGAGTAGTTGAAAGGAAAAATAGATCACTAGAAGAACTAGCAAGAACAATGCTTAATGATTCTAATGTTCCAAAATATTTTTGGGCAGAAGCAGTAAGCACTGCTTGTTATACCATGAATAGGGCTCTAATTAGGCCTATTCTCAAGAAAACTCCTTATGAACTATTCAATGGTAGAAAACCAAATATCTCTCATCTTCATATCTTTGGTTGCAAATGTTTTATTCTAAATAATGGAAAAGATGATTTAGGAAAATTTGATGCTAAATCAGATGAGGGGATATTTCTTGGATACTCATTGAATAGCAAAACATATAGAGTGTATAACAAGAGAACCATGACAATAGAACAATCAATACATATAGCATTTGATGAATCTAGCACATCCTTTTCTAGAAAAGAATTAATTGATGATATTGTAGAAGATCTAGAAAATACTCACATAAATGAAGAGGTTCTCAAAGATAAAGCCAATGAAAATATAGAAGAACCTATTATAGAAGAAAACCAACCAAACATAGATCTTCCAAGAGAGTGGAGAACATTAAAAGATCATCCTATAGATAACATCATAGGAGATATATCAAAAGGAGTAACAACTAGACATTCTCTTAAAGACCTATGCAATAATATGGCTTTTGTTTCTAAAATAGAAGTTAAAAATATTGATGAAGCCTTAAAGGATGAACATTGGATTATTGCTATGCAAGAGGAATTAAATCAATTTGAAAGAAACCAAGTTTGGGATCTAGTCGAAAGACCAAGTAATCATCCTATTATAGGCACAAAGTGGGTTTTTAGAAACAAGTTAGATGAACATGGTATAGTTGTAAGAAATAAAGCCAGGTTAGTTGCCAAAGGATATAATCAAGAAGAAGGAATAGACTATGAAGAAACCTATGCACCTGTAGCAAGATTAGAAGCTATAAGAATGTTGCTTGCATATGCTTCCATAATGGATTTTAAACTGTATCAAATGGATGTAAAAAGTGCATTTCTCAATGGTTTTATTAAAGAAGAAGTGTATGTAGAACAACCTCCTGGTTTTGAAAATGAAAAATTGCCTAATCATGTTTTTAAATTAAAAAAGGCCCTATATGGTTTGAAACAAGCACCTAGGGCTTGGTATGAAAGATTAAGCAAATTTCTTTTAGAAAAAGGTTTTTCAAGAGGGAAGGTTGATACAACACTTTTTATTAAAAGAAAAATGCATGACATTTTGTTAGTTCAAATATACGTTGATGATATAATTTTTGGTGCTACTAATGAAAATTTGTGCAAGGATTTTTCTAATGACATGCAAAGTGAATTTGAAATGTCTATGATGGGAGAATTAAATTTCTTCCTTGGATTGCAAATTAAGCAAACCAAAAATGGTATCTTCATCAACCAAAGTAAGTATTGCAAAGAACTACTCAAGAAATTTGGAATGGAAAACGCTAAACATATGGCTACACCAATGAGCACTGCTTGCTACTTGGATAAGGACGAAGATGGGAAGTCAGTAGATATAAAGCAATATCGAGGTATGATTGGATCCCTTCTTTATTTCAGCAAGTAGACCTGATATTATGTTTAGTGTATGCTTGTGTGCAAGATATCAATCTAATCCCAAAGAATCTCATTTGAGTGCTGTAAAAAGAATTATGCGATATTTGTTAGGAACAGTTAACTTAGGTTTATGGTATCCTAAACACATGCCTTTTAGTCTAGTAGGATATTCTGACTCAGATTTTGCGGGATGCAAAACTGATAGAAAAAGTACCAGTGGTACTTGTCATTTTATAGGTTCTGCCTTAGTATCATGGCATAGTAAAAAGCAAAACAGTGTTGCATTATCCACTGCAGAAGCAGAGTATATTGCTGCTGGTAGTTGTTGTGCTCAAATTCTTTGGATGAAACAACAATTATCAGATTTTGGGTTAAATGTAGATCATATACCAATTAGATGTGATAATACAAGTGCTATCAACTTATCTAAGAACCCTGTATTACACTCTAGAACCAAGCATATTGAGATTAGACATCATTTTCTTAGAGATCATGTTCAAAAAGGAGACTGTGTTCTAGAATTTATAGAGTCTAAACAACAACTTGCAGATATCTTTACCAAGCCTTTACCCAAGGAAAGTTTCTTCTCAATTAGGAGAGATTTAGGACTATTAGATGTTTCTCATATAGATTAATCAAATTCTTAGGGAAATAATTAGTTTAGAACTCAAAAGAGAAAATTCTGGACATGTGTAATCGATTACCATTAGGAGTAATCGATTACAGAAGAGAATAAATTTCCCCAGGAGCTCATCTGAGTCCCTGGTAATCGATTACCGTAATCGATTACCAGAGAGTCTGATCTGGTGTAATCGATTACCGTAATCGATTACCAGAGAGGTTTTCACGCAGTAATCGATTACCATATATGTGTAATCGATTACCAGGTTTTTTACTCATTCTGGAAATGTGGTAATCGATTACCACTTGGTGTAATCGATTACCAGACGGTAACTTCTATATATACTCACGTTACCTTTCTCTCTCTTCGCGGCCACTCTCTCTCTACTAAAGAACCCTAACCCGTTTTCTTCTTCAAATCCTCATAACTCTCTCATTTCTTGACGGAATCAAGTCCCGTTTGTTGCATTTCCCTCCTCTCTTCATTCTCTACACATTCAACCGAACAATTTCTCGAATCGATGGCTGAATCCTCCAAACGCCAGAAACGTTCCTCCTCCCGTCAACACCCCTCCGGCGAAGCTCCGGCGGCCATTCCTCCTCGCTCTGCAGCTCTGTTCTCCAACTCAAAGCAATGGGAAAGGTATTCTTCAAACTTTTCCGCTCGCGAAATTATCGAACCCAAATATCTTAGTGCTGAATACTTTGAGGATGAGAATTTTGACTGTTATGAAACATTTCGTGCTTATGGGCTGTTGAATTTTCTACAATTACGCTCTCCCATCTATCCAGAATTAGTTAGAGTATTTTATAACAATTTACAGATTAAGGATGGGGTAATTTATAGTGAAGTTAAGAAGGTTCCCATTGTCATTGATCAGTCTCTGTTTTATAATCTGACCGAGTTGAGTAGTGATGGGGAGTGTCTTGAGGGAGGTGTGCCAGCAGAATGGACTTTAGATTATGACCATGATAATGCTCGTAGAATGTTGTGTATTGAGAATGCTACCTTAGATAAACGCATTCTTGCGGGCTTATTTAAATTTAATAGTCGCATCATGCACTACATCATTGTTCGGGTTCTCCTTCCTCGTTCCACCAACCTAGCTCAAGCCACTGAGGAAGATATCATTTTGATGTGGGCATTGTTGACTGGACGACGCGTTAACTGGGCACACTTGATTCGTTATCGGATGTCGAAAGCCTTGCGTGCCAAAGCTCCTTTGCCGTACGCCCATTTGATTTCTCTGTTTCTATCCCATTTTAATGTTCCCCTTGAGCAAGAAAATTGGTTGCCCGTCAAACGCTCCAGTGCTATTGGTGCCTTTGCGATCAATTCATTTGGCTATGTCAAGAGCCCGGATGGCGTTTGGGTTCGCCGTCGTCTTTTTCCAGATGCTGATGATCGTACTCCTTCCCCGCCACGTAGAGATGAGACAGCTAGTATTCTGACTGATCTTCTTGATGAGCTTCGTAGTTTCCGGGTCCATGTTGATGAGCGATTTGATTCCCTGGAGACTCGCCTTGCTCGGTTGGAGGATAGTGCTGGAGGCAGCTCTCGCCCTGCAGATGATGTTTAGACATTTCTTTTTCCTGGTGCCTTGTATTTTGGCCACTGTTTAGTCTTATTTTGGCATTACAGTTTCGCCACTTTGGTTTGGCTGCTTTAGACACTTTTCTTCTGTTTGCTGCTTTCGTTTGATATTATGTTGCATACTATGATTAGCGTACTATATAGTGTAGTTGTTTGTTGCCTACTCTGATTAGAGCTATATAGCGTAATTGTTTGGATGCCTTATACTGATTTTGATGATGCCAAAGGGGGAGAGATGAGAGATTAAGGAAAATGATATTTATGAAAACATATTTATGAAAATAACATACTTATGCAAATGACATTCTTGAAAGTTTTGCAATACAGTTTTAATCACAAGTTTTGGCAAAATTTCAAGTATTCAAAAAGACAAATATAAAGGGGGAGAATAAGGGAGAGTGATCGTTATTAATTTGCAAATGTTATTATTGTTCATTCTTCCCTTAAATGATGGTTGTCATCATCAAAAAGGGGGAGATTGTAGATGACTGTATTGTAGGTTTTGATGATGCCAATAAGAATGAAAGGAATGAGAAAGACAATGGCAAAAGAAGAATTCAAATTCAATTCAAGCGTCAAGAACAAATGAAGATCAAGATCACAATCAAGTCAACACTAAGGTTTATTAGTTTAAGCTTGATTAAGTTAGATATAAAGTCAAAAGATTTCTTATTGATTGCAAGTAACTTGGCACTAAGTATAAAATTAAGTAAAGTAATTTTGTAAACTAAAAATCAGTTCAAAGAGTAAAATTTTTGAACTGGTAATCGATTACCAACATGTGTAATCGATTACCAGAAGTTCCAGAATGTAAAATTCAAAAATTTTGAATGAGTAATCGATTACAAAACCCTGTAATCGATTACCAGAGTGCAGAAAATTCAAAATTTGAATTTCAGGCACAATGTTCGCAAAACTGAACTGTGTAATCGATTACCAAACCCTTGTAATCGATTACCAGATTGATTTTTCTGAAAATCTTGAAGAGTCATGACTTTCAATCAAAGATTACAATGTTTCAACATCATCCTATATAAGTATGACTCAGATTCGAATTTTAATAGATTTCCTTACATGAAATAATTATTCTTTGAAATCTCTTTAGAATCATCTTGTGCCAAACTCTTGCAAATACTTTAAGATCTCTTATAGGTTCTTCAAATTGTATTATCCACTCTAAAAGAGAGTTATCTTGTAAAATTTCATTTCTGTTACTGTGAGATTAAAGAGAGGGTGCCTCTCTTGTATGTGGGTGGTTCTCAACACAAGGAAGAGTTCCAAGGTGTTGGAGGATTCATCACTTTGTAAAAGGATTTTACAAAATAGTGGAAATCTCAAGTGTGTACTTGGGGACTGGACGTAGGCAAGTGGATTGGCCGAACCAGTATAAATAGTGTTTGCAATTCTTCTTCCCTTAACTTTTGTTTATTTATTTCAATTTACAAGTTCACTTTATTTAGTATTATCATTCATTCATATCTTAAAAAGGGAATTTTAAGCATTATTAAGAGAAGTTTATTAATAATCAAAAAGACTTGGTAAAATCGAATAACTTAATTCACCCCCCTCTTAAGTTAGTGAGGCCACTTGTCCAACAATACATGCATCAAAAAGGAAATATCTGCAACACAGTCTTTTGCAATGCTCAGAACAGAGACAACATTGCACATCTACCTTGTACTGTGTCAGAAGGTATCAGAAGCTGTATAACAATGGGATTAATAGCATTTAATGCTATCTCTCAATGGTTATTTCAACAGACTTCATCTCATCATCTATAATTAGCTTCATGCAGAACTCGTGGAAAAGAAAAAGAACAAGCTAAGAAAGAAAGTGCCCATACGTTGTAATCCTAAAGTGTATAAACCATGAGTATGAAGGTGGAGAGCTCCAAGCTAGACAAGAAGACTTAGAGTGGATGAGGGAGCTTGATGACATGGCACACCAGCAGCCTCCTACTGAAGCAGTCAAGGACATCACTGGACCAATGACTAGAGGACGTGCTAAGAAGATTAAGGAAGAGATGGGAAAATTAGTGTCCTACATTTTAGGGATACTACCCTACAGAAGGACACCACTGGCCTACAGAAGGACACCCTTGACCCAGGAATAGGACACATGGTTCTGTGCACCACCCTAGACTAGGATGGGTCTTCCCTATTGTATTTTTCCTCTCCTTGGACGCCCATGCTTGGGTTTTATTGGTTAAGAGGTTGCCTTACTATAAGGCTTAGGGAGTCATGGGTTCAACTCCTACATAGGATAGAAATTAATTCATCTTTTCTATTTCCTATGTAGAGTGGGGCGCATAACTCATGGGTTTAGTGGCTAAAAGCTTAGCTTAGCTAAAAGCCATAGGGGAGTGGGTTCAAATCCCACCTTGGATGAGTTTCCACTCATCTTTTATTTTTCCTTTTTATTTTCCCCTTGTAAGCCACCATTTGGCCGCCCCCTCCCCCTCATTCTCCTATAAATAGGAGCCTCCTCTCTTGTATTTTAATGATCAATTTTATAGTAAAGGCATTATGCCAAATTTTCTCCTCTCTTGAGAGTTGAGTGAGGCTTGGTGGTTGTTGCTTAAACCATGGTGAGACTTATCTAATTCTCCTGAATTAGTGGCGTCTGGCGATTGAACTTATCTGCTGCAAGAAGGGACTTGCACCAGTGGCGTTCTCCACTTCTTTCTCCTCCACTTTTTCTTTCATTTTCCTTCACTTTCTTGCATTTTCTCACGCCATATAGCTGCTGTTCCAGCACTATATTTCGTGAATTATTTGCTAATTCTTGGTGCTAATTGGTTTGTTTTGCTCAATTCTAGATCCTGTGCAATTCCTGTCATCATTTGGTATCAAGAGCTTGTTGAATTTGAGCAAATTGGGAGCATTTTGGTGGCTGTTTGGGCGCTGCATTCTGCACCTCTTTTGTGCAAAATTTTCATCAAATTTTAGTGTAACTCAATCCCTCTTTTCATTGTAATTTGGACTTGGACTGTTTCCCGGGCCCGAGGTGCCTTTCTACTACTGCTTTGTGCTTGTTTGCTTGATTGAATTGGGTGAATTCTTGCTAGATTGGGGGCTGATTTGGGCCGCTAATTCCCACCCCCTAGGTGTTTGATAAATTGTCTCTTAATTGCTCATACTTGTTCTTGAGTGATTTCTACATATAATTGCTATAAATTGCTTGTTTGTTGGTGGAGTGTGGTAAGAGGAGGCATTGTTGTCTTCATTTTTCCAAAGACCGTTCACCTACATTTTCTCCCAATCACCTTTACATTGTCATCCCCCATATATCATCTCTTTACTTTCCGCCATTTACTTTCCGCCATTTAATTTCCGCTTCTCCCATCCCATTTTAATTTCAGCTTTCCCCCTTTACTTTCAGTCATTTAATTTTCAGTCCTCCCCATCCTTTTAATCTCCGCTTCCCCTTTACTTTCAGTCATTTAATTTTCAGTCCTCCCCATCCTTTTAATTTCCGCTTCCCCTTTACATTTCAGTCATTTACATTCTTGTCCTCCCATCCTTTTAATTTCAGTTTCCCCCTTTACTTTCTTGCAATTTATTTTGCGCAATTTTCTCCTTTCTTTTGCCATTTTATGCGCATTTTTGGGCTTATGTTTTGTTCATATTCTACTCTTGTTATGTCTGTTTGATTGGCATTCTGATTGCAAATTTGGATTGACTGCTATCTCTACCTAGAACTTTCCCTGTTTGATTGTGCAAAACGCTCACCTATAGGATCTTTTTTGGTTCATAGTATTGGAAGATCAACAAATTCTAATTGTTGATTTTCCTTCAAATTAAATTCCAAACTTAAAATTGAACCAAGGAAGTGCTAAGCAATTTTGATACACTGGTCTTGTATAATCAACAAGGAAGTGCTAAGCAATTTTTTTGGCCATTTTTGAAAATCAGTTGCCATCACGTTTTTACAGTTTTTAGAAATCAGTTTATTCATTATTTTTTTGCTTTTTTGGGCCACTTGGACCAGTTTACTGTCAGAAAATTCCAAAAATATTACAGTAGGTTCGGTATATTTTCTTTTCACTGTGTACAAATTTCTGTAATTTTCTGTTGGGAAAAAAAGTCAGAAAAAGAAAAGAAGACAAAAAAATATAAAGAGTACGTACGTGCCAAAAATAGAAAGAGGTGTAAAAATAAAAAAAGGGTGCAAACGAAGAAAAAAAGACAAAAAGACACCCAAAAAGAGTCAAAATTCAAAAAAATTCAAAAAATTCAGAAAAATAGAAAAATTCAAAACAAAGAGATATCCCAACAATACAGTGACAGTTTTACTGTAATTTTTTGTTTCTTTTCCCTGTATACTGTAATTGAGTTGTATTTGCTGACGACAATTTGGCAACTCTTTTTCAAAAATCACCAAAAACAATTCTCTTTGCAATTTCTTTCGTCTTGTCTGTTTTGCTGTCTACTCTTGTGTATAAGCTTGTTTAAGTGCCAGCTTTTCTTGTTTGTCATATCAATTCTTTTATTTTGTCTTAGGATTTCTATTTCTCTTCCAGTAGATATTTTTCTTTTGTTAGCGCGCTTCTATTTTGGGTAAGGGTTAAGACTTAGACTCAATCTGGTCTTTGCAACTTCAATCAACCTCCAACCGAGTAAAAGAGGCAAGAGAGTCTCATTTTAGAAAAAGCCAAAAAGAGTGACATACACGAGTGTTACATTCCATTGAGCGTATACACTTAGTTGAGTGGAAAGGTCCTTAAAGGTTTTTAACATAAAATCAATTAGGAGAATGGAAGGAAGGAGGCAAGGGGAAAGGGCGACCATGTTTTTAGGAAAGCCTTAGAAACACCTTTGGGTGAAGAAGAGAGCCAAAGAGAAAATCTATTCCATACTAGGTGCCAAATTGAAGATAAGGTTTGTTTAGTGATCATAGATGGAGGGAGTAGTAGCAACTTAGCTAGCCTTAGGTTAGTTAACAAACTAAACTTACCTTCTACCCCACATCCAGAACCTTATACACTTCAATGGGTGAGTGATGAGGAAGAAATTATGGTGGATAGAAAAGTGAGCTTAAGGTTTAAAATTGGGGATTACCTAGATGAAATGACCTTTGATGTCGTACCCTCAGAAGCCTCACACATCCTTTTAGGAAGACCTTGGCAATTTGAGAGAAGGGTAAAACATGATGGGTACTCCAACACCTATAAGTTCCACCACCAAGGGGTTAAATTCACCTTAATGCCTATGGCCTCTAAAGAGATTAAGGAAGACCAAATCCAACTTAAGGGGTTAATAGCCAGGGAAAAAGAAGAAAAATCTAAAGAGATAGAAAAGGAATTAAAAAGGGAAACTAGTAAGTTTTATTTGGTAAAAGAAAGTAAGATAAAAAAGAAACCTCCAAAGAAGAGCCTTGGTTCCTACTACTTAGTAAGGAAACCAATGAAGAAGAAGAAGAGGATCCCTTGATCACTCTTGATCTTCCTCCAAACATAAAAGAACTCTTGACCGAATTTGGGGACATTTTCCCGAAGGATATCCCAAGTGGATTACCACCTATTAGAGGAATTGAGCACCAAATAGATCTTATACCCGGTGCTGTTCTACCCAATAGGCCAGCTTATAGGACTAACCCAGTTGAAACCCAAGAAATACAAAGACAAGTAGGAGAATTAATTAGTAAAGGTTGGGTTAAGGAATCTCTAAGTCCTTGTGCTGTTCCTGTTATTATTGTACCAAAGAAAGATGGTACATGGAGAATGTGTACTGACTGTCGTGCTGTTAATAACATAACAGTCAAATACCGGCATCCCATTCCAAGATTGGACGATTTACTTGATGAATTACATGGAGCCTGCATCTTTTCAAAAATTGATTTAAAAAGTGGCTACCATCAAATTCGAATCAAGGAAGGGGATGAATGGAAAACGGCATTCAAGACCAAATATGGGCTATATGAATGGCTAGTTATGCCTTTTGGCTTAACTAATGCACCAAGTACATTTATGAGGTTACTGAATCATGTGCTTCGAGCTTTCTTAGGAAAGTTTGTGGTTGTATACTTTGATGATATACTTGTCTATAGCAAAAGCTGTGGAGATCACATCAATCATCTAGAGAAGTACTTGAGGCACTAAGGAAGGAACACTTGTTTGCAAACCTTGGAAAATGTATTTTCTATAAAGAAAGTGTCACCTTCTTAGGCTATGTCATTAGCTCCCAAGGGGTGCAAGTGGATGAAGAGAAAATCAAAGCCATCAAAGAATGGCCCACCCCCAAAATCCGTGGGAGATGTGAGGATTTTCATGGGTTGGCAAGCTTTTATAGGAGGTTTGTCAAGAACTTTAGCACAATAGCTGCTCCTCTCAATGAAGTGGTTAAGAAAAATGTGGGATTTAAATGGGAGAAAGCACAAGAGGATGCTTTCAAGGAACTCAAAGACAAACTTATGCAAGCTCCCATTTTAGGACTTCCAGATTTTTCTAAATCTTTTGAAATCGAATGTGATGCATCTAATGTAGGAATAGGAGCTTTCTTAATGCACGATGGACATCCTATAGCCTATTTAGTGAGAAACTCAAAGGTGCAATGTTGAACTACCCCACCTATGACAAAGAACCTACCTAAAGAATTCGTGATACACACAGATCATGAATCCTTAAGGTACATCAAAGGACAAGGGAAACTTAACAAAAGACATGCAAAATGGGTTGAATTTCTTGAACAATTTCCCTATGTCATCAAATATAAAAAAGGCAAAGCCAACATAGTGGCTGATGCACTTTCAAGGAGGTATAGTTTGCTTGCTACCTTAGATGCAAACTACTTGGTTTCGAAAATTTAAAGGGATTATATGTGCATGATTCCTTCTTTGCTGAAAAACACAGCCTGTGCAACAATGGCAAAGGATGGATTCTATAGGCATGAAGGATTTCTCTTCAAAGGGGATAAGTTGTGTATTCCCCATTGCTCCATTAGAGAGCTTCTAGTTAAGGAAGCCCATGAGGGAGGGCTTATGGGACACTTTGGTGTACCCAAGACCTTAGGGATTTTACAAGAACACTTTTATTGGCCACACATGAGCACACACGTTAAGGCACATTGTGATAGATGTATAAAATGTAAAAGTGCCAAATCAAAGGTAAATCCCTATGGCCTCTACACTCCTCTTCCTATTCCTGAAGGACCTTGGTTGGATCTAACCATGGATTTCATTGTAGGGTTACCTAGGACCCAAAGAGGAAAGGATTCAATCTTTGTGGTAGTGGATCGCTTTTCAAAGATGTCAAATTTCATTCCATGCCAAAAGGTAAATGATGCACAAGAAATTGCTTATCTTTTCTTTAGAGAAATAGTACGCTTGCTTGGCATTCCTAGAAGTATAGTGTCTGATAGAGATACTAAGTTCCTTAGTCATTTCTGGCGTACACTATGGCATAAGCTAGGCACCAAATTACTATTCTCTACCACATGCCACCCACAAACTGATGGACAAACAGAGGTTGTCAATAGGACAATAGGCGCTTTATTAAGGGCTATGGTGCAAAAGAGTTTGAAATCATGGGACTTATACTTACCTCATATAGAGTTTGCATATAACAGGACCAAGCATTCTACTACCTTGCATACTCCATTTGAGATTGTTTATGGTTTTAACCCTTTGACTCCTCTTGATATTTTGCCTATTCCTAACTCTTCTTTTGTGGAGCATAAAGATGGTAAAGCAAAAGCCGAGTTCATTAAGAAACTCCATACGCAAGTAAAGGC
The DNA here is from genome assembly GCA_026901365.1 of Sesbania bispinosa. Lineage (NCBI taxonomy): Eukaryota > Viridiplantae > Streptophyta > Magnoliopsida > Fabales > Fabaceae > Sesbania > Sesbania bispinosa. The sequence continues at coordinate 1,097,578 of QLOH01000091.1, forward strand.
TAACATTGAGCGCAGATTGGCCACCCAAACAAAGAATTCCAACAAGGGGCGTAGGCGAATGATATTTGAGCCTGGGGATTGGGTTTGGGTTCATTTCCGCAAAGAAAGATTTCCAAATGAAAGGAAATCCAAACTCTCTCCTAGGGGTGATGGACCTTTTCAAGTCTTGGAGCGCTTGAATGATAACGCCTACAAAATTGATCTTCCCGGTGAGTATGGTGTAAGTGCTACTTTTAATGTCTCTGATCTCTCTCTTTTGATGTAGGAGATGACTATCCAGATTTGAGGTCAAATCCTTCGCAAGGGGGAGGGTGATGACATGGCACACCAGCAGGCTCCTACTGAAGCAGTCAAGGACATCACTGGACCAATGACTAGAGGACGTGCTAAGAAGATTAAGGAAGAGATGGGAAAATTAGTGTCCTACATTTTTAGGGATACTACCCCTACAGAAGGACACCACTGGCCTACAGAAGGACACCCTTGACCCAGGAATAGGACACATGGTCCTGTGCACCACCCTAGACTAGGATGGGTCTTCCCTATTGTATTTTTCCTCTTCCTTGGGCGCCCATGCTTGGGTTTTATTAGTTAAGAGGTTGCCTTACTATAAGGCTTAGGGAGTCATGGGTTCAACTCCTACATAGGATAGAAATTAATTCATCTTTTCTATTTCCTATGTAGAGTGGGGCGCATAACTCATGGGTTTAGTGGCTAAAGCTTAGCTTAGCTAAAAGCCATAGGGGGAGTGGGTTTCAAATCCCACCTTGGATGAGTTTCCACTCATCTTTTATTTTTCCTTTTTATTTTCCCCTTGTAAGCCACCATTTGGACGCCCCCTCCCCCTCATTCTCCTATAAATAGGAGCCTCCTCTCTTGTAGTTTAATGATCAATTTTATAGTAAAGGCATTATGCCAAATTTTCTCCTCTCTTGAGAGTTGAGTGAGGCTTGGTGGTTGTTGCTTAAACCATGGTGAGACTTATCTAATTCTCCTGAATTAGTGGCGTCTGGCGATTGAACTTATCTGCTGCCAAGAAGGGACTTGCACTAGTGGCGTTCTCCACTTCTTTCTCCTCCACTTTTTCTTTCATTTTCCTTCACTTTCTTGCATTTTCTCACACCATATAGCTGCTGTTCCAGCACTATATTTCGTGAATTATTGCTAATTCTTGGTGCTAATTGGTTTGTTTTGCTCAATTCTAGATCCTGTGCAATTCCTGTCATCAGAGCTCTTTGAGGTTTGAGAATTGTAAGAGAGAAAATGAGACCTCCAATGAACCCTTATTTCCTCTACTTGAGTAGAGAGTAAGAGTGGATGAAGTTCCCTTTATGATTCTAGCTCTTAAAATGAGTTGAAAATGGTAGAAAATGAAGGTAGGAAAGTTAGGTTTTGTGTAACTATGGAGTGTGTGGCTATGGAGGAATGGAGGAGAGGAAGAGGAAGAGTTTGAGGGAGAGTGGAGAGGGCACCAGCTGCCGCTGGCCATGCAAATGAGGGAGGGATTAGTTTTTTTAGGGTTTTTCTTTTTTGTGAGGAAAGTAGGAGACGAGGACAGGTAAGGGTGAAAGTGACATTTGTAGACAAGGGGACAAACTTACTTTTCTTTTTGCTTTATTGTCCAAATTAGAATTTCATGGAGGGAATGTGAACAATTGATCCTAATTTATGTATAACAGTGGGGAATAAGACAGTGCCAGTCCGGTAACTTCATACTGCACCCAGGGGCAAAATGGTCATTCCACCATGGAAAAATCCAAGAAAATTACCAAAAATTCTACAAAAATCCTATAATTATTCAAATCTATTTTAAGCCTAAAAATATGACTGGAAGTCACTTCTCACTTAAACTCGCCTATTTCCCAGTTATTCCCAGTTTTCACACAAACAGTTAAATTTCAACATGAGTACGCAGAAATAAAAATTGTGGTATTATACACAAAAATTCTATAAAATTATAAATTTGGTTAATAATCTAACTTTAATGTCCAAAGTACATTGTTCCTATTATTTCACGAATTTTAATATACTGGCTAGGGTTACACTGCTAACCAGGGGCATTTTGTTTCTTTGCCCAAAAGTGCCAGAAAAATTCTAAATTAATTTCTAAAATTCATTATTAATTATAATAAGACCATTTTGACTAAAAATATAGATCCCCTTTAGTTTTACATATTTTTCATAATTAGATTTATATTTTCTTTAACTGTACAGTTACAAAGGGTATTCAGGTCATTTTCCCAACTCCTTTTTAGGAAAATTATTTAAAATTATGGTTGGATAGTTCCAAAATATAAATTTGATTGTTTATCAATAGTTCCTAAATACCTCATAATTTTTATTTCTAAACTTTCTCTATCTTATTTATATATACTAGTAGGGGAAATTGTGGGTGTTACACCATGGGCCTTGCCATGATAGGATTTCGGACTTGTTATGTGGAGAAAAGCTATCTAATGTAAAACTAAAATGTATTCTAAACTTTGGGTCACGAGGGACTTGAGAGGTTAGTGAGGACTCTTCTATAGTTTTTGGTTCTTTAAATAATTTGTGATTCCCCTTTACTTGTGGGGCACATACATGCACTGATGCAAAATAGGCTTTCCACGAAGGCTATACCACGAAGGTTGTAGCCCAACCGTCGTTAAAAGCCATGCAGTGGAATTTTTGCAATTTTTTTGAAGAACAAACAATGACGGGTGTCACATAACCTTCGTGGAAGGTGTTTTTTCACGATGGTTGCGTAACAACCGTCGTGAAAAAAAATCAAGGCAAGGCAGTTGCTGAAAGATAAGGTAGTAGCACCGACTCCATTAACAGGTGTGGAGATTTACGAAAAGGTGAAAAGACATTAATGTCGTATTTGGTAAGCGGAAAGACAAGGCAGTTGCCCCGGGGAGATGGAAGAAGAGGTCCATTTTCTTTGATCTCCCATACTGGTGCAAATTACATGTTACACACTGTATAGATGCCATGCACGTGGAGAAAAATGTATGTGATAGCTTGATTGGAACGCTTCTCAATATTAAAGGGTAGACAAAGGACGGAGTCAATGCTCCTTTAGACTTGCTTGAAATGAATATACGAGAGAAGTTGGCCCCAGAGAAGATAGGTAACCACACATATTTGCCCCCAGCATGCCACACCTTGTCCAAAAAGGAGAAAAATTAGTTTCTTTGAATGTTTAAAAGGTTTGAAGGTACCACAAGGATACTCTTCAAATATCAAGAGCCTTGTATCATTGAAGGAAATGAAACTAGTTGGGTTAAAATCTCATGATGGTCATGTCCTTATGCAACAATTACTGCCTGTGACCATTCGTGGCATCTTGCCAAAAAATGTGAGGCATAGTATAACTTGATTGTGCTCATTCTTCAATTCAATTGTAGTAAAGTCATTGACCCTCAGAAGTTGGACCAACTTGAAGAAGACATTGTAGTGATTTTGTGTCAGTTGGAGATGTTTTTTCCCTCCATCCTTTTTTTGACATCATGGTGCATTTGCTTGTTCATTTGGTCAGAGAAGTTAGGGCCTATTTGGTTTACGAAAACATTTCCTGTTTCCATTTCCTGTTTTCACTCTGTTTCCTGTTTTCTGGAATTTTACAAAGGAAAAACTGGAAATGCTGGAAACAGCAAATTTTTGTTTCCAGCATTTCCAGTTTTTTCTTTGTAAAATTTCAGGAAACAGAAAACAGAAAATGGAAACAGGAAACGAAAATGCAAACCAAACTGGCCCTTAGATTGCGCGGACCGGTTTATCTAAGATGGATGTATCCGGTTGAGCGGTACATGAAGATTTTGAAAGGATATGTGAAGAATCAGTATCGTCCCGAGGCTTCTATTGTAGAGAGGTACATTGCAGAAGAAGCTATTGAGTTTTGTACTGAGTACTTATCCAAAGCAAAACCTATAGGACTTCCCGCCAAATGTTGGAACAACCGACCATCCACAAGTAGGTGCTTACATGGTGTACATATGGTGACCAAATCTCACGAAGGAAATCATTCAGGTACATTTGTACATATTAAATAACACCGATGAGGTACTACCTTACATAGCTGCTCACAAAGCCATTGTGAAGGACAAGAACCCAAGACAACCAGAGAAGTGGGTTGTTGAAGGAGCATAACAAGTCTTTTATGGCTTGGTTTAAAAATGAAATCATGAAAGATCCTACCGCATCTGAAACATTGACATGGCTAGCACATGGACTGAAGTTTGATGTATTAGCTTGCACTGGATATCAAATCAATAATAGTATGTTCTCTACAAAGTCTCTAGATGACAAAGTACAATGCAAAATAGTGGGGTCACTTTAGAGGCAGAGTCCATGCAATTCTCTACATCAAAGGATCCAAACCCAGTTATTGGAACAATGTCGTACTATGGTGTAATAGAAGAGATTTGGGATGTGGGTTACACTAAGTTTACAGTTCCTGTTTTCAAGTGTAAATGGGTTGACAATAAGAGTGGTGTGAAAATCGATGAATCTGGAATGACCTTGGTCGACTTTTGGAAGATTGGATATGAGGACGAGCCATTTATCATGGCACATCAAGCTTCACAAGTGTTTTATGTGAAGGACCCTGTGTCCGACAATTGGTCTATTGTTCTCCATGGGAAAAAAACAAGAAATTGTTCCGGAATATGACCAGTTCATTCTTGATGTCGGTGAAACTCGTTCATTTTCTTCAGCGATGATTAACAATGCCGAGGATGATATTGTCGGTGATGTGCATGCCACTCGAATAGACCATAATGAGGGAATATGGGAACAAGTATAAAGGTTAATTAATTTAATTACCAATATTAATTTATTGTCTTAATTTTATGTCTTAATGTTATAAGTTTTTTATTGAAAGGTTACTTTGCGTAAAATTGTCACTAACGCTGATGAACAGGGTCCGCAACCATCTTCAAAGAGTCATCATTGATGTTAACACCGGTGTGGCTACTGGGCCAAATTCCGATGTCTTTAGCAGCTATCTCGGTGTATTAGCCCAAGACAAAATTTCAATTTTAACACCGTCATGGGAGCATATGACTGAGGGTGAGAAGAAAGCGCTCTGGCAAAATGTTTTGGTAAAACACTTCTCTGATTTTGTGTCAAAATTGTCAGAAATTTAATGTTAACTCTAATGTATGACTGATTCCATCTTTGTTTTCCATATAGGAACATTTTGATATACCAAATGTTCTGTTATTGGAATCGAAGGTATTGTCTTCGATTGCTGTGAAGTGGCGTCAGTTTAAGTCACAGCTGACCAATACATATATATTTGGTTCAAAGGAGGGTGAGAATCCTTCTACCAAATACTAGGGGATCGATGAGGAAACTTGGGAACAATTTGTGCAAGCCCGACAAAATGATAATTGGCAGGTTAGTGCAATTGAGTTTGTTTTACTTATTAATTTATGCATAGATATGTTGTAATTTATTATTCATTCACTACATGAGGTTAGGAGGAAGGCAAAGGAAATTCAAGCACATAATGTGACCCCCCACATTCTGTCTCGTGGGGGTTATAAAAAGCTTGAGGAAAACATAATAAAGCATAAGTTGAAAGACGGAGTTGTAGATCTTAGCGATCCTGTTGCAGACCCTCCATCACCGCCTGCACGTCATGAAAAATGGAAGCAGGCTCGTCTTAAACGCTCAGAGGTATACACTTCTGAAGAATCACGCGTAATCTCTAAGAAGATTGTAAGTTTTAATTTTTTAATTGCTTTTTTATTTCCTATACCAAGTCTTGATTCCATACTCATGATGAATGTCACTATATTTGTTAATTACAGGAGTCACTGGTCGAGAAATCTACTAAGGGTACCTTTAGACCACACGATCGTGAGGATATACTTTCTACTGCCATTGGACGACCTGAGCACCCTGGTCCTGTTCGTGCTGGATCAGGGGTTGGTAATCGGTCATATTTTTGTCCTATCTCACGGGACTCATCATCATCTGCTCTACCAAATAGTGAGCAGGTGCAACAGTTAAGACAAGAGCACAGAGAGGAGATCAAACAGGAGGTGAGACAGGAGCTCAGAGGTGAGATGAAATAAGAGGTGAGACAGGAACTGATGGCCCAAATTGAGTAGATGAAGCAGGATATGGTGCATGCACAGCAGGCAGGTGCGCCTACTCCCGAATTTGTGGCTCATACAGTTAGAATCAGCACAAAGGATAGTTTTTCACCTGAAGGGGGTCCGGGGGATGACATGGGATCCATAATCCCATGTGAGTTGTATGTGGAGGGCACACCAGCCCCTACGTTGGTCCGCTACGAGGAAGGCCTTCATAGGGGCCACCATGATACATAATATTCCTCTTTCACCAGACACGGTCAAGGTAACGGTGGAAAAGGTTATAGTTGGTGATGCTCATGTGCCTATCCAGACATTGGAGGTTACTATTGTGGCACAAGCATATCATACCTATATTGCCTGGCCTTGTCATTTAGTTAGGCAGACTCCAACCCCCATGGTATAGTTGGCTCTTATATCTATTACTACATTTCACATTTAAATGTTTAAATTTTATATCCTTAACAATGTATCCATTGTTCTTTATGTGCATCAAAAACTTCAGAAAAAGAGATAGAAAGATAATAATAAAAAGGGACCTTTTTCAATCGATGATCCGCTGACTAGTGTGATGGAGGTTGGAGTGGCCATTCGTCGGAGCTGTTTGGTGTTGCCATGGGAAGCGAAAGATTTTGGTCAGGAATGTCCCAACCCACTATATTTAACCATGCCAAATATAGTATAGGTTGTGCAAGGTGATGAATATTTGAACATCACTGTCATTCATGTGTGGGAGTTGTAAGTACATTGACAACTAAACTTGTAGTTTTCTTATTAACTTACTTTACTAGGAAAATTTCAACAGGAAATATGTTTTATTTTAGGTATTTGTCTTCATTATGCTCACATGGGGAAGTGTATGGATTCATTAACCCTAATCTAACCTTCGAGTGTTTAAAGCCAAGAATAGAAATACAGAAATACATCGCCAACAGCATGTTCGATGAGGACAAAATGATCTATTTAGCACCTTACTTCCATGAGTAAGTGCAAATACATCTAAGTTATTTAATATTTTTATCATTATGAATGTGAATATCTTGCAGTATTAACTAATTTCCAATGCAGCTGCCACTGGCAACTACTGGTTATATCCGTCGAAGATCACACCGCTGTGTGGTTTTGTTCATTGCATAAGAATCCCACTAAACAATTTCAAGAAGTGGTCAATAGGTAATGACAATCAATTTATTATCATTATTAGTCTTTTTTAGGTTATAATTATTCTCTAACTTGTGTTTTGTTTTTTATATTAGTGCCTATGCAACATATCAATTGATGTTAGGTAAAGCTTCACATAGAGCTCCTAAGCTATCATGGATTAACCTCAAGGTATTTACATGCATAAATAGGATATTTTATTAAACTCTTGTGTATGGTTTTAATTATTTTACTATTCTGATCATTTTGAATTATAGTGTAACAAACAAGTTGGAGCATATGAGTGCAGCTATTATATCATGCAATGGATGTCTTCCATTGTGCAAGGTGGTATCCAAAACTCATGGGAGCAGGTAATTCAGCATGAATATTCAATTCTTCAATAAATCCACATACATAATTGATCTATCCACTAATTTCAAGTTATTTCATTTTGCAGTTTTTCATGGATACCAGGCCATTTAACTCTGATGCAATTGATTATATCAGAAAGAAATGGGCTAAATACGTTATTGAGTTATATAACAAAAGTTTAGGGTAGTTGACCATAGTTTGATTAGTTATACTACCTTTTATATAGTTCTATGTTTAGGTATTTAGTTTTTACATAACAAAGACTATTATGTACACTGGTTATACTATAATCTTTGAAATGTTGTATTTTGAAGTTAATGGATGCAAATTTGATTAAACTGTTGCTGGTATTTTGTTCTGTACAATTTTTGGACTGTTCTGGTTGTTTGCAGGTTTGGGAAATGATAAAAACAGAATGTTCCCAAAAAAATTGAGTTTCCACGACGATGTGACCATAACCATCATGGAAAGTGACTTACAACGAGGATTGTGGTCACAACCGTCGTGGAATGAGGCAAAATCAAGGCCATTTGCAGCCTTTTTAACGACAGTTATGCAAGGAACCGTCGTGGAAAGTAAGAAACCACGGCAGTTCCTTGCATAACCGTCGTTAAAAAGGCTGCAAATGGCCTTGATTTTGCCTCATTCCACGATGGTTGAACCACAACCGTCGTTGTATATGTAAGAAACAATGAAACCCTTAACAACCGCGTTGTTTCTAATTTATAACGACGGTTACAAAACGTCGTCAAAATTTCAATTTTATGACGCCTAGATCAACGACAAGTGTACAATCGTCGTAAAAAGCTCATTTTAACCGTCGTAAAAATCCCTTTTTGCACTAGTGATGGGTTGTAATTAAAGAGATATGATCATGTAATAGTCCCATTTAATGTCGTGCTTATCCTTTATAAAAATATATTGAATATTCTGTCTGTCTTGCTGCTTTATTGCTTTATGAGGTTTCAACGACTACTTTTAATGAGTAATTAAATTGGATGTAAAAGTTTTTAATGCACATTTTGGATGATTGTGAACCTAAGTTTGACTCGAGTTGAATTTAAATTGTTTTAAATGTAAATTTTATAGTATCATTTAAAGATATATGATATTTATTGTGATAACACTAAAAATAGTTGGCCATAATAATAACTTTGAAAGAAGTCAAAACATAGAAGTACATTACTATATATAATATACGATTAGTCAAAACATAACATTTCATTTAAACGCATTTCTTGTTGTATTCAAATAGTAATTTAAAATAAAGTATTTAATATTTACTTTTGAAAGAAGTCAAAACATAAAATACATCTATTAGTTCATTAAAATATTTTTAATTGAAAAACGGTATTAAATGAACCAAAACATTGAAAAAACATTAATATAGTGTTTAATAATCAAAACGTAAAATTTAATTTTCTTCAATTTCTTGTTGTATTAAAATAGTAATGTGTTTAATAATATCTTTGAAAAAAAAGTCAAAACAGAAAAACACATTGATTTATTTAATAGTTCATTAAAATATTTTTGACTAAAAAATAATAATTATCAATTCTGTATTAAATGAGTCAACTGCAAGATTTTAGATTAAATATAATATTTGACATTGAATGTTAAAAACCGTTAAATGAAGCGGTGTAAGAAAATCAATTTGAATCGGTCCATTTTTAAATTTCCAAATATTATATGGTTTTTATTTTTTATTTAATTTAGAATATTTTAAAGTTAAATAAAGATATATATTTAATAGTTTTAAATAGATGTTTAATATTTTACTATTTATAATTCATTTTGTTATATTATAAAACATATAATGTTATTATATTAATTTACAACCTTATATATATTAATTTCTTATATTTTGTATTATTTTATTAATTTAAACATTATATAATAATAATATATATTTAATTATTACCGATTCGACCATGGTTTAACACACGCTACTACTCTCAAGCACTAAACTGGATCCACACTTAAAACGTGGTTATTAGGATAAACCGAACACACGCTATTACTCTCTATAGGGTAACAATAATAGAGAACTAGAACTAAAAGTCTCAACTTACAGGATAAGTAATACATTGATTTGAATCATCATCATCATTGCACTTAGAGTTTGATAGCATGCATATATCAACCCTAGGTCGGAGAAAACAGTGGCAATTAGATAAAGTAGCTTTCCTTGACTTTATCCGAATGTCTGATGAGGGTCTTTTCTTCATTTCCTTATGGGTATCATCTAAAAATTGTAATATCATTTTTCCTGAGTCAAATTTTAAGAACTCCACAGGTTGCCATGACCCAAGCACAAATGCCTCGAAAGCTGTTTAGAAAGTAAGATGAACATGATCATATATATATATAACCATGGCAAAAAGTTGTAGCCAAAAATTAGTATGTCATATAAATAAATTAGAATTAGTCTCTAACAACCTCCTGAACATCATAAAACCAATGCCTCAAAGATTAAAGGCTCACCAAAATCATCGAATATATGCTTATGTTGATACAAATGCTTCTTTTCTTGCAAAATTGAATTTAATTTCTAGCAGCTAACAGATTGAATTTCCAGGTCTTGTCTCTGTTGTGCTCTACAATACCCAATAGGTGATTAGGCAAAAAATATAATTAACACAAATTTCCACATAATAAAAATAGGGTTTCATTCATTTTAAGTAACGCCCTAATTTCTAGAACTCAAAAATAGTGCCCGTTGGAGACACTATCCTTGTATTACTTGGAATTAGTTTGTTAAATTTCCAATATCGTCAATCAATTTACTTAAACTCTCCAACGATTAGTTTAAGTCATACAAACAAACACGTCCACAAGAAGCTTAAGGGAAGAAGCCTACACTTAAAGTAATAGGATTCCAAAAATTCGTATCGGAGGTCCGAAAGAATCTTCCTTTAAACTAGATAAATAAACACTAGTCGTAAATAAACCTTCTCGGCTAGGAATTACATATTTCCATAATTACAATATCTAACGTCAATTCATTACACAACTGAATCAATACTAATACAAGAATTTCCTATTCTAATGATAATAAGCTCCATTAATTTGCTCTTATCCTCATTAGCTGCCTGTAACGTCCTGCACACTAAGAAAAGCCCCGAAACGTGGGGTGAGACTATTGTCTCAACAAGTATAACTCTATGCATGTATGGAGGGGACATACATGTATGAAGGACTAGCCTATATTCACCTCATAATTTTCAATTAAGTAGGGTATTCATTCACATAACAATTATATCAATTTCACTTCATATACTAGAGCTTACATTCAAACTAATCATATGCTTTATGATGCATCAAAATGCTTGCCGGTGGCCATGTACACATCACGTTACAGAGTTAGACCTGAGCTCAGAGTACAGGGGATATCTCCCCAGGGGACGAATCCCACCCTCACATTTGGCCGAAGCCCTTTTATTGACCGAAGTCCTTTGTCTTTCGACACTTGATCGAATAACTAATTAGACATACGAATTGATGAATAGTTCGTTCTCGATAGTTCGAACCTTTCGAAACTAAAGAGAATCAACGTTCTATGTGAACTCATATCCACTACCCATCAATTCCTATACCATAATCAGTCATCAATCCTTAATTTCCATTCCGGATCAAGTATAATTGGAGAGAATAGAGTGTTTCGACGTTACGATAGTTTCGAAACTTTCGATAGCTTCGAAAGTTTCGAAACTAAAGAATATCAAGAACCGCTCCGTTCTAACCAATTAGAATTATCCCATATCTTTCATACATCAATCACAATACAATCTAACAATCATAATCATATACACATTAGGCTTACTTGAATCGGTGGTAACAACTAGGATTTCGAATGCCTCGAGTGTTTCGATACTTTCGCAAGTCTCGTAACTTTCGTAACTTCGAAATTCCTTCGTTTTACCTTCGATCCAAGCACCATCTTATCAATCTCATCACAAATGCATTCAATTTGATGAATTAGAAAGGGATTCGAGAATTCGGGATCATGCAAGGGATATCTCGACAACTACGCTAATTGAGACTTACGAACATACGACTCAATTCTCATATTCGACCAACAATCTAACCAAGATTAATGAAAACAATAAGTGTAAACTCAAAAGAATACTTATATGAATCGAAATCGAGGAAAATACGATAGTTTCGTAAGTTTCGTTCATTTCGTAAGTTTCGACATTTTCGATAACTTCGAAACTAAAGATTTCGAATCTCGATTTCAATTCGTAACTTCAATCAAACATTCAACAATACAATTCAACCAAACAATCATCAATTGTTCCAATATTCAGCCAAGAAAGGGAGGGAAGAAGAGGGGACATGCATGGAGACCAATTCTAACCTAAAAGTGAGTTATACTCACCAAATTGATGAATCCAAGAGGGAAATTGAGGGTTAGAGATGATCCAAAAGTTGATTCTAGCTTCAATCTACCTTCAAAGCTCCAAAATTAGCTTCCTCTCACTAGAACTCGCACTTTCTCTCTCTAGGGTTCGAAGAAGGGGGGGAGGGAGAATGAGTTTCTGCTGAATTTCTGCACCAGCATATATATATATACTGCTGGTAATCGATTACCAAACCCTGGTAATCGATTACCAGAGGCCAAAATGCATTCCTGGAGGTCTGGTAATCGATTACAACTTCTGGTAATCGATTACACTGAACCCAGAAGTCTGGTAATCGATTACCAAACCCTGTAATCGATTACCATCAGCAAACCTCTCTGGTAATCGATTACCAACTCCTGGTAATCGATTACCAGGGACCAAAAACTCCCAAAATGATTCTAACAATGTCCCAAACTCACAACTTACCCTTTCCCTACATATTACTCACAATCCTAAGTGATCTTACAAGGTTTAGACCTACTGAACACACATGTTAACTAAGTTAAGAGTTGGGAAGCTACACAAGTCCTAGGATTGGTTTAACACTAAGGTTTAACCTTTAAGTTCTTGACTTACCTTCTTCTTAATCTCTAACACATGGTTAATTATCTAATCCCTATTGAACAAACAAGCTCCTGGAGTGCGGGATGTTACACTCTACCCCCCTTAAGACAATTTTGTCCTCAAAATTGTTTAAGGCGAAGGAACTTAAGGTTAACTTCAACTAGGAGGTTTTCAGAAATCCTCCCCACAGGCTTGATAACGAACATTCTAATACTCAGGAGTGGACTTAGGATTTCTATCTTACTTGACACTGGAGGAAAACTAAAGGTTTGACATCCGTCCTAACATACAAAACTTCTAACTTACTAAGAAAGGAGGTACTTCTAGTAGGTAGAAAACGGGCTGACTTGTGTAATTGGTCTAATACCACTTGGATGGCTTCAAATCTAGCTTGGATTCGAGGAACTCCCACTATGCTTCCGCTGCTAAACTCTCTCACTTCCACTCAGGGTTTCTAATGACAGTAGGGGTTCTAGTTGGTTGAAGTCCTATACTGACTCGTCGACATCCTATAGGTTGAAAAACACAATCTACCACTACTCCCTTCTGATAATTTCCCCTAACACTGGATGCCTGAGGCTACCCCCCTTAAAGATACTGACTCCCTCTTAGAAGGAATCATCTCATCTCCTGCTCCGGAAACATTAACTATTGACTTTCCCCTCTTGAAGACTTGAGTCCAAACTCAAAGCCCTTCTAATTAGAGCTCTTAGCTCATCAAAAGATCTCCTTTAACTGACATAGGTGCTATTCTCCCCATTGGCTACATCTAACTTGGGTTTCTAATCTTCCTTCACACTCTCTCCCTGTACTCATACTAAAGACATAAAGAAAGACTCTCTATCCTCTCTAAGTTTTCTAAGCGGGCTCGAAAAGACACACCCTAGCAAACGTAACCATGAGAACAAAGTCTCATGCTACCACTAATTAAGATTTCTATCTCCATACCTAATCCAACATCCACCTATTGTTTTCTTTCAAATTTTATATTTCTATATTTCCACTTATCTCACAAGGACTTAGTTAAGAACATCAAAACTCAATCCCTCGAATTACTACGTTTGTGTTGATCAAAACATTCAACACTCACGTCGTGTTCCGAGAGATTAAGTTTGCATAAAACATAAATGAACACATTACACAAAAGAAAACAACATTCATGTCACAACCTTAGAGGTCTCCTCTCCCGGTCACGACATGAATACGGGCTCTCCCTACTATCTTACCATCCCCTAAGGGGACCGCTCTCTCTATATCTCCTTACCGATTAGGCTGAACTTATTTGAGTTTGGGGTTCTAAGGAAAAAGGAGAGTGACCTAATCTACGTCACTTCCTAGTCCTCCACTAAGTAAGGATTCCAATGCTACAAGGTTCTAACCCGGTGAACACACCTCTTAATAGTTCTATCCTCTAATAACACACTAGCTAAGCTTATCTATACACGGTTAAAACAAAACTTCAGGTTGGGTGAAACTTACTTAAGTTCTGGGTTAAATCTACCCTTTCTTAAAATAGTCTATACCGGGGTTATCTAGCTCGCTTGAAGTTGGTTCCTCTTCCTTAAGGGAGCTATAACTAGGGTTTCTCTCTTCTCTTGATAACAATAAATGAAAATAGGTGGTCTAGAATGATAGAGTTACTAAGTTAGATTTCCTGAGAAGTTTGGTTCTTCCTGACTCTCCTAGCTAAGGCCATTACCCAATTCTATTCCCGGTTACTACCTTAGGGTCACCAACTAGGATAATGATTCTAAAGGTCCGGATGGAATAATTTAGAGTGTTTCTCCTAAGGGTGAAAAGGAACTAAAGGTACTGTGTTTCTCTCATAATTTACCCACTTGCTAGGGCTAAGAATATTACTAGGACAAAGTCTAGAAGAGTTCTAGCACTAGACAATAAAAACCTCACTACCCTTCACTAGGAATTTCTATCTCATTCATTTTCTAACGTAACTTCAACTCCTAGCAGTTACTAATGGTAGTGTATTTCTTTCTAAAAGGCCTCTTAATTTGCTGGGTACTGAAGCACTGCTCCTAAGGTCACTAGAAAGGTTTCTAATCACAAACTAACAGGGTGAGATGGTGGTGGTCGCCATGACCACACACTCTACTGGAAAAGTCTAAGGATTCATTCATGTAATTCATGAACAAAACAAGGTAAGGTGGCGGAGAGAATCCTTACTCTCTCGACCGACTCCCGACTACCCTTAACGTGGCCTAAAGGATGCATCTAGTCTTACATTGGTTTTATAGGAAGGCCTCATCTTACTAATCCCCTTTCTAAGGTTGAGTCTAAATGCTTATGTATAGATGTACTCCTATTAAGCTTAATAACATTAGGTAAGGTCTTAAACCTATTTGAGTTAAAGCCCTCTATACCCTTTTCCCTTAAACGGAATTTCTATTGTATCTTAAGCTACAATCCCTCACTCCTCCTACCGTGGCCTCACAAGGGTTAAACTCAGAGAAGTCTTAACTATGGATATCACTATCAAACAAGTACTCACTCACATCCTAACATACATGCTACACAACCATTCAAACAATTTAACATTACCAATCACTAGCAACCACACAAAACATCCAATTCATAAAAGTCACTCACATAAAACAATTCACATCCAACGTCATAAACACATGACAATGCATCAGATACAATCATGCACACCACACAATGGAAATCACATCATAGGTCATACACAACCATCCTTCAAATATTAAATCACTCATCACTAACTTGCTTAAGGGTGTCTAACTTTTATTAGGCTTTTGAGATCAAACTCTATAAGGCTCCTAGAGTAAAGGTTCCCTAAGTACTTATCCTAAGATATTTCCTTTCCTATTCGTGAAAAGAGGTGGCTCTAACTTGGTTAGGGAAGTGTCCTAACTTCCGAACCAAAGTATCTTACTTACATAACAAACCATAATCTCCACATACATCACCCATCATAAGAGTGATCAGTTCCTATGATGAGTAAACGTATTAGAAGATCATAGTAAGTCACGGGCAACTAATCTAACCACAGTCCAATTGGATTGAACTGCTCTAATACCAAAAATGTAACGCCCAAATTTCTAGAACTCAAAAATAGTGCCCGTTGGAGACACTATCCTTGAATTACATGGAACTAGTTTGTTAAATTTCCAATATCGTCAATCAATTTACTTAAACTCTCCAACGATTAGTTTAAGTCATACAAACAAACACGTCCACAAGAAGCTTAAGGAAAGAAGCCTACACTTAAAGTAATAGGATTCCAAAAATTCGTATCGGAGGTCCGAAAGAATCTTCCTTTAAACTAGATAAATAAACACTAGTCGTAAATAAACCTTCTCGGCTAGGAATTACATATTTCCATAATTACAATATCTAACGTCAATTCATTACACAACTGAATCAATACTAATACAAGAATTTCCTATTCTAATGATAATAAGCTCCATTAATTTTCTCTTATCCTCATTAGCTGCCTGTAACGTCCTGCACACTAAGAAAAGCCCCGAAACGTGGGGTGAGACTATTGTCTCAGCAAGTATAACTCTATGCATGAATGCAGGGGACATACATGTATGAAGGACTAGCCTATATTCACCTCATCATTTTCAATTAAGTAGGGTATTCATTCACATAACAATTATATCAATTTCACTTCATATACTAGAGCTTACATTCAAACTAATCATATGCTTTATGATGCACCAAAATGCTTGCCGGTGGCCATGTACACATCACGTTACAGAGTTAGACCCGAGCTCAGACTATAGGGGATATCTCCCCAGGGGACGAATCCCACCCTCACATTTGGGTGAAGCCCTTTTATTGACCGAAGTCCTTTGTCTTTCGACACTTGAGCGAATAACTAATTAGACATACGAATTGATGAATAGTTCGTTCTCGATAGTTCGAACCTTTCGAAACTAAAGAGAATCAACGTTCTATGTGAACTCATATCCACTACCCATCAATTCCTATACCATAATCAGTCATCAATCCTTAATTTCCATTCCGGATCAAGTATAATTGGAGAGAATAGAGTGTTTCGACGTTACGATAGTTTCGAAACTTTCGATAGCTTCGAAAGTTTCGAAACTAAAGAATATCAAGAACCGCTCCGTTCTAACCAATTAGAATTATCCCATATCTTTCATACATCAATCACAATACAATCTAACAATCATAATCATATACACATTAGGCTTACTTGAATCGGTGGTAACAACTAGGATTTCGAATGCCTCGAGTGTTTCGATACTTTCGCAAGTCTCGTAACTTTCGTAACTTCGAAATTCCTTCGTTTTACCTTCGATCCAAGCACCATCTTATCAATCTCATCACAAATGCATTCAATTTGATGAATTAGAAAGGGATTCGAGAATTCGGGATCATGCAAGGGATATCTCGACAACTACGCTAATTGAGACTTACGAACATACGACTCAATTCTCATATTCGACCAACAATCTAACCAAGATTAATGAAAACAATAAGTGTAAACTCAAAAGAATACTTATATGAATCGAAATCGAGGAAAATACGATAGTTTCGTAAGTTTCGTTCATTTCGTAAGTTTCGACATTTTCGATAACTTCGAAACTAAAGATTTCGAATCTCGATTTCAATTCGTAACTTCAATCAAACATTCAACAATACAATTCAACCAAACAATCATCAATTGTTCCAATATTCAGCCAAGAAAGGGAGGGAAGAAGAGGGGACATGCATGGAGACCAATTCTAACCTAAAAGTGAGTTATACTCACCAAATTGATGAATCCAAGAGGGAAATTGAGGGTTAGAGATGATCCAAAAGTTGATTCTAGCTTCAATCTACCTTCAAAGCTCCAAAATTAGCTTCCTCTCACTAGAACTCGCACTTTCTCTCTCTAGGGTTCGAAGAAGGGGGGAGGGAGAATGAGTTTCTGCTGAATTTTCGCACCAGCATATATATATATATACTGCTGGTAATCGATTACCAAACCCTGGTAATCGATTACCAGAGGCCAAAATGCATTCCTGGAGGTCTGGTAATCGATTACCACTTCTGGTAATCGATTACACTGAACCCAGAAGTCTGGTAATCGATTACCAAACCCTGTAATCGATTACCATCATCAAACCTCTCTGGTAATCGATTACCAACTCCTGGTAATCGATTACCAGGGACCAAAAACTCCCAAAATGATTCTAACAAGGTCCTAAACTTACATCTTACCCTTTCCCTACATATTACTCACAATCCTAAGTGATCTTACATGGTTTAGACCTACTGAACACACATGTTAACTAAGTTAAGAGTTGGAAAGCTACACAAGTCCTAGGATTGGTTTAACACTAAGGTTTAACCTTTAAGTTCTTGACTTACCTTCTTCTTAATCTCTAACACATGGTTAATTATCTAATCCCTATTGAACAAACAAGCTCCTGGAGTGCGGGATGTTACATTTTAGGTAATAAACAGGCTAATTCTGGGCATAGAAAGAGATATAATTAAATCGTGGATTTATAGATATCTTTCAAATGCACTCGCAAAAATGAGTTATACTTCCATTACCCTAACATATAAATAGACCTATTTCTTTTCACAAATAAATATTTGAAAATGTCCGTGATTTTGGTTTGTTTGAGTGTGTTTGGTACTATTTTGGGAATTCTAAGACAATGATTCGGCAAAAACTAATAAAACAAGTGCTTTTGCAATATTAAATCAAACCTGCACCAAGAATGCTTTCCTCCCATTCTACAAAGTTGATTAAAAGATGTGGGAAGACGAGAGAGAGAGAGAGCAAGAAAAATTATCTTTTTCTATACCCTATATTGTTTTGAAAGAAAATGATTGTTTTTTTGAAACCAAGTCCTCTTCATGGAGAACCCCGAGACCAAATTTTGTTTCCACAGCATTACCTGAAAATAAAAGTTTTCAACTTTAGACCATAACAAGAGGTCAATCAATGGCATGCATATACATATGATAAGCGTAACATGTCAGCATGAATTCAGACACCAAATGCAGAGCTTACTCTAAAAGTCGAATGAAATATTTGTGGCCGACTAAACACACTGAACCCAAGTGAATCTTTACCTGAAGAAGAAGTAGCTTGTAACATCCCACATATTAGGCTTTAATAACTTATAAGGTTTAAAGGGTGACCAATATGTGTTTATCTGAGAAAATGAAAGTAAATATGATTAGGGGATAAAAATCTAAGTTTCAGGGTTTCATTAAGTAAATTTTAGAAGTTTAAGTTGATGGTAATCGATTACCAGCATCTTGTAATCGTTTACCAGAGAACTGGATTTTTGGTAATCGCCTGTAAAGATGTTGTAATCGATTACCTGAGGGCTACATTTTTGGTAATCGATTACCAGGTGTAGTGTAACATCCCAATCTTTTGATAGGTTAATTATGAGATTTATAGGTTAATTGTGTAGTTAGAACATTAGGGACTATGTGAAAAGAGTAAGGATGGGTAAGGTTAAGTCAAATAACTCATTTTGAACTAAACCTTTGATTTTGGGCCAATGGTAATCGATTACTGAGAGCTGGTAATCGATTACCAGAGAGTTTGGATCATGGTAATCGATTACAGGAGCTTAGTAATCGATTACCAGAAGGTCTGGCCCCTAGTAATCGATTACTAAACCCTTGTAATCGATTACCAGCAACCTGGGTTCTTAGTAATCGATTACCAAAGGTGGTAATCGATTACCAGGTTCCCAGAATGGGTTCTTAGGCTAATTTTGCCTTCAGTAATCGATTACCAGGGTTTGGTAATCGATTACTGAGCGAAAATATATATACCCAGGACGCGAAATTCATCAGAATTTCGAGAGAAAACCTAACTTTAGAGAGAGAAAGAGTGAGTCTAGAGAGAGGAAGTGCCGGAACGAAGTAGAAACGTCGGAACGGAGCTAGGAATCACAATCCTTTCATCTAAACAACTTGAATTGCTACATTGTGGTGAGTAATTCTCACTAGATTGATAGATTTTAGGGATTGGTCTCCATACCCTTGAACCCCCTTCTCTCTTCCCCTTTCTCTGATTATATTGTGAATATTGATGTTTGTTTGTGTGGTGATTGTTGTATGATCAATGGGCAACGATATTAATCGGTTAGAACGGATCAATTCTTGACAATCGTTAGTTTCGAAACTCTCGAAACTCTCGAAAAGTTTCGAAACTATCGAAACGTCGAAACGCTTCGTTCTCTTCGATTAAGATTGTTCCGAAATGGCAAATTAAGAGTCGATAATTGATTTCGATATAGGAATTGATGAATATACGGAATGGGTGTTGTTTAAACATTGAATCTCATTGGTTTCGAAAGGTTCGAATTGTCGAAATTGTCGAAACCGACGAGATTACGATATTTATCAATTTCGAATGTCTATTTTGATTATCCGACTATGTATTCGAAAGAATTATGGACTTTGGTCGCTTATGGACTTCGGTCAATTATGTGGAGTGGGAATTCGTTCCCCTGGGGAGATATCCCTTGTAGGTCGAGCTCGAGTCTAACTCTTTATGTGATGTGTACATGGCCTTCAGGCAAACATTTAGAGCATCGTGCATTATATGAATAATGTGAATGGTGAGTCATGGAATATGTATGAATTGTATGAACTGTCATTGATAATTATGCCTGCATCCATGCATCGAGATTATTCACTGAGATTTTTATCTCACCACACGATATGTGGGTTTTAGATGTCCAGGTGCCTTCCCCTCGAAGTACTCAGCCAAGGGAATGATGTGTGGGATGCGGAAGATTCCTCTTGAACTTATTGTGTATTTTGGAACTTGGATGTGTTTATATATATATGTATATATCCCTTTTGTTTTGAACTAGTTATGATGTAAATGTATGTATGAAGTTTTAAAGTTAAGTTTGGAGTATGTAATTAATCCTTTTAGAATTAACTTTGTAACAAGGACTTTCATATAAAGATTATGGGTAGTTAAGATTATTAAGCAAAAGAATTAGTTTTAAATGTTTGTTTAAATTATCCGAATGTGTTGGATTTGTGATAATTTATAGAACTGGTCGATATTAAAAATGAAAGATCCTAAATTCTAAGTTCTGAATTTGGTTTCCAACGGACTAAATTCTGGCTTGAGAAATTAGGGTGTTACATGTAGTAATCGATTACCAGAAATTCTGGGGTTACTCAGTAATCGATTACCAGGTATGGTAATCGATTACCAGATTACCAAAAGGCTTTTCGAGTGTCTTTTTAGCCTATGGTAATCGATTACAGTAAGTCTGTAATCGATTCTGTAATCGATTACCATCACTTAATATATATAGCTGGTGCGAAATTTAAATCAGATTTTTTATTTTCTCCTTCACCGTTCTTCATCTTAGAGAGTGAGAGTGTGAACCCTAGAGAGAGAAACTTCAAATCGGAGCTTGAGAATGGACTCGGAGCAAGGAAACATCAAGGAATTCACACACAAACATCCTTCTCCTCTTGAATTTCTAGGATTGGTGAGTACAACTCACTTCCTCGTTAGGATTAGAAGAACCCCTTATGCATGTTCCCATCTCCTAACTCCCTTTTATCTAATTTTGTTGATTATAGATTTTTGTAGTAGATTCTATCTATATTGATGTGGTAATTGATGGATTGAATATATGGATTGGGATTTGAGTATCAGAATCCTTAGTTTCGGAGTTTTCGAAACTATCGAAATCACTTGAATCCCCCTTATACTTATATCCGAATAGATTGAAATTCCTTGATTACTTATAGTTCTTGAATGTTATTGCTTGAATTGGAGATTAAAATGAAAATGGGATTTAGATTCGTAAGGGTCGAAATTTTGGAATAGTCGAAACTAGCTTAATTGTTGGTGATTGTTATGCATAAGACATTGTATTACTATGTAATCTTGGTTATGATTAGTTGAAGTAAATTCAAAGCCAGCCTTGTGCTGTGAGTAAAAATAAAAGAGTAATTGTATTGAAAACATGACTTTGGTCCAGTTTGGGTGGGATTCGTCCCCGGGAAAGCCGGTTCCCGTAGTCTGAGCTCAGGTCTAACTCTAGAAAGTGATAAGAACATGCCTTCTGGGCACAGCAGTGATTGCATTTTATTCGATTGTAGATGGTTTGGTTGATAAGATGAATTATGCTATGACATGAATTTCTTATTCCCTTGCATTCATGCATGTGTTTTGTATTCACTGAGATTTTATCTCACCACGCATTATGTGGTTTTATAGATGAGCAGGTACCACCACCCTCGGATCCTCAGACTAGAAATTGAAGCGCTACTTGGATATATATATATATAGTTTTTAGTTTATCATTAGTATGGTTCCTTGTATATATATCTTGAATGTTATGTAGAAACAAAGAATATTATGTATCTTAGACTTGAGTTTCTTTTATGATAAACTATAATGTATAAGTTTGGACTTATTTGTTTATAAGCTAGCTATATTCACAGATTTTTGAGTTATCGTTGGTTGCTTTATAATTTAGTGGGTAGTTGATATTGAAAATCATTACACATTAAATTCTAAGCTAAGAATTTGGTTTCCAATGGACTAAATTCTGGTTTAGAAATTTAAGGCGTTACATTTTGGTATCAGAGCAGTTCAATCCATTTGGATTGTGAAATTAGGATATTCTGTAGTCTGTTAATGATTCTATATATATTATTTTGTGAATTGAGAGACTGATCACCTCGAAATTTGCTTGATGATATGTAGGGAATTATGGCAGGCGGCAAGAGAGGTCGTCCAAGGGTTAATCGTCCTCCTTCATCATCGCCATCATCATCTTCTCATGGTCCTACTCAGGATCCTGTGGCGGCAGCTCTTCAAGCCTTGACTCAAATGATGGGAGAGCAAATGAATGCTAATCGGGTTCAAGCAGAAGCAGCACGGGAGCAAGCTGCCACCAATGCAGCAATGCTTCAAGAAATGACTAGGAGGTACACCGAGCCACCACCACCTCCCGTTGTGGATTCTTTTGCTGCGGGATTGTCAGAATTTAGGAAGCACACTCCTCCGCAGTTCAATGGAGTTTACGACCCTGACGTTGCTGCTAATTGGCTTCGGGACTTGAACCGGATCTTTGACGTGATGAAGTGTACGGATGAGGCTAAGGTTGGCTTTGCGGTCTACATGTTGAGAGGGGAGGCTGAAGACTGGTGGAAAACTGCTAAGGTTCGGGCTGCAGTGTAACATCCCACAAATTAGGAATTTAAATAATTTATTAGGTTGCAAATAAGAGAATTAAGTATTAGTAAGTAAAGAGAGGAAAATTAAGGAACTATAGGTTAAAACTCTATTACAAACCAAGTTTATGTTTTAACTTAAGAGAATTTGAGAAAAATTAAGTTCTTGTAATCGATTACAAGGAGTCTGTAATCGATTACCTGAGAGCCAGTTTTTAGGTAATCGATTACTCACAGTGTTGTAATCGATTACCTGAGAGCTGAGTTTTTGGTAATCGATTACTCACAGTGTCGTAATCGATTACCTGAGGGGTGAGTTTTTGGTAATCAATTACCAAGGGTTGTAATCGATTACCAGTTTTTCAGAAACGTTTTCCAGTGTAATTTTTACCTCTGGTAATCGATTACAGCACTACTGTAATCGATTACCAGCTGTCCAGTATATATACCCGGACATGCAAAATCTGAGATCACTCATTCTCTTCTTCTTCCCCTTCGAACCCTAGAGAGAGAAAGAGCATTTTAGAGAGAGAAAGTGGAGATATGAAGTGGATAAGGAGAATCAAAGCTAGGATTAATCAAAGGAACTTCCAATCCATCAATTCCTCCTGAAAGTTTCAAGAAATTGGTGAGTATAACTCACACACTCTCACTTTTCTCTTTTCTTGATTTCTCCCTATTGTATGAACCCTACTCTCTTGATCCCGTTTCTATATGCATATTGTAGTTAGATTGTTGATAGTGGTATAAGATTGAGTAGTTTGATCGGTGATTTTCGTTGAAAAACCTTAGGATAGCAAAACTCACGAAAGTAGCGAGATTACGAAATGCTCAATGTATGAACCCTATCCATTGCTTCCCTTTCTATGAAATTAAATTGAATAGAATTATGATGTTTGCTATGATATTGATTAGACTATGCTTGAATTGTTGGTAGAATTATTGAATTTCGAAGTTACGAAAGTTACGAAACTTACTAAAGTCTCGAAACACTCGAAATGTTCGAAATTCTGGTTCTAACTATCGATTCATGTTTACCGGTTTCGACCGTGAGTTAATTAAGCCGACCTTTGGCTGTGAGATAAGAAATTGATTGTGTAAAAAAATATTGACTTCGGTCCAGTAATGGGTGGGATACGTCCCCGGGAAAGACGTTTCCCGTAGTCTGAGCTCAGTTCTAACTCCAGTTTCAGTAATAAGTTCATGCCTGCTAATGATAGCAGTGAGTTGCATTTTTTTTAATTATGATTATGCTAATTATGATATGTAATGTTAATGCATACTGATGATTGATATCTTATTTTGATAAACATTGATTAGTGTTTGTTGCCTGTTCACTGAGCATGATTAGTTATATTTCACTGAGGCATTAGTCTCACCACGCGTTTTGTGGATATAATCTAGGTGTGCAGGTACCTCCTAAAGGAAATAATTGAGTTTAGAGCTGGAGTTGATGTGTTTAGATGGTTCTTTTTGAAATGTATATAAAAGTTGTATCACCTGAACTTTTGTTAAGTTGTTCAAGTTTGTAGCCTCCGGGCCTGATGTATATATATGTTATGGAGCTTGTAAATGTATATAGTTTTGTTGATATTAGAGGCACTAGTTTATAATCTTTGGACCGTATGTATATGGATGTGTATATTATAGACTTTGATTACGTAATTAAGTTGTAAAGTTATTCACATTTGTATGAGTTTTGTTGGATGCTTGTGTAAATGTGAGGTTTGATATCCAGAATTGCATGTTTTAGTTTCAAATTTCCAGAATTTAGTTTCCAACGGATTAAGTTCTGGATTTAGAAATTAGGGCATTACATGCATAGGCGGAGGCTCCGATGACTTGAGATGTGTTTCAAAACTTGTTTTTGGGGAAGTACTTTCCAGCAACTATCAAGAGGCAAAAAGAGACAGAATTTCTACAACTCAGGCAAGGAGACATGTCAGTGGGACAGTATGTTGCAAGGTTTTAAGAACTAGCAAAGTATTCTCGCTACCTTCAAGCTGTGACTGATGAAGAGTGGAGGTGCACAGGGAGGGCTACGACCTGAACTTTTGGACCGGATTGGGACTTTAGAAATAAGGGATTTTTCATTGTTGATTAGTAAGTGTTATATTGCTGAGAAAAACTATAAAGGAACTACACCATCACCTGTGCCTATGGAGAACAAGGGAAAGATAAAGT
Organism: Sesbania bispinosa; assembly: GCA_026901365.1. Classification (NCBI taxonomy): domain Eukaryota; kingdom Viridiplantae; phylum Streptophyta; class Magnoliopsida; order Fabales; family Fabaceae; genus Sesbania; species Sesbania bispinosa. The sequence goes on from QLOH01000091.1 coordinate 1,122,518, forward strand.
TCGAAGTGCCCTTCCAGGGCAAGGGCCTCAAGCCTAAGTGGCAAGGCTTTGCCCACTCAGTAGGCCCAACGCCAAGGAGGATTTAAGTGCCCCAAATGTGGAAAGGAGCATGTCGAGGAGTGTCTTATGGGGAAGAACTTGTGTTATTTCTGGAAGCAACCGGGCCATATAAAGAGAGACTGTCCAAAATTGAAGAACTCCCAGAAACCTCAAACCACTGGAAGGGTTTTCACCCTCAATGGGCAGGTGGCAGCTTCTGCAGACAATCTGTTGCGAGGTATGTGCACCCTAGGAGAGAAGACCTTGATTGTATTGTTTGATTCCGGGGCAACCCGTTCCTTCATTTCTTCTGAATGTGTTGATCAGTTAAAATTGTCTGTTGATTCCTTACCTTATGTTCTTAATGTAATCACTCCAGCCAAAAAGGGTATTTCCACTTCCCTAGTGTGTTCTAAGTGTCCTATTGTTATACAGGGAAGGGTTTCTGTAATTGATTTGATTTGTCTACCTTTGAGGGGTATAGATATTATCTTGGGGATGAACTGGTTATCTTCCAATCAGGTTATACTAGATTGTTTCAATAAAAAGGTTATATTTTCCCCTTTTCCTCCTCCTTCGAGGGAGAGACCCCCTATGCTTTTGTCCAGTGTTACCCAAGTTAACCAATGCCTTAGTGATGGGAGTGAATGTTTTATTTTGCTTCTTTCCTTAACCTTAGAATCCAAAATAGATTTAAGCAGTGTAGCTACGGTTCGGGAGTTTTAAGATGTTTTTCCTAGTGAAGTTTTAACCTTACCACCGGACTGAGAGTTAGAGTTTACCATAGTTTTAGTGCTCGGTGCAGGACCCATCTCTAAGGCTCCATATAGGATGTCTCCACTAGAACTTAATGAACTTAAAACTCAACTAGAGGATCTTATAGCTAAAGGGTTCATTAGGCCTAATGTGTCACCCTGGGGAGCTCCAGTGTTATTAGTAAAAAAGAAAAATGGGAGTATGAGATTGTGTGTAGATTATAGGCAATTGAATACGGTCACCATTAAGAATAAGTACCCTCTTCCTAGGATAGATGATATTTTAGACCAACTCAGGGGTGCCTCAGTATTTTCTAAGATAGATCTCAGGTCGGGTTACCATCAGATCAAGATTAGGAAGGAAGATATCCCTAAAACAACTTTTAGGACTAGGTATGGGCACTACGAGTATCTAGTAATGCCATTTGGTGTTACTATTGCTCCTGCTGTATTCATGGACTACATGAATCAAATCTTCCGGTCCTTTTTGGATCAGTTTGTTGTTGTATTCACTGATGACATCCTGATCTATTCTTGCAGTTTAGAAGAACATGAGAGTCACCTTAGAATTGTTTTAGAGATTCTGAGAGAAAAGAGATTGTTTGCTAATCCGGAAAAGTGTAAGTTTTGGATGGACCGGGTCAATTTCTTATGACATGTAATCACTAGAGAGGGGGTATCAGTTGATCCTAGTAAGGTAGAAGCCGTTTTCGAATGGGAAAGACCGAAGACCGTCACGGAAATTAGGAGTTTCCTAGGATTGGCCGGCTACTACCGGAGATTCATTAATGGATTCTCCCGTTTAGCTTTGCCTCTCACAAGATTGACTCGAAAGGATCAAGCCTTTGTGTGGGACAAAAAGTGTGAGCAGAGCTTTCTAGAGCTCAAGGAAAAGTTAACCACCGCTCCGGTACTGGCGTTGCCAGATTTGTCTAAAACCTTTGAATTGTATAGTGATGCGTCGGGTAATGGCTTAGGATGTGTTTTGATGCAGGAGAAGAGAGTAGTGGCTTATGCTTCTAGACAATTGAGGCCTCATGAGGAAAATTATCTTACTCGTGATTTAGAATTAGAAGCTGTGGTTTTTGCCCTCAAAATTTGGAGGCATTACCTGTTTTGGTGTGAAGTTTGAGGTCTTTAGTGATCATAAGAGTTTGAAATATCTTTTTGATAAAAAAGAACTCAACATGAGGCAGAGAAGATGGATGGAATTTCTTAATGATTATGACTTTGAGTTGAAGTATCACGCGGGCAAGGCCAATGTAGTGGCTGATGCTCTGAGTAGAAAGTCCCTTCATGCATCATCCATGATGGTACATGAAATGAGTCTCTTAGAGGATTTTAGGAATCTGAGTCTTATTGTTGATGTTGGTGAAAGTAGTATTAGGTTGTGCAAGTTAGAAATCACTAGTGAGCTTCAAGCTCTTATTAAGGAAGCTCAGGATTCGAATCCAGAACTTCAAGGAATAATTGGAAAATTAGGGTTTTATAAATCAGATGATGGGACAATTCTTTTCCAAGGGAGAGTCTGTGTCCCTAAGGGGGGTAGTGTGAGACAGATAGTTTTAGAGGAGGACCACAGGGGCAATATTTCTATACATCCTAGCACTACCAAGATGTATTAGGACTTAAAGAAGATGTTTTGGTGGGAAGGGATGAAGAGAGAGATAGTTGAATATGTTTCTAAGTGTCTTGCCTGTTAGCAAGTTAAAATAGAACACCAGAGACCATCAGGAACCCTTATGCCATTAGAAATCTCTGAGTGGAAGTGGGAGAGTATAGCTATGGACTTTGTGGTAGGTTTACCACGAGTCCAGGCTGGCTTTGATGCCATCTGAGTCATCGTGGACCGGTTAACTAAATCGGCCCATTTTCTTCCAGTTAAGAATACCTATTCTCTGAAAAAGTTAGCTGATCTGTATGTCAAGGAGATTGTTAAGCTCCATGGCATTCCCTCTAGCATCATATCTGATAGGGACCCTAGATTCACCTCTAGGATCTGGAATGCACTTCATCAGTCATTCGGGACTAAACTTAGGTTTAGCACCACTCACCATCCTCAGACTGATGGTCAGTCTGAGAGGACCATCCAAACCTTAGAGGATATGCTGAGAGCTTGTGTGTTAGAGGAGTGAGGCAGTTGGGATAGGTACCTACCCCTCATAGAGTTCGCCTACAACAACAGTTTTCATAGCAGTATAGGTGTGGCGCCTTATGAGGCTTTGTATGGTAGGAAGTGCAGATCCCCTCTTTGTTGGCATGAGTTTGGTGAGAAAGTCCTGTTAGCTCCAGAGTTAGTATAGGAAACTACTGAAGAGATCAAAGTCATTAGGAAAAATCTTGCAACTTCCCAAAGCCGACAAAAAAGCTATGCTGATATCAGAAGAAAGGATCTAGAGTTTGAGGAGGGAAATCATGTTTTTCTAAAGGTAACTCCCGTCACTGGTCTTGGAAAAACTGTAAAAATCAAAAAGTTGAGTCCTAGATATATTGGTCCATTCCAGATCCTGCAGAGGGTTGGGCCTCTTGGTTATAGGATTGCTCTTCCACCTCATATGTCCAGAATCCATAATGTTTTCATGTGTCTAAATTGAGAAAGTATATTCTTGATCCTTCTCATATTTTCAACTCTGAATCAATACAATTGAGGGAAAATCTCACAATTCCTTCCAAGCCTGCACAGATTGTAAGTAGAAGTGCCAAAACCCTGAGGAATAAGACAATTCCATTGGTTAAGGTTATATGGGAAGGCTTGTCATCTGATGAAGAAACTTGGGAAAAAGAAGAAGATATTCGGAACCAACATCCTCACTTGTTCATTTGAGGTATTATATTCTACCTATTGTATCTTTAATCAATTTTGGGGACAAAATTGCATTAAGGGGGGTAGAATGTAACATCCCACATATTAGGCTTTAATAACTTATAATGTTTAAAGGGTGACCAATATGTGTTTATCTGAGAAAACGAAAGTAAATAGGATTAGGGGATAAAAATCTAAATTTCAGGGTTTCATTAAGTAAATTTTACAAGTTTAAGTTTATGGTAATCGATTACCAGCATCTTGTAATCGATTACCAGAGAGCTGGATTTTTGGTAATCGCCTGTAAAGATGTTGTAATCGATTACCAGAGAACTGGATTTTTGGTAATCGCCTGTAAAGATGTTGTAATCGATTACCTGAGGGCTACATTTTTGGTAATCGATTACCAGGTGTAGTATTTGATTACCATAAATTCTGGGTTACTCAGTAATCGATTACCAGATTACCAGAAGGCTTTTCGAGTGTCTTTTTAGCCTATGGTAATCGATTACAGTAAGTCTGTAACCGATTACCATCACTTAATATATATAGCTGGTGCGAAAATTAAATCAGATTTTTCATTTTCTCCTTCACCCTTTTTCATCTTAGAGAGAGAGTGTGTGAATCATAGAGAGAGAAACTTCAAATCGGAGCTTGAGAAAGGACTCGGAGCAAGGAAACATCAAGGAATTCACCCACAAACATCCTTCTCCTCTTGAATTTCTAGGATTGGTGAGTACAACTCACTTCGTTGTTAGGATTAGAAGAACCCCTTATACATGTTCCCTTCTCCTAACTCCCTTTCCTCTAATATTGTTGATTATAGATTTTTGTAGTAGATTCTATCTATATTGATGTGGTAATTGATGGATTGAATATATGGATTGGGATTTGAGTATCGGAATCCTTATTTTCGGAGTTTTTGAAACTATCGAAATCACTTGAATCCCCCTTATACTTATATCCGAATTGATTGAAATTCCTTGATTACTTATAGTTCTTGAATGTTATTGCTTGAATTGGGATTTAGATTCGTAAGGGTCGAAATTTTGGAATAGTCGAAACCAGCTTAATTGTTGGTAATTGTTATGCATAAGACATTATATTACTAGGTAATCTTGGTTATGATTAGTTGAAGTAAATTCAAAGCTAACCTTGTGTTGTGAGTAAAAATAAAAGAGTAATTGTACTGAAAACATGACTTCGGTCCAGTTTGGGTGGGATTGTCCCCGGGAAAGCCGGTTTCCACAGTCTGATCTCAGGTCTAACTCTAGAAAGTGATAAGAACATGCCTGCTGGGCACAACAGTGAGTGCATCATATTGCATTTTATTCGATTGTAGATGGTTTGGTTGATAAGATGAATTATGCTATGACATGAATTTCTTATTCCCTTGCATTCATGCATGTGTTTTGTATTCACTGAGATTTTATCTCACCACGCATTATGTGGTTTTATAGATGAGCAGGTACCACCACCCTCGGATCCTCAGACTAGAAATTGAAGCGCTACTTGGATATATATATATATATATAGTTTTTAGTTTATCATTAGTATGGTTCCTTGTATATATATCTTGAATGTTATGTAGAAACAAAGAATATTATGTATCTTAGACTTGAGTTTCTTTTATGATAAACTATGATGTATAAGTTTGGACTTTATTTTGTTTATAAGCTAGTTATATTCACAGATTGTTGAGTTATCGTTGGTTGCTTTACAATTTAGTGGGTAGTTGATTTTGAAAATCGTTACACATTAAATTCTAAGCTAAGAATTTGGTTTCGAATGGACTAAATTCTTGTTTAAAATTTAAGGCGTTACATAGCTTCTGGGGGAAACTAAAAACTCAGAGTACAACTATGAGAAAGACTGAGTGAGAGAGGACGGAAAACATGGGAGATAGAAAACAATGATTTTAGAAACGTACTTGACCATGGGAATAAGTGCAATGTGGGGTTCAAAAGACCTTAAATTTCGTATCTGTTTATTCCTCCTCGGAGATGGAGATAGGCATTTACTAAGTGCCAGCATGCATCAGATACAATGAATAACAATCTCTAAAATTCTACGGGCCAATTAAATGCAATACTCCACATTTACTATGTGAATACTTTCATACCTTTCTAATAAATTATTTTAATAAACTTTTTAGTAGTAACAATAAAATAATAAAAAACTTTCAAATTTCTAACATATTAAATATTTTTAGATTATATCATATATATTATTTTAAGGGTCATGCTAACTAGTGTTCTAAGGACACACTGGTTAAGAAATTCATAAATAGTAGGTTGTTATTAAAAATGATAACATCCATTGCATTTATAGTATTAATTAATGTTACACAGTAAAATAAAAACTTTCTAATTTTTAATTACTTAACCACATTAGTATTTCCCTTATGTTAATACTCATTTGAAATGTTTTAGTACAATTTCAAGAAAAAATATTAAAATACTTTCAATTTTCTAACATATTATATATATATATATATATTATTTTAAGGGTCATGCTAATGAGTGTTCTAAGGACACATTGAGTAAGAAATTCATATATAGTAGGTTTTTATTAGAATTTATAACATTCATTGCATTTATAGTATTAATTAATTTACATAGTCCAATAAAAACTTTCTAATTTTTAATTCCTTAACCACGTTAGTGTTTACCTTATTTGAATACTCATTAGAAATAGTTTAGTACTTTTGAAATTGAGTTCAATGACTATACACTTCAGAGAAAAAAGGTTTTACGTTACTATTCAATAATTTGTTACTACATCATTTAATAAATATGACAGTTTATGTGTTATTAAACTCAATATATGATGTGTAATACATAATTGGATAACTGTGTGAAACTTTTGTAAATTGACAATTTTGACACTTGGTATCATTTGATCCTGTCCGTATGTATATAAACACACACACATATATATTATACCATACACCTTTATATATATTATTTTGGGAAAATATCTTATTTATTATTTAATGCTTTAAAATTAATTAATGCCTCATTAATTAAATAATATGTATATTTATTGTTATATTCTATCTGTTTATTTATTATTGTTGAATAAGGAAAAAATATACATATAATTTAAAAAAATTAATGAGGCATTAATTAATTTTTTAAACATTAAATAATATATAAGATAATTTTTCCTAAACAAAAGATGTAAAGCTTAATTGCACTTTTGTCCCCTTTAGTTTGGACTTTTTTCAATTTTGATCCCCCAAACGTTTTTGAAGCCAACTAAGTCTCAATTTCAAAATTAAGAAAATTTGGTCCCTCTGTCAATTGTGTTCTATCTAAAACCTTCAAAATTAGGCGTTTAAAATGTTTGCAACTCAAGTCTAGCATTAGATACAATTAGGGGTAGAAATATGTCAGACCGCTCGTCGGGAGCCTACGACCTAGCCTATTTAAGGCCTAGTTTGGCTTGGCTACTTTAATAAAAAGGTTAGGTATAGGATTTTGAAAAAGTTTTTTGGAGCGCAGGTTACGCTGATTTAGTCCCTGTTGCCGTTTTTAGATAGATCTCTTCCCAAATTGCTTTATCTTTCCTTAGTCTATAAATAGGAACCTCTTGCACCAATCCCGGTGTGCATGATCATTGTAATCCAGTCTATATTTCAGTGATAATGTACCATAGCTAAGTTTAGAGTAGGAGAGGAGGAGCGCTTCACAAGGATTGAAGATGGTGACAGCATCTTCGGTGGTTTGTACGGCTACCTCGTGTAGTTAACTCTCCATTAGGATTGGATGTAATTGATTCTATCCCCAAGTGTCTGTAAAATCTATATTATTATTTTTGTGCTCTCTGTCTATAATATTGGTAATCTTATTTTCTACTTAATTCCTAATTCCCGCGCTTGCACCTGAGTTATAGGCTAGTCTCAACTAACTAGGTTAGTTTGATTAGTGGGGGAGTGGCTTCTAAAGAGACTCACTCTCTAATTGAATAAGAATATTCGGTTAACCACTGACCGAAAAGGGGTGTTTACTAATGATTGATGGGTAGTGTGAGTACCATAATGAAGGGCATCCGACCATTAGGCTTGGTATTGATAAACCGAAAGCAAGGAGTTAGTTGATTGTGAATCCAGGATTAGAACATAGGCATATCCTGATGAGTGACGGTAGTGACAATACTTGAGCGAAGGTGCGTCTACAGCTATAGGCCTCGTTTATCAACTAAGTTCCTTTACAAACTGACTAAAAAAAGAGCAAAATAAGCCGAGGGTAAGTCTGTCGCCTGGGAGAGCCCGCATGGATTATCTTTGAGTGTGTGAGGCCGCTGGTAACTCGGGGTCTTAGCAATAAAGTTTGTCTAGGATATTATAGAGTAAACCTAAAATAATAAATAGTTTTTACATGCACAAAGGGTGTGATGATATGAAGTCCAATCCTAATCCAAGTAAAGTGTCTCTAACTCTTCCTTTCTAATTCTATTAATTATTAATTTGCTATTTACAATTCCGCAACAATATTATCAAATCGTTGTTTCCCTTGATAATTAGATCACAGTCTACATAAATTGACCGTTCCCTGTGGATACGATACTCTTCTTACTATTATACTGCTGGATTTGTGGTTCGCTTGCCAGAAACCCATCAAGTATTTTTGGTGCCGTTGTCAGGGAACGGTTTCCAATTTGTGTAGACCTTGGAGGTCTAGTTATCTAATTTTCTTTTACTTATCTTAGGAATTTGTTTTTCTTTTAGGATTTCTATTTATTTTTTTAGGAATTTTACTGTTTTTCCATATTTAAAATAAAAATCTCTTCAACACTTACCCTTTTTCAAGTTTCTTGTTTATGTTTCTAAGAGGTCAGGTGTCTCCAAATCAATTACAGTTCAACCCAGAAATAGAAAGGACGTCTTGAAGGAACAGAGGTAGAAACTTGAGGAGGAGAAGAAGGAGATTATTTGTTGAAGAACCCAAAAACATGGCCGAAGAGGAAGCGCCAAGAAGGAGGACACTAGGAGATTACATCTCCCATCAAGGACCACGTCACTTCTCCAGCATTGTATTACCACCAAATGCAAGCGCTTTGGAGTCGAAGACTGCACATCTTAACCTTATTAGTGCATATCAATTCACTGGATTGGACCATGAAAATCCAAACACTCATCTTTCTAACTTTTATGAATTGATTGGTACTATGGGATTCAATGAAGGTAATTTGGAATCTGTCTACATGCGCTTGTTTCCTATCTCTTTGATAGGTAAATCAAAGTCTAACCAATTGGGGTGTGGTTGAAGAAAAATTCTTGACAAGATTCTTCCCACCAGGGAAGCAGATAGAAGCCAAGGCAGATATTTCCACATTCAGACAAGGGATGGATGAGCCACTTTGTGAAGCCTGGGAGAGATTCAAATTTTTGTTGCGCAAATGTCCCAATCATGGCTATGAAGACATAGCCCAACTCAAAATGTTCTGCAAGGGACTATGTTCAGACTCTATGTCATTTATAGATGTTGCAGCAGGAGGAACAATCTTATCCGCAGTAGTTGATCGAGCTCTAGAAATTATCAACAACTTTGCTCAAAACGATCAACAAGCTCAAAGTGGAAGACAGTCTGCACAATTATCAAAGAGAGGGATGCTCGAACTCAATCAAAGTGATGCTCTATTAGCAGAGAACATGCTCATCAAACGTCAGATAGAAGCACTCACTGAGACATTGAAGGCACTGCCTCAACAACTCAAAGCTGTCTACTCACCACCCGTCCAAGCCCAACCATTGATTTGCGACTTCTGTGGAGGTGACCATCAAAATGGTTGATGTGCTATACAAGAAACACAGCCAGAGAAAGTCAACTACATGGGTAACCAGGGAGGGCAAGGGAATTTCTCTAACAACAACAACAATCATTACTCTCAAGGTTGGAGAAATAACCAAACCAACTCTGGTTGGAATCAGAATGGAGGAAGACAACCATCGTACCAATAACAACCTTCAACTTATGATAAGTTGAATTCTTTGGAAGGTAAGATTGATGACTTGGTACAAGGATTTAGTGGATTCAAGAAGACCACTAAGGCATCAATCAAGACTCTAGAGAATCAAGTGTGTCAGTTAGCTACTGAGATGGCAGAGCACAGGCAGCAACACTTCTCAGCTGTGACCCAAACTAATCCAAAGGAACAATGCAACTTGGTTGCTACTGATGGCAACAAGTCAGAGGAGGAGGAACTGATGAGGAAGAAGAAATCATCTTCGAAGAACAACTGCTTCAAGAGGAAGTTGTTCATCAAGATGTAGAAAAAGCAACCCCACAAAAAGAAGAACATCATGAAGAGAAGGTCTTGGTTACAAGTAAGTCACTTGACCCAGGTAAGTTTACTATACCCATCTCTATTAGTAATCTACCTACTACTCATGCTTTATTAGATCTTGGAGCGAGCATCAATTTGATGCTGCTATCGTATTTTAACAAGTTGAGTAATGTGAAGGTCAAGCCTGCTAATGTGAGATTGCTTCTTGCGAATAAATTTGCTCAAAGCCTACATGGAATAGTAGAGGATATTGAAATCAGAGTAGATAAATTTGCATATGTTTTAGATTTCTACATTGCAGAAACAGAGGAGGAGGATACTGAAGTCCCCCTCATTTTAGGAAAGACCATTCATGAAGGCTGCTAAAATGATCATTGATGTTGATCGATGGAAATATGAATTGAGCTCAAAGGATGAAACCATTGTGTTTCATATTGACAGGGGTGTACCCAAGTTACAACAAACTGATGCTATTTCCAAAAACTCTTCAAAGCTGCCAGGCTCCGGATTTACGAGGAAGCCTAGGATGAGGGTAAAGCATCCAGAGTCAACTTGGGAATTCCACTTTAAAAGACAAAAGAGATCAACATCTGATACTGAGGAAGATAGTGACAATGAGGGAAGAGTCACAAATTGGCATGGAGGATGGGAACTCAAAGGTAGAACTGGTGTGGAGTCAAACATCATCCTCTACTTGAGGCCACCATAAAAAGGTTACATAACCAGGCATCGAGCTAAAAGACGTTAAACAAGCGCTCCCTGGGAGGTAACCCAGTGTTTGTGAGTTTTTTTTTTCTTTTTGTTAATTTTTCATTTTTAGGATTTACCTGTGTAATTAGGAAATTGTTAAAATGGGGATATAAATTTAAAAGGAATGCATGGAATCAATTAGGAGTAGCAGAAATAGAGAGAATACTGCACATCTGTGCTTCAGCCTGCGCTGGAAATCCAAACTCTCTGGATTTTGCGCTTCACTCTGCGCTGTAGCGAGGGGTGAAGCGCAGCGGCACGCTTCATCTTCTGAAGTAGTGCGCGCTCCACGCTGCGCTATAGCGCAGGGTGTAGCGAGGGAGTTCATTTCGAACTTCCCTCCGTTCTTTCCCTCGCTTTTTCTCTGAGATTCTTGACCCTTGCTTTGCCTTTTTCTCACTCATACAACCCCGTTTTCAGTTTCTGAGCTTATATCAGGTATGTTTTTATAGTTTTCTTTCTTTTTAACCGATTAAAATTTTGAATTTTTTTATTTTATTTAAGCATAGCCTTAGGATAGGAAGTTTAGGATTCTAGGACCCTTTAGGAAAGAAATAATTCTTTATAAATGTTCAAAATAGTTTGCATGTGGTTAGGATCTTTTATGAGCTATTCTTGTTTGCTTAGGTGGTAGTTTTTAAAGTGCTCAATAATTTCTGCAAATTATTTCTGTTGGTGCATGTGTGCTTGATTAATTGCTCTGATATTTTTGCACGCCCTTACAAAAATAATTATGCCCTATTGCATGTTACTGATGACATGATTTTTGAGCATGAGTTCAATTCTCACTTTTGCCTGATTAGGATTGTTTAGGGCTTGCTTTAACTGATCACTTTAGTTTGTCTTAATTAATTAATTGGCATTTATTGGGTAATAATTAATTTGATCAATTGATTGCTTTAATTATTGAAATTAATTGGCCATTTATTTCATAATTATGAGTAATTAAATATTATGATGCATAAATAATTTTGATTTGCTTCTCTTTTGCAGATGGTTCGAACAAAGAATGTCAGTTATCCTAGTTCCTCTAGGAAGGGAACAGGGGGTGCCAAGAGGAAGGCCCCCCAGAGGGCACCTGATTTTGACCCTCAGCGCTTCAAGGACCTAAAGTCCTTTGAAGCCTACACTGACATTGCAGACAACAAATGCATTAAGGAGCGACCAGTCGTCCTTGGGGAGGGCGAGTATGAGGAGTTCTCTACTGAGATTCACAGGAGGCGTTAAGGTCGCCTTAGCCGCCCCGACAGCTACTTTGACCCGGATATCGTCAGGGAATTCTATGCTAACGCCATTGGAGACCAAGGCGTTAACATTAGGAAGGAGTCTTATGTGAGGGGACAGGTGATCAGATTTGATTGCAACGCAATCAATGCACTCCCAGCATACCCCACAGAGGAGGACAAAGACCTGGTGGAGTGCCAATACCAGGAAAGAATGGAGACCGTTGGTGTCAACGGTAATGAGCTCCTCGACACAGAGACTGCTCAACTGCTTTGTTTACCAGGGCGTTCTTTTGAGAGGAACGCATATCGGCATGCTGCTCGGATTTACAGGAAGGATATGAGGAGCATTTCACAGATGTGGACAGTACTGATACTGGCCAACATTTACCCTACTGGGCATGTTTCAGATGTGGTTATCCCCATGGCCCACCTCATCTACTCCATCCTCACCAACACTGTTATCGACGTCTCACAGATCATCACTCATAAGATAGCAGACTATGCTACTGCTTTGGAGCGTCGGACACCCAACTCCAAGATCAGGCTTGGCTTTCCTTCTCTTATCACTTCACTCTGCAGATCTAGGGGTGTGGAGGTGAACCCCAGGGTTCGCATCTTACCGCCTATGACTAGAACGTATATTGAAGCCCACTGTATCGCATCTGTGGAGTTACAGGTTGAGGATGAGCAGTAGCAGCGGCAGCAGCAGCAGCAGCAACCACCACCACCACCACTAGCAGACATGGATGCTCCACTCTGGGCCCAACAATTTGAGGCCCAGAACACTCACAAGATGGCTCAGATGTCCACTCTCCACCGAGCCGCTGTTCACTTTCAGAGTACTTGTGACACCCTTCTACCCCAAACTCTTATTCATTAAATAAATCGAAATATAGGAAAGGTAACATCCCAGATGGGTAAAAAGGTTCACATGACTCATCATTAAAAACTTCATTGTTTCAAAAGAACAACTTAATTAAAATAAAAATAGAACTCAATGTACTCAAAATACTCAAGCAGCGGGATCTCCAAAATAAAAATAACAAAACATTCTACTTGTCGTACAAGGCATCTAAAACAGATTACAAAAAGAAAAGGACCCCAATGATATGCCCTGATGTCACATGTACCAAAGCAACACTCCCTTTACTCAACACTCGACACCAATTGTGTCTTCATCATCACCTGTAAAATATCCACAGTGTAACGGTGAGGAAAAGAATATTACTCATATATACACATAGGAGACTACCCTATCCTCACCCACATATAAACAACATCATCATTCATCACACCACATACCCAAACATCAATAATTCATCAGATAAAAATCATCTATAAATCAACATATAACTATCCATCTATATCATCATATAAATCCCATACCCTCATTTACCAAAGGAATCACATACTCAATCCGTTTACATAATACTCATTCATCATTAATATTCCTAACATCATTAATCACTAAAATCATTATTAACATCATTATCATCATCATCATTAATCACCAAATCATCGTTAACATCATTATCATCATACTCATCATCACCATTAATATCATCATAATCATCACTCACCTCCCTGAGTTATACTCAGGTACAATCATCACCATTATCATAATCATTACTCACCCCCCTGAGTTATACTCAGGTACCATACTCAACAACATAATCAATATTCACCTCCCCGAGTTACACTCAGGTACCAACCTCAATAACATAACCAATACTCACCTCCCTGAGTTACACTCAGGTACCATAATCAATATCATAATCAATAACCACCTCCCTGAGTTACACTCAGGCACCATAATCAATAAAATAATCAATATTCACCTCCCCGAGTTACACTCAGGTACCAACCTCAATAACACAATCAATACTCACCTCCCTGAGTTACACTCAGGTACCAACCTCAATAACATAATCAATAGTCACTTCCCTGAGTTAGACTCAAGTACACTATTCACCTTCCTGAGTTAGCCTCAGGTACATCATCAACATCATTATCATCAATCATTCTCATCACCAATCATCATAAATATCACCAGTCATCATCATCATAAATATCACCAATCCTCATAATTATCATCGTCATAATCTCAATGCATCAATATATATAATCACCATGCACTTCATTCCTCACATGCTCATTACATCAATATATTATCATCATATGTCTCATGCATCATCATCATAAACTCAATACATCAATACATCATCATCATGAACTCAACACATCAATACATCATCATCATACATCATAATATAATCATGATCCATTCACCTAGATCTCTTAAATTCATAAAAAATGTGTATAAGCTCATCAAACAGACAAAAGGATCATAATCCTCACATAAACAACACTCTCATACTCAATTAGACCTGGTAATCGATTACCACACAGCTGTAACCGATTAACCGGGGTGTTTCCTCAATTTTGGAGTCTTCAAGTTTTAAGCTTAATGACCTTAATGCACTAATTTGGAATTATCTAGAGTTTTAGGTGTCCAATTAATATGATTCCACTTCTATTAGAAATTTAAGATCCGGGGCTTGAGTTTGATATTTTATATGATAGGTTCCGAGCTCGTTTGCACCCTTAACCGACACAATCTTGCTCAGGAGAGAAAGCTGTCAAAACAGGATCTGCGAGTTGCGCCCCAACCTGCGCTGCAGCGCAGATTCCAGAGGCCTGCGCCTCAACTTGCACTGCAGCGCAACCTGCATCGCAAGTTACGTAAAACGCGTCTGGTCTACGTTTTAGACCCCTTTTTGCTCCATTTCTTCAATCCCTACTCAATCCTCATCCTTTATACTTCGATCCAACATGTTTTTATCAAACAAATTCAATGAAATAATCAATCTTTAACACGATTATACAATTATTCAATCAAAACCCCAAATCATCAAACCCTTATTTACCTTTTTCGCTATTTTCGCTATCCCTTTCAATCTCATTCAAGAACTCATCAAGATTCATAAAACAATTCAATAATCAACATGTTTTCATCATCCATACTCAATATAAACATATATCAATTCAAATTCAAAGTCTTAGATCACTACCAAAGCACCCCCCACATGCACATACAAGCAGCACCCTCTCCCCCACCGTACCTTGAAGTGAAGATCGAACAACAACAGTTCTTGATTCTCAATGATTATTCCGCAGCAACCCCTTCTTGAGACGTCGTTTCTCCCCTCCTTAGCATTTTGCTCTCTGACAATTTAACGAATAAGGATTAGGGTGAACTGAGAACTCCTCCTTAAATAAATACTTAATTGGGCTAGGCCCACTCTCAACCCACTCATTCTATTTATTATTCTTATTATTTATTAAATAACCTTATTCATAAAATATACTAATCTTACTAATATTATTATTTATTTATTTCTCTTATTTTATTAATTTTATTTTATTTAATAAAATTTGGGATGTTACAACTCTCCCCTCCTAAAAGAAAAGTTCGTCCTCAAATTTTCCCGAGATGGACAACTCTAGCAACGACTTCTCTCAACAGGTCGATCAAATACAACTGCTTTAGCAGAATAATCCAATAGGATATTGTTGGAAGATAACCAGTCCATACCAAGAATAATATGTAGTTGACTCAAGGCAAACAGATCAAATTAACTAGGAGTTCTCTACCTTCAACATAAATAAAACAATCTAAGCACATCAGAAGTAGATACTGACCCTCTAGTTGGCGTTTCCACACTCAATACAATCAATCAATAATCACAATTACATCACAGAGTCACAACAAACACATAACTCACGACCGGTGAACCGACCAATCAAACAAACAGTTAACTCAAAGCAATATAATTCACTCAACCAACACAACACATTAGCACCACAGAAGCATAGTAAACTCATAACTCAAGGCCGGTGAACCGATCTGCTCTGATACCAACTAATGTGACACCCTTCTACCCCAAACTCTTATTCATTAAATAAATCGAAATATATGAAAGGTAACGGCCAACATGCGTAAAAAGGTTCACATGACTCTTCATTAAAAACTTCATTGTTTCAAAAGAACAACTTAATTAAAATAAAAATAGAACTCAATGTACTCAAAATACTCAAGTAGCGGAATCTCCAAAATAAAAATAACAAAACATTCTACTTGCCATACAAGGCATCTAAAACAGATTACAAAAACCTTCCTAATTAGAAACATGAAGAAAAGGACCCCAATGATATGCCCTGATGTCACATGTACCAGAGCAACCCTCCTTTTACTCAAGACTCGACACCAGTTGTGTCTTCATCATCACCTGTAAAATATCCACAGTGTAATGGTGAGGAAAAGAATACTACTCATATATACACATAGGAGACTACCGTATCCTCACCCACATATAAACAACATCATCATTCATCACACCACATACCCAAACATCAATAATTCATCAGATAAAAATCATCTATAAATCAACATATAACTATCCATCTATATCATCATATAAATCTCATACCGTCATTTACCAAAGGAATCACATACTCTATCCGTACACATAATACTCATTCATCATTAATATTCCTAACATCATTATTTAACTCAGTTTCATGACGTATAACACATCTATATCCATCATCATATGCACCAACAATATCATCAATGTCACCACAATCATCATAATCGTCATTAATCATCAAAATCATCATTATCATCATTATCATCATTATCATCATAATCATCATTAATCACCAAAATCATTATTAACATCATTATCATCATAGTCATTAATCTCCAAATCATCGTTAACATCATTCTCATCATACTCATCATCACCATTAATATCATCACAATCATCATTCACCTCCCTGAGTTATACTCAGGTACAATCATCACCATTATCATAATCATTACTCACCCCCCTAAGTTATACTCAGGTACCATACTCAACAACATAATCAATATTCACCTCCTCGAGTTACACTCAGGTACCAACCTTAATAACATAATCAATACTCACCTCCTTGAGTTACACTCAGGTACCATAATCAATAACATAATCAATATTCACCTCCCCGAGTTACACATAGGTACCAACCTCATTAACATAATCAATACTCACCTCCCTGAGTAACGCTCAGGTACCAACCTCAATAACATAATCAATACTCACCTCCCTGAGTTAGACTCAAGTACACTATTCACCTCCCTGAGTTAGCCTCAGGTACAACATCAACATCATTATCATCAATCATTCTCATCAACAATCATCATAAATATCACCAGTCATCATCATCATAAATATCACCAATCCTCATAATTATCATCATCATAAATCATCATAATCTCAATGCATCAATATATATAATCATCATACACCTCATTCCTCACATGCTCATTACATCAATATATTATCATCATATGTCTCATGCATCATCATCATAAACTCAATGCAACAATACATCATCATCATGAACTCAACACATCAATACATCATCATCATGAACTCAACACATCAATACATCATCATCATACATCATAATATAATCATGATCCATTCACCTAGATCTGTTAAATTCATAAACAAAGTGTATAAGCTCATCAAACAGAAAAAAGGATCATAATCCTCACATAAACAACATTCTCATACTCAATTATACCTGGTAATCGATTACTCGGGGCGTTTCCTCAATTTTGGAGTTTTCAAGTTTTAAGCTTAATGACCTTAGTGCACTAATTTGGAATTATCTAGAGTTTTAGGTGTCCAATTAATATGATTCCCCTTCTATTAGAAAGTTAAGTTACGGGGCTTCAGTTTGATATTCTATATGATAGGGTTCCGAGCTCGTTTGCACCCTTAACCGACACATTCTTTCTCAGGAGGAAAAGCTGTCAAAACAGGATGTGGAAGCTGCGCCCCAACTTGCGCTGCAGCGCAGATTCCAGAGGCCTGCGCCTCAACTTGCGCTGCAGCGCAACCTGCAGCGCAAGTTACGTAGAACGCGTCTGTTCTACGTTTTTGCCCCCTTTTTTCTCCCTTTCTTCAATCCCTACTCAATCCTCATCGTTTATACTTCGATCCAGCACGTTTTTATCAAACAAATTCAATGAAATAATCAATCTTTAACACGATTATATAGTTATTCAATCAAAACCCTAAATCATCAAACCCTTATTTACCCCTTTCTCTTTTTTTGCTATCCCCTTCAATCTCATTCAAGAACTCATCAAGATTCATAAAACAATTCAACAATCAACATGTTTTCATCATCCATACTCAATATAAACATATATCAATTCGAATTCAAAGTCTTAGATCACTACCCAAGTACCCCCCACATGCACATACAAGCAGCACCCTCTCCCCCACCGTACCTTGAAGTGAAGATCGAGCCGCAACAGTTCTTGATTCTCAATGATTATTCCGCAGCAACCCCTTCTTGAGACGTCGTTTCTCCTCTCCTTAGCGTTTCGCTCTCTGACGATTTAAAGAATAAGGATTAGGGTGAACTGAGAACCCCTCCTTAAATAAATACTTAATTGGACTAGGCCCACTCTCAACCCACTCATTCTATTTATTATTCTTATTATTTATTAAATAACCTTATTCATAAAATATACTAATCTTACTAATATTATTATTTATTTATTTCTCTTATTTTATTAATTTTATTTTATTTAATAAAATTTGGGATGTTACAGTACTCATTACCAGGCTGGTGTGGACCCCATGCTCCCTGCATACTTTCATGACTATTTACAGTGGCCTAGGGACAGGCCTATTTTCCCAGGGGGGGAATGGAGCAGCCGGAGATGAGGATGTAGCAGATCACATGGATCAGGACAACGAAGACTGATTTTTCTTTCCTATTTGGTGTTTTTCCTTCTTTTTCTTTTCCTTTTGCTTCTTTTTATTTTCTTATTTTTCTTATTTTTCTTCTTTTATTTTCTTATTCTTTTCTTTTTCTTTTGATTTGTACTGTATCTAATTCTCACTGATACTTATATATTATGCAGTACTTATCCAGTTATGTTGTGTTTTTCTGAATTTTTTTTTTAGATTTTTAGGATTTTTAAGACTTTAGGAAATTAGGAATCAAGGTAACTTTTTCAAATTTTCTGTAATTAAGTAGTTTAACTAACCAGATTAGGTAAGATGATAGGGTCTTGTGATTAATTCCATAATTAAGTAGGATTAGGGTACTTCTCAAGAGAACCTATCAGGATAGTTAATTAAATCCATTAAGTGCTTTATCAAGGAATTTTAGCCATAACCGATGAGCTGAGAGCCCAAACATTGATATTGAGAGCTTTTCACCGCTGCTTGTCAACTGTTATTGCTTGAGTTTTTAAGTTTTTGCTTGCTTGAAGAGATATGGAAGTGAGAAAGGCATATTTTGTGATTCTAATATAGTGCTCAGTGCCAAATAGCTAACCCTGATTTAATATTTCCATTTATTGATTGCCCATTTGAGCTTGAATATTTTCCTTGATGCACCCTAACCATATTCATTGAACATCACCTGTCCCTTAACACTTGGGATAGAGAGCAAGGTGCACCACAACAACATGGGATAAGAGGTTGGTCACAGAAACATAAGAGAAGGTACAAGAAATCACAAAAGAAGGATCCTCCCCCACAAATAAAGTTTCTATGTTATTCTTACTAAAAAAAATTGCACAGAAGTGTGGAATTGAATAAGTTAGGGGGAGAATTTCTTCAAACAATGAGGCCAAGCTGAAAAACGGTGACCATTCAAGAATGATCAGGTGAATTGAGAGAAGTCCCAAGCACAATCACAAGATGCTCTCTATTCAAAGTGTTCCTTGAATATCCAAAAAAACCATAATTTCTTGATAGCCCTGCCTCATTACAACCTAATAAAGACCTTTTGATCCATATTAACTGCTTGCAGGTTTAGATCTTGGAAATGACTATCAATTCTAGTTGTTCAACAGTGGTGACAAAGATTGAGGGAAACACTTACCTGTGAGAATGAGAGATTTCCTTGGTTTATCACTTACTGCTTTAATTGCTGTTTTTGAGAAAGTTTATTTGATGTTTGTATTTCTATCCTGATTGATGATTGGTAACATCCCTTGATCCTGAGTTTTTCTTATGTTTGGAAAGTGACTGCTACTTAGGAAAGAGTTGAGGGATAGTTCCTAGAGTTTGTTTTTAATTATTAGGAATACACTGGGAATAGAATTGATTTTTGATTGCAAAGAGGTCTCTTGTTTGAGGACTAGAAAGAAGTTAAGTTGGGGGGATTTTGATAAGTGAAAATTAGTTGATAAATTAGAGTACTTTTTAGTTCATTTATCAAGGATAAAATGATAATTTTACCCCAATTTAATCCATTTTTATTAAATATTAGATAAATTATATTTATTAATATAAGATTTGAATTTGATGCTATTTTGATAGAAATATTGTTGATTTTTGCAGGATATTGCAAAGATTTGATTTGGAAGAAAGATAGCATTAAATGAGGGAGATATTTGCAAGATTTGAGATTGATTGAAGACATTTAATGAAGATTTAAAGAAGATTTGAAGCCATTAATGAGGAGATCACTGCCAATCAATCAAGGATTCTGCAGACAAGTTTCCCAATTAAACCAAAGATTGCCTAATAAATACAAAGATATCATCAAGAAAAGGGAAATAAGGAAAGACAAATCTGCTAAAACCAGTCTCGGGGAGAGATCAAGATTAAAAAGAGAAAGTTGGAGCTGCAGGACGCTACCTGCGCTTCACCCCGCGATATAGCGCAGGTGAAGCGCAGACTCTCTGGAAGTTGCACCTCATCCTGCGTTGTAGCGCAGCCTGGAGCGCAGGTTACACTGATTTGGTCCCTGTTGTCGTTTTTAGATAGATCTTGATGACACTCTGCTAGAAGCTTGGACCTGCAAGACCTACACTAGAGGATATGCACCAACTACAAGCCTGAGCTTCAAGCAAGGAAAAGTTGGAGAAATTAGTGTCCTACAAATAAAGGGTCACTACCCTACAAAATAAAGGTCACTACCCTACAGAAGGACACCTTGACCTTGGATAGGACCCTTGTCCTATGGACCACCCTTAATTAGGACTCTCTTATATTTTCTTTTTATTGATTGTAATTTTCTTTTAAATCCTCCTACTTGGGAGCTATTTTTAGTGGGTTTATTGGTTAGTAGGTTGCCTTGCTATAAGGCTTAGGAGGTCATGGGTTCTATTCTCACATAGGATAGAAATTTGACTCATCTTGTATTTTCCTACATGAGTGGGCGCGATTTTGAGAGGTTTATTAGCTTAAGACATAGCTTAGCCATAAACCTTGGGGGTCATGGGTTCAAAACCCACTAAGGAGTGTTTTCACTCATCTTTTATTTTTTTCCTATTTTGGGCTCCTAAAAAACCGCCCCCTTCCCCCTCCTCTCCTATAAATAGGAGCCTTCTCTCCATGTATTCTCAACTTTGATGAATAGTAAAGGCATTATGCCAAATTTTCTCCTCTCTTGAGAGTTGAGTGAGGTTTGGTGGTTGTTGCTTAAACCATGGTGAGACTTATCTAATTCCCCCGAAATTAGTGGCGTCTGACATTGGACTTATCTGCTGCAGGAGGATTCTTGCTTCAGTGGCGCCCCTCCCATTTCTTCCTCTCCACTTTTTCTTTCATTTTCTCTCATTTTCTATCACTTTCTCACGTGAATATAGCTGCTGCCCAGCACCTATATTTCGTGATTTTATTGCTTGATTGTGGTTCTAATTGGTTTGTTTTGCTCAATTCTAGATCCTGTGCAATTCCTGTCATCATTTGGTATCAAGAGCTTGATGGATTGAGCAATTTGGGGCTGTTTTGTGGCTGTTCTTGGGCGTGTCGCTGCACGTCATATGTGCAGAATTTTGCTTCATTTTAGTGTAATTCAATCCCTCTTTTCATTGTAATTTGTACTTGGACTGTTTCCCGGGCCCGAGGTGCCTTTTTACTACTACTTTGTGCTTGTCTGCTTGATTGAATTGGGTGATTATCTTGCTAGTTGGGGGCTGTTTTGGGCCGCTAATTCCCACCCCCTAGGTGTTTGATAAATTGTCTCTTAATTGCTCATACTTGTTCTTGAGTGATTTCTACATATAATTGCTATAAATTGCTTGTTTGTTGGTGAAAAGTGGTAAGAGGAGGCATTGTTGTCTTCATTTTTTCCAAAGATCGTTCACCTACATTTTCTCCCAATCACCAATACATTGTCATCCCCCATATATCATCTCTTTACTTTCCGCTTTTAATTTCCGCCATTTAATTTCCGCCATTTAATTTTCGCTTCTCCCATCCCATTTAATTTCAGCTTTCCCCCTTTACTTTCAGTCATTTAATTTTCAGTCCTCCCCATCCTTTTAATTTCCGCTTCCCCTTTTACATTCTGCCATTTACATTTCTGTCCTCCCCATCCTTTTAATTTCAGTTTCCCCCTTTACTTTCTTGCAATTTATTTTTGCGCAATTTTCCTTTCTTTATTTTGCCATTTATGCGCATTTTTTTTGGCTCATGTTTTGTTCATATTCCACTCTTGTTATGTCTGTTTGATTGGCATTCTGATTGCAAATTTGGATTGACTGCTATCGCTACCTTGGACTTTCTCTGGTTGATTGTGCAAAACGCTCACCTATAGGATATTTTTTTGGTTCATAGTGTTGGAAGAAGATCAACAAATCCTAATTGTTGATTTTCCTTCAAATTTAATTCCAAACTTAAAATTGAACCAAGCGCGTTTCTGTGACCACACTGGTCTTGTATAATCAACAAGGAAGTGCTAATAAAATTTTTTGGCCATTTTTGAAATCAAGTTGCCATCACGTTTTAACAGTTTTTAGAAATCAGTTTATTCATTATTTTTGCTTTTCTGGGCCACTTGGACCAGTTTACTGTCAGAAAATTCCAAAAATATTACAGTAGGTTCAGTATATTTTCTTTTCATTGTGTACAAATTTCTATAATTTTCTGTTGGGGAAAAAGCCAAAAAAAGAAAGAAAAGGCAAGAAAAATAGAAAAGTACGTACGTGCCAAAAATAGAAAAAGAGGTGTAAAAAGCAAAAAAAAGGGTGCAAAAGTCAGCAACAAGAAAGAAAAAACAAAAAGACACCCAAAAAGAGTCAAAATTCAGAAAAATAGAAAATTCAAAACAAAGAGATATCCCAACAATACAGTGACAATTTTGCTGTAATTTTTTTGTTTCTTTTCCCTGTATACTGTAATTGAGTTGTATTTGTTGTTTTTCTTAAAAATGACAATTTTGGCAACTCTTTTTCAAAAATCACCAAAAACAATTCTCTTTGCAATTTCTTCCGTCTTGTCTGTTTTGCTGTCTGCTCTTGTGTATAAGCTTGTTTGAGTGCCAGCTTTTCTTGTTTGTCATATCAATTCCTTGTTTTGTCTTAGGATTTTTCTATTCTCTTCCGGTAGATCTTTTCTTTGTTAGTGCGCTTCTATTTTGGGTAAGGGTTAAGACTTAGACTCAATATGGTCTTTGCAACTTCAATCAACCTCCAACAGAGTAGAAGAGGCTAGAGAGTATCATTATAGAAAAAGCCTAAAAAGAGTGACATACACGAGTGTTAACATTCCTTTGAGTGTAAACACTTAGTTGAGTGGAAAGGTCCTTAAAAGTTTTAACATAAAATCAATTAGGAGAATGGAAGGAAGGAGGCAAGGGGAAAGGGTAACCATGTTGTTTAGGAAAGCCTTAGAAACACCTTTGGGTGAAGAAGAGAGCCAAAGAGAGAACCTATTCCATACTAGGTGCCAAATTGAAGATAAGGTATGTTTAGTAATCATAGATGGAGGAAGTAGTAGCAACTTAGCTAGCCTTAGGTTAGTTAACAAGCTAAACTTACCTACTACCCCACATCCAGAACCTCATACACTTCAATGGGTGAGTGATGAGGAAGAATTTATGGTGGATAGGCAAGTGAGCTTAAGGTTCAAAATTGGGGATTACCAAGATAAAATGACCTTTGATGTTGTACCCTTAGAAGCCTCTCACATCTATTTAGGAAGGCCATGGCAATATGAGAGAAGGGTAAAACATGATGGGTTTGCCAATACCTATAGGTTCCGCCACCAAGGTATAAAATTCACACTCATGCCTATGACCTCAAAGGAAATAAAAGAAGACCAAATCCAACTTAAGAGGTTAATAGAACAAGAGAAAAGAGACCAATTAGAAAAAGAGAAAGAAGAAAAACTTAAAAGAGAGGAAAAAGAATTAATAGTGCAAGAAGAGAAAGTATGTTTATCTTGTGATCATTTGAATACTAACTCTTCTAGTGAAAGCATGAATAGGTTGATGGAAAATACTTCTAGTGTTGCAAAGAGTACAATTCAAGTTGTTGAAAGGGAGTTTCCTAAACTTACTTTCTTTATGCATGAAATGCCTATCTCTATGCACAATTTTATGCCACAAAGCATTACATGTTTGAAAGAAATAAACAATTTTGATAATGCTTTGAAACCTATTGCATGTTTAGAAAAATCAACTAAGTCTAAGAGTACCATGAAACATTCTAGAGATGCATGTTTAGTCATTTCCTTTGATCAATTTAGATTGCATGATAGGAATGGTAACAAAGTTGGATTGAATATGCATGCACCTTTGGTTTGGGTTTATAAGTTGAATACACATTTTGGGCCTCAAATAATTATTTCATACAAAGATGTGTATTATGCTCTTGAACTAGTTAGTAAAAAGGATAAAAATTTACTAGTGTGCTTGTTCAAAATGATTCTTTTAATGATATGCTTCATAGTGTGCTTGTTCAAAATGATTCTTTTAATGTTTCACCTTACATGAATACATATTATAATATGCAAAAGGTGTCATATTACTTGAGTAAGTGCACTAGAATGGATATGCCTCATGAACAAACTTGCATGGATACACCATGGCATGAACATATACACTACCATTTTTACAATCATACTCAAGATGCATGTGTTATGTTCAATAAAAATGTTGGGATGTTATTGAAAAATATTAAACCATTCATGCCACATAGTTTCACTTGTGCATTTATTTGGGAACATAGTGTAGAATATTTTGATGAATGTTGCACATTGAAACACATTTTGTACTTATGTGGAATTTATTTCCTAAGCCTTCTCCATGACCACTTACTTCTCTTACTTGCAAGGGAGGGCTTCAAAAGATTAGTCTTTGATCCAGGATCTAAATCCATAGAGTACATGGACAAGATGGTTCAATCTCCATTGAGGGAGTTTTCTAACCCTTTCCTCAAATACCTCTTGTTCATATCATATGTTTTTCTTTTGCTAATCTTTATGATCCCCAAGTATTTTTGTTATGAGCCGTCACTTTGCTTGCTTTGGAATAATACTTATGGGTCTTCTTCTTGTTGTCTAGGCTCAAGGAAGATGTTCAACTTGTGGATCTCTGACTCTACTCTCCAAAAGCGAAGGAAAGCATCTTCTTACTTCCTATATTTTGTCATCCAACTCCTTCTACCCAGTTCATTATTTTTACTGCTCCTTTCTGAATTTTCAGATTTGAGGTCAAATCCTTTTCAAGGGGGAGGGAATGATGACACTCTGCTAGAAGCTTGGACCTGCAAGACCTACACTGGAGGATATGCACCAACTACAAGCCTGAGCTTCAAGCAAGGAAAAGTTGGAGAAATTAGTGTCCTACAAATAAAGGGTCACTACCCTACAAAATAAAGGTCACTACCCTACAGAAGGACACCTTGACCTTGGATAGGACCCTTGTCCTATGGACCGCCCTTAATTAGGACTCTCTTATATTTTCTTTTTATTGATTGTAATTTTCTTTTAATTCCTCCTACTTGGGAGCTATTTTTAGTGGGTTTATTGGTTAGTAGGTTGCCTTGCTATAAGGCTTAGGAGGTCATGGGTTCTATTCTCACATAGGATAAAAATTTGACTCATCTTGTATTTTCCTACATGAGTGGGTGCCATTTTGAGAGGTTTATTGGCTTAAGACTTAGCTTAGCCATAAACCTTGGGGGTCATGGGTTCAAAACCCACTAAGGAGTGTTTTCACTCATCTTTTATTTTTCTCCTATTTTGGGCTCCTAAAAATCCGCCCCCTTCCCCCTCCTCTCCTATAAATAGGAGCCTTCTCTCCATGTATTGTCAACTTTGATGAATAGTAAAGGCATTATGCCAAATTTTCTCCTCTCTTGAGAGTTGAGTGAGGCTTGGTGGTTGTTGCTTAAACCATGGTGAGACTTATCTAATTCCCCCGGAATTAGTGGCGTCTGGCATTGGACTTATTTGTTACAGGAGGATTCTTGCTTCAGTGGCGTCCCTCCCATTTCTTCCTCTCCACTTTTTCTTTCATTTTCTCTCATTTTCTATCACTTTCTCACGTGAATATAGCTGCTGCCCAGCACCTATATTTCGTAATTTTATTGCTTGATTGTGGTTCTAATTGGTTTGTTTTGCTCAATTCTAGATCCTGTGCAATTCCTGTCATCAGATCTCTTCCCAAATTGTTGTTTCTTTCCTTAGTCTATAAATAGGAACCTCTTGCACCAATCCCGGTGTACACGATCATTGTAATCCAGTCTATATTTCAGTGATAATGTACCAAAGCTAAGTTTAGAGTAGGAGAAGAGGAGCGCTTCACAAGGATTGAAGATGGTGACAGCATCTTTGGTGGTTTGTATGGCTACCTCGTGTAGTTAACTCTCCATTAGTACTGGATGTAATTGATTCTATCCCCAAGTGTATGTAAACTCTATATTATTATTTTTGTGCTCTTTGTCTATAATATTGGTAATCTTATTCTGTACTTAATTCCTAATTCCCGCGCTTGCACCTGGAGTTATAGGCTAGTCTCAACTAACTAGGTTAGTTTTGATTAGGACTGAGAGTGGGGGAGTGGCTTCTAAAGAGACTCACTCTCTAATTGAATAAGAAAACTCGGTTAACCACTAACCGAAAATGGGTGTTTACTAATGATTGATGGGTAGTGTGAGTACCATTATGAAGGGCCTCCGACCATTAGGCTTGGTATTGATAAACCGATAGCAAGGAGTTAGTTGATTGTAAATCCAGGATTCGAACATAGGCGTATCCTGATGAGTGAGGGTAGTGACAGTACTTGAGCGAAGGTGCGTCTACAGCTATAGGCCTCGTTTATCAACTAAGTTCCTTTACAAACTGACTAAAAAAAGAGCAAAATAAGCCGAGGGTAAGTCTGTCGCCTGGGAGAGCCCGCATGGATTATCTTTGAGTGTGTGAGGCCGCTGGTAACTCGGGGTCTTAGCAATAAATTTTGTCTAGGATATTATAGAGTAAACCTAAAATAATAAATAGTTTTTACATGCACAAAGGGTGTGATGATATGAAGTCCAATCCTAATCCATGTAAAGTGTCTCTAACTCTTCCTTTCTAATTCTATTAATTATTAATTTGCTATTTACAATTCCGCAACAATATTATCAAACCGTTGTTTCCCTTGATAATTAGATCACAGTCTACATAAATTGACCGTTCCTTGTGGATACGATACTCTTCTTACTATTATACTGCTGGATTTGTGGTTCGCTTGCCAGAAACCCATCACACTCTTGTTGATAATCTGTGCAAGTCTAGAAGGAATGGTGAGATCTTTGATAAGTGAAAATTAGTTGATAAATTAGAGCACTTTTTAGTTCACTTATCAAGGATAAAATGATAATTTTGCCCCAATTTAATCCCTTTTTATTAAATATTAGATAAATTGTATTTATTAATCTGAGATTTGAATTTGATGCTATTTTGATAGAAATATTGTTGATTTTTGCAGGATATTGCAAAGATTTGATTTGAAGGATAGATAACATCAAATGAGGAAGATATCTGCAAGATTTGAGATTGATTGAAGATATTTAATGAAGATTTAAAGAAGATTTGAGATCATTAATGAGGAGATCATTGCCAATCAATCAAGGATTCTGCAGACAAACTTCACAAATAAATCAAGGATTGCTCAATAAATGCAAGGATATCATCAAATAAAGGGAAACAAGGAAAGACAAACATGCCAAAACCAGTCTCGGGGAGAAATCAAGATTAAAAAGAGAAAGTTGGAGCTGCAGGACGCTACCTGCGCTACATCGCAGGGTGAAGCACAGACTCTCTGGAAGTTGCGCTCAATCCTGCGCTATAGCGCAGCCTGGAGCGCAGCTCACGCTGATTTGTTCCCTGTTGCCTTTTTTACATAGATTTCTCCCCAATTTGCGTTGTCTTTCCTTAGTCTATAAATAGGAACCTCTTGCACCAATTTCGGTGTGCACGATTATTGTAATCAGTCTATATTTCAGTGATAATGCAACAGAGCTAAGTTTAGAGTAGGAGAGGAGGAGCGCTTCACAGGGATAGAAGATGGTGACAACATCTTCGGTGGTTTGTATGGCTACCTCGTTTTGTTAACTCTCCATTAGGATTAGATGTAATTGATTCTATCCCCAAGTGTATGTAAACTCTATATTATTATTTCTGAGCTCTCTATCTATAATATTGGTAATCTTATTCTGTACTTAATCCTTAATTCCCACGCTTGCGTCAGGAGTTATAGGCTAGTCTCAACTAACTAGGTTAGTTTTGATTAGGACTGAGAGTTGAGAAGTGGCTCCCAAAGAAACTCACTCTCTGATTGAATAAGAGGACTCGATATCAGAAAACGGACACATGAGCGATGGGTAGTGACAGTACTCTAGCGAAGGGCGTTCACAGGATTAGGCCTGTTTATCGATAGCAATGGGTTAGTTTATTGTGAATCCAGGATTCGAACATAGGCGTGTCCTAATGAGTAAGGGTAGTGACAGTACTTGAGCGAAGGTGAGTCTACAAAGTTGGCCTCGTTTATCAACTAAGTTCCTTTACAAACTAACTAAAAAAGATAAAATAAGCTGAGGGTAAGTCTGTCGCTTGGGAGAGCCCGCATGGATTATCTTTGAGTGTGTGAGGCCGCTGGTAACTCGGGGTCTTAGCAATAAAGTTTGTCTAGGATATTATAGAGTAAACCTAAAATAATAGATAGTTTTTACATGCACAAGGGGTGAGATGATATGAAGTCCAATCCTAGTCCAAGTAAAGTGTCTTTAACTCTTCCTTTCTAATTCCAATTGATATTTACTTTCTATTTACAATTCCGCAACTATACTCTCTAAACCGTGCTTTCTCTTGATAAATAGATCACAATCTACATAAATTAACTGTTCCCTGTGGATACGTACTCTTCTTACTATTATACTGCTGGATTTGTGGTTCGCTTGCCAGAAACCCATCATGTATTTTTGGCGCCGTTGCCGAGGAACGGTTTTCAATTTGTGTAGACCTTGGCGGTCCATTTAGCAAGTGTACATATTTTGTTTTGTTTTCACTTATGTTTTTTCTAGTCTATTGTCTCAAGCCAGGCGATAAGCAAGTATGGAAGGAACTCGAAGAACCTTGGGAGACTATATATCACAACAAGGAATGCGATATCACTCTAGCATCGCTATTCCTAAGACCACAAAGGCTTTGGAAATCAAAGCCTCACACCTTCAGCTTGTTGAAAGTCGCCAGTTCTCAAGCTTAGAACATGAAAATCCAAATACTCATCTTTCTGCATTCTATGAAGTAGTTGATGTGATGGGATTTGATGAAGAAGACAAAGAGGTTGCACACTTACGTTTGTTTCCCTTTTCTTTAACAGGTAAGGAAAAGGAGTGGTTAACCTTCCATCCTAGTCAGAGCCTGACCACATGGAAAGAAGTTGAGGAGAAATTCAGAAGAAGATTCTTTCCTATGGAGCATTACATCAAAGCTAAAGCAGACATATCAACATTCAAACAAGGAGCTAATGAGCCATTTTATGCAGCTTGGGAAAGATACAATTCCTTATTGTTCACATGCCCGAACCATGGCTTTGATGACATTACCCAACTCAATTTATTCTACAATGGGCTCAAGCCAAAATGCAGATCTTTCATAAAAGCTGCAGCAGGAGGCTCGATTTTATCAGCAGATGCTGAGCAAGCACACACAGTCATTGACAAGTGTGCTCACAGCAATCAGCAAGATCTATGTTGGGATCAACCACTTTAGACAGAAGAGATGCCTAAGCAAGACTCCATCGGAGTTGTTGAGCAAATGGAGAAATTAAGCCAGCAAGTACAACTGCTCATCCAACAACAACAGATTATGCAAGCTGTCAGTGAGATACCTTCAAAAATAGTATGTGATTTTTGCAAAGGAAATCACCGCAATGGGCACAGCTCCTATCATGAAGGTAGAGTGGAACAAGTATATTTCCTGGACAGCACAGGAAGTCGTGACAAACCCTCCAAGGATCCCAGTCAAAGCAACAACACAACACCTGATATCAACTCCAAAATTGAAGAAAAGCTCAATAATTTGACACAGGAGATGATAGCCAATCAGGAAATAATGCAAGCAACATTCATACATCTAGCCAAGCAAGTGGAGGAGATCAGAAAAGAGTTTGATGAACAACAATTAGTCTGCAAATCAATCTCCACTCGAAGCGGTAAGGAGATAGGAAAGGGTATTGGTGACAACTTATCAGCAGAAAAGCAAATTTTGGAAAGGAAAGAGCAAGAAGCTGAGAAAGAAGAAGAGGGACCGGAAAGCCAAGCAGAATCAAGAGCTAAAGAACCTTCACCAGAGCTCCCTCATCGAGAGCTACCTTATCCCAGGATTCCCACCAAGAAGAGCTAAGATAGAGAATTTTTCAATTTTTTGGATGCCATGAAGAAACTGGAAATCAAGATTCCTTTATTGGAAGCTATGAATCAAATGCCACTTTATTCAAAGTTCATGAAGGATATCTTGACCAAGAGGAGAAAGATCCCTGAGGAAACAGTAGAGTTAGAAGCAAGATGCAGTGCTATCATTCAGAAATCTCTACCACCAAAGGAAAAAGATCCTGGAAGCTTCACCATTCCAATAACCATTGGAAATCTACCAGTTGGAAGAGCCATGCTCGATTTAGGAGCTAGCATCAACTTGAGGGGATTTTGATAAGTGAAAATTAGTTGATAAATTAGAGCACTTTTTAGTTCACTTATCAAGGATAAAAAGATAATTTTACCCCAATTTAATCCCTTTTATTAAATATTAGATAAATTGTATTTATTAATCTGAGATTTGAATTAGATGCTCTTTTGATAGAAATATTGCTAATTTTTGCAGGATATTGCAAAGATTTGATTTGAAGGATAGATAACATCAAATGAGGAAGATATCTGCAAGATTTGAGATTGATTGAAGATATTTAATGAAGATTTAAAGAAGATTTGAGATCACTAATGAGGAGATCATTACCAATCAATCAAGGTTTCTGCAGACAAGCTTCCCAAATAAATCAAGGATTGCTCAATAAATGCAAGGATATCATCAAATAAAGGGAAACAAGGAAAGACAAACATGCCAAAACCAGTCTCGGGGAGAAATCAAGATTAAAAAGAGAAAGTTGGAGCTGCAGAACGCTACCTGCACTACAGCGAAGGGTGAAACACAGACACTCTGGAAGTTGCGCTCAATCCTGCGCTATAGCGCAGCCTGGAGCGCAGCTCACGCTGATTTGTTCCCTGTTGCCTTTTTTAGATAGACTTCTCCCCAAATTGCGTTGTCTTTCCTTAGTCTATAAATAGGAACCTCTTGCACCAATTCCGGTGTGCATGATTATTATAATCAGTCTATATTTCAGTGATAATGAACCAAAGCTAAGTTTAGAGTAGGAGAGGAGGAGCGCTTCACAAGGATTGAAGATGGTGACAGCATCTTCGGTGGTATGCGTGTCTACCTCGTGTAGTTATCTCTCCATTAGGATTGGATTTAATTGATTCAAACCCCAAGTGTATGTAAACTCTATATTATTATTTCTGAGCTCTCTGTCTATAATATTGGTAATCTTATTCTGTACTTAATCCCTAATTCCCACGCTTGATCTGGAGTTATAGGCTAGTCTCAACTAACTAGGTTAGTTTTGATTAGGACTGAGAGTTGAGAAGTGGCTTCCAAAGAAACTCACTATCTGATTGAATAAGAGGACTCAATATCAGAAAACCGACACATGAACGTTACTAATGAGCGATGGGTAGTGACAGTACTCTAGCGAAGGGCGTTCACAAGATTAGGCCTGTTTATTGATAGCAAAGGGTTAGTTGATTGTGAATCCAGGATTCGAACATAGGCATATCCTAATGAGTAAGGGCAGTGACAGTACTTGAGCGAAGGTGAGTCTACAGAGTTGGCCTCGTTTATCAACTATGTTCCTTTACAAACTGACTAAAAAAGAGCAAAATAAGCCGAGGGTAAGTCCGTCGCTTGGGAGAGCCCACATGGATTATCTTTGAGTGTGTGAGGCCACTGGTAACTCGGGGTCTTAGCAATAAAGTTTGTCTAGGATATTATAGAGTAAACCTAAAATAATAGATAGTTTTTACATGCACAAGGGGTGAGATGATATGAAGTCCAATCCTAATCCAAGTAAAGTGTCTCTAACTCTTCCTTTCTAATTCCAATTGATATTTACTTTCTCTTTACAATTCCGCAACAATACTCTCTAAATCGTGCTTTCTCTTGATAAATAGTCACAATCTACATAAACTAACCATTCCCTGTGGATACGATACTCTTCTTACTATTATACTGCTGGATTTGTGGTTCGCTTGCCAGAAACCCATCAATCTTCTCTTAATTGTATTGATTCAGAGCCAATGGTATGTGATGGATCATGAATATATTTTCTTAACTGAGATACATGGAAAACATCATGTATCCTGGACAATTGAGGTGGTAAAGCTATCCTGTAAGCTAGAGGGCCAACCCTCTGTAGGATCTGAAATGGACCAATAAATCTAGGGTTGAGCTTTTTGGTTCTGATGGATCTTCATATGCCTGTAACAGGAGTTACTTTCAAAAATACATGATCCCCTTCCTCAAACTCTAAGTCTTTTCTTCTTTTATCAGCATAACTCTTTTCTCGACTTTGGGCAGTTACATGTTTTTCCCTAATGACCCTGATCTTATCTGAGGTTTCCTGCACTAACTCTGGGCCTAATAGAGTTCTCTCACCCACCTCACACTAACACAAAGGAGACATGCATTTCCTACCATACAGTTCCTCAAAGGGTGCCATGCCTATACCGCTATGAAAATTGTTATTGTAGGCAAACTCAATGAGAGGCAGAAATCTATCCCAACTACCTGACTCCTCTAAAACACAAGCCCTGAGCATATCTTCTAAGGTCTGGATGGTTCTTTCAGACTGACCGTCAGTCTGAGGGTTGTAAGCAGTGCTAAACCGAAGTTTGGTCCCGAAAGCCTGGTGAAGTGCATTCCAGAACCTAGAAGTTAACCTACGGTCCCTATCTGATATGATGTTAGAGGGAATACCATAGAGTCTGACAATCTCTCTAACATACAGATTTGCTAGCTTGCTAAGGGAATAAGTACTCTTAATTGGTAGGAAGTGGGTTGACTTGGTCAGTCGGTCCACAATCACCCAGATGGCATCAAAACCAGCTTGGACTCGAGGCAATCTTACCACAAAGTCCATAGCTACACTCTCCCACTTCCACTCAGGGATTTCCAAGGGTAAAAGGGTTCCTGATGGTTTCTGATGTTCTATTTTGACCCGTTGACATACTAAGCACTTAGAAACATAATCAGCTATATCTCTCTTCATACCATCCCACCAAAACATCCTCCTCAAATCCTGATACATCTTGGTAGACCCAGGATGTACAAAAAACTTACCTCTATGAGCTTCCTCCAAAACCTGCTGCTTGAGGCTACCCCCCTTAGGGACACAAACTCTCCCTTGGAAGAGAATCACCCCATCTTCTGACTCTGAAAACCCTGACTGTTGTTTTCTCTCTTGAAGGCTTGAGTCCAAACTCTGAGCCTCCTTGATTAGAGCTCTCAGCTCACTAGTGATCTAAATCCTATGAAGTATGACCCTATGCTCTGCAACTGTAACATCTAGACTTTGGTTCCTGAAATCTTCCAACAAACTCATTTCATGATTCATCATGGAAGACACATGAAAGGATTTCCTACTGAGGGCATCAGCCACCACATTGGCCTTGCCAGGATGGTATTTCAATTCAAAATCATAGTCCTTGAGAAATTCCATCCACCTCCTCTGCCTCATATTGAGTTCTTTCTGATCAAATAGATATTTTAAACTCTTGTGATCACTAAAGACCTCAAATATTACTCCAAACAGGTAATGCCTCCAAATCTTGAGGGCAAAGACCACGGCTGCCAACTCCAGGTCATGAGTAGGTTAATTCTCCTCATGAGGTTTCAACTGCCTAGATACCTAAGCCACTACTCTTCTATCTTGCATTAGAACACAACCTAAACCCTTCCCTGAAGCATCACAATACACCTCCAAGGATTTAGACAAATCTGGTAGCGCCAGTACTGGAGCGGTGGTTAACCTTTCCTTGAGCTCCAAGAAGCTCCGCTCACAGATCTCATCCCACACAAAGGCCTGTCCCTTCCGAGTCAACCTTGTGAGAGGTAAGGCTAGGTGGGAGAATCCCTTAATGAATCTCGGGTAGTAGCCGACCAATCCTAGGAAACTCCTAATCTCCGTAATGGTATTAGGTCTTTCCCATTCAAGGACAACTTCTACCTTGCTAGGATCAACAGATACACCCTCACTAGTAATTACATGTCCTAAAATTTGAACTCTATCATTCGAAAACTCACACTTCTCAGGGTTCACAAACAACTTCTTTTCTCTCAGAACTCCTAACACAATCCTAAGGTGTTGTTCATGCTCTTCTAAACTACGGGAGTAAATCAGAATATCATCAATGAACCCAACGACAAACTGATCCAGATAGGGCCTAAAGATCCGATTCATGTAGTCCATGAACACGGCAGGAGCATTGGTTACTACAAATGGCATCACCAAATACTCAGAATGCCCATACCTAGTCCTGAAGGCTGTCTTAGGTATATCCTCCCCCTTAATCCTGATCTGATGTTATCTGGACCTTAAATCTATCTTAGAGAAAACTTAGGCTCCCCTAAGTTGATCGAAAAGGTCATCTATTCTGGGTAAAGGATATTTGTTCTTAATGGTAACCTTGTTCAACTGCCTATAGTCTACACACAGCCTCATACTCCCATTCTATTTTTCACTAAAAGTACTGGACCCCCCCAAGGTGACACACTAGGCCTAATGAACCCTTTAGACATAAGATCTTCTAACTGGGCCTTAAGTTCACTAAGTTCTAGAGGGGACATTCTATATGGTGCTTTAGAAATAGGTCCTGTACCTGGTACAACGTCTATGGTAAACTCTATTTCTCGGTTCGGAGGTAAGGTGGTTACCTCACTAGGGAAAACATCTTGAAACTCCCTAACTGTAGTTATACTGCTTATGTCTACCTTAGACTCTAGAGTTGAGGAAAGTAATAAAACAAAACACTCACTCCCATCACTAAGGCATTCAGACAATTTGGTGACACTGGATAAAAGGATTGATGGTTTCTCCCCAGAAGGAGGAGGAAGAAGTGGAAAAACAACCTTTTTGTTAAAACAATTAAGCATGACCTGATTTGAAGATAACCAATTCATGCCAAGAATAACATCTATACCCCTTAACGGTAAGCAAACTAGGTCAACCTCGAAGGCCTTCCCTTGTATCACAATGGGGCACAGAATACACACAAGGGAAGTAGAAATGGCCTCCTTAGCGGGAGTGACAAAACTAAGAACATATGGCAAAGATATAGCATGTAAGTTCAACTATTTAACACAAATCATGGGAAATGAAAGAATGAGTAGATCCTGAATCAAATAATACAATTAAGGTTCGATCTCCTAGCGTGCACATACCTCGCATCAGATTATCTGCAGAAGCTGCCACTTCCCCGCTGAGAGTGAAGACTCTTCCAGTGGTTTGGGGTTTTGGTGGATATTTTCTCTTTGGACATTCGTTCCTCATGTGACCAGGCTGCTTGCAAAAATAACGTACATTCTTCCTCTTCAAGCATTCTCTAGAGTGTTCCTTTCCGCGCTTGGGGCAAGTAGGTACCCCTTGGCGTTAGGCCGGTCTAGTAGTCAAAGCTGAGGTGCCTTGGCACTTAGGCCTCGGGACCTTGAACTGATTTGTTCCATCTATCTTTCTCTTCTCCGTAATGTAACACTTGTTGATTAATGTGGGGAAAACCTTGATCTCGAGTGTTCCAACCCGATCCAGTAATTCAGGTCGGAGTCCTACTTCGAACTGAGTGCACCTCCACTCCTCATCAGCCACCGTCTGAAGGTATCTTGAGTATTTAGCTAACTCCTCAAACTTGGCCACATACTAGCCCACCGTCATACTCCCTTGCTTTAGTTGTAGAAATTCAGCTTCCTTTTGTCTCCTGTCTGTAGCGGGAAAATACTTGTCTAAGAACAGGGTTTGAAAGATACCCCAAGTAACCGAAGTTTCCATCACAGCAATCCTAACACTAGCGGTTTTCCACCAATCCTCAGCTTCACCCCTCAGCATGTAAATAGCAAAGCCCACCTTAGACTCATCAGCACATTTCATCACATCAAAAATCCTATTGAGATCCCTCAGCCAGTTGGATGCCACATCTGGATTGTAGACTCAATTGAATTGGGTAGGGTTGTGCTTTCGAAATTCCGCCAGCCAAGGAACAAACGGATCCACCATAGGAGCATGAGGTGTCCCCGTTGTCCTTCGGGCCAATTCCTGAAGTAATGCTGCATTGGCAGCCACTTGCTCTCGTGCCGCCTCAGATTGGATCCGGTTAACGTTCATTTGTTCTCCCATCATGTGTGTGAAAGCTTGTAAAGTTGTTGCCACTAGATCTGGTGGTGGATTCTGATAAGAAGGATTAACTCTAGGATGACCCCTCCTGCCACTTGCCATAATTCTCTACACATCATTAAGTAAACATCGAGGTGATCAGTCTCTCAATTCAAAAAATAATGCATAAATCAGAATAACAAGTCACAAGAAAATCCTACTACCACAGTCCAATTGGATTGAACTGCTCTGATACCAAAATGTAACGCCTTAATTTCTAAATTCAAGACTTAGTCCGTTGGAAACTAAATCCTAAATTTTCGAAACCAAAACGCGCGATTCCAGATATCAAACATCACAATTTGATAAGTAACCAATGAAAACTTATACAATTTGTGGATAACTTAAACATTATATACATAGCCACTACTATAAAAAATATGCATCAGGCCCGAAGGCTACAAACTGAACAACTCTAATAAGAAAAAGAAGCTATACATAATATCCTATACAATCCAAAAGGTAAAAACATCAAGACATGAACAGCTCCTGCTCTAATCTCACTGATTTCTACCAGGAGGTACCTGCACACCTAGATTATATCCACAAAATGCATGATGAGACTAATGTCTCAGTGAAATATAACCATGCATATGCAATTAAGAGGCAAAGCAATTTCTAATCAACATGCATCTATAGTCAAGATACCTCAATGAACAATATCATAACTGAATAAAAGAAAAACACTGAATATGCAACTCACTGCTGAGGCTGCTCGGAGGAGACGCGGACGACGCGGCGGCTGCTCACGGACGACGCGGCAGCTCACGGAGGGCGAACGGGAGAAGGAGGAAGAAGGAGAAGGAGACCGGAACGGGAGAAGCTTCACTGTCGCGAAAGGGAAGGAGAAGGAGGAAGAAGGAGAAGGAAAAGAGAAGGGAAGGAGAAGGAGGAAGAAGGAAAAAGGGAAGCTATGGAAGCTCACGGCCGAAAAGGAGAAGGAAAATGGAAGAGAAGCTCTCGCGGGCCTTTCAAAATTCTGGAACTGAAAAAAATTAGGTGTATTTGATAATTTATAATAGCAAACAGGGCGCTCCAGTGGAGCGCCCTCTATTACCACCTACAAGGGCGCTCAGGAGCGCCTTCTTTCCATCAGAAAAAAAATCACCCAGGTAACAAGGGCGCTCACTGGGAGCGCCCTTGAAAGTAGTCAAATAGGGCGCTCCCTGGAGCGCCCTCTATTTTAGAGGGAAAAATTATTAATTAAATAAAAGAAAAAAGAAAGGAGGGCGCACACAGGAGTGCCCTCTATTTCACAAAAATAAAAAAAAATTAAAAAATAAACCTGGGCGCTCTTTGGAGCGCCCTCTATTTCAGACATATAAAAAAAATATAAATAAAAGAAAAATGAAAGGAGGGCGCTCCCAGGAGCGCCCTCTATTACAGGGAAATAAAAAAATTCCTTGTGTACGAGGGCGGTCAGACGGAGCGCCCTCTATTTCAGCTTTACAGGGCGCTCCCGCCTAAATTTTGGAGGGCCCTCTATTTAAAACGATCATTGTGGACACTACCTAACACGGGAGCGCCCTAAAGACAGTGCTCTAATATCCCAAAATTATTGTAGTGTCAGCAGGCATAATATTCTCACTTAAACTGGAGTTAGAACTGAGCTCAGACTACGAGAAACGTCTTTCTCGGGGACGTATCCCACCCATTACTGGACCGAAGTCAATTTTCACATAATTAACCAATTTTCACAGCACAAGGCCGGCTTATTTAACTCACAATCGAAACCGGCATACATGAATCAACTACCAAAACTAAAATTAAAAGCATTTCGATAGTTTTGTAACTTTCGAAAGTTCGTAAATTTCATAATTTCGACATTCGAAGGTTTTTCAAACCAAATCCCAACATTAATTACTCAATTCCAATGCAAACCTCACAAATCCAATCAAAACAACCGTATAGAAAGGGAATTAAAGGGCAGGGTTCATACATTGAGCATTTCGACAATTTCGTAAATCTCGCTAGTTTAGTAAATCTCGCTACCCTAAGGTTTTCAATGAAAATTCTAACAACAATCGTTCAATCTCACACAACCATCACTAATCTAACCGCAATAATCATATAGAGAAGGGAATTAGAGAGTAGGGTTCATACATTGGGAAAAATCGAAAATCAAAGGGAAATGTGTGTGTGTGAGTTATACTCACCAATTCTTGAAATTCAAAGGAGGAATTGATGAGTAGAACGTTCCTTTGATGATTCCTAGCTTCGATTCCCTTTATCCATCTCAAAACCTTTCTCTCACTAAAACTCATTCTCTCTCTCTAGGTCGAAGGGGAGAAGAAGAACAAATGAAATTCTGATTTTTTTGCATGTCCCGACTTATATACCTAAGTGACAGTAATCGATTACAAGCCCATTGTAATCGATTACTAGCGGCAAAATAACACTAAAAACCCTTTGGGTAATCGATTACAACTCCTTGTAATCGATTACCACACACCCAGATTTCCTGGTAATCGATTACAACACCTTGTAATCGATTACCAAAAACTCTGCTCTCGGGTAATCGATTACGACCTGTTCGTAATCGATTACAACAAACTCAGCCCTCAGGTAATCGATTACATAATCGATTACCAAAAATTCACCTCTCGGGTAATCGATTACATCCTGTGAGAAATCGATTCCCAATAACTCAGCTCTATGGTAATCAATTACGAGTCCACTGTAATCGATTACCAGTAACCCAACTTCCCTAAATTCACTTAAGTTAAGACCTAAAACTTGGTTTTTATAACTAGATTTTAACCCCTAATTCCCTCAACTTCCCTTTCCTTAATTACTAACACATACATCTCTGTTTTAGCCAAATCAATTATTAAAGCTTCTAATTTTGCGGGATGTTACATTCTACCCCCCTTCAAGCAATTTTGACCTCAAAATTCTTTAAGAACAGTAATTAAAACTACCTCAACTACAAAGTTTCGGAAATTGCTCTCGAATGTCATCTTCTTTCTCCCATGTTGCCTCTTCTGGAGATTGACCATCCCAAAATACCTTCACCAAAGCAATTGTCTTGCTCCTTAAGGTTTTGACACTCTGATAAGTGAAAATTAGTTGATAAATTAGAGTACTTTTTAGTTCACTTATCAAGGATAAAATGATAATTTTACCCCAATTTAATCCCTTTTTATTAAATATTAGATAAATTATATTTATTAATCTAAGATTTGAATTTGATGCTATTTTGATAGAAATATTGCTGATTTTTGCAAGATATTGCAAAGATTTGATTTGGAAGAAAGATAGAAATAAATGAGGGAGATATTTGCAAGATTTGAGATTGATTGAAGACATTTAATGAAGATCTAAAGAAGATTTGAAGCCATTAATGAGGATATCACTGCCAATCAATCAAGGATTCTGCAGACAAGTTTCCTAATTAAATCAAAGATTGCCCAATAAATACAAAGATATTATCAAGAAAAGGGAAATAAGGAAAGACAAATCTGTTAAAACCAATCTCGGGGAGAGATCAAGATTAAAAAGAGAAAGTTGGAGCTGCAGGACGCTAACTGCGCTTCACCTCGCGCTATAGTGTAGGTGAAGCGCAGACTCTCTGGAAGTTGCGCCTTATCCTACGCTGTAGCGCAGCCTGGAGCGCAGGTTATGCTGATTTAGTCCCTGTTGCCGTTTTTAGATAGCTCTCTTCCCAAATTGCTTTGTTTTTCCTTAGTCTATAAATAGGAACCTCTTGCACCAATCCCGGTGTGCACGATCATTGTAATCCAGTCTATATTTCAGTGATAATGTACCAAAGCTAAGTTTAGAGTAGGAGAGGAGGAGCGCTTCACAAGGATTGAAGATGATGACAACATCTTCGGTGGTTTGTATGGCTACCTCGTGTAGTTAACTCTCCATTAGGATTGGATGTAATTGATTCTATCCCCAAGTGTATGTAAACTCCATATTATTATTTTTGTGCTCTCTGTCTATAATATTGGTAATCTTATTTGTACTTAATTCCTAATTCCCGCGCTTGCGCCTGGAGTTATAGGCTAGTCTCAACTAACTAGGTTAGTTTTGATTAGGACTGAGAGTGGGGGAGTGGCTTATAAAGAGACTCACTCTCTGATTGAATAAGAATACTCGGTTAACCACTGACCGAAAAGGGGTGTTTAATAATGATTGATGGGTAGTGTGAGTACCATAATGAAGGGTATCCGACCATTAGGCTTGGTATTGATAAACCGATAGCAATGGGTTAGTTGATTGTGAATCCAGGATTCGAACATAGGCATGTCTTGATGAGTGAGGGTAGTGACAGTAGTTGAGCGAAGGTGCGTCTACAGCTATAGGCCTCGTTTATCAACTAAGTTCCTTTACAAACTGACTAAAAAAAGAGCAAAATAAGCCGAGGGTAAGTCTATCGCCTGGGAGAGCCCGGATGGATTATCTTTGAGTGTGTGAGGCCGCTGGTAACTCGGGGTCTTAGCAATAAAGTTTGTCTAGGATATTATGGAGTAAACCTAAAATAATAAATAGTTGTTGTTGAGATAAGCTCACCTCCAAGAAGTTTTTAATATGACAAACTGATTAAGATTAAATATGCATATGAGATGCATCATGTGTTACTAACTATGTGCTTAAGTATGGCAGAGATTTTCTGTATCTAAACCACTGCAGGAAAACATGAAGTTCACTTAGATCAGCAAATAACATAAGTAACAGATGCAAGTTCAGCTTGAGAAGCAAGCTAAGAACAGATGCAAGTGCAACTTAAGATACAAGCCAAGGTCAGACGCAAGATCAGCATTAAGATGCTAAACAGCATGAGATGCAAGTCTCTATGCTCAGATGATGTTCTAAGAAAAGAAGAGATCTCAGCACAGAGCCAAAAGAGACTCAAGCACTGCTTGAGATGCAAGCCCATGAACAGATGCTAGTTCAGCTTGAGACGCAAGAACGGCTTGAGACGTCGTCTCAAGGACAAACGAAGCAAGATGAGATCTCATCAGAGATGCAAGAAAATAGTAACAGAATCTGGACAAAAGTAAGACTGCATGCTCAATGACAAGAGATAGCAAGTGGGGTTAGCATAAAGTCAAACAAGGACACAAGGACACTGACACAGTGACTTAGCCTGAAAAGATGTTGTACACCTACTGAAAAAAGGACTTAACCTGCTGTTGTGTGTTCCAACGGATTGCAACGGCCACATAACGACTAGTTCCTCATTTGTTGATATAAAAGAGACAATATCAAATGTTGAGATGTGAGAGAGACTGCCCGCACTACTGTACAATCATTCAACATCTTATCACATCTCATTTAGCATCTCAAGTGCACTCATCAGCTGTCTGTCAACAGATCTAATACATCTTGAGATCTACATCTGTCCCTTTCATCTCTCTTCTGTGCATAATTTCTATACTGTAATTTAAGAAGAGAGTTTTTCTAGCTTATCAATTTCCATATCCATACTTTGTATGTTGTAAGCTAGATTCATCATATTCATCCACTGTAACTTGTCTCATCTAAGATATGAGGGTTCCTAGTCTTAGAGTGAGGTGTTTGTGTCCTGGAGAGGCTGTAAGAATACTTGTGGCTCAACTAAGATAGGAGTGCCTAGGCTTAGTGTGAGTGAGACGTCCTAGAGAGGCTGTAAGAATACTTGTATTGGCTGGTTTGTCAATAGTGGAAAATCTCACGTGTTGTGAGGACTGGACGTAGCCCAAGGTGTGGGTGAACCAGGATAAGATCTCTGCCCCCTGTCTCTTGCTCTGTCTCTATATTGCTTATATTAATTTGATTATAATAACGCAATAACAACCAGAACAACTCAATCAACAATCAATATAAGATTCTGAGTTAAAATCTAGATATAAGAATCATTACTAAAATTGGATTAGATATACCCTGTCTTAACAGAGACTCCAAGTTGGCAAACTTGAGAGAACATCTTAACAATCAATTTTAGTGTGAATTTGCAGGAACAGATTTGAAAAGTCTCTATTCAACCCCCCCTTCTAGAGACCTTCAGCCAACTTCAGTTGGTATCAGAGCTCGGCCTCTTGGGGT
Organism: Sesbania bispinosa; assembly: GCA_026901365.1. Taxonomy (NCBI): domain Eukaryota; kingdom Viridiplantae; phylum Streptophyta; class Magnoliopsida; order Fabales; family Fabaceae; genus Sesbania; species Sesbania bispinosa. The sequence continues at coordinate 1,165,243 of QLOH01000091.1, forward strand.
TGAGCACACCTCTGTGTGAAGAGGAAAAAGATCCATGACTGGTCCTAGCACAAGTCTATTCATTCCTGAAGGAGCTTCAACAAACAGACCTCCTGCCTTTGATGGAACTGATTATTACTACTGGAAAGACAGGATGAGTTTGTTCATTGAATCTCAGCATGCTGATCTCTGGGAGATCATTGAGGCAGGCCCTTATATGCCATACATAACAGATGAGCTTGGACTCAGGGCAGCCAAACACAGAGAACAATGGACAGATGCTTAGAAAGCAAGATATGTACTCAACTCAAGAGCTAAGTACCTGCTCACCTGTGCCTTAAGCAGAAGTGAATATGACAAGGTAGATGGATGTGTCTCAGCAAAGGAAATATGGGATGCTCTTGAGATTAAACATGAGGGAACAAACCAAGTTAAAGAAGCCAAGATCAATATACTGGTAAGACAGTATGAGCTGTTTAAGATGAATGAAGATGAAGGCATTGAAGACATGGTGAGAAGATTCACTGTCATAACAAATGACCTAAAATCTTTAGGAAGAACATACTCAAATCAAGATATGGTAAGAAAGATCCTGAGAAGCCTACCCAAACCTTGGAGACCCAAGGCTACAACTATTCAGGAAGCTAAAGATTTGAGCGTCCTCAGATTGGATGAACTCCTTGGATCTCTGAATGCGACACCCTTAGTTATACTGCTAAGAATATCACATTACAACACGTGATCGTCGAACTTACTATTTTTAAAACTGTCAAAATACGGAAACATTTTTTTTTGAAAGAGCTTAGTTCTCATCAACCTATTATATTTCTAATTTCATTTTAAGTATTTATGAAATATCCTTTCCTTAAGTTTGAAACTCATTTTCCAAAAATATCTAGACGATTATTGCCCTGCATGCATACACAACATACACGCAGTCATAAGACGATCATAAGGAAGGAAACATCATAAATACACACATACATCACAGTGTCAATGTACTTCTCGAGCCAACAGGATAACCATACAAAACATGAGTTCCAGTAGTAGACTAAAATAAATAAGACCTCAACAAAATACAAAAAAAAAGGTCGCTAGATCAGAGCTGCTACTACCTAGACTCACAACTACTCACAAAAACGCTAGTCCTATTCATCGTCCTCCGACTCCACAGGAAGCCATCCACAACTCCTCCTCCCAGCACCTCCAAGAGTGATCATCCCGAAATCCTCCGAGGGATCGTCGCTAGAGGAATCCTCCTCTGGCTCCTCCTCCTCAGGATCCTCCTCTGGATCCTCCTCCGGCTCCTCCTCCTCGTTCGTGGTGTCATCTATCACGATCAAGTCTGGATCACTCGGGAGAGGGCTGCTATGCGCATCAGGATGCACAGTCTGTGAAGGTGATGCCTCAGGAGCTGGAGAGTATCTGGGGGAATCTAGCTCAGCCATAGTCTCCATCCGGGAAGGCCATGATGATGGAGAAGAAGCGGGACGATGGCGAGAGTTACGAAAAGTAGTATAGCGTCTGAGTCCTGGTGGCGTCTCGAACTCGAGGGTCACTGGCACTGTGAAGTCCAACTCTGGAATTAAGGGAAGGCTAGGATGAGAAATGATAAGGCGGACCTCCCTATGAACACACACCGTCTAGGAATGTCGGTCACCCGCCACTGTCCTCGTGGCATCCACCGTAGCTGGATCCTCAAATCGACATACTGGATATCCTCGATGCCGACTATCGATGTAGCGAAGAAATACAATGACAGAAAATAACAGAAGCAGAAGAGAAGGGTGAGAACATCGCATGAACTCACAGCAAGTAGAATACAGCAATTAGAGCATACACAAAATATCCACACTATTCAATCACAAGAATACAGTTTATATTATCATGATGCATATAAACTAATGCGTGTGGGCCCAGGGAAACATCACCATCTGCAGAGCACAACAACAACTGCCCGACCATATATGTACAACGTATCAGGAATTAGAGTCCGTACTAGCGCGGTACTTATATTTTCTTTTGGCCAATTTTTCCCGACTTCTAGACAATCTCAACTAACCCTGAAAACTTAAGAGCGAAAGTATAGTCAAGCTTGTACCCCATTTAATCGACAGTAGGGAGCGAGCCTACGTCACCTGAGCATTTTTGGGACCTGACTATCCTCAGGGCTGGCATCCCCGTTCGAGTACCCGCTGGCGTTCTTTGCAAAACCCAGTGCACCCGTCCCTACCAGTTTCACACTGTACCGAGTTTCACTGCCATATAGGTCATAAGGTCTTTAACCTTAAGTATCAACAATGCCTTATGATGCATGTCACACAACAAAGTTTCAAAACAACCACCTCCTTACAGGCGAAGCCCCTTTGAATCATTCAACGTCACCACACCTCCGTGGTACGGCCCGATTCAAAGTCTCCTCTTCACAAGAAGAACCAAACCCTATCCCCGGTTGAAACCACACTCTCTCACTAAGCTTCTCAAGTTTTATGTAAGAAGAGGGTGTTGGTTATAATCTTTTACAGTAGTTTACACTAACGTTCTTGATAATCATGTCCACTTAAGTCCTATGATTTACTAAGACTTATGGTAGTGTCTTATGGATAGTATTATTTATCCTAATCTATCTTATGCGACTAATTAAGACTAGGTTTAACCCTTAATTATAATTAGTTGTCATTAACTGAACTATAATGAATGTTACTTTTCTTTAATTAAGTCTTAATTCTTACTTAAGATCCTAATTAATTCCTAATCATCCCTTAATCTCTTCCTAAATCTTAGATTAGGGTTTTAATTACGTTTGATTAATGTTAATCATAATTAATTAGTTCTTAACCATCATTAGTGATTAATTACTTAATTAATGCTTTAATTAAGGTTAATCATCTTTGGACTTAATTAATCATTCTTTACTTAATTAAGGTAAGTGAATTAGGTTAATTAACTTAGGTAATTAAATTAGTTAAGCCTACTAATTAATCCTAAGTTTTAATTTTTTTATTACTTGGATTAGAGTTGAAGTCCAACTCTAATCTAAGTCCAAATCCATAAATCATTTTTGTTTGACTCTTTAAATGAGTCTTTGACTCTTTTTTTGAAGGTTTTGGACCTGAATCAAGGGCCCAAAGGTTGGATGACTCATGGGAGCCCATTTTTACTCATAATAAGTAAAAAATTGACTTTTATGTTGACTTTTGTTTTAGTGAAAGTGAAAATCCGAATTTAATCTTTTATTTAGAAACTTTCTTTATTTGCATTTTAACCCTTTTACTTATGAAATTATTCCTTAGTCCTTTTTGGACCACAAAGCCCAAAAACATGTTTTCAACATTCACTTGATCTTTTCAAGATCAAAGAGGCATTCTTGATGAGTTTCATCAAGAACAACTCAAGAACATCAAGAACAACTTGAATGTTCATCCAAAACTCAAATTTTTCACACAATCATCAACAAACAATTTAAATACCAAATATCATACTAAATCACCCAAAATCATCCATACACATATTCAAGTTCATAACCATAATTTTTCAAGAATCAAACTTTCAAAACAATTTTATAAATTCAACAACTTCATGCATGTTCATAAATCCATCATCAAAACACATTTCCAACATCAACTAAAATTTTAGAAACATGCAGCCACACAAGCAGATTAACAAGCAAGTTTTTCAATAAAATCCCAAATAAACAGTCACTGTGCAGACCGAATATCTCCTAGCCTAGACATCGTATCAACGATCCGACCGTTCAAAATGAAGATTCAGGTGTTGTAAAGCATCCACTAAAATTTCAGCCCGATCCAACGGTGAACGAATGTGCAGTCTCCATTTTAAGGTCGCTGATCTATGTAAAAACGGGAAAAATTTCTTTCCAACCAATTTCACAATTTGCATGCATCAACAACCACAATTCAAACACTTTTCAAGCATAAAAAAAAATGTCAAAACACCCACATAGCCCAGCTCAAGAAATCCAAAACATTTGCTCAAAGAAAAGCTCAAAAAGTGATTTTTTTTCAAGGAAAAATAAGAGAAAAAGACAAGGATTTAAGGGCAAATCCTTGACTCTAGTTACAAATCCTACTAGAGTTCAAGTTCTCCCCCCCCTTTACCTCAATCTCTCAAGAGAATAGGTGCAGATTTTGCTCCCAAAAACAGCCCCCAAAGATGCTCCTTTTAGTCACCAACAAGGATTTTTCAAGGCTAGAAGGCTTATAATTTGAAGCTTTGGTTCAAAGATGGAACCTTGGCTTGATTATGTTCAAGGAAGGATGAAAATTTTGAGAGAAAAAGGGTGAGTAGCTCACGGCCAAGGAGGAAGAAAAGAGAGAAAATGAAAGAGTTCCTAAGCTTTGCATGTAGGAAAAAGGAGAAAATGGTGTAATAAATGTCATCACATCACTTTTTCTTACACAAGGTTTGAATGGAAGGAAAGGAAAGACAAGTGTCTCCTATGCACCAAGGCTGTATTGCACGGTCTTCTAGGAGGGAAAAAGAGAAGGTTTAAGCAATTTTTCTGGCCCGGATCAAGAGTATTCGGGCCCGGGTCAAGGGACAGGAGGGGCAAAAAGGTCATTTTTCTCAGAAAAACCCTAAAAATTCCCAGAAATTCCCTAAAAATAGGAAATTTAATTCTAAATCCAAAAATATGAATTTTGATGATCAAAAATAATTTTAATCACTCAAAATCCAATAAAACACTCAAAACAGCAAAAACGGCAAAAACGGTAAAACGTGGGTGTTACAACTCTCCCCCTCTAAAAAGAAATTTCGTCCTCGAAATTTGTACGTACATTCTTGAAATAGCTGAGGGTGAGACTTCTTCATCTGTTCTTCCAACTCCCAGGTTGCATTTCCTTCATCGGTTGCACTCCAAATAACCTTTACCAACGGAATCTCTTTTCCTCTGAACTGCTTAATCCTTCGGTCTCCGATTCGCACAGGTAACACTTCATAAGTCAGGTTTTCTTTTAATTGTATTACGTCGGGTTCTATGACGTGCGAAGGGTCAGGAATATACTTTCGGAGTTGTGACACATGGAACACATTACGAAGATTTGAAAGAAAAGGCGGCAAAGCAATCTGATAAGCAACAAGACCAATCTTTTTCAAGATTTGATAGGGACCAATGAATTTAGGCGTAAGTTTTCGAGATCGCATTGCCCTACCAACTCCAGTCGTTGGTGTAACTCTCAAAAATATGTGATCTCCTTCTTTGAATTCAAGGGGTTTCCTCCTCCGATCATAGTAACTCTTCTGCCTGTTCTGTGATATTTTCATCCTTTCCTGAATCATCTTGATCTTTTCCGTGGTTTGCTGAATCATCTCAGGCCCCAACACTAGGCCATCTCCAGACTCAAACCAACACAAAGATGTCCTACATTTTCTACCATACAAGGCTTCATATGGTGCCATTCTAATACTAGAATGGAAGCTATTGTTGTAGGTGAACTCGATCAGTGCCAACAACTGATCCCAACTTCCCTTGTGTTCTAACACACATGCCCTCAGCAAATCCTCTAGGGATTGGATAGTCCGCTCAGACTGACCATCTGTTTGAGGGTGATAGGCTGAACTAAGCCTCAACTTGGTTCCTAAAGCTTGTTGCAGACTACCCCAAAATCTGGATGTAAACCTAGGGTCTCTATCTGACACAATGCTAGACGGAACCCCATGCAATCTTATTACTTCCTTAATGTACAACTGAGTCAACTTTTCTAGAGAAAACTTAATGTTGATTGGTAGGAAATGAGCAGATTTTGTTAACCTATCAACAATTACCCATATAGCATCAAAACCTGCAGGAGTTCTAGGTAAACCTACCACCAAATCCATAGATATGCTATCCCATTTCCACTCAGGGACATCTAAAGGCTGTAACTCTCCTGATGGTCTCTAATGTTCAATCTTAGCTTTCTGACAAACCAAACAAGATGCTACATACTCCAGCTACCTCCTTTTTCATTCCCGACCACCAAAATATCCTTTCAGATCTTGATACATCTTGGTTGCTCCAGGGTGAATACTCAACCCACTCTTGTGAGCCTCTTCTAAGATCAGTTTCCTTATTTCCTTATCATCAGGTACACATATCCTACCCTTGAATCTAATAATCCCATCAATACCCTTACAAAACTCAAATTCTCCTTTCTTAGGAACTAGATCCTTCAAAACTTGCAAAGATTGATCCACTTCCTGTGCTACACAAACTTGCTCCAAGAAATCACTTGAAATCATCAAGGTTCCCAGTCTTACACTCTTAGGACCAAATCCAACATCTAGGTTCAGGTCTCTAAACTTTTCTATCATCTCTAGCTCCTTAACCATCATTGGTGACATATGCAAAGATTTCCTACTCAAAGCATCAACCACTACATTGGCTTTCCCAGGGTGATACTGCAGACTAAAATCATAATCCTTCAAAAACTCCATCCATCATCTCTGCCTCATATTCAACTCCTTCTGATCAAACAGATACTTCAAGCTCTTATGGTCACTAAAGACTTCAAACTTAGCACCATACAGACGGTGCCTCCAAATCTTCAGAGCAAAAACTATAGCTGCCAACTCTAGATCATGCGTAGGGAAATTTACTTTGTGTGTTCGCAGTTGCCTAGAGGCATAAGCCACTACTTTTCCTTTTTGCATCAACACACAGCCTAATCCTTGTTTCGAAGCATCACAATATACTTCAAAACTCTCTTGTGGGTCAGGTAAAACTAAGATAGGCGCAGAAGTTAACCTCTTTTTCAACTCTTGAAAGTTATCCTCACACTTCTGGCTCCAAACGAAAGGTTGATCTTTCCTAATCAGACGGGTCAACGGAGTTTCTATTCTAGAAAAATTCTCAATAAACTTACGGTAGTAACCTGGCTAACCCCAAAAAGCTTCTTACCTCCGTCACAGTCCTAGGTGCTTCCCACTGTAACACAGTTTCTACCTTAGCTGGGTCTACGCTAACTCCTCCACTAGAGATCACTTGGCCTAGGAAGTTCACTTCCTTCAACCAGAATTCACACTTAGATAACTTAGCATACAACTTTCTATCCCTCAGGGTCTGTAAGGCTATTCTAAGATGCTCTGCATGCTCTTCATCACTCTTGGAATATATGAGAATGTCGTCTATGAAGACCACAACGAATTTGTCCAAGTAAGGATGGAAAACTCGGTTCATATAATCCATGAAAACTGTGGGCGCATTGGTTACACCAAACGGCATCACTAAATACTCATAGTGCATGTAGCGTGTTCTGAAAGCCGTCTTCAGAATATCCTCAGACTTAACACGTATTTGGTGGTAACCTGACTTAAGGTCAATTTTTGAGAATACAGTTGCTCCTCTCAATTGATCCATCAAGTCGTCTATCCTAGGCAAAGGATACCTATTCTTTATCGTCACCTTATTAAGCTGACGATAATCTACACACAGTCTCATGCTACCATCTTTCTTCTTAACCAACAACACTGGTGCTCCCCAAGGGGACACACTAGGCCTAACAAACTGTTTTTCTAACAACTCCTCTAGCCGTTTCTTCAACTCAGCTAACTCTAAAGGGGACATCCTATACGGAGCTATAGAAATAGGTCCGGTTCCAGGCACTAACTCTATGTTAAATTCTACCTCTCGTTCTGGCGGCAAACCAGGGATATCTTCAGGGAATACTTCAGGAAATTCTCTCACCATAGGCAGCTTATTGATGTCAGATTCCCGCTCTTCCTCCAAAGAAGAAAGTATCATGTAGATTTGAGCTCCTTCTCTCAAAGAAGCATTCACTTGGTTGGCGGACAAGAATCTCGTACTTACGGAACCAAGAGTAGAGGGAAAAAAAGAATCAAACACAACAATTTATTATAACAGTCAAGTTGGACTCGATTGGAAGATAACCAGTCCATTCCCAAAACAATATCAAGCTGAGAAAGGGGTAAACAAATCAAATCAGCAAAGAAAGTTTTATCACCAATGGTGATTTGACAGTTCAAACAAGCTGATGAAGTGATTACAGGCTTAGCAGTAGGAGTAGAAACAACAAGATCATAGGGTAATTTAACAACAGAAATTTCAATTGTTTCACACACTCCAGAGAAATAAAAGAATGTGTCGCACCCGAATCATATAATACAATTAAAGGAATTCCACTTATGACGCACTTACCTTGGATCAGATCCTCGGACTCAGCAGCTTCAGCACCGCTCATGGTGAACACTCTGCCTCTGGTTCTGGGCCTCCCAGCTTGTGCATTCAGATTTGAGACAGGTGCACTTGCAACACCACTACCACTTTCCTCTCAAAGCATGGCACTCCCTCTTAAAATGACCACTTTGCTTGCAATAGTAGCAAACATTTCCGATGGATGGGTTGACAGGTTGGTTCTTGTACGGACATTCCTTCAGGAGATGGTTCTTCTTACAGCGTGGACAACTGGCATAGTTGTTGCCGGTACTGCTTGCAGGACTTACTCTGCTAGCAACTACTGATTGTGGCCTCGCGACGCTTCCCGATGATGAGACATAGTTGTTCCTTGGGACGAAGTAAGGCTTTCTTCTGTCTTGTGAAATCTTGGGTTTGTTCCTCTGTGGACCAGAATTCTTCCACTGAGCTTGTCTTGCTTTGGTGTCATGCTCAAAAATACGACACATATTGACCATCTTAGAGAATTCGGTGATCTGCTGATACCCGATAGCCTGCTTGATCTCTGGTCTCAAACCACTCTCAAACTTAGAACACTTGGATCCTTCATCTATCGTGTTCTGGACGTACGGGCAGAACTTGGATAACTCCTCAAATTTTTCTGCATATTCCCCAACAGTTATGCTTCCTTGCTCCAACTTCAGAAATTCTATTTCCTTGCGCTTCCTCAGATCCGTGGAAAATACTTCTGGAGAAAAGTCTCCTTAAACAGATTCCAGGTAATCAATCTTCCGGTAGCTTCCAACTGACGCCTGGCATACTCCCACCAGTGTTGAGCTTCTCCGACCATCATAAACACCGCAAAGGTTACCTTTTGCTCGTCAGAACAACCCATAGCCAAGAAAATTTTCTCTAACTCTTCTAACCAAAGCTGAGATCCATCCGGGTCATGACCTCCTTTGAAATGTGGTGGATTGTTCTTCTTGAAGGTAGACAGTCCACGATAAGCATCAGGAACGTTGTTCTGATTGCGAGCTTGGTTCATCTCGTTCATAGTTTGCTGCTGGTTCTCTAGGACATCCGCGATCCTCCCCAGGAGATCGTTCATCACAGGGCTATTTCTTCCTGCCATGGAATCCTACATTCACAGAGTACGTCAGTCTCTTTCGTCTCATGCAGAACCATTTAAGCAAGAACAAATAACTCTACACACAATTCCTCATATTACAAAGGTAGTAATATAAGAGCAAACAGTTCACACAAGGCAATCAATTCATACAAACAAACAATCAACACAGAGTAAACACAGAGAGAAGGGTGTTATAGACCATACCCGAGGCCGAAAGGAAAGAACAACTCTACCACCTAAATGCGACACCCTTAGTTATACCGCTAAGAATATCATATTACAACACGTGACCGTCGAACTTACTATTTTTAAAACTGTCAAAATACGGAAACATTTATTTTTCAAAGAGCTTAGTTCTCATCAACCTATTATATTTCTAATTTCATTTTAAGTATTTATGAAATATCCTATCCTTAAGTTTGAAACTCGTTTTCAAAAAATATCTAGACGATTATTGCCCCGCATGCATACACAGCATACACGCAGTCATAAGATCGATCATAAGGAAGGAAACATCATTAATATATACATACATCACAGTGTTAATGTACTTCTCGAGCCAACAGGATAACCATACAAAGCATGAGTTCCAGTAGTAAACTAAAATAAATAAGACCTCAACAAAATACAAAACAAGAGGTCGCTAGATCAGAGCTGCTACTACCTAGACTCACAACTACTCACAACAACGCTAGTCCTACTCATCGTCCTCCGACTCCGCAGGAAGCCATCCACAACTCCTCCTCCCAACACCTCCAAGAGTGATCATCCCGAAATCCTCCGAGGGATCGTCACTAGAGGAATCCTCCTCTGGCTCCTCCTCCTCTGGATCCTCCTCCGGCTCCTCCTCCTCGTCCGTGGTGTCATCTATCACGATCAAGTCTGGCTCACTCGGGAGAGGGATGCTATGCGCATCAGGACGCACAGTCTGTGAAGGTGATGCCTCAGGAGCTGGAGAATATCTGGGGGAATCTGGCTCAGCAATAGTCGCCATCCGGGAAGACCATGATGATGGAGAAGAAGCGGGACGACGGCGAGAGTTACGAAAAGTAGTATAGCGTCTGAGTCCTGGTGGCGTCTCGAACTCGAGGGTCACTGGCACTGTGAAGTCCAACTCTGGAATTAAGGGAAGGCTAGGATGAGAAATGATAAGGCGGACCTCCTCTGTGAACACACACCGTCTAGGAATGTCGGTCACCCGCCACTGTCCTCGTGGCATCCACCGCAACTGGATCCTCATGGTCGACATACTGGATATCCCCGGTGCCGACTATCGATGTAGCGAAGAAATACAACGACAGAAAATAACAGAAGCAGAAGAGAAGGGTGAGAACATCGCATGAACTCACAGCAAGTAGAATACAACAACTAGAGCATACACATAATATCCACACTATCCAATCACAAGAATACAATTTATATTATCATGATGCATATGAACTAATGCATGTGGGCCCAGGGAAACATCACCATCCGCAGAGCACAACAGCAACTGCCCGACCATATATGTACAACGTATCAAGAGTTAGAGTCCGTACTAGCGCGATACTTATATTTTCTTTTGGCCAATTTTTCCCGACTTCCAGACAATCTCAACTGACCCTGAAAACTTGAGAGCGACAGGATAGTCAAGCCTGCACCCCATTTACTCGACAGTAGGGAGCGAGCATTTTTGGGACCTGACTACCATCAGGGCTGGCAACCCCGTTCGAGGACCCGCTGGCGTTCTTTGCAAAACCCAGTGCACCCGTCCCTACCAGTTTCACACTGTACCGAGTGTCACTGCCATATAGGTCGTAAGGTCTTTAACCATAAGTATCAACAATGCCTTATGATGCATGTCACACAACAAAGTTTCAAAACAACCACCTCCTTACAGGCGAAGCCCCTTTGAATCATTCAACGTCACCACATCTCCGTGGTACGACCCGATTCAAAGTCTTCTCTTCACAAGAAGAACCAAACCCTATCCCGGGTTGAAACCACACTCTCTCACTAAGCTTCTCAAGTTTTATGTAAGAAGAGGGTGTTGGTTATAATCTTTTTCAGTAGTTTACACTAACGTTCTTGATAATCATGTCCACTTAAGTCCTATGATTTACTAAGACTTATGGTAGTGTCTTATCGATAGTATTATTTATCCTAATCTGTCTTATGCGACTAATTAAGACTAGGTTTAACCCTTAATTATAATTAGTTGTCATTAACTGAACTATAATTAATGTTACTTTTCTTTAATTAAGTCTTAATTCTTACTTAAGATCCTAATTAATTCCTAATCATCCCTTAATCTCTTCCTAAATCTTAGATTAGGGTTTTAATTACGTTTGATTAAGGTTAATCATAATTAATTAGTTCTTAACCATCATTAGTGATTAATTACTTAATTAATGCTTTAATTAAGGTTAATCATCTTTGGACTTAATTAATCATTCTTTACTTAATTAAGGTAAGTGAATTAGGTTAATTAACTTAGGTAATTAAATTAGTTAAGCCTACTAATTAATCCTAAGTTTTAATTTTTTTATTACTTGGATTAGAGTTGAAGTCCAACTCTAATCTAAGTCCAAATCCATAAATCATTTTTGGTTGACTCTTTAAATGAGTCTTTGACTCTCTTTTTTGAAGGTTTTGAACCTGAATCAAGGGCCCAAAGGTTGGATGACTCATGGGAGCCCATTTTTACTCATAATAAGTCAAAAATTTGACTTTTATGTTGACTTTTGTTTTAGTGAAAGCGAAAATCCGAATTTAATCTTTTATTTAAGAACTTTCTTTATTTGCATTTTAACCCTTTTACTTATGAAATTATTCCTTAGTCCTTTTTGGACCACTAAGCCCAAAAACATGTTTTCAACATTCACTTGATCTTTTCAAGATCAAAGAGGCATTCTTGATGAGTTTCATCAAGAACAACTCAAGAACATCAAGAACAACTTGAATGTTCATCCAAAACTCAAATTTTTCACACAATCATCAACAAACAATTTAAATACCAAATATCATACTAAATCACCCAAAATCATCCATACACATATTCAAGTTCATAACCAACATTTTTCAAGAATCAAACTTTCAAAACAATTTTATAAATTCAACAACTTCATGCATGTTCATAAATCCATCATCAAAACACATTTCCAACATCAACTAAAATTTTAGAAACATGCAGCCACACAAGCACATTAACAAGCAAGTTTTTCAATAAAATCCCAAATAAATAGCCACTGTGCAGACCGAATATCTCCTAGGATAGAATCGTATCAACGATCCGACCGTTCAAAATGAAGATTCAGGTGTTGTAAACCAGCCACTAAAATTTCAGCCCGATCCAACGGTGAACGAATCTGCAGTCTCCATTTTATGGTCGCTGCTCTATGTAAAAACGGGAAAAATTTCTTTCCAACCAATTTCACAATTTGCATGCATCAACAACCACAATCCAAACACTTTTCAAGCATCAAAATAAATGTCAAAACACCCACACAACCCAGCTCAAGAAATCCAAAACATTTGCTCAAAGAAAACCTCAAAAAGTGATTTTTTTTTCAAGGAAAAACAAGAGAAAAAGACAAGGATTTAAGGGCAAATCCTTGACTCTAGTTACAAATCCTACTAGAGTTCAAGTTCTCCCCCCCTTTACCTCAATCTCTCAAGAGAATAGGTGCAGATTTTGCTCCCAAAAACAGCCCCCAAATATGCTCCTTTTAGTCACCAACAAGGATTTTTCAAGGCTAGAAGGCTTATAATTTGAAGCTTTGGTTCAAAGATGGAACCTTGGCTTGATTGTGTTCAAGGAAGGATGAAAATTTTGAGAGAAAAAGGGTGAGTAGCTCACGGCCAAGGAGGAAGAAAAGAGAGAAAATGAAAGAGTTCCTAAGCTTTGCTTGTAGGAAAAAGGAGAAAATGGTGTAATAAATGTCATCACATCACTTTTTCTTACACAAGGTTTGAATGGAAGGAAAGGAAAGACAAGTGTCTCCTATGCACCAAGGCTGTATTGCACGGTCTTCTAGGAGGGAAAAAGAGAAGGTTTGTGTAATTTTTCTGGCCCGGATCGAGAGTATTCGGGCCCGGGTCAAGGGACAGTAGGGGCAAAAAGGTCATTTTTCTCGGAAAAACCCCAAAAATTCCCAAAAATAGGAAATTTAATTCTAAATCCAAAAATATGAATTTTGATGATTAAAAATAATTTTAATCACTCAAAATCCAATAAAACACTCAAAACAGCAAAAACGACTAAAACGGTAAAACGCGGGTGTTACACTGAAAGTACATGAACAAGAGCTGATGGAAGAGGATCTCATCAGACGACCCAAGACTATAGCTCTAAAAGCCTCTTCAAGTAGCTCAAAAGGTAAGAAGACAAGCTCATCTCAAAAACCTCTCTCAACTCATCTCATGATTCAGAAACAGAAGATGATGAGGAAGAAGAAGATGATAGTGAAATGGATGATGAGCTAGGCTACATATCAAGGAAGATCAGACGCATGTGGAGAGCCAGAGGGACTGGAAGGAAGAACTTTCCCTCAAGAAGTGGAGAAATAAAATCTGACAAGAAGGGACAATTCATTTGCTTTGAGTGCAAAAAACCTGGACATATTAGATCTGAGTGCCCTCAGCTCAGAAGAGAAACAAAGAAAAGTCCTAGGAAGAAAGCAATGATGGCCACCTGGGATGACACAGATGAAGAAGAAAGTCAAGATGGACAGTCAGCCAACCTATGTCTCATGGCTGATGGAGATTCATCAGAAGACGAGGTAACTGAATCTGACTCTGAATACTCTATTGATGAGCTTAAGTCTGCTTTTGAAAATCTTCTGTATGATTCAAATCTTCTTGCTTCTAAGACCTCATTACTTAAATCAGATTTAAATACATCTCTTGAGAAAATCAAATTTCTTGAAAAAGAAAATGAAGATTTAAATCATAAGAACAGTAGCCTCATGTTGTCTCACATGAGATTGTCTGAACAAGTAAAAGCTAAGACTCAAGCTCTCAATGTGCAGGAACTAAAGAATCTATCAGATAAAAATCAGCAGCTCAAACTACAAAATAGAACTCTTATAAATGACCTGGCTAAGTTTGTAAATGGAACAAAAAACCTTGAGAGACTCATTGGATCTCAAAAGGGCTTTTTTGATAAAGCTGGACTTGGTTATGAGAGATCTTCAAATGAAGTTTGGTACAAAGATTTTTTCATTCCTGCAAGAAAAAAGAAAAAGGAAAGATGCTCTTGTTGTAATAAATATGGCCATAAAGCCACATATTGTTACCTGAGACAAGTAGCATCTAAGAGAAAGGCAACTAACCATGAAGGACCTAGATATAAGTGGGTACCTAAAGCTAAACCCCTTGTTTTGACAGATGTGCCTGACAGCAGCAAATTCCAAGAAAGAATGGGTGTTGGACAGCGGATGCTCAAGGCACATGACTAGGGACAAAAGCAAATTCCTGTCACTTGAAGAAAATGCCACTGGAGTTGTCTCCTTTGGAGACAACAGTAAAGACCAGATCAAGGGCATAGGTAAAATTGGTAAGACCAACTCAGCTCAAATTGAGAATGTATATTTTGTTGAAGGTTTGAAACATAACTTGTTGAGCATCAGTCAGTTATGTGATAATGGTTATCATGTTAATTTCCAACCTACCTTCTGTGAGATCATAGACTCCAAAACTGGAAAAATTATTTTCTCTGGAACAAGAAAGAAAAATCTTTACTCAGTCTCACTAGAGAGTCTATCAGATCTCACCTGTCTCATGTCTCATGATCATGAGAGATGGCTATGGCACAAAAGAGTTGGACATATTAACATGAGAACCATGAATTAGCTTGCTAGTAAGTCACTTGTCAAAGGGTTACCTAAGGTAAAATTTGATAAAGACAGGAAGTGTGACTCCTGCATCAAAAGAAAGCACAGCAAATCAAGCTTCAAACCTAAGGACTGTGTCTCAACTACTAGGCCACTTGAGATCCTCCACATTGACCTATTTGGACCAACTAAGACAGTAAGTATCAGTGGTAAAAAGTATGGCTTTTCATTGTGGATGATTTCTCAAGATTCACCTGGGTTCTGTTTCTATCTCAGAAAGATGAATCATATGACTCCTTCAAAACCTTTTGTAAAAAGATTCAATCTGAGAAAGGATATGGAATTGGGTCTGTTAGGAGTGACCATGGAGGAGAATTTGAAAATGCTAAGTTTAAGAAATTCTTTGATAAAAATGGTATCTCTCATAACTTCTCCTGTCCAAGGTCTCCTCAACAAAATGGTGTAGTTGAAAGGAAGAATAGAACACTTCAAGAAATGGCTAGAACTTTACTATGTGACTCTGGAATTGAAATGTACTTCTGGGCAGAAGCTGTTAATACATCCTGCCACATTTTAAACAGAGTTACTATAAGAAATATCTTAAATAAGACTCCATATGAGCTATGTAAAGGTAGGAAGCCTTCAATTTCATATTTTCATGTCTTTGGATGTGACTGCTATATTCTAAATACTAATGATCAGTTGGGAAAATTTGACACCAAATCTGATAAAGGAATTTTCCTAGGATATTCATTAACATCAAAAGCTTATAGAGTATATAATTTAAGAGCCAAAACTACTGAAGAATCTGTGCATGTAGTTTTTAATGAAGTTCAGGGAAATACTCAGAAAGAAGTCGATGATGGAGTAGAAGAGCTAATGAAAGACCTAAAGATCTCAACTCAAGAAGTTGAAGAGAGACTCTCACCTGAGCAGAAGATGGTAAGATCATCCCAATCTGAACGCAGAAGAGAAGCTCAGTCAGAAGGAATATCTTAAAGAAGCAACCAGTCTGGAACATCTCATATCTTCCAAGAAGAAGATAAATCAAATGATCAAGCCAGATCTCAAGAGACAAGACCAAAAAATGTTGAAATACAAAATGAGCATGCATCTCAACTACCCAGAAACTGGAGACTAGTAAGGTCTCATCCAAGAGATCAGATAATTGGAGAGACTTTAGACAGATTCAGAACCAGATCTTCTTTTAGAGACACAGAAAATCTGATGGCCCTTCTATCTGAAGTAGAGCCAAAGGATATACATGAGGCCTTAAATGATGAATCCTGGACTAAGGCCATGGAAGAAGAACTAAATCAGTTTGAGAAAAGCAAAGTCTGGAAAATGGTTCCTCCACCATCTCATCAAACCATAATTGGAACCAGATGGGTCTTCAGAAATAAGCTAAATGAAAAGGGTCAAGTTGTAACGCCCGCGTTTTACCGTTTTTGCCGTTTTTGCAGCTTTGAGTGTTTTATTGGATTTTGAATGATTAAAATTATTTTTAATCATCAAAATTTATATTTTTGGATTTAGAATTGAATTTCCTATTTTTAGGAATTTTCTGGGAATTTTTGGGTTTTTCCTGTGAAAAATGACCTTTTTGCCCTCCTGTACCTTGACCCGGGCCCGAATTCTCTTGATCCGGACCAGAAAAAAATTGCACAAGCCTTCTCTTTTCTCCTTGGATACCGTGCAACCAGCTTTTCATGCATGGTACACACTTGGCCATTTTTCCCTTCCAATCCATCACTACTTAAAAAGGTGAAAAGATGGCATTAATGACACTTTTTCACTTTTTTCCTTACTACATGCAAAGCTTGGAAAACTCCCTCATTTTATCTCATCTTCTCTCTTCCTTGGCCGTGAACTCATCACCATTCTCTCCCAAAAATTTCATTCTCACCATAAACACCAACCAAGTTTAAGTTCCATTTTTGAACTTAAGCTTAAAAATACTCACTTTCTAGCCTAAAAACACTTGTTGGAGACCAAGAGGAGGAGCTTGAGGGGCTGTTTTGGGAGCAGAATTCTGCACTCATTTTCTTGAAAGTTTGAGGTAAAGGGGGGGAGAACTTGAACTCTAGTAGGAAATGTAACTAGAGTCAAGGATTTACCCTTTAATCCTTGCTTTTTGGCCTTGTTTTCACTTGAAAAAAATCATGTTTTGGAACTTATTTTGTATGAACATTTTCGGATCTTTGAGCTGGGTTGTGATTGTTGATTGCATGTTTATTTTGATGCTTGAAATGTATTTATTTGATGGATTTGAATGCATGCAAGCCAAGCTAAAATTTTTGCAAAAATATTCACTTTTTCCCTTGATGCTCTCGGCCAAGGGGAGAAAAATGGACTGCATGTATTCTAAATTTATTTTGATGAGTTGAATGTGTTTAGATGATGATTTGATGAACATGCATGTGGTTGGATGGAATTACAAAATTGTTTTGATGTTTGATCTTGAAAAAAAATGGTGTTTTGAGCTTGAAAATGGAAGTTTGAATCTCGAAATGTGTATGGATGATTTTGAGTGAATTAATGTGATAATTGTTGTTTAGAATGTGTATACATGATTATAAGAGATTTTGGTGGAGATTGGATGGTTGGAAAAGTTAGGGTTTTTGGTGAACATTCAAGCATGTTCTTGATGTTCATGAGAGTTCTTGATGAAACTCATCAAGAATGTCCTTTTGATTAAGATCAAAAGGATGTTTAAAACATGTTCTTGGGCTAAATTGTCCCAAAAGGACTAAAAGATAAAATTGTAACGAAAAGGACTAAATTGCAAATAAGATAAGTTTTTAA
Organism: Sesbania bispinosa; assembly: GCA_026901365.1. Lineage (NCBI taxonomy): Eukaryota > Viridiplantae > Streptophyta > Magnoliopsida > Fabales > Fabaceae > Sesbania > Sesbania bispinosa. The sequence goes on from QLOH01000091.1 coordinate 1,183,103, forward strand.
AATAAGTAATAAAATTCGGATTTTTAATTTAATTAAAATAAAAGTATATTTAAAAGTCATATTTTTAAATTATTATGAATAAAAATGGGCTCTCATTGGTCCAATAACCTTTAGGCTTTTTGTTTAGGTCCAAAGCCTTCAAAAGAAAGTCAAAACTCAATTTAAAAGATAATTAAAAATAATTAAAGAGTTTGGACTTAAATGTGTGTTGATCTTAATTAATTGTGAAAATTAAACTTAGAATTAATTAATTGACTTAATTAATTTAAATCACCTAAGTTGATTAACCTAATTTATTTGAGTTAATTAAGGATTAATTAAGTCTAAATATAATTAATCTTAATATAAGTGTTAATTAAGTAATTAATCGCTAACGACGGTTAAGAACTAATTGATTATGATTAACCTTAATCAAACATAATTAAAAATCCTAATCCAAGATTAAGGAAGATATTAAGGGATAATTAGAAATTAATTAGGATCTTAAGTAAGGATTAAGACTTAATTAAAGAAGATTAAGATCAACTGTAACCCGATTAATGAAGACTAGTTATGATTAAGGGTTAAGCCTAACCTTAATTAGTAATGCAAAGAGAACTAGGATAAGTAATTCCTTTCATAAGACACATCCATAAGGCTTAGTAAATCATAGGACTTGAGTGGATATGATTATCAATAACGTTAGTGCAAACTACCTTAAAAGATTATAACCAACGCTCTCCCTCTACATAAGACTTGAGAAGCTTGGAAAGAGAGTGTGAGTTGGTTCTCTTTGTAAAGGAAAGGCATTGAATCAGGGCCGTGCCACGGTAAAGTGGTGACGTGGAACGATTCAATGGGCTTTTCCTGTGAGGATGAAACGCTGAAAGTATTAATTGTGTGACATGCATCATAAAGCACAAATGGTGATCAAGGTTTAAGAGCCTTACGACCTATATGGCAACAACACTCTAGTACAGTGTGAAACTGGTAGGGACGGGTGCACTGGGTTTTGCAAAGAACACCAGCGGGTCCCATAGAGGACGCCAGCCCTGAGGATAAGTCGAGTCCCGAAATGGCTCAAGTGACGTAGGCTCGCCCCCTACTGTCGGGCAAACGGGGTACAGGCTTGACTATCCTGTCGCTCTCAAGTTTTCATGAATCAGTTGAGTTGTCTGGAAGACAGGGAGAATCGTCTTGGCCAGAGATTGAGCAATGCTCCTAGTACTATTTGCTAGTACAGACAGACTCCTGAGACATTGTCCACATATGGTCGGGCAGTAGCTGTGTGCTCTGCAGTTGGTGATGTTTCCCCGGGCCCTCATGCATTAATTCTATGCCTCATTACAGCATAGACTTCATTCTTGTGATTGTGATTGTGATTGTGATTGTGATTGTGTGAAAGTTTTGCGGATGCTCTAGTTACTGTGTTCTACTTGATATGAGTTCATGTGATGTTCTCACCCTTCCTTTTTCTACTTCTGTTATTCTCCATCGTCGTGTTTCTCCGTCACGTCGACAGTCGGTATTGGAGAGCTTCAGGATGTCCACTATGAGAGTCCAGCTGAGGTGGGAGCCACGGGGCCAGTGGCGAGTCACCGACATCCCTAGACGCTGTGTGTTTACGGGGAAGGTGCGCGTTACTATTTCTCATCCCAGCCTGCCCCTGATTCCAGAGATGGTCTTCACAGTGCCGGTGATTTTGGAGTTCGAGACGCCACCCGGACTTAGGCGTTACACCGCTTTCCTTAACCGCCGCCGTCGTTCCACTCCGTCTTCATCACCACAGTCTTCACAGATGGCAACCATGGACGTGCCAGATTCCCCCCATTATTCTCCCCGTCCGGAGGCATCACCTCCACAGCCAGTGCGTCCTGGTGTTTTTGGTCGTTCCCCTCCGAGCGTGCCAGACCTGATTTTGATTGACGACACTACATCTGAGGATGAGGAACCAGAGGAAGACCCGGAGGAGGACTCTGAGAGTGAGGAACCGGAAGAAGATCCTTCCAGTGACGACCCCTCAGAAGACTTTGGAATGATCAACCTTGGAGGCACTAGAGGGAGAAGCTGCGGGTGGAACTCTGCTGAGACGGATGATGATGAGTAGGGTAGTTTGGTTGGGGTAGTTGTGAGTCTAGTGTGTAGCAGCTCTGAATTAGTGGCCTCTTATTTTGTTTTGGGTTGAGGTCTTATTATTACATTCTACTGCTAGAACTCTTGTTTTGTATGGTGGTGTTGTTACCTCAGGGATCACTGTGACACTGTGGTATGTATGTATATATGTTCATTACGTTTCCTTCACATGATCAACTTTATATCTACATGTATGTCGTGTGTGTATGTGGGATGATCGAATCGTCTAGATGTTTTTAGAAAATGAATTCCAGACTTAAGGAAGGTACATTTTTATGAATACTTAAAATGGAACTAGAAAGTAATAAGTTGATGATGGCTAAGCTCCTTCAAAAAAAAAAAAATATTCCAGTATTTTCCGAGTTTTAAAACAGTAAATTCGACGGTTACGTTTCGTAATGTGATATCCTTAGCAGTATAACTAAGGGTGTCGCACAAGTCATGAGGAACAAAGCTAGACTGGTGGCACAAGGGTTTAATCAACAAGAAGGAATAGATTATGATGAGACCTTTGCACCTGTAGCAAGACTTGAAGCTATCAAGATCTTGTTAGCATTTGCTGCATTCAAGGACTTCAAATTATATCAGATTGATGTAAAAAGCGCCTTCCTAAATGGGATCATAGAAGAAGAAGTCTATGTAAGACAACCTCCTAGAGTTGAAGATCCTAATCATCCAGAATATGTGCTCAGACTATCCAAAGCCCTATATGGCCTCAAGCAAGCTCCAAGAGCTTGGTATGATAGGTTAAGTTTATCTATATGGCCTCAAGCAAGCTCCAAGAGCTTGGAATGATAGGTTAAGTTCATTTTTAATTAAAAATGGTTTTATCAGGGGTAAGATTGACACTACTCTCTTTAAGAAAGAAATTAGCAAAGACCTGTTAATTGTTCAAATTTATGTTGATGACATTATCTTTGGTTCAACTAATGAATCTTTATGTCAAGAGTTCTCAAGTCTCATGCAGGGAGAATTTGAGATGAGTATGATGGGTGAACTGGGATTCTTCTTGGGGCTTCAAATCAAACAATTGACTGATGGAATATTCATTAATCAAGAAAAATATAAAAAAGATCTGCTCAGCAAATTCAAAATGAGTGAGGCTAGACCAATGAAAACCCCTATGCACCCCTCAACTCATATTGATCAAGATGAAGCTGGAAAAGTTGTCTCAGACAAGCTTTACAGAGGTATGATTGGTTCCCTTATGTACCTAACTGCCAGCAGACCAGATATTCAGTTTGTTGTAGGAATATGTGCAAGGTACCAATCTAATCCAAAAGAATATTTAGGTATTTAATTGGAACCACTAATCTTGGCCTATGGTATGAGAAAGGAAAGAGTTTTGATCTCATAGGATACAGTGATGCTGATTTTGCTGGTGACAAGATGGATAGAAAGAGCACCAGTGGATCTTGTCAATTCCTAGGAAAATGTCTTATCTCTTGGTCATGCAAGAAGCAAAACACCATTGCATTATCCACTACAGAAGCTGAGTATGTCTCAGCTGCTGCATGCTGTACTCAAGTTCTATGGATCAAATCTCAATTGCAAGACTATGCAGTCAGGTACTCTAAGATTCCTATTTACTGTGATAATACTAGTGCCATAAACCTTGCAAAGAATCATGTTCATCATTCTAGGTCCAAACACATTGACATCAAACATCACTTTATAAGAGATCATGTGCAAAAAGGAAGCATTGAGTTAATTTTTGTAGATACCAAGAGTCAGCTGGCTGACATCTTTACAAAACCCTTGGTGGAAGAAAGATTCATTGAAAATTTAAATTTGTTAAATGTGTGCTATCTTGATTAAAAACAATGAATTTAATTTAGCCCATCACTGGATTACATGCTGAGAGTCTGTCTCACTAGAGATGAGACTCAAGTGTCATATATGAAGAGACAAGGTCTCAGACGAGTCTGCTATCAGACGCGTCTCATGACTCATCTCAACTGACGTCTCATGAATTTACAGAGACATTACAGTGTGCTGTTAAAAAATTTTAGAGCCGTTACTCAATGATTAGAACTGCCCACTACTTGGAAAACTAGTCGTTAGACTATAAAAAGGAGTGCCAACCACTCTCAACTGCCATAATAACTCCCCACTACGCGCAGTTACTACGTCTCTCCCTTTCTCTGTCTCTAGACTATTTAAGTCTCTTCTCACATTCCATTCTCACTTTTCTCTCTCAAATGCGTATCAAGTTCACTGCGTTAAAACTCCCTTACTTTGATAAATCATCATCTTCCTCCTCTCCTGACAAGATGTCTTCTGAAGAAGGATCTAAATCTCAAAGCATTCACTCTAGCCAAGAAACCCTAACCCGTTCTCCATCTCCACAACCAAGCACTGAAACAGAGCCTTCTCAATCCACTCAACCTACTCAACCTTCTCCATCTTCAAAATCCACATCGTCCAAAAAGAGCACCCCTGTACCTCCTAGAATGAAATCCCAGAGAATTGCCTCGCAAGTCACCCAGACTTCAGCTCCTAGATCCCCTGTTCATATAGACCTCACACAACCTGGATCTTCAAAGAAAGGGAAAGACAAGGTTGTAGAAGGAAAGAAGATCTCTTTCCAATCTGATCTCTTCTCCAATGCTGAGGTAGAAGATAAGTTCACCAAAAGGTTCGTAGATAAGAAGATCATCATAGGAAGAGTAATCTCATTCCAAGAACTAAGAGATGAAGGATGGGATATTGGTCCCTATTTGGAGAAACAAGGATGGAAAGAATACTTGGGCATGACTGAGTCAGTCTTTCCAAAGATGACTAGTGCATTCTATGCAGCATGCTACAAGGCTAAGGGATCATCTCAAGGTCAGCCACACATCATCTCAGACATCAAAGGAGTCCACATAGAGCTGACAGAGCAAACACTTGGTGCCATCATCCAAGCACCTGTGGCTGGCAACAGACTGTACAATGAGGAACAATGGTGGAGCAACATTGGAATACCTTCAGCCAATGTAGGCACCTCCCTCTTCAAATGAGGTCTCATCACAGATGCCTCTTCATCCCTAAACCTTTTTGGCAAGTTTCTGTTTCATCTTGTTGCCAAATGCATCATGCCAAGGGCTGGCACATTCAACAAGGTCTATCACCATGACTTGATGGTAATGTATCACCTCAAGCATGGCATTCCCCTGAATCTTCCATTCCTAATACTTAGGCATGTGGAACATGCTTTCCACAACTCCAAAATCAACGCATCTCTTCCCTTTGGAATGCTCACCACCAGGATCATGAAGCATTTCAAAGTTGACTTCAGTGGTTGTGATAAATCTGACGAGAGACCAAGCTATATTGGAACAAAAAATTTGAAGTCTCTCGGGCTAAATGGTAAGAACATCCCTTCTCCTACTTTTCCTTTAAATGACCCTCCTCCTACTGTTCCCACAACTACACAGGCTTCTCCCTCATCCAAGATGTCAGAAGCCAAGAAGAAAGACTCAAAGGAAGCTGCTGAGGGATCTCAAGAAGGTTCAGAGATCCCTGTTAAAGAAAAGAAAAGAAAAGCACAACCATCTGCATCCACAGAAACTGAGAAAAAGAAAAAGAAGAAAAAGAAGTCAAGACCTGAGTCTACCAACCAATCTGAGCCTACCCCTGGAGAGGATGAGCCACATCTTGAGAAAGATGCAGAAGAGGAAATGGCCAAAAATGAAGAGGAAGTGGTCAGAACTGAAGAGGAAGTGGTTAGAAATGAAGAAGAAATGGCCATACCTGAAGAAGAGGAACCACTAATTGAACAAGTGCACCAGTCACCTCCTAAATCTCCACCACCTGAGTTATTTCAACCGGAAGTCTCTCCTTGTAGTAAGATTATTGCTAAGACCTTGGTGAGCTTTGAAAAGGATAATACAAACTCAAGCTTTGAAACTCACCCAGAGCCACAAGTAGAGATTATCACCACCAAACAGACAACCCCTGTGAGGTATAAACCTGCATATTCCCTTCCTACTTCCTTTCCCACTCCTGGAAAGTTCTTTGTAGAGACCATTCTGAATGATTCCCCTCAGCCTAAATATGATAATCTGCACCTCCAACTACCAGACCTGAGCCAGCTGAGGCACCCTCATCTGAACCATCTATTCCTACACACCTATCCAACTCTATCAATACCTTTCTAAACCAACTACATGAAGAACAACAACAACACCAGCAAGATCTTAACACAAGACTTGAGCAGAATCAAAAGAAGATCTTGAAGAAGGTGAAGCACCACAAAAAGAGGCAAGCTGCTCTGTTTGCTGCTTTTGACACTGTCCTATAGGCAATGCATGCAACTAATGAATTTCACAAGAAGATGAACCTTCATCTTTCAAATTTTCCTCCTCTACCTGAGTTCCCACAGACTGTGCTGCACCCATCTAGACCTAGCTCAGACTCATCCTCTTCCCACTCATCCTAGCTCTGCTAGTTATCTTGTTTTGATAATGTCAAAAAGGGGAGAGTAGGTTAGATATATATCTAATGAGAGTCTTAGTTAGGATATAATTCAGTTTAATGTTTGTGAGGATTTGATCAGCTTAATAGCTAGAGATGTAGTTAGCATCTTTTCACAGCTTTTTGATAAGATGCAGTGGCATCTTTTGTTTTGTAAATGACTCTATCAATGCTTGCAGTATATTTCTGAGTGACTTACTTAATCTTGATTAACAGTTCATATAAATATTAAGTCTTAAAATAGAAAAACTGATCTATAACTCAGGGGGAGCTCTTCTCCTTAATTATTTCTGTTTTAGAAGAGATTGCACATCTCAGGGGGAGCTAATTATATACATGCATCATTTCTATATTAATCTCATCAGATATGTAACTTACAGTTTTCCATCATCAAAAAAGGGGGAGATTGTTGAGACAAGCTCACCTCCAAGAAGTTTTTAATATGACAAACTGATTAAGATTAAATATGCATATGAGATGCATCCTGTGTTACTAACCATGTGCATGAGTATGGCAGAGATTTTCTGTATCTAAACCACTGCAGGAAAACATGAAGTTCACTTAGATCAGCAAATAACATAAGTAACATATGCAAGTTCAGCTTGAGAAGCAAGCTAAGAACAGATGCAAGTGCAACTTAAGATACAAGCCAAGGTCAGACGCAAGATCAGCATTAAGATGCTAACAAAGCATGAGATGCAAGCCTCTATGCTCAGATGATGTTCTAAGAAAAGAAGAGATCTCAGCACAAAGCCAAAAGAGACTCAAGCACTGCTTGAGATGCAAGCCATGAACATATGCTAGTTCAGCTTGAGACGCAAGAACGGCTTGAGACGTCGTCTCAAGGACAAAAGAAGCAAGATGGGATCTCATCAGAGATGCAAGAAAATAGTAACAGAATCTGGACAGAAGTAAGACTGCATGCTCAATGACAGGAGACAGCAAGTGGGGTCAGCATAAAGTCAAACAAGGACACAAGGACACTGACACAGTGACTTAGCCTGAAAAGTTGTTGTACACCTACTAAAAAAAGGACTGTACCTGCTGCTGTGTGTTCCAACGGATTGCAACGGCCACATAACGGCTAGTTCCTCATCTGCTGATATAAAAGAGACAAGATCAAATGCTAAGATGTGAGAGAGACTGCCCACGCTACTGTACAATCATTCAGCATCTTATCACATCTCATTTAGCATCTCAAGTGCACTCATCAGCTGTCTGTCAACAGATCTAATACATCTTGAGATCTACATCTATTTTCTTTCATCTCTCTTTTGTGCACAATTTCTATACTGTAATTTAAGAAGAGAGTTTTTCTAGCTTATCAATTTCCATATCCATACTTTGTATGCTGTAAGCTAGATTCATCATATTCATCCACTGTAACTTGTCTCATCTAAGATAGGAGGGTTCCTAGTCTTAGAGTGAGGTGTTTGTGTCCTGGAGAGGCTGTAAGAATACTTGTGGCTTAGCTAAGATAGGAGTGCCTAGGCATAGTGTGAGTGGGACGTCCTGGAGAGGCTGTAAGAATACTTGTATTGGCTGGTTTGTCAATAGTGGAAAATCTCACGTGTTGTGAGGACTGGACGTAGCCCAAGGTGTGGGTGAACCAGGATAAGATCTCTGCCCCCTGTCTCTTGCTCTGTCTCTATATTGCTTATATTGATTTGATTATAATAACGCAATAACAACCAGAACAACTCAATCAACAATCAATATAAGATTCTGAGTTAAAATCTAGATATAAGAATCATTACTAAAATTGGATTAGATATACCCTGTCTTAACAGAGACTCCAAGTTGGCAAACTTGAGAGAACATCTCAACAATCAATTTTAGTGTGAATTTGCAGGAACAGATTTGAAAAGTCTCTACTCAACCCCCCCTTCTAGAGACCTTCAGCCAACTTCAGTTTTTACATGCACAAAGGGTGTGATGATATGAAGCCCAATCTTGATCCAAGTAAAGTGTCTCTAACTCTTCCTTTCTAATTCTATAATTATTAATTTGCTATTTACAATTATGGAACAATATTATCAAATCGTTGTTTCCCTTGATAATTAGATCACAGTCTACATAAATTGACCGTTCCCTGTGGATACGATACTCTTCTTACTATTATATTGTTGGATTTGTAGTTCGCTTGCCAGAAACCCATCAAGTATTTTTGGCGTCGTTGTCGGGGAATGGTTTCCAATTTGTGTAGACCTTAGAGGTCTAGTTATCAAATTTTCTTTTACTTATCTTAGGAATTTGTTTTTCTTTTAGGATTTCTATTTATTTTTTTAGGAATTTTACTGTTTTTCCATATTTAAAATAAAAATCTCTTCAACACTTACCCTTTTTCAAGTTTCTTGTTTATGCTTCTGAGAGGTCAGGTGTCTCCAAATCAATTACAGTTCGACCCGGAAATAGAAAGTATGAGGTCCAAGAATCTCCTGAAAGTGGTTTTAATCATGACAACCAAATCAAATGCAACTTAGCATAATTCGGATTCCAAAAGAACTAACCATTTTATTTGAGAATGTGTCCAGAAGCAACATGTTTCATCTTGCAGAAGGACAAATATGAGAAGCTTCATTTTAATGGTTAACAGAAGCAATAAGTTGAAAGAATGAAAAATTGGCGAAGGAAAACTTGAAATAAAAATGAGTAAATTGAAAGTAACTCATTCAAGCATTCAGAAGCTATCAAGCACTCCTCACAGTTTCCAGAAGCAAGAAGAAGCATCTCAAGAACTCCAAATGAAATTGTTTTAGAAGGAAGATTCATTTTAGAGGAAATTCTAAGAAGAAAGCAAAAACTGAATTTCAATCTTAAGACATATCAACTGCAGAACATAAAACATGTCACAGAATTATAAGAATTATCTGCAGTTGATTAGAAGCAAATCTGCAGAAGGAATGTGCAAGAACAAACTCTGCAGAAGCAGCAAATTGAACAAGAAAGTATAAAATAAATCTCCTGCTGATTTAGCTGAGTAACACAAGTTGAAATACACTTGAAATAATCTAGAAGTCATCCTCAGCAAATTCACAGAAGCATTGGTGAAGAAATGAGCCAATTTTGCTGTATGCAGAAGCATGAAGGCCAGTCAACTGGACAACTGTACTTATCAGCTTTTGCAGCTGTACCTAAAAGGGACTTGTCAATACATCACAGCTGGATCATTTTAACTTCATCCCAACGGCTACAAGGCTCCTCACCTATAAAAGGAGGTGCTCTCTTCACAATGAAATACACCTCTCACTCCAGAAGCATAAAATACTCTCTGTTGTTTCACTGCCAGCTTCTGAAACCTTTTCTCTCTCCTCAAATTCTTTCTAATCTGCTTATACAAGCTGTTGAGGGGGAGTTTTGCTCACTAGGAAATTCTGTTGCTACTCTGATTGTAATCTAATGAGCTATTTGTACTTTACCTTGTTTTTGTGCTTCTGTAAGGTCAGAGAGATTGGTTTGTTGTAAAATCTCTTGTGACACATTAGGTGAAGTATATGGAGAGGTTGTAAAGGCTCTGGTGTGAGCCTGTGAGTGTTTGGGGTCTGCAGAAGGAAGTTCTGCAGATTTCTGGATCTGTGCTTCTGCAGAAAGTCCTACAGTAAGTCAGGATCTGTTTTGGTGAGTTTAGTGATTCTGTAGAAATCCTGAAGAGGCTGTGGAAAAAGAATACTAGTGGTAGTGTGTACCCAAAGGTTGTAACTGATTTGTTAGTGAGAAAAATCCTACAAAAGGTATGGACTTGACATAGCCTCAGGTTGGAAGAGGTGAACCAGTGTAAAAACCCTTGTGTTTTCTTCTTTCCCTTACCTTCTTAACCTCTGCATGTGCACAAAAAGCTTTCAAAACTAATATTACCTAAGTAAGTGGCAACTAAATTGATTCCACCAAAGGAATCCTATTTTTAGCATAATAAGCATTAATACTTACAATTCTACTTGTGGAGATCCATCTTCTAATAAACAACAAAGAACTTATCTTGAGCAGAATTTTATTAGAAGATAAAATAGCAGAATTTTAAAAAAATCACAATTCAACCCCCTTTCTTGTGATCCAACCATATACTTCAATTGGTACCAGAGCTTGCCTCTTGGGTTGAACTCACTTAACAGTGAGAGAGGAAAAGATCAAGGGATGGCAAACCATGGAGCTGCAATGTTCATTCCAGAAGGATCATCCACAAACAGACCACCAGCTTTCAATGGAAAAGACTATTACTATTGGAAGGATAGAATGAAATTGTTCTTGGAATCTCAAGATATTGATCTATGGGATATTATAGAAAATGGGAATTACATTCTCACTACAAGAAGAACCAGAGTTCTGGCTCCTCCCACAGAAGGTGAGACTGAAATTGTTGAAGAAGCACCAAAGCCCAAACCTAGAGAAGAATGGACACAAGATGACAAACAAAGGTATCTTCTAAACTCTAAAGCTAAATTTTTTCTTCTTTGTGCACTAAGTAGAGGAGAATATGATAAAGTTGCTGGCTGCAACACGGCAAAAGAAATGTGGGATACTTTAAAAATTGCTCATGAAGGTACAGATCAGGTAAAAGAATCTAAAATCAACATTTTAATTCACCAATATGAAATGTTTAACATGGTTGAACATGAAACTATAGATGAAATGTTTAGTAGGTTTACTATTATTATAAATGATTTAAAATCAATTGGTAAAAGCTATTCAAATCAAGAACAAGTAAGGAAAATACTTAGAAGTCTCCCAAGAATATGGAGACCAAAAGTTACAGCAATTCAGGAAGCAAAGGATCTAGTCGTACTCAAGCTGGATGAACAAGAACTCATGGATGAATTTCCAATAAAGGACAAGTCAATAGCTCTAAAAGCAAGCACATCTAGAAGAATTGCTTCTGCAGAAGATAAACCTTCAGAAGGAGAATCACCCTCTTCTGAAAATGATGATGAGCTAGCCTTTATATCAAAAAGAATACAAAGGCTAATCAGAAGAAAATGCAAAGGAAAGAAATTTTTTAATTTCAAGAAGGAAGGACCAAAAGGTGAAAACAGCAGAGGTTCTATCATATGCTATGAATGCAACAAACCATGACACATCAAGGCAGAGTGTCCACAGCTGAAAGAATCAAGGCCATTCCAGAAGAAGAAGGCCATGATGGCTACATGGGATGATTCTGATAGCTCTGCAGAAGAAGAAGATGAAGCTGAAACTGCACATTTATGCTCCATGGCTGGAGAAGATGAAGAAGATGAGGTAATTACCTATACTCCTTCTGCATATAAAGAACTTGAAGATGCTTTTGAAAATTTATTATCTGACTCACACACACTTGCACAAAAATGTGCTCTTCTTAAAGAACAGTTAGTTAAATCTAAAGAAGAAAATGACATACTTAGAGAAGATAATAAAAGGTTAATTAAAACCAATCACTGTCTCCAACAATCTCACCTTGAGTTATCTAAACAAGTCAAAACTGTAAGAAACAGTTCTGCATAAGCAGAAAAAACTGCAAGTCTGCAGAAGGAAAACCTGCTTTTGCAGAAGAAAATTGATGAACTTCAAAATGATTTGTGTAAATTTGTAAACAACACTCACAACTTGAATAAATTAATAGGAAACAGTAGAGAAACTTCAGACAAAAGAGGTTTAGGATTTAATTAAAACAAGTTTTCAAAATCACACAAAACAGTTTTTGTTCCAGCCAAAAGGAAGCCTCCTCATTGTTCTTTGTGTAACAAGCTTGGACACCATGACCAAAACTGTTACAAAAGAAAAGTGAGTACGAGAAGGAAGGTATCTAACCTCACAGGACCCAAAAAAATTTGGGTACCTAAAGCCTTGTTATCTTCTGTTGTAGGAACAAACAAAAGGGTTCAAGAAGAAAGAGCTATGGTTCTTGGACAGTGGATGCTCCAGACAAATGACTGGAAACAGAAGCAAATTCACCCAACTACACATGATGGAAGGTGGAACAGTAACATTTGGAGACAACAACAAGGCTCAAATCAAAGGTATTGGAAAGATAGGTATACAAGGTTCTACCCAAATTAATAATGTATATTATGTGAAAGGGTTAAAACATAATCTTCTTAGCATTAGTCAGTTATGTGATAGTGGCTATGAAGTTATGTTCCAACCAACATTCTGTGAAATTAGAGAATCATCTACTAAAAGGGTATTATTCTCAGGCATTAGAAGCAAAAATCTATATAGCATAAGTCTACAAGAACTTCCACATCAAACCTGTCTTGCTTCTTTTGAAAATGAAAAATGGATTTGGCATAGAAAGGTAGGTCACTTAAACATGAAGTCCATTTCTAAATTATCCAAACTAGAACTTGTCAAAGGATTGCCAAAACTAAAATTTGATAAAGACAAAATGTGTGAAGCATGTGTAAAGGGAAAACATACCAAATCTAGCTTTCATCCTAAAAATGTAATAACTACCAAAAAACTTTAGAATTATTGCATATTGATCTTTTTGGTCCTACTAAAACACCTAGCTTGGGAGGAAAGAAATATGGGCTTGTAATAGTAGATGATTACTCTAGATTCACATGGGTTTTGTTTTTAGCTACTAAGGATGAAACTTTTGAATCTTTCAAAATCTTTCTCAAGAAAGTTGAAAATGAAAGAAACCAAAAGGTAGCTTCTGTAAGAAGTGACCATGGAGGGGAATTTGAAAACTATTTTTTCAAAAACTACTTTGATGAAAATGGAATTTCCCACAACTTCTCATGTCCTAGAACTCCACAACAAAATGGAGTTGTAGAAATGAAGAATAGAACCCTCCTGGAAATGGCAAGATCTATGTTAAGTGATAGTGGAATTCAAAAATACTTTTGGGGTGAGGCTGTTTCCACTGCATGTTACATACTTAACAGAGTCTCTATCAGAAGCATCCTTAATAAAACTCCATATGAACTATGGAAAGGAAGAAAACCCAACATTGCCTATTTTCACATATTTGGAAGTGAATGCTTCATATTAAACAATAAGGATAATATTGAGAAATTTGATGCTAAATCTAAAAAAGGAATATTTCTTGGGTATTCTATCACTTCCAAAGCATATAGAATCTATAACCTCAAAAATCAGACAATAGAAGAAAGCATGCATATCATTTTCAATGATGCTAACTCTCCTTCTCAAGCATGTGACAAGAAAGATTCCGATGACGAAAGTTAGCCAAAGAAAGTGCCTTCTGAAAATCATAGCTCTACAGAAAAGGCTGCTGAACTTGCAGAAGCTACAGAACCTGCAGAAGCTGTAGGTGCTTCTGGAAAAGATTCTGATTGTCAGAAGCAGAATCTGCCCAGAAGCTGGAAACCTGTGACTTACCATCCTCATGACCAAGTAATTGGAAATGTTGAGGAAGGTGTAAAAACAAGGATACAATTAACAAAAACAAATGACACTGCTTTTCTTTCTCAAGTTGAGCCAAAAAGTGTACGAGAAACACTTGATGAAGAATCATGGGTTGAAGCCATGAAATAAGAACTAGACCAGTTTGAGAAAAACAAGGTCTGGACTCTTGTGCCTCAACCAGACAATCACACCATAATTGGCACTAAATGGGTATTCAGAAACAAAATGAATGAAGAAGGTAAAGTTATTAGAAACAAAGCAAGGTTAGTAGCTCAAGGTTACAACCAACAAGAAGGTATTGAATTTGATGAAACTTTTGCTCCGGTAGCTAGATTAGAAGCTATTAGAATCCTTCTTGCTTTTGCTGCATTTAAAAACTTTAATCTTTATCAAATGGATGTGAAAAGTGCTTTTCTGAATGGTTTTATAAATGAAGAGGTTTATGTCCAACAACCTTCTGATTTTGAAAACAAAGCTTTTCCAAATCATGTTTTCAAATTAACAAAGGCTTTATATGGTTTGAAACAAGCTTCTAGAGCTTGGTATGAGAGACTAAGCACCTTTCTCTTACAAAATCAATTTTCAAGAGCTCAAATTGATACTACACTTTTCAGAAAAACTTTCAATAAGGATCTTCTCATTGTTCAAATTTATGTTGATGATATAATATTTGGATCTACTAATTTGAAAATGTGTGAAGAGTTTTCTGATCTTATGAAAGGTGAGTTTAAAATGAGTCTCATGGGTGAATTTAAGTTCTTCCTAGGACTTCAAATCAGACAAGAGAAGCATGGTATCTTCATAAATCAAGAGAAATACACTAAAGATCTCTTAAAGAAATATAAAATGGAAGGTTCAAATTCCATGGGGAATCCTATGCTTCCCTCTGCAGTTTTAAATCTGGATGAAAATGGTAAACATGTTTCTGAAAAGGAATATAGAGGTATGATAGGATCTCTACTATACTTAACTGCTAGTAGACCTGACATTCTATACTCTGTAAGTCTATGTGCAAGATTTCAATCTTCTCCCAAAGAATCACATGTTGCAGCTGTAAAAAGAATTTTTAGATATCTTGCTGGAACTACAAATCTTGGATTATGGTACAAGAAAGACACAGATTTTGAGCTCATAGGATATTGTGATGCTGATCATGCTGGAGATAAATTGGACAGAAAAAGTACTAGTGGAAGCTGCCAATTTCTTGGAGAATCATTAATCTCTTGGTCTTGCAAGAAGCAGCCCACAATAGCTTTGTCCACCACAGAAGCAGAGTATAACTCAGCAGCAAGCTGTTGTTCTCAAATGCTTTGGATTAAACATCAAATGGAGGACTACTGCTTGAGGTACATTAATATTCCTATCTTCTGTGATAATACCAGTGCAATTAACTTGTCCAATAATCCAATTCAGCATTCTAGATCTAAACATATTGATATTAAACATCATTTCATTAGAGATCATGTCCAGAAGCATGACATTGAACTAAAATTCATTGAAAGCAAACTTCAATTTGCTGATATTTTCACAAAACCTCTTGTTGAAGAGAGATTTGTGTTTCTTAGAAATAAAATTAATATGAAAAACCTTGTTGCTTGATGTGTGAATCAAAATCTGTATCTCACTGGAACTTAATATCTCCACAGAAGCAAATAGAGAAGCATATTTGCATGCAGAAGCACAAAACTGTAACAGTTACAGTAGCATGTGCAACTTCTGGTACTTGAAATTAATTTCTCACCTTCTGCAGAATAGTTCATGGAAATACTCTTCATTCTGCAAAACCTTTCTTGAGAAGGTGGATGAAAAAATTCACCTTCTGCAGACTTTAGCATAATCTAGTAAATAAAAATTTTAGCTTCTGCAGACATCCTTCTTCAAAGGACAATTTCAAAGCTGCTTCTGCCCACCTGCTTATCAGGAGAAACATGACAATAGTGATTGTTGACTAACAAACATAGGTTAGTCACATCACACATACTAGGAAAGGTCACTTTCAAAGCTCAATACAGTTTATCCTTTCTAGGCAAAGTCAAAGCTGCACCTATAGCCTTTTCATTCTATAGGAACTACAAAAGAAATAAAGAAAGTTAGCTTTTGTCTCTAGCTAAAAGCAGGTAGGTTAGTTGGTTCATGATTAAGCAAAAATAAAAGCTAATGACCGTTGGACATTAACCAACTTCATAAAAAACTGCGCACATGACTCCTTCCATCTCTCTCTCTCGTTCCCTCTCTCTTTCTTAAAAAAGGCAACAGCTAGTTGGGTTCCATTATTTAAGATTGCCTCTCAGATAAAGGAACATCACTCTTCCTTCTTCACACTCAAACCTTTCACTTTCCAACCCCTGTCATATCTCTCTATCCCTGCTTTACATTCTTCACTCATTATGAGAATTAAGCAAATAACAATGGAGAAGAAAGACTCCTCTTCCACAGAATCTGATGATTTCATTGTGATGGGCAATGAAATAGTGCCATATGTTGAACGAGAATCTGCTCAGTCTCCCACCATTGAACCCTCTGTTTGTAGCCACTCAACAAAGCAAGCTTCTGCTCCTACTGAACCTTCAGCAAATGAGCCTCAACCTGACCAAACACCTTCTCAACCCTCCATTACACCAACACCTTCAGTTGACACTACACCTAAAGCACAAATTGCTTCTATAGTATATGTTAGAAGGTCTGAAAGGCGTCGTGCTGGCCCTGCCTTCAAAACCATAGGAAATGATCCCAACAAGCCAATAGAAATAGACTCTCCTTCTGTCACTCAGACTGCAGTCCCTTCCCATGTCAATGAGGCCCTCAAGACTGGTGAAAAGAAGAAGGAAAGCTCAAGTGAAAGCTTGGAGGAAGGTGACCCCTTAGAAGGATCACAAGACTCTAACTGTGACCTTTTTGAGAATGAGGAAATGCTGAAAATCTTCAATGAGAAATGGGAATGGAAGGCTGTCATCCCTGGCAAGATATTTCTCCTTAGAGAAATT